>OY754336.1:10100672-11330585 GCA_963573305.1 Pyrrhosoma nymphula
GTGGCCGTCTCGCCACGCGGAGGTCAAGCACCTGGATGCATAAGGAAAACCATGTGCCACCTCGTTAGTGGACTTCCTGTCGCAATGAAAAAGGGTCCACTGTTCAGAGGCACGGAATATTGGCATCATTCAATATGTATGGCAGGAATCCCTAAAAATACATGTTCTCTTCAAACGCATTATATTGAAAGAAACCGATAGTAAACGCTCGGAAAAAAAAATTAAGAACGGTGTTACAAATGTTAAGAAAATGCTAACTCATATTGTAGAAACACTCAAATATAAACTAATGTAACACATGAGTATTTTAATTATTTTACCATTTATAGACCATTGTTGCGCAAAGAATAAAAGCTAAAATCAGGCTTTAATTCTTGTTTTACATCTATGCCTCCCTATTTTATACAAAATATCTCTCCTGTCATGTTTATGAAGTCCTTGTCTCCTTTGTTGGGTTTTTAGTTTCGAGTTCACTTGATGATAAATTCCATTTGATAATTTTTGTCTATTTAATAGAAGCAGCACCTTTCATTCCATTAATTGCTGCTGTCTTTGGACCCAACCGAGATGTAAGTAGCTTGAGAAGGTTATGAGGTGAAGGCTTTTTGAAAGTTATGGCATTTAAGGAATTGTCGATAAACCTCTGCATAGCTGTAGAAATAGACAACGCTGAAGGGCCATTAGCAATGGTAAAATCAATCATGTTTTCCTGAAAATAAGCACCCATGAAGAATTTGTAAGATTTATGTATTGGTACTCATATTATTACCTATATTTAGCTCTGACATTCAGATCAAAATTAGCTCAGCCGTCGCGGTCGTCACAATGAAGTAATATATGTACAGAAACCATTGTTTACTGGAACTTCACATCATAAAATAGTAATGATATTGCCTTACTTCTCCATTATTCCTAATTTTCGACAAGGATGAGCTCAAATAGCGTATCTCGTGTTTCATAATCTCTTTTATGCCTTTGTACCATCGAATATTAATTAGTTCGTGAACAGAAAGTTCTAATGAATCTGAAAATCCTCCATATAATTCGGTTTCTCCATATACCTCATTTAACGTCAAGTATCATATTTTATTATATTGTTTCCACATCGTTGGATATTATAATTTATTCCGTTTTTATTTGAAAAATGAACCAAATACCTTGCATTTAATTTTATTATTCATAAAAATCCTTGAGCCTCTATAATTTTATGTCATCGAGTGCTTTTCACGCATAGGCTGCATTCTGAATGTTTGTTTAGTGTGTTATTCCATAAATTAAAGGGAAACTCTTCCCGAACAAAATAATTAGAGAATATAATAATGGAGGTTGACATCAAATTACAATGCTGAAGCACCCGAACTCCTCTCTTCATCCTCCGAGTTATGACTGCATTTCGATGATTCTTTTATCTGAAAAAATAATATGCTCACTTCTCGCTGTGTAATTATGCGTTGACAGAGATAACTCATTTTATAAGTTTTTTCTTCATTTTATTGCCACAAAAAATGAAAAAAACAGCGGAACGATGAAGCCGACCGATAGCCTGGGTGATACACGCGCAATATTCATCATAAGCCTCTTCCGAATTCTCGCCAAACGTAACGACCTTTCTGGAAGATGGAAAAAGAACAATAAAATAGGGAACGCTGAAGGGAGAAAACTGGTCTCGTTGGTTCCTCTTCTTTTTCCATTTTTATTTATTGTTTCGCTAGTGCGTGCGGATGACTGCATCCGAAGATGTATATTTTTTTCTATCATCTCGGTGCTATGGGGAAGGCAAGGGATATATGGGAACTGGAAAAAAAGGAGGCTGAGATGATTGGGGTCGTCAAGTCCCCTTTCAATTCCATTCTATTCCTTGGCAATTGCAATATCCAATATTGAGACAGGGTGAGGCATTGAATAAATACATACCAGCGACAGGGGATTACTTCAAAATTTACTTCCCTGATTGGCATCCTTTCTCAGTACAATCACTGGTAATTTTTAATGATGAATTGGGATTCCTTTCCTTGTTAGAGTTGAGTCATCATAATAATATAATAAGCGTTTAAATTATGAAAAGGATAGATAGTTATAGCCCGCATGGAAGATAGCGTTGATTGATTTAGAATCTTGGTCGCTGCGAAGGAAAGATCGGATTTGTTGAGGTGTGGATGTTGAGATGGATGAAAGGAGAAAGTTGGGTTAATAGAAATACAAAAAACGAAGTGTTTTGCATGGTAAGAGATAGAGGAAGCTGGAAAAAATTCGAAAGAGTAAGTAAAATTGGCTGGTGGACATGTTTATGGGTAACAACATGCTGAAGAGGGTGACAGAAGGGAAAATGTTACGAATGTCCGGGATAAGAATAAGAGGAATAGTAAATAATAACCGCAATGAGGGGGACGAAGGAAGAACGATACATTAATGGTAATTTTGAGAAGGAAACTTTAGAAATATCTCTCCACAGTTAGGGAAGCTTTAGCTAGGATCTACCATTATTTTGATCCAATTCCTAAGATGAAGGTATCATTACTTTTGGGTGCTCTTAATGTTAAAGACGGCATTGGTCTCAACCCTGTGATTTCTATCTTCTCAGGGAACTTCATTTTTTTCGTATCATTTTTCATCCTGCCGCTGCATATTTCAGTTTTTGCTTTCCTCCTTTTTCACTTAAAGAGTTCACTTTCTTGTAACTGAAGTTTCACGTTTATTAAAGTTTTGTAGAATTCGTTTCTTATATTTATTTTCGCCTTGTAGTACCTAATTTATGCCACAATATTAATGTAATTACTTCATATCTTCGTTTATTTTGATGGTTCGGTTATCTATTTGGGGAAGCTATCTATCTAATATTTGGGGTTATCTATTTGGAACGTTAAAGATGTTTTTGAACCATGGTTGATAGTTGGGAGGCTTTAGTAAGAGAAAGATAATTTTGGGAAAAGAGGAAAGATGGAAAGAAACAGGACAGGAACTAAGCATTAATTAACAAATAGCACAATTTGGTCCTCAGTCCATTTGGACTTATCCCACGGAGTGTCACACTTGATATGCTCTCCTCATGGCACCTAAGTTAGGATGAAGATTATAATTACACCTGGGATGAAACTCTAGCCCTCGGGATGGGAGAGCGTTAGCTTTAGCCACCACATCAACCAGATTCCGTCAAATCATCGGCATATCACGTTTCCCAATTTTTTTTACCTCCTTGTAGCGATGGAGGTAATGGAAGGGTTGGAAGAGGATAAAAAAGTGCTCAAAGGAAGGAGAAATAAATGGAAGAAACCAAGTTGAGAATCGGCTGTAGGACCGGAGGAGACCCAATGAGAGATATCGAGGAAAGAAGGAGGAAAGTAGAAGAAGAGCGAGACACGCTGTATTGGCGCTGGATTGCTGGAGAGAGAGAGAGGTTTTTCGGAGGTAACGAGGGAGGGAGCGGAGGGTGAGGGAGGTTGGGTGGGAAGCCCAGGGGGTTGGGAGAGTCAGTCGGGATGGCAGAGAAGGGTGGGTTTTGGTCTGAGGACGGACTTCTCTGGCCTGACGGATGTGTGGCTTTGAGGGAGGGTGCTAGGCGTTTTATTCGGTGAGGATGAGGGTGAACTAGGGTGGCAAGAGGCAGAGGTGGGAGGAGGATTGTGAGTAGGGCTGCCAACTCTTCCGGATTCTCCGTTTTTCTATCCTAATATGTTTAAATAAGAATTATTAAAATACTCTAATGCATTATTATGATGTGCTATTATTGAAAATTAATATAAATGTACACAGTTATGCGGTTGCGAATGCATGGTACACATTCCAAGTATTTGTAAATATATTTTGAAATCAAGTCTTCCCAAGAATCTCCCTGAATATCCCACTCCAGGAGCGGATGACTTCCGGAATCAGCCCCTCATGAGTTGGCAAGCCTAGTTGTGAGTGAGGAAAGGGGAGGAAATATAAGGAGAGAGTGGAGGTAGAGGAAGTATTGGTGGCCGGGGCGTGATAGGGCCTTGCCGCATTTCCAATGATGTGCCGGACGCCCTACGGGGGAAATAAATCCTGGTCTCCACGGAGCGAGTCCCTTTGTTACGTGAGGTGTTTTACAGATGAGCGCTGGAAGGAGGAGGTCCCTTACGCTGCACGCCGGAGTGGCTTTTTTGTTCCGGGCCTGTTTTTTTCCTCCGGGGAGAATGGGAGTACGGGGGGGGGGAACTTCCAGAGGGTGTGGGAATAGGGGGTGGTTTGCAGGGGAGGGAAGAGGAGCAGTGATTAGAGTGTTGGGAGGGGGTAGAGCAGGAAGTGTGAGAATAAAAAGAAAAGGGTGGGGGTGACGTTTCGGTAGTGGATTGGCTGAAGGCATGGACGCCGGTGTAGGAGGAGGAATCATTGCCAAGCACATTTACTAAATTAACTCGACGAGTCTATTTGTACATTTTTTTCACCATTGCCCGTCTTCTCTTCCTCCTCGACCGCATGTTGCAACCACGGAGACTGGGTGCCATATCTTAATAAACATTTTTGACTAAAGAAATACACCCTATACAGCTGTAATTCCACTTGTATTTTGTGTGTGTTCTATCCATGAAATCTCATTAAGGTTTTATTTAGCTCAGAGATTCGATATTCCCGCTAATTGCTCAATACATTTACAGTGATTTGACAGACATTTTCCTCATGCACTTTTTGGATACATTGCCCATGCCAACTTGCCATTATGACTGTCGTAAATCGGTTTCAAAGTCAGTTCCCAACAAATATTTTGGAGATTTTATAATTTTGAGTAATGTGACCAGGTACTCTGGCGAGGCTTAAATATCGTCCTTTTTAGGGTAATATAACCGATGGCGTCCAATATAATCTCATCTTATCCATTTAATAATCTGACTAGGGGGAAAATAGGGGGCGAGTGATTTAATTGAATTTTAAAGTAATTTAGTTTATAATTTATAAAGCCATCAATGAATCTTCAATTTCCGTTGCTGGAGTTGAAAACTCCTGATGCACATTTATATTTCGATGGCTTATTGCACAATTGTGGTTAGTGACAAAACCATAATTTATTGTTTTATGTTACATTGAGACAAGTGTTCAAAATGATTTTGAACTGTGAATGCTGAAAATCTATCTTAAGTCTACTTATTGCTTACCACATCTGTGAACTTAGAGGGACCTTAGAAATACCCCCTCGCGGGGGTTCTTCAGAGGTCTACCAACTAACCGCGCTTCCCGTTACGGAAGGTTTCTGATACGGTCGAGTACCGAGTGTACATCTGTGAACTATGAAAAACGTGCTTTTGGAGAGCCATTTGAGCACACAAACGGAAATCAGAAAAAAATGTCACCACATTTGTGCACTACGCCATCGATTTTTTCTGCTAATGTAATGGTTAGTCCTATTTGTTTTGGTCTTAGTTTGCATATTTAATTAAGATGTCCAGGTCATGATCATTTTGTAATTAAACTAGTTACTGCTATTGAAATTAGCCGATGGGAAAATTGAAAAGGGGATTTTAATACTAGTTTGTTTTATTGACCCTAGTTATCCTATTTTTATGTTTCCGCATTTTAACTTCCAGCGCTCTGGTCGGACTTTGAAACAGAGTGCTGCTATTTATATGATTAGATTTTGTTAAACTTTTAAAATAGGTCATCGGAATTTGGATTAAGAAGTTACCTTGAATAGTCCCTCAGGTATCATCTTTAAATTTTAGTTTTAAACCCCATTTTATTTCATAGCCAACTTTTATTCAACGTAGTCTAGAATATATGATGAAAACGTATCTGCTTCATGGAAACTTCATTTTTGGCCCTTTATTGTTCCTAAGGAATGTGGTCAATGAAGTTTATTGGTTTCTCTTGCGTAAATATGAGGATAGTGTAGCTAATTTTGCGACATATGTTTTGCACTACAGTAGCATAATGAGAATAAATGTACATCTCTAATGTTTGCATGTGAAGTATTATGCAACATAGAAGGCGTCAGATTAAATTTATACTTACAAAAAATAAAAAGTCATAATGTGTGTACCTATTAACTCAGTGAAACTAAGGACTTTTTCTCGAAACAGTATCTCTGCTCTCATTTACCCGTGAATAGTGCAGAGCCTTTTTATGTCTGTTTTCACCTCCATATTGATTCTCTGCAAATAGCTCCATGAATCAATTTCTCTTGACTTCTATTAAAATGTAAAAATCTTCACTCACTCTCACTCACTGATTCAACCCGATGGCTGGTTTGAATAGTTGAGGGTATAGAGCTCACCCCGGACTAAGCCACAGGCGTGTGAATTTCACACATTCAGGGTAGGGGGGCCAGTTCCTTTCCCTGGGCCACCTCGCACTCGGAGGATTTTTTGTTCGGAGGCGTCCAAAAGCTTCACCCGGATTTGAACCCGGGACCCATCGATCAGTAGCCATGCGCTCTACCCTCTAGGCCACCTTGCTCCCCTAAAAATCCTCGTCAAACTAAAAACATGTTTTTTTAATTACATATCGGTTTACAACGCTCTTCGGCGTATTACGATTTCCAATCTCCTCCTATCTTTATCCTGCCATTGCTCTTCTTCCAGCTCCCTTTCTGCTAAGTTTTTGTTTATGCCTTCTATCCAACTTCTTGGTGTGCCAGGTTTTCTTTTTCCACGTGGTTGCCAATTTTTGGTCTGTTTAGGGAGCCTATTTTCGTTCATTCGCTGTACATGGCTGTACCATGGTAATTGCTGACGTTCCTCATTTCATTTGTTGTTGTGTTTGTGATTTCCTTAATATCTCTTATTATATGATTGGTTATTCTTTTTTTTTCGTTAATTCATTTCTATACGTCTCCAAAATTCCATTTCCGTAGCATTCAGCATTTTTTCAGTTCTTTTTTTATCTGCCATGCTTCACAACTTAAGTTGTAATGCTTTACACAATGACGTTATAAATACGTTTTTAATTTTCTTTGGTGAGGTTCCAGTCCCAATGTACATTTTTTAACAAGGCTATTGCTTTTCTCCCTGCATTAATACTGCATTTAATCGTGTTATCCAATGTTTCTTCTCGTGAAAAGTCAATTCCCAAATTTTGTCTTCATCACATCGTTTTATGTATTCCCCGTTTTCAAGGATAAGATTTTTTCTGGCCTCCGAGACATATATGTTCTGTCTTTGTATATTCAATTCTATTCCCTATATTATTATTATTTATATACCACGATAAGCTCCATGTTGTACAATTTAAGTCTTAGTAATCCTGGGGGGTAACTACCTGATCGTTTGCAAAGCATAACGTACAGTGGTGTTTATTAATGATATTCCCATTGATCTGCATTTGCTTTCCTATTTTTGCAATGTTGCTTCAAGGTAGATTATAAATAGGGTTGGTGAAAGGTATCATACCTTTCTTTGTCCTTTTGTTGCTGTAAATTGTGGTGTTAGCTGTCTTCCAAATAAAGTTTTTGTAACCGACTGGCTATACATAGCTTTGACGGCTTTTATGATGTAAATATTGATATTCGTACTTTCTAATGCTTACCAAGGTTTTTAGCAGAGGAAAAATGGCGTATGATTTTTTAGTTAACGAATAATAAATTAATTTCTTGGTTTATTCCTATGTTTTATATATTATCTCGGTGAGAGAGAAGATGTGATCAACCGTCGACCTGCATGATCCAAAACCCGCTTGTACTTAATCTACTTCCTTATATACATTATATACTCAATTCATCATGTGTGTTTCATCTAACCTGATAATAGATCTATTTACTCCAGTTCCGCGTTAATTGTTACCATAAGATTTAATGCCTTTTTGGTGTACCTATGGTACTGATCATATAAGAGATTTTCCATTCTGTTGGTATTTCTTCCCCGTTTAAGCATTTTTGGAATAGTTTTCTCAGGTGGTCAAAAATGTTTGTGGGTCCGTAATAATAAATAAAAACTTTCCGTAATAATAAATAAAAGAATTGACTCGAAGATAATAATTGATAATTATTTATTCATGATTTTACCGATTTTAATAAATGGATCGTTTCATAAATCCCGGGAAACTCGATTTTTGGGTGTATATATTTCATAATATTATAATAGATTATTTTTTCCTATGGGGATACGGAAAATATACTCTCTCCTGGGATCGTTAATTTTAATTGCTGATATTTTTGTAAGTACCTGTTTACATGTATATATAACGGCAGGAGAAGGAACTAATGCTTCAGTTTCCATGTGTCTTTGATCTCCTTTGATCTTTGAATCTAATTAAATATGTCATAGATATATTTATTTATATATCACATATATTTTAACTTGCATTGTGTTGAGTTAACCTGCAGAAAATGACTCGCTTGAATTAATTCTTTGCCCGGTTTTATGTGTGTACGATTAGTAATATATTACTTTAAACTTACCTATTCCTTGAATTGATGTTCATTGAGATTTTGGGCTGTATAATTGCATTAGATTGTCAACTTATTTGCGTTAGTGTTATCGATGGGAGAAAGTATTAACGTTAGGTATGTTCATACCTAAATATATTTGACCAGAGATTATAAAACCGGGTCAAAATATTTTGGAAAATCCCAGTGCGAACGCTCAAATTAGGGAATTAAAATGAAAAAAAATCGTTTTTCCACTCTCAGTGATTAAAATCATTGCTATGTGAAAATGACAACATGTGAGCTTAGTTGTTTGACAATTAAAAAAAAAGAGTCCTGAAAAATGTCAATTGTTGCTTTGAAATTGGAAGCTTCCTCTCATCTCTCATTCCTAGGAGTTAAATCATTCGCCACGCATTCAAATACTAATCTAGCGTTCGCTGAGTTTATCTGATGACCTGAATGGCATAAAATCCTATCATTTATTTTCAAACACAAGTGGGCTGAATCCACTATATTTTATGTTCCTGCATGCATTCATAGAAATGTAATTATACATCAGTAGATTGGCTTCGTTCCTGGAATTCCTTCCCTTGAAGCTGATATTGCTTGAAAATAAAATTTATTGCTTTCCAATGAAAATTCCTCTCTCATCTACCATTTCTCGTGTTTCGCGTCGCAAGCCCAACACTAGCGCGTCACGTTCCTCATTCACGCTGAATGCGTCGTGATTAATAATCTCCTCTGTGTATGTAGGTACCCAGCAACCTGGCTTGACTTGATGATATAGTGTTGTCTTTTTTCGTTACGTAGAGAAAAGTGTGGACGCTAATTCAAATGAACTTAGGTGGGGAATAAAAAAACTGCGTAACGAGGGTGTCACTTGAAATTGCCGCGCACTGCGGGTTGATTTCCAGGAAGGCGATATTTGAGGTGTCTGCTCGGGAGTGTTCTTGTTTGGGAAGGAACTCGAAATGTTGTGGAGTGAGTTGGTGCTCAGGAGTGTGTTGAGCCGAGAACTTTGGTATTCCGTTCCATTAGATTGATATTCCGTGGGTTAGCGAATAAACGAGAAATATTCGAGAGCGGGGATAGCGATGGGGGGAGGGATGGTGTAATTGTGTCGATGTTATCGCGTGAGCCATCCGTTTTTGGAGGAAAAACTGGTCGACAGAGAGTTCTTGGAAGTGATACTCAACGAGAGGGAGACACGGTAGAGATTTTCGTGCAAACGCAACACGCGCGTAATATGATAAACTTCTTCCTTCCCTGAGCTTCGGAAAACGTGTGGAATTACACAGTGGTTGCTCATAAAGAAAAATAAAAAGTTGCATATTATGCTTGTTCTGCGAATTTTGTTTCTAAACATGTTTTGAAACTTAATCACACCCGGTAAAATTTTATTTACGCATGCCTTCATTGTACCTGTAATGTATAGTGTTGTTAAAAAAACAGGAATAACAAGAACAAGAGTTTTTTCTAGAACTATGTTTTAAACCTATTTACGAAATCTCATCAGGATTAGATATATATTGGTATTAAAATACCCTGTTAAGAATCCTATCCTTCCAATGCTGTTGTAATCATTAGGTGAATGTAATTATAATGACATATTTGTAAACGTTACCAAATCCGTGAACTTTGCCTGGATAACTCATGTAAATTTGGAAACCCATTACCTCTTAAATTCCTGTAATTTGGATTTGTTTGAGATTGTTCATTTGTTGTTTCCTTATAATTCCTGGTCATGCTTGCCACGTGTTCAATTTAATCCAAGGGAGAACTTCTGTAACCTGTCTGTAGTGTAGCCTTAATTTTAACGGCGAACTCTTACACATGTATTCTCGTATATACTAATAACTCTCGCGCATGTTATGTGAAATTCTACTTTCGCCCAGGACAGTTTGAATTGAAATTAGGTGACACAAATGCAAGAAGAGAGGTAAATTGATAACAGGTCACACTAATGAATGACCAAAATAAATAGGCGTGCTAGTGTCATCCTTTGGAAAATAATAACTCGACCATAAATTTGGAGGGTTATTGAGTAAATCCCTGGGAATTACGATTTAATGACTCATTTGGATTCTGAATCGTAATGCAGAATATTCTCTCGAAATGGCGGCCAATTCGCCAGTCATCAATATGTTTGAATGGGGAAACGAAGAGTCCTTGCTGTATTTGAAAACGCTCGCATTGGAAAAAGTTTCTCCGTTTACGAAGAGGGTGAATAGCTTTAATTCGTCAAGGGAATCAAATTGCGTAATAGCTGGCATTGAAATAAATTACCTCGCCTCATACGACACTTCCTTCTTCCACTTGCTGTCTTGCTGTTTTAATAACTTCTTCTAAACTGCCCTGGGAAAACTCATTTAATTATGTTATATCATGCAATAGACGATTTTGATCTGAAAAGGGATGTAGTCTCTCCAGATACAAAGGTAGATTTAAGATTTTTGGTATCCCTCACCACATCAGTAGACTCAGCCACTCTACAGCCATGATATGCAATGAAACAGTGAGACTATTAATGAAAAAATACTACTAATTCCCTCTCACGTTTGTGACAATAATGGAACCTCGACTTAACATGCACACGCGTCTATGTGCCATGAATGCTCCAGAAGGTCCTCATTCACTATAAAATCTATCTATCTAACATGTACACAGTAGCATGAGTACATGCACTCTAAACCTATCTCACAAATAAGCGACTGATTGCTTGATGGTCCTCGGACAATGCCTGCTCGATAGCTCGCAGTGACAATGATCCGTGTGCAATGTAATATCATACTTGGAATGGAGACATAACTTTTGACGTGCATTATCGTATGATATGAGGTATAGCACGTTAATTTGCGCCACCCATAGATGAAGGAAGGGAGTAGGAGGTGTCTTGACTCACCAATTTGATGCCCGCTTTTGGTGGAAAATGGTCCACCTAACCTGACTTTCGCGCGAAACTAGAACATATATTTTATGAATACTGCAGTGCTTTATAGAAATTATTTCCATTGAAAATTTTTCTACATAAATCATTTCCATTTCGCGACAATTCCGATGCTGCTACTGTTTATTTTTGCGTATTAACTGCAAAGCTTAACTGATAAATTGGCAAACGGCCCATGTTAGTGGCTTCTGTAAAATGTGCTAGCGTACCGTATATTTCCATCATTTCCTTTATTTAGTATGTGGCGCAGCCAAAGGCTATAGGGGTAATCGGCCCTTGTGTTTTTTTATTGCAGTTTCTTTCTTTACAGGAGAAAGGTTGCTTTTTGTGTTGATGGCCTAAAGTTGTGCTATTGCCGGCTTGGCTTCCTGGTGGGAACTGCTTGCCCTGTTCAGAGGGGGCTAGAAGTTGGTTTGGCGATGGGAGAATGGGGGCTGGTTGGTAGGATGTAGGGAGGGACCTTCCTGTCGGCGGGTTAAAGGGCGAGTGGCGTAAGTCCTTGCGTGGGGTGAGAGATATGGGCTTGGGTGGCCTTCCCGAGAATCGATGCCGATGGGGAAGTTGTTGTTCCCCGCGAGAGGTGAAGGGGAGTGCCGGGGATTCGCCGCTGCTTTGAGCCGAGTGTTCGGCAGAAGATAGAGGTAAAAGGGTGTGGGTGGTTGGCCGTTTGGTTCCTGTGTGGCAAGCCGGGTTTTGTCCTTTTTTAATTCCTAAGTGGAGAGTTTTTCTGGCGTCACTTCGGACTTTTTTTGCCTGCAATATTTCTTGCACACAATGTGGCGTTGTGGCAACTTGGCTGGGTGGTTATTTGGGGAGGTGACCAACAGCAGCGGTTATTTTACATATGATGATAGATTGTAGGAGAGGTAAGCAAGAATGAAACCAAGCGATGCTTTAGCCTATTCTAAATGAAAGGTACCAAGGGAACCACGGCTTAATACCGGTGAGCTTACTCTCTTCATGGCTCCCGAGAGGATATCGGGATCCCACGGCAAAAAATCGAACCCGTTTCTCTAAATGGTTTAATGGTCCAAAGAAGCATTTATTGTTGTAAAATGTATTTCTCTTATGGAGGAATGGTGTTTTCCTCCTGATAGCTAATTTTTGGATGATTGTCTGACTACTGACTTCGAAAAAAAATACGTGTAAAGCTATAAAACATGTGAAACGTATGTGGCGACTAAATATGGTGCCATCATTTCATACAATCGTTTTTTATTGGTGCCATGGAGGTTGTTATGTACAAGAAAACCTGTTATATAGCTTGCAAAAAGTAAAAAAGAGTCTGTAAAAGCAAGGATCTTGAATTAAAATAATTTATGTTTCGTGGAGTTCTTCTTATAGTAACGAACTCTGGACGTATATTTGAACAGACAGTATTGGTGAATGAACATGGTTAGTTTATTTTTAACAAGTTCCACTTCTTGCAATTTTTAATGCGAAAGTGGTGTTCAATTACTTAATTAGTTTGGAGTGCATTCATAAAAATGATAATTTTACGTCAAAAATATTGCGTAGTTGGTCATAAAAAATCCTCATATTTCATCATAAAAATCGAATGAGTATGAATTTAGTTAAGTGTTTTAATATAATAGAATTTTCTACCCTTAATATTAATAGATATACACGTTGTTTGTGTGATATGAACAAGGAAATGTCACCTTTCCATCTAATATTTTCACCAATCGCACTTCAATTTACATGGTGCTAAATGCGGGAATGTTTTTAATTTAGAGAGTAGTTTGTACATATTTCTGCAACGATTGAGAACGACTTTTTCAATCATTGCGATTGCACCTATGATGTGGTACGCAGTCACGCGTAAGGGTACGAAGATACACACCAAAGGCGGAGAAATTCGCCGTGAAAAAGTCATTTGACTTGACCGTGATTCGATCCCGGATCTCCCAATTGCAGGTTGGTCGTGTAATTGGCCTACACACCTGGCCGGCAATTATGAGATCCGGGTGAGAATCTCGGTCACGTCAAATTATTTTTACATGGCAAATTTCACCGTCTTTGGTATAGATTTAAATCAAAATGCAATAGCTCGATTGGAATGGCACTGCAGTCGGCCGGCTTCCATGATTGAATAAATTGTTCATTAAAAATATATGTTTCGAATAATCTACATACCTAATTTGTACCTAAATGTTTTGCTTCTGATAGTTTTGGCTTGTCATCAGTGAAATGGGTATTATTTTTAATAGTGAACATGAAAATGCGGACTTAAACATTTGTTTTGACTGACACGGTCGCTGTGGGAACACCTTGTTGGATACGCGTGGATCCGCCTCTGCTCCGGGTGCAGTGCTCGTGAGGAGACGTGGTGGATAGCCGGCCGTTGGGGGTGTGCGGGTGTTCGGGGCTCCTCTTCCTCTGTGAGAGGCCGCCGTCCGGGTTTTGTTCGGCTTTGTCCTTTTTTTATTTCCCTCTTGGAGAGTTTGGGTTGTTACGGGGGGAGTGGGATTTCTGGGCTGGATGGGCCTTGAAACGATGTCTCCCACCCACCTCGCCCTCTCCCGACTTCCTCCTCCTCCGCCCCTGCCTCGTTCGATCGCCCGCCTTTCCCTCTGTCCCTGGGAAGCATTAAAGTCGACCGTTGCGGTGGGCTCGCTCCCTTGTTTCGATGGTCACCTGTTTTGGCTCTGGGGAGGTGGGGGTCAGGGGTGGGTAGGGTGGTCGGACGGTACGGGGGCGCGTCGTAGTAATGCGACTCGTGCGTGAGCAGTGTCCATAATGGGGGCGTAAATGAAGGATATGACTCAAGTTCCCCCTGGTCTCTCTTCCCGAAACTTTTCTTTTTTTTATCGTCTTAATTTTCGCTTCCCACCCCCCGAGGTTTTCTTTTATTCGTCCTCCCTTCTGTGATTTCCTCAATTCCGGAATTCATTTTTGGTCGTTGTATTTGCAACGCCTCATCAAGCGTCTCGGTTGAAGAGTGTAGTTGGTTGAATTTAGAATGAATAGAGAAATAAACTGAGTAACACTTTGTGCTCTCTTACAAGGTGTTCTCTCGTATCCGGTAATTCCTTCTCATCGCGTGGGAATATCCGCTAAAACGGCTAGCTGTTAAACAGTATAGAAACTTAAGTTGGCCCAAAGTGACCCAAGTAAAATCTCACGGGTTCTCTTTGCGAGTGGCCTTTTCTGTCATTTCTGTCTAAATTTTCTTGTGCCTTGAGAATTTCTTTTGTCTCCCCTTCTCTGATTTCCCCATTTCTGAATTCATTTCCGGTCAATGCTTTTAGTATGTCTCATCAGGGTGCTTCGTGGAATATTTACGAGCAAAGTTTTTCTTGTTTTTATTGATCAAGAAATTTAGTGTCGATTTTTTTTGAGTTTTCTTTGTAGGCCATTCTCCCCAAACAAATTCATTATTGCTCGTATGTTAGCTTTTTCTATCCCTTCAACATTTCTTCTCTGGTTTAAAATAGCTATTAAATATTATTGTTATTTTCTTTTCGTCCTTCTTTGAGTGTATCTTCTCCTCTGCCATTTTTCATTTTCTCAAATCCGGAGTTAGGTCTTGGTCCATTCATTTACGATATCATTGTACGCTGAAAGCCCTGGGATTATATTTTGTATGAATGTCATATTTGGGGGCGATAATTTTGTGTATCGTTATGTGTCCATTCCTACTCACCCAGCAAGAATGCCCTATATTACGATAAATCTGGTAAATAATATAGAAAATAATTTGTGTAATAAAACACTCTATTAAATGTTTCAGTGGTATTCTTTTTTTTTTTTAAAGAAAGTTTTTATCTTATATCCTCCCAATTTTTATCCTATCTATTTCTTTTCTCTTCCATTTGTGACTTATTTAAACTCGGAATTGGATTTTATTCAGTGAATTCACAGTTCCTGATGACGAGTCTTTTTTAAGAATGGTGGCACGGAACTGCAAGTAGTTCACGGATTTCTAAATACTCTCATTCATTTTGTGTGTTTCCATTAGATCATTAACGCTCAAAAAGTACGAATAGCTGGTAAAATGGTGTGTTTTGGGAATTATTGGGAATTAAAATGAACAAACAGTAACTTATAAATAATTTCCATGTTCCTCCTTACTTTTTTGCTTGCATTTTCATCTCCTAACTTATATTTCCGGAGTATTTGTTTGTCCTTATATTACCTGTATCTATACATGCCTAAATACGATTCCTTTGGATGCAATAACGATTTTTATACGGTATAAAGCTTGAACTTAGGGGGAGATTGAGTTTTTTGGTTAGTCACAAATTTATTACACAGATAAAAAAATTCTTCAATTGCCGTAAAATATATGCACCACTCGTCAAAATAAAAATCAAACACTTACTGTGTTGGTTTGTGGGAATGGGGACTCCGCAACAGGGACCAACCACAGCCTCTCCACCAGAATACCCTCCTGTGGTAGTTTACGGGAAAGTTATTTCCTCGCCAGGGACCACCACAGACACACACACAACCCAAATGAAATCCTTTGCTAGGCTAATGGGATGCATTAGGGAGAAAAAAAGGATTAATGATGGAGACATAGAATTGTGAAGAAAACCTTTCAAAGGCCAGTAAAAAAAGGGTTTGAACGGTAAAACATTATTAAGATGTGTTTGTTTGTCACATCCCTGAGTGCGAAAGACGTTCATCCCTGAGTGCGGAACGGTATCATCAGATAGGAGAAGAAATTATTGGAATCAGTGGAAGTGGGAGCTGCAGCAGATGAATGTTGAAGATAAAACCTGCTGATTGAAAAACCTATAGACGGTCCTGATAAGTATTGAAAAATATGGATGCTGGTTGGATGCATTAGGGAGAAAAAAGGGATGCCTACTGATGGAGACAGTTAATGTAAAAGTTCTAATGGCTGCAGTGCATAAACATTTAATCCATTTAACTACAGGGGAAGACCAGCAGAAAGAATTATAATAGGTCGCTTCAGGGCAGATGAACTACATTTATGAACTAAGGTACCAGTCATTCTCAGATAATCATTGACAAGAAATCCGATGCAAAAAGAATAAATACAGTGGGCAAAACTAGAGGGGTGCCTCTTGGAGGTAAAGGAATGTGTAAATCTGGGGGCAATGAGAATTATTCATCGTGAGCCCTTCAATCCAAAGATTAGTTAACTGCAATATTTGACTCCGTGTCCCGTGTTGATGTCTTCCCATTTTATCTGGCTAGCGTATTAACCCACGGTCTTCCCCTCAGGACAAGTTCATTGTTTCAGGGTGTGTTCAATAAATCTGGATTTTCTCATCCTTAAGACTGCGCTGTTTTCTCTTCTTTAATCCACCTATATGTCTGTGATTCTCATTCTCAAACTATCATATTAGGATGGGATATGCAAGATAATGTCATGAACATGAAATAAGAAATAAAAAGTACCATTAGATAATAAAAGGAGTGAACAATGCGGATAAAAGACCCTCATGCGGAAAACTGTTGATGGTGTTGATTGTTACATTTTGAGCTGAAGTAATTAAATATTATTGTCATTTTTGAGCTCTTATCTACTCTACGCATGAGGTCAAAGGCATGTTACTTCATGCTCCCAGCAGCAAGTTGGACGTTCAATTTTCATATGGTGAATAGCGGCAGTATGGAATATTTCTGGATCACTTGATCACTCAGACATCCCTCTACTATCGTACTTATCCTTGTGTAATCTCGGTAGAAGAAACCATCATGGTCTATGAACTAGGAACAAATATGCTCATTATTCATTGAATTCTGCTTTGCAAAACAATGAAACTCATTCATGGGAATGCGTCCTGGTACGACTTAGAAAGCAACTTCTCTCTGTTCCCATAAACTTTCGGCGGCTCTGCGCGCCCTTCGTACTTATGATTCCTTTTTACTCGCTAGGACTTTTCATAGAGCATTCAGTACTTAGCGAGACCCTGGCTTTTGTGTGTTCTCTAAGGATTGCGTTTGCTTTACTCAGAACGGAGTTTTTGCTTTATTTTATCTTTTTCCACCCGTTTCACTTTGCCTCCTTGATCCGGTGCCTCAAAGAAAGCATTGCCGGCGGTATTAAAGATTTTTTCGTGTCACAAAGAGGCACGTTCCAAAACCATGCTTGGCATTTTTTATGCCGCCTTTGTGCGTATCGGGTTTTGGAAAGAATAGCCCCCAAACGTGTTATAAAGCAAGCGCACATCGTAGTAGTTTAATTCTAATGGAATAGGTACTGGAATTCAATACTCTAACTGTGAAGGCGCCTACCTATCCAGTTTACTTATACTAGTGACTTTAACCTGTTACACCTTCGTCTCTATGTATACATTCAATAATTGAATATATTATCACATTTTATGTACAATTTAAGGCTGGTTAAAATTTCGACGACGAAAGTAGACGATTTTCATCCTATTCAGGCTATTATTTCAAAGGAGTATATTATGATCGTCCTTGTTGGTGTTGTTTACAGTGTTCTATCATGTTGGTACCTGATTAAAGACATATAAAAACTCTTTATTGATACATATATATATATAATTTTTTAAGTAGGAAAAGAGGAAGTTTTAATTTGTGTATTTCGCTTGTATCTATATTTTTATCGGCCACCCTCTTGGCATATTATATATAAAAATATTTTTTTTTAATTTATTTATTTAAAGTATAGCTATATAAAACTTTTAATCGAATTGATTGGTGAAATACTAAATGAAATATTATCTCTTAATACTATTATGTTACAAAAAGATTATTAATAGACCCATCAATTACATTTAATTGCTATTAGTACATATGTCATGGCAAAGAGTTTACTAAGGTATGCTATACCCATGCCAAGATATACCAATGCTACTTCTAGGCAGAAAACGCTATTTTTCCTTCCCAAAATAAGTCGCAAACAATACTGTTCTTGAATGCAAGCTTATAAAATATTCTTTGCAACGTAAAGATAGGGTTTTTGACTATCCTGTAGCATTTTTAATGTTTAAAAGTGTGCATTAAGAACTTGTGTGTGTATGATATTTGATTATGGTACTGGATAATGTTGTATTATCTCTTTTAATATAATTACGGGCTTGATAAGAGGAGGCTGTTTGTAATAATATTGACCGTTTGTAACTATCGTTCGGTAGTGCAATGGCGGAAGCATCAGGATCTTCACTGATAAATGATACAATTGGTGAAATTATACCACTCGGGAGAAAAAGCTTCTGTGACGACAAAACCATTTCTCTCTCCCCTCATTGCGATAATGACCCGGTGGCCACCCTCCCGGAAGGGAATGGTTATATGTGAGGGTGTGGAGGAGTGATGGAGAGAGAGGAACGAAGTAAGAGGAAAGGAAGGAGGGAATGAGAGGGATTTCGGGTGTGTGTTGGGTGAGTTAGCGTGGATGAGGATCCTCTGGGACGGAGCAGCAGAAGAGAAAGATAGGCGCTCCGCTGTGGACAAATGGTGGCAGCCTAGAGAGAGGACGCGTGCATGGAGAAAAAAATAAACCGTGAAAGTATCGTATTGTCGCGCCCGGCGCCTGGGTTGTGAGTTATCCCGTCTGTTTCCCTCTTTTTTTTATCTCGCCACCCAACCCAGAGCCCTTACGCTTACCCTAACCCCCTGGCACGATGACCCCTTCCTCACACCATTCCACCCCCGGACCCTGATTTCCCTCTCCCATCTCCTCCCGCGAGGTCACAGCCCTTCTCCTGCCTGTGGTGCGAAGAATAATACGCCCCACAATCCTGCACGATTCTTCATGGGATTTGAAAAAAATGTATTTATGGTCGTAATCCTCCTCTCCCTCATTCCTCCTCTCTCTCTCAGCAATATGAAGATTTGTCACGATTCCCCTCCTCCATCCCACCCTTAGAGGAGTTAAAGTGGGGGTGGGATGGTGGTGGAAAGAAAATTCGGCATTTTTTTATATCGGTCGTATTTATTCTTAGCCTCTTTTTTTCCACGAAATTGCGCCCCATGGCGTCCTTCTACTTTGTCACGTCAAGGATTTAGGTGTTATCACCGCGTTTGGGTGTGAGGGAATCGGAAAGTGCGGGAGAGTGGGAGTTTGGAGAGAAAGTGCGAAAAAGATGGAGGTTTTTTGATAAGCGAGCCGAACCGAGAGAGGGTGGAATGAGAGCCTCAGTCAGAGGCAAAAAGGATAACGTAAAAGTTTTCGGTATTTTTCCTCCAGGGCATGAAGGCATAATCATTGTAATAAGAAATGTAGTCTGACATTTCCGTCATGTTTTATAGAATGTTATGTACACAATATTTTATCGTATTCTAGATTAGACAACTCTTCTTAGCTGTACAGTTTTCCCACGGATAACTATTTAATAAAAGGACCCTAAAGGCCAGCGTATAGCGGGAAGGCGTGCATGACATATTATTCTCTACTATTAGAGTGAGAAACTTAATGTCCTAGGAAATATTTCGCCAAACAAATAATATAAAGTAACCCTCCTTTATTTTCTCTGTAGTAAATAGACATAAAGCATTGGAAAAAGAAATTTAATTTCCCTTTTTTTATGAAATATTATATATGCAGTCAGGTTTATTTTCTTCTATTGTAAACTATTGTGTTTACTTTCGAAAGGTTTCTTCCGGAAAATGGAGAATATATAGGATAAATTGTCAGTTTTTATTGCAAAAAAAGAAAAAACTAGATTTTATTGTATTTGCTGCCTGCGTGCTCAACGTTGGCTCTTTTGAGTAAATATACGGTACAAGTTGAATTGTGAATTGAATTGTTGAATTACAATTGTAATAAATCCATTATTCATTGGTACTATAAAGTCATAGGCTATTGTGTTTTAAATGAAGGTTTTGTTAAACTTTAAGAGGGTCCAGTGTCAACTAAACGGTCATTATAATCTTCTATCTAAATTAATTTTAAGTTTCTTCTCTAAATACATGCTGTTCAAATAGCTGATTTACTCTGATTTCTTTGAAATTGTATCGAATTTTGCAACACAACATAATTAACTCATTTCGGAAATTTCTCAGTAAATTAGTTAACTATCGTTAACTTGTCTTAGGTTTTATTTCCTCTACACTGGAGCTACTTAGTGATAATTTAATTTTTATGATTTAAGTGATAGGAATGAAAATCCTGAATAGCACACAGCCGTTAGGGTATAGAAGATAAATAATGGGTATTTTGCGTAATAATTCGACAGATTTAAAAAATGATCACTCTAGTTGAAGAGATGACGCAATTCATGCGTCTAGCTCTAGTATTTCCACTTTATTTCATAATAAACTCTATATTTGTCTCAAAAATGCTTTTAACTTCCTTTTTGAAAAATAGAAGAAATATTCTAAGAATTTAAATTGATATTCCCCTGAGTAATAGAGCCAGGTAAATGTTACGCATTTCCCTTGACCTTCGAGTGTGACTGTCGTAGGAAATTCAAGTTTTTTAGAAGATCCTTTATAAAAATTTTTCCCTCACATTGCCCATAAATGACCTCCATATTATCCTTCCAAGTCAAGCGCAGGAATTTTCCTGGAACATGAAAATTTGAATAGAAGATTCCTTCCTTTTAAAACAATATTAAAATGAAGCCGAGGGAGGCGGGGTCTACCTTTCCCGAAGTGTGTTTCAAGGAAGAAAAAGGCAGCATTCTTCAGCCGTCGGATGGAATGTGATAGGGAAAGAGGAGTTCGGAGGAAGAAGAAGGGAGGAAAAGGGTTGAAAAATTTTCAGCATTTTTTCGCCATGGCGCCGAAAAAAAAGAGTTGACAAAGGAGTTGAATGGCTAAAGGACACTTGCGAGGAGAATAAAGGGACAGGGGTGCGTCGGGAGTAGTGCCTGAGGGATTCTCCGGGAGTGAAGGAGAAGAGGGCGCGAGAGGGAGGGAGAGAGGACGGAGGAAGATCGGTCGTCTGAAGAGCACGGTAGGTCGCCGTCGCGGCTGAGGAGTGGCCCGCTGCAAGAAGAGAACATCGGGAGTTTGTGAGGGCGGGGGAACGACGTTGGTTGGAAGAGGAAAGAATGAAGGGTCCCGGACAAAGGAGATGACGTCGAGGGAAGAGAGACCCCTAGAATGGATCATGGCCGACGAAGTTCCGCGGAGGAGAGCCCTTTTTAATGTCGTGTAACTCCTTTCTAATCCGTATATGGCTCGTTTGTTATTCTTAAGCCGCCAGAGTGAGCTTGTTTGTTATCCCAAGCAAGTGAATTTGTTCTCAACATTTAGAGAGAACCTTGCACGTTTCCATTAAACCTTTTTTGGAATTCTGTGGTCAAGTGCAAATTTCTATAGACTGAGGCTCGGTTTTACAAATTATGGTTAAATATTTTCATGCTATGAAAACAGTAGTGAATATATTCTCCCGTCGAAATCACTCAAAGCCAACTGACTAACTGTCTAAATTTATACACAAATCCCTGATTCTGAAATCTGTTAGCATTGAGTTATCATAAATGGACGGGAAAACCGGGCATGAGTTCCTGCGTCTAACTACTTATACGTGTCAGAATTATGTTACTTTCATAGTGAATTGGTCATTCCTGTTTTCCCATTCTCTCAATTCACTGATACTCTTGCAAAAATTATTTATCTTTGTACGTTCTTCGGGCTACAGTCCTCCATATGGATTCCTACGTAATATGAACTTGTGGTTTTATTCGCTTTTGGCCAAATAACACTTATTCTGAACAGTTTACGAGACCATTGGTAAGTGCTGCAATATAAGCCCGATTTCAACTTAAAAGTGCACCGGAAATAATAATTTTCATTCTTTTGGTAAAAAAATCGAATGATAAAAGCAGAAATGAAACTAGTTCATCAATGGTCTCTTAAGATGAAAAATTCGTGTGTTCCCTGTGATGGATTCTCTGGATTACGGTAAATATTTCTTTTATTTTACTCCTCGGTTTAACTCGTATGAATTAGTTAAAAAAACACGTAAAAGAGAACCGATAATTCAGCGGAAAAACCGCTTACTTTGCATTTTAGTATCATCCGTATTGTGGTTTTGACGTAGGTACTTATTCCTTTTAACGCGGTGTAAAATACTTAAACGAGGGTATAAATACTTAAAATTACATATATTTTATTACAGAATCCTTTGATTCCCTGTATCCATTCATTTTTGATTAGCTCACATACTCTGTTCCCTATTTAATGAATTCCATTTTCGGCTGTACAAATAAACATGATGTTTTTATTATTTATCTTAATACTGTTATATTTTGACTTAGAAGCTGGTCATCGTTTATGCTTTTCAGTTTCAATTGAATTAAAGTAATAGTGCTTTAGTATGGGAGAAGTTCGTATTTTTCAAAGAAGTGAGATGGTGGCATTAAATGGATCCTAAGTGAGTTGGAGATGCGGACGGGAGGCCAAGAGTGGGAGAAAAGTTACGAGAAGGCAGAACTTGGAGAAAGATGGAGAGGGCAATATCGCGCCTGGTATGAGAGGTGTGCAAAAAGAACAGCCGGGAGAGCACCTTTGTGGTCAACGTTTGCGAGACGAAAGAAAGTGAGCAAAGGAACGAGGCTAGTGAAGACTTGGTGTCTGAGAAGTTGGCCCTTGCCTTTGATGCAGACAGAGGTCGTGCGGAGGGGGAAGCGCAAGTTGGAGAAGGGAACCAGAGACGCTGGGAGGTGAGACGAAGGAGTGTAGTGAATCTGAGGCTAGATATGTTCGGGTTGAGTGAACGCTGCTGGAAATCATAGCACTGTACGGTTTAAGAATTTTCAGTATCGTTCCGCGATATCAATTTTAAATAAAGATTACGCAGAATGTATCTAGTCGCACAAATGTGTCATTTTCATGCAGAAATTCCCTTCTGATTCTCAATGGGAGAGATAAAAGAAAGAAATTATATAGTCCTTATATTCATATTGAAGAGAATCTGACTTCTCATTTATTATCTTAGTTATTTTAGTAAGTGGACATTGCCCATTTTCTCGCTTAATGATGAATAGTATAAAACTCTGTTAGTGATTTTTTTTTATTTTAAATGAGTAAAACTAAAATAAAGTATACCAGTTTCGCCAGAGTGGCGTGCGGAAGATTGCCATAAGCTATGAGCATATTTTCTCCAAGTGAGTTTGAGGGATATATTTTCACAATGGTAAGTATCATGTTTTAATTTTTATTAGAAATAAGTATCAAGTACCTACGTGCCAAATTCCAAGATAAATGGCTCATTACTTCATTAATTCCGAGACTACGTAGAAAGCAGTGATTTGGGGACTTAGAGCCCATTGTAATCCCAAAAATCCCGCTTGTGCTTTAGGACTGTACAAAATACCCCAACTGAAATCTCTCTGTAATTTGCTAATATTGATTTAATGTAAGCCATAAATGGCCCGGGAAACATTTCCCGTGCATAGCTATTGCTCAGGTTTCCACGGAAATGAGCCATTGTCGAAAGGGGAGAAAAATTGATAATTTAAAAATTGAAGACCTAATTTTTATGCAATAACGAAGCGGGAAAAGCCTAATGAAGGAGTTAAATACTTCGTTTCTTCACCCATCCGGTAGTGAACATTTTAGTCGTATATCATGAGTCCAAGTAATTAAAAAAACGAAAAAAAAACAATCCCTGCACTGATTCCAATACTTATCTTATGGGAGTCAAATAATGTCCATTCAGGGGCCTTCGGAGCCTTTAGGAATGTTTGTACAGTCTGTGTTCGTCCCAGTACGCTCAATGAATCACTTGAATAGGTTCAAAAAAATTGGTGCAGCCGTTTTTGAGTAATGCAGGAACATATACGATATACATACATTCCCACACCCATTTTTACAAATATAGATTTAATGAATAAACAATATGCAGCATGATATTATGCATTGCAATGGAATAAGCACTGCTTTCAGAGATAAATGTTACGATATATTCTAATTCATTTGAAGCTCTTTGATGTAAATTTTTAAGGTATTGCCAAAAATTCGTTACATCGCTAATACATTGACTTCGATAATGGCCGGAGGTCACTGTTGGCAATTCACTGATTGGGCTGTGCAATATTCAAATTTCCATATCCCGTTGTGCTTTAAATTAGGTATTGCAAAAGTTTCGATATTTCGATAACTATGATCATATGGCCAATTGCATTACATCGCATATTTCCATGAAATTACATTAATATATTTCGTAAAACATTTGACATGTTTTAGTGTTGCATGATTCTCTCTGATGTATTAATCTGGGCTTCTTTTTGCCGCCTTCGTTTTTCGTTTTCTCGATTTTTGTTTATTTGCAGCCATTCCATTTGAAGAGAGCCCAAATATGGAAAAAATGAAAAAAGTACTTTTGTTCTACAATTTTAAATTTCGAGTTATCCAGGTTAAATTGAGCTTAATTATTCAAATATACTTAGCCATTACCAAAATTTGATAGAAAAATTGAATTTTACTCATAATGGAAAGCAGAAGGAGTAATTAGGTCACTCACAGAAATTTACCATGTCACACCCGGAACATATTAAAAAATTCGTAACTAGAAAAATAAGGATTTTGGATACTTCTCCATTATTTTAAAATAAAGAACAACTACTCTTATCTTATTGATATTAATATAAATATTTAATGTTTAAGCTGTTCACAGATATTACCAGATAAAGAAGTCTATGTTAATGGGTGTCATTTGTGTGAGTCACACTCGGAACCACAGTTTTATTCCAATTACAACGGTGCTGGTTAATTTATTCAAATTACAATTTAAGTTGTAAATTACCTTATCCTATGGCTAACTAAATATGTACGCCAGTATATTTTAGTTGAAGTATTTGATGTGAAAATTTAAAATTAAACGCTCATAAGTCACACCCGGATCCAATGGAATGGCTGTTTGGTTAAAATGACCAGAAGGAACCTGCAGCGTTCGAATCTAATGGAAAGGTAATTGCTGGAATTCCGTTGCTCGTTCAGGTTAGGCCAATGTCATTTTGTGTCTCTCGAAAACTTCGCATTCAGTTCTGAATGTTGGGTACCTTGTAATCGCGTTGGACTTCTCATGATGTTCCATTTCACACCATATCGAAAGTACTGGCTTTGTCGGAAATTTCACGTAAGAATTTTACTTGTCAGGAAAATGCGATATTATCGCATTGGGCGTATGAATTACGCGTTATACTATGTTATGCGTATTAAATGGTTAGCAAATCAATTTATTTGAACTAAATACCTTTGCAAAGGTACTGGCTTGGTATACACGGCATTTACTATCACACATCAATGAGCTTATAATGTAATTATATTAGAACAAAGAATATTAGGTATGTTAAACAATTTTCATTCCGCTATCATGCGATATATTTTTAGAAATTGAAGCGACATACCTGGAATTTCAGGATTTTTATGGATGATTCTGGAGAGAGAAGACATACGTTGGTTTGAACTGGGAATAAGAGTGGAAGTGATGCAGAAGGTGCTCATAGAGTGGATGGTTTTGGATAATCGGGGAACGAGTAGGAAGAAAATAGGCTTAATGGATGCGATGAAGAGAGACGTAGGGCGTTTGCCAAGCTGATGAATGAAATTGTTCAAAGAGACGAGAGCCTCTGGTTCCAAAGGGTTCATGTAGATATAATTTCTTCCATTTCAACCTACTTTTACTAATAAACCACCAAATATAATTAAGGAGGCTGAAGCGGTAATTGTGGGTCATTTGTGGACATTTTATATTTCCAATAATTTTTTACAAAGAAAATAAAATTCATGGATCACATTTAATTTTATTTCTCCTGTTTATGCGTTTGAACTTACCATACAGGTATCAGTAATGGAAATTATGCATGAAGTATATGTTTGTGAAATTTCCTTTATTAAAGAATGTTATGGCTGTAGTTATCGGGGAGATATTCGACATTTAGAATAAATTATATTGAAATACCTTGTTTTTGAATATTGGAATCAGTATGACCATGCAATTTGTTATCAGAATTAACAATTTGAAGAAATTCTCTATTTTTCGTTTAGAATTGCCAAAAACCAAGTCGGTTTGATGGAATATTACTCATTTTTATGTACACAATTTTTTTCTCACAGTACATACGACCATTATCTACCCTGGTGCCAAATTTAATCGATGTAGCACTAAAGGAAGTGACTAAAATTAGAGGTCAAAAATGATACACGGTGAATGGAACACTCAGTATATATCACCAATAAGAACTCGTATGCAAAGTTTAACGAAAATCTTTATGTATTAACTAAAAACACTCCAGCTACCTTAAGCGCTAATATAAATACAGCGCAGCCCAAATCTCACGGGTGTATCGCATGTCGCAGTCGATACATCGAAATCTTGCCCAGGGCAATCAGAGCCGGGATATGAACGGGAAGTTTGCCGAATTCTGGCGAGTGGGGTCGTGTTGGAGGGAAAGGCAGTCAATGTGAGATCCCCGTCCATCTTATCAGCACGATGGACCGAGCGTAGAGCTAGGCCTTTGTGTGGGTGTGTGAAGATTAGGAGGAAACTGCATGGCGGCAAGGACTTCATTTTTTCGGCGAAGGAGTGAGCCTCCGAAGACAGTTTTCGGGCGAAGGGTCGGTGGTGGGCAGTTGGGAGGGTGGTTGGGTGGGTTGGAGTCAGTCGTAGCGGAACGGCTCCCGCGGTGGTCATCCGGAGACGTGTCAGAAATAACGACTGTGAGAGAGGGGAACCTCTTCCGACTCATCCGCCAGTTTTCTCCCTCTGCGACCCTCTTCTTCCCCCTCTTAGCCCCGTCAAACTCTTCCCCTCCTCTCTCTCCCCCGTTGCCGCTAAAACTTCTCTTTTTGTCGCCCCGCCCCATACACCCCTCTCTCTCTCTTTCTTAACTTTTGAATTGTTTCGTCACGTTTAATACCTCCTCTTCATCCCCTCTTTCCCTTCACATCCCTAACTTATTGGTAGTCTGGCTCACTCTTCTCATTTTGTCCTTGTATTCCTCTTACAGTATCTCAGTTTAATTGTTCCGCTGCTGCAACATAATTTTCTGTAATTATCCAATCAAGATTTGGTACTTTGGACTTTTCTGTTAATCCTCGATTATTTTTTAAAATATTCCAATGAACTTGACTTTCAGAATTATCGTGGTCGAATATTATTGACTGATTAATTTAAATCGCTTTATTGTTGGGAATCTAAGATTGATATTTCCTAACTTTTCTGATTTTGTATTCGTATCAACATTACTTCATGTCCTCTTTTTTTCTTTCTCTTCTTATCACTGACTTATTCTTTTCCAAGACTCGCACATCAATATACCTTCCATTCCTCCTGCATTATCCTTTCCACTCACGTACGTGTTATTGCTCCCCTGCTTCAGCTAACACATTCAATCGTTCATACTCCCAAGTTCTTATATCGTTCATTTGTTTTCACTCACCTTGTTTCTTTAACTCTCTTTGAGTTTATATTATGGATTAATCGTAGCAGATATCTTACGAATACTGTAAACGAATCTGGTAATCATTTACAATTTTGATATTTAGGAATCTATGGTTGAAATGTGTTATACAGTTTTCATTTATTTTCCTTTCGTTCATTTTTTCTTCTAATAGCTACTCATTCGTAGTTCAAAACATTTCTTTTCACATTCTCCTCATTATCTCCACCTTCAGACTCGTATGTCCGTTACCCTATTACAACTTACGTCTGCCATTCCTCCGCATCCATTAGTTGATGCTATCGCTGATTATGCATAGCTTCTATTTCTTTCAGTCATTACTCTATCCGTCGATAAGCTCTAGAGATTACTGTTAGTTGCTTTTAAATTTTGTTTTCATTAAATCTCTATTAAATAGGTAAAGTATGGCGTAGTAATACTCTTTATAATCTGCTTTTTTATTGAATCTTGCTCTTCCCTTTTCAATACTTCACTTTCCAACCATATCACTTACTCTTTCGTATTCTTAGTCATTCTTCTCATTTTATTTCTTCCATAATTTCCTATGCAACTCTTTGTGTAATCCTTCCCCTCCTACAATCAATTTTCTTTTTTCTACTTCCTTGAGTTTGCATAGTTTTAGCATTATTCTCTCGCCTGGTCTCTCTACTTCCCGACGAGTAACACATGTAGTATTTTAATTCCTCTGAGAGCTGTTTGCAATTAATTAAAGCCGTTTCTTTATGGTTGATTCCCTTTCCATTTTCTAAGCCTTTCCCTAATAAAGACTCAAACTGAATCTGTATTCTCTTTTGCTCGATCGAATTTGATTTCTCCTCTTCCCTACATCTCTTTCTCTTCACATCTAAAACTCATTCATAGTCCAGTACTCCCTTCTCATTTTCTGGTCCATTCCTTCGCCATAATGAACCCTCCCTGCGGTAGTGAAATTGCTCCTCTGATGTAAGTTTATAGCTTTCATCCATCTCTTTTCAGGCTGTGTTGTAGTTTATTATTCCCTTACTCGTTTACTTATCTCTCTATAAGCTTAATTTACAGATGCCCCTGAGTCCTTGTATTAACGGATATTTCGGAACTTCTTTGAATTTTTTTGTATATTTTTTCATTTATATTTTCTCATCAGGTGCATTTTCTTGGAATATTTCTAAATAAAATGAATGCCAGTATGAAATGATGTTAAGAAAGAAAAGGAAATCACGTGTCACTGTGATAAAGCTGATAATATTAATAAACCGTGACTTTAGTGTACTCAGCACCACAATATTGCCATGATTAGTATATTGTGTCACAATTGGCACTAACATGAACATTTAAAATACGAAGTCCGAAACAGGTTAAGTCGTGAACCGGTTGACTGAACGTAGTGACCTTAAGGTATAACGTCAAGTATATCTACGTCCATAATAATTACATGAAACGTAGTTTGCTACATGAACCTTACTGTCAGCGTACATACCTATTCCCTTGGAGTATTCCGTAGGCACCTAGACATTTAATCCAGCTTTCTATGTAACTTTGGACAATCTAGTGTATTGCTTACTGTGAAATAAAATTGGGGCCTAGGAAAGGTACTCAAACTTTATGAAAAGTTTGTCCTTTTAACATAATTATATAGTTAATATACGTGGAATTGCATACAGTATAATCTGAAGTGGACATCAGCGAAATGTGTATCTAATATTTATCTGTTGCTGTTAATAATTTATTACGCTAAATAATTGAAGAGTTGTTGATGATTGTTACACCAAAACTTGGACAATGGTCCATATTGTAAAGGAGGGAGATAAAAACATTGCTTTGGCGATCAGTGTTTATATCAAGCACGGACAGAAACAAATGGAATTATATAATAGTTTTTATCAGTTTTTCGTAATATTCGCTACCTTCTTGTATCTCTACTTTCTATTCATATTACTTAATAATTCGTATTACGAGACCCCTCCCTGATTCCTTGTTCTTTCCTCAGGCCATGAAGCATGAACATGGCCTTTGTGTAATCTTTCCCCTGATGCAATTTACATCTTTCCTTCTTCTCTTTCTGTTTCCTTTTGTCTTTTTTTCCCTCTCTCCATTTCCGTACCTCTAGATGAGTTTAATGCACAGATTAATCGTGGACCCTCTTATGAGGCCGGTTCCATTACACCTCTTTACAGTTGGAAATGTACGGTTGAATGGCGTTCATTTCTTCCTGCTTTTGTTACACCATACTCACTTTCTCTTTTTCTTTCTCCCGTTCTCCTTTCTGCTCAAATCACCAAGCCATTTGCAACTCGAGAGTCTTTTTCTCATTTTAAGTTCGTCTTTACTCCATAATGCCCTCTACCCGTCCCTGAGTAACTGTTCCCTTGATGCAATTTACATGCTATTCACTTTCTCCTCTTGTTTTTTCTTTTCAAAACGCAGAAAACGCAGTGAGGGTCTTCCCCTCACTGCGTTTCTATATCTCTCTTAATCTGTTTAATTCACAAGTTAATCGTAGGCTCTTCTTTATAGCGGATTCCGTTAACCCAGTCTAATGTTGAGTGCATATTGTTGAATGTTCTTTCCTTTCTGCTTTGGTTTCATGGTGTTTAATTTTCTTCTACTTAGCCGTCTTTCTTTTCATGGCATAAACTCGTTTGAGTTCCGAGACGGTTCCGTTTTCTCTTTCTTGTTTTTCTTTTAAGTGCAGTGCTCATTAATTTCTGTTGAATCTGTTCACCAGTTATTTTTTTAACATTTTATCGTTTGAATGTTAGATGTTGTTATTATTTATTTTTTCTCTCTCTGCCACTGTCTCCCTCTCGTAGTTTTTTCATGGTTGATTTTGATGAACCTTATTATAATTATGAGGTATTTTTTCCATATTTGTCTCTATTTTCGTAGTAGCAACTTCCTACTCCTCTCTGTATTTCCCTTTAAAACTACTATTAATTTGTGAACAATGACTCTTCTTTCTTCATATTTTTCTCGTATATAAGTCATCGTAAGTTTACGTCTTCACCTTCCAGGTTTAGCTATTTATTATTTTCGTTACTTTTCTTGTCCTCTCTCAAAGACTTAATTTAGTAATACTTCGTTGTAAATATCTATATTATGCTCTAAATTTTGCATTCACACTATCTGTTTTAATTTTAAGCATTTATCCTCAGCAAATTACTATTTTGTAAATATGAGTTCACTCTAGAATCCTTTTGGTATCCAATAAAAAATATTCAAATTTATATTGTTTTATGAACTTTTATCGTATATTTCATTTTTTGCGTTCATCAGCTTTCCAGGTGCGTGTTATGCTTCAAAGGAAATTCAGTGACGTATAGCGCATTATTAAGGTCAAATATTGTTGCTAGCTTGTGTATAAGGTAATACTTTGGAGAGCATGAATATAGTTTTTGTTGTACACACTCCAGACATTTCTCCTGTCATTCAGAGGGGTATTTTGAATCTTTGTATTTGCGATCAGCCTCCAGTGGACTGATATTTTTGTATCGTCATTTACCGTCGTTAAATTCACTAATTATGCTGTAGCTGCGAAAAATAGTGCTTATCATTATTTTTCCTGCAAAACGTTTTTTTGTGTATCGGATAATAAAGCGTGAGTTCAGATTCGTACGAAGGCTTCCGCAGTTTATATGATGACTCGTGAGTTTTCGGGCTCTTCATGCGTTTTTTCATCATCGTGGACGACAGTTTTGCCGGTATTCCTGTTGGTTTCCTCAAACCTGAAAATGCTCAATTGAATGCCGGAGAAAATGTTTCTAGAACGATGAGCAAACGAAGGAAGAAACATAAAACCCTCGAATCATCGTGATTTCAGATTATTAAATTTTTGTAAACGTTTAACCATGGTACCTTTTATATGCTCTAATGAACATAAATATTCTCCTTACCATAGATAGTTAGTGTTTTCCGAAGCATAATGAAGAAGAAGCTAATATTGCTTTCGTTTTGTCGTTTATTCAAGTTTGATATACAAACATTTTCAGTAACCCTATTTAGCGTGTAACATCCTGTTTGATGGCTCTCCACATGTGTCTACAAAAGAAAGAGATATTATCAGTTGACTCTGAGAGGGGAAGTTTTGTACTTGCTGTTTTCATTCCGCCTCCGCATTCTATGCTTCTGTTTTCCTTTCCTTGGCCTTAAACCACCCTTTCGTACTTTCTTGTTTTTTGTCCTCGCCCTTCATGTTTCCTTTTTCACGCAATCCTTCCCTCCTCTCTTTCCTCTTTATCCCATCCTATCTACACACTCTCTCTCTCGCTGTATACAAATTAAGCCCTGATACATCTTGTTCCAGTGACCGAATAGATGTGATACCCTGAGTTCTAGCTTCCATACCGATGGTCCGAGTTCAAATTCCGGCTGTGAGGGAGATGTTGAAGTGGAATTACTATTTCTATTTCGGTGCTAAGTGGAGTTTCTTTCCATTCTTCATGTATTCACTGACTAAATATTAAAAAAATTAAGAAAGTATTTTATGAGGTGCCGCTGAAAAATTATTGTTTTGTTTCTATCATTCTCTTCTTGTGTCCACCACCGCCTCTTATTTTCATTCCCTAACCATTCCTTTGCAACCTCTTGTTTTTATCCTCGCACTTCTTGTTTTCTTCCAGCACATTCCTACCTTCTTCCCCTTCCTATTATCTGTCTTTATCTCTTCTCCTCTCTCTCTAACTTCACCCCGGTTACTTTTTGCTCCATTTCTTGTTCCATTCAATGTTCAGATTCTCCAATTCCAACTCAATCTCGCCCTAAGTTAAATTGGACTTGGAGGCAAAATTTCTCCGTCGTCTAAATTTTGCCACGCATTTTCATTCCTTAACAGTTTCCCCATTCCGCTCGGTTTATTTCGGTCTTGCTGAATTATTTACTAGTCCAACAGCCGTGGAATTCTTTTCTTTCCCCATCTCTCTTCCTCCGTATTTCTCTCTCTCTGTCTTCCGTTAGTTTGGCTTCATTGCCATTAGCTTAAGCGATTTAACTCGCGAAACTTCAGCAGAGCATGGCGCGGGCACCTTAAAAAATATGGTCGCATATCCTGCTAGTGGAGGTGAATCTAATATCCTTATACAATGAGGGTCATTTGCAAGTATTTTACCCGAGACGGCGTTGAATGGACGGAAATTTCCATTTTTTCTTAGCGGATGCTGTTGTAGCACTTGCATACAATGAACGTCCTCTTTTGTATTAACCCAGAAGGAACCTCCACGGCGCTTTTAATTCCGTTTAATATAGTCCAGAGATTTAAAAAGTGGAGCTAGGTTGCGTGTTGAATACCTACTCTGCCAGCACCATGTGTATAATGTCTTACCTCTTTGGGATATTTTCTCGTTGTTCAGTCTTTCAAATGTTTTTCAAAGTTGACCGTGCGTTCATTAAATTAATTGTTGCGCTAGTTTGTGAATGGTCTTCACGTTTAATTTGGAAGTTAATTAGGTAGAAAACTTGTTGCATTCATATTAGTAGTGCGGGAACTCAGTGTAAAATACATTTTTTTGGAGTACAACTGGGGCATAAATGAACAGATTATAGCCTTGTATCGTCCATTTAGAAACTCTTCCTTATTTTGAACAAAGCATTCAAAAGGCCGTATACAAACTTTCAGCATCAACTGTGCGAAAAAGAAAAGCAATTGGAATGATAGTTTTGTGCTTCTTACGACAAGAACTCTATAATTGGGTTTTACGTATCCGCAATAATTTTGATCCTGTGAAGAAGAGCATACACGTACGGAGTTCGTTGTACTTTGATTACTTCCACATGTCTCTTAGTCCTAGTGAATCGAGTACTTGCAATGAATAAGAATGTGATGAATTATGCAATTCCCGCTACAATCTTAAATTTAAATAAATTCTGCATTCAATCACCATGGTTGTGGCTTACTTGTGAAAATAACAATGGCGTACGAACTCACGCAACCAATTTTTTGTCACAGTCGCGCATTAATATGCAAGTGGTATGACCATTACGAGGGTAGGAGAAAGGAGAGAGCCAGCGCTGCATGACTGGTAAAAACATGAGAAAGAGACCACTGCATCGTTATGACAACTATCTTCCGACTTGTTGGCGTGACAATGGAAATATTCTTATTTACCAAATATTCTTAGTCGTGTGGTATTGCGGCCGTTTGGTCTTCCTCAGTTGAAAAGTTGGTAAGGGGGAGGAAGAGTTGAGGAACGGGAAAAAAAGGAACAGGGGGAATAAAATTACAACTCTTCCGTCACGTGTCGTCTGATTTCGATACTGCAGATGGTTCGCGGTATCGGCCTGTCCAAAATATAGGAATTATTTCAGTAAATATTCTCATCCGTATCCGCATTTTGAACTTTTAAAGGAGAACAATTTTAGGCTTTCCGGGACAATACGCCATCCATGGATTCCCACATCAAATTGTAAAGCATCGTTAGTGTAATGCTACAGCTAAAAAATATTTTTCCTCTCCATTTATGTATTTTATGGAGGTATTATCAATGTTTAAAAAAATATTTCAATTTTCTTTCGCCAACGTTTTGGTATTTAATATTAGCATCACCATGGCTATAACAACAAAATGTTAGGAAACAGTTACTATGTGTTATATTTATATAAATATAAATAGGGTTACATTCATACATACAATACAATTAAAAATACATACAATACAGAAAATACTTGCAATTTATTAAAAGTGGTCAAGAAAATACTCAACGAAGCTCTTCATTAACGTGTAATTTTGTCTATTTCCATAATTTCCAAGCCATTCTGTCCTCATCGTCCCTCTTTCTCTCCTTTTTCTGTCTTTCTCCTCCATCCCACCTCCCGTTTCAAGAATTCAGCCATCGTTCCGCGTCTTCCCTTTTTTTGCGGCCGTCATCAGTTTAACCTGTCGCGCCGCGAGGAACGTCCTCTCTTCTGTTCCTCTCTTCAATCGCATCTGTTTCCCCCTTTTCCGTCTTCCAACCGCAGAGCCCCCCTCCTTAACCCCTTCCGTTTCTTTTCCCTCAGTGCTTTCCCCCGTCTTATCCCTACCACAAGCCTTCTTTCCGCTTTCCGCAGCCTCTTCCTCGTCTCCTTGCCTCCGGCCACAGTTTGTGCGCAGTGCTGCCAAACTGGTTGCCCCGTATGATATCTTGTGCAATATTTGCTCCGCAATTGTATCGATCGTTGCGCTGTAATATAATAAAGTTATAAATAAAATAACGGAAAGAATCTTAGTCCTAGTGGCCTGCGGAGGGTATGAATGCATGTAATATTATTCTGTATTGTTTTGCCGTATGATTACAATTCCTCTTATTTTTTCTCATCGTATTTATTATGGTACGTACAGAATGCCTCCGTCCTTCCCTATCCATCCAAACCTTCCGGCCCATCGCCTTCTCTTCTGCCCTTCCCATTTCTCCAAACCGTTCGTGCGTTTCGCATTTTCCTTCGACGTCATCGCTCACGCGACACCTCTACCGGATCGACCCCTCCCTTCCTTCCCCCCCTGACTCGATATGTCTTTCTTTCTACTCCCCCATAGCCCCCGCAGTCTCATTCACCCCACCTCCTCCTCCCTGCTTCCTCCGATCCCCACGCAGTGTTCCAAACCGTCTCCGGCTTGTGTGGCGGTAGTTTTTAACGTTGTGAGTCCCCGGCTCATCAATCATCCCCTTATCGACGATATTTCGCGTCCTTTTCGAATTGCATTTTTCTCTCATTTTCTCTCCTTCACTCGTCTCCGAACCCATCCGTTTTATTTCCATTGGTTCCTCGGGTTTCATTTCATTCCTTCTATCTATTTTTTGGGATATTAGGGGTGCTGTCTTCTGCAGCTCGTTGATGAATATCATATGGATGGAGAGAGTTACCAGTGATGAAGACCTTGCTAATATAAAATGACATCTATTCTATATTATTACTGCAGTCTCCAACCACCCGAATTATTAACCTAACATTTTTCAATGCTCATTCTCATGTGTAAACTGCATCCGCTGTGATGTGTAAAAGGATTTTTTGTTCATAGTGTGAATCGTGAAAACTTTGTTTTTATTTCTCACTTATAATTGTTTCATCTATTTTGTATGAAGTGTTTTCTTTTACCCGGCTCCACCACTGCATGTTATCGTCATCTGTAGTCATCAATCTGAAGATTAGTTTGCTGCAGACATAATAACTCTTACATAATAACTCAGCTTGACGTCCATAATAACTTTCCTGATGTATTCTATTTTTGGCCTTGCTCCATAATTATTTCCAATTAATTCCTCATTCAAATATTGTTTTCTGTATGCTTTTACGTTAAAGCATGGCCCCAAAAAGTAAAATTACGTGAAAGTTGGTTTATTATGATCTGGCACTATGCCGCAAACTTTTAACTCATTAGAATTTCAGTCCTAATTATTCATAATGGATAGAAGAAGCATGAGATATATAATAATCAGAATAGCACAAGGAAAAAGGGAATTCCGTCATTGTCTGAGATACATTTGGGCGCCCCCTACCCCTCAGCCGCTGGGACTTTTCAGCATCCGCCGATAATCTCGTCGGCACGGAAAGGAAACCATAGGTTGTTGTGAGCTACTCATTTTCGCAATTTATTGTACGCCATTGACTTTGTATTAGTTCCAGAAAGTTTTTCACATGTTCTACATGTTTCCCACTTCAATGTTAGTAGAAAAAACTCGGGTCGATCTAATTGTCCAATCGAAACTTTATCTAAACGAAACTTTATTTTACGAAAAACGATATTTCTCAAGCTATTGCCTAATGACCATGTTGATTGCTGTATTTGAAGTGCATAACAAGCAGAAGGAATCTTTTATAAGTTCAACGTCGAGTACGCTGCATACACCGTCGTCGGTAGAATACTATCAGTGCCCAAGTCCAGACTAAGTCTATCATAGATAGCGACGTTAGCTTGAAATTTAGTAAAAATTTAATTGAATCAGATGTATTGTTAAATTAAGCAGCTGTGCTACATTTTCAAATAGAGCTGTAATGTGACAGGAATATTTCACGATATCAACAGCGACAATTTTAGGAGAGGAGGCAATCTAAATTTGGTGAGATGAAATAGTTTTGAACAGCAAATGCACTGAGTCAATCACCGATGAAAAACTCCTACCTAGAGAATGGAATGCAAAGCTGTAGCAAATCAATCTTTAGATTAATGACTGCTAACGAAGTGGCCGGTGACAATTCGTTCATTTGATGGAGCATTCGTGTTCCGTAAGAAGACGTTCTTTACATTAGCGAACTACTCCAAAAACCACTTCCTTCCTCATTTATTTTCTCCCATGACTTGAAATTCTCTTGTAATTCTTTACCGATTAAAAGGCTTGGGAAGATGTGCGCGTTTTTGCCGTACTTTTCCCAAGAGGGTAAAAGCATTTCTTCATCCAGGTAGACTAAATGACTTTTGCAGATTCAAAGCTCCAGACTGACTCGTTGTACCGTGCTAATTGCGCTTGAGGCATTTATTCGAGAATTATGTGGGAGTCGTTATTTTATAATTGCGGTAACTATTAGTGGCTACAAAGAGGTGTGATCAACCGGAAATATTTCTCTTATTAAGCAGGGCCGCATCGTAAGTGTTAGAGATAGTTGAACATTCTATTTAAGACAGGACAAAAGTAAAGCCAACGTAAGTAGTGGCGGAGTTCCTTGCCTGTATTTCGGATCGCTTGAGTATTACTGATACCCTGTTTGATATCAAGAGGTCTTGATTCAATCATCATTCCATCATTGAAATGATTCCAACGCTTTAGTTAGACTCCATGCTCCGAATCACCTCATTTGCTCATGTAGCCATTATACATTCACGGATTCTGCATTTCTAACTCCTATTAGAAAAATAATTCCAATGAATATAGCCAAACAAATTCAAGGTACTCCGGGAGTAATATTTTGGAAACTGATAATTGATGTGTCTCCTTTCTTTCTTCTCCGTGTTTTACTCTGCCGCTTATATTTCAACCTTCCGATATAGGTATAGAGATGTTACCGCCCAGGAGTGAACGGTGGTCACTTAAACATTATGGTGTGATATAGAGTGACGATTGACGACTTTTATTTACGCCCTGTCGAAAAGTTATTCGAGAAAATATGTAAAAAAATTCACATACCCTGTAAGCCACCAGCACGTAGTGTTTGCAAACCAGCCATAAAGAAGGAGGTTTATATAAAAACATAAATTTGGAGAAAGAATGGACGGAGGATTGGGTTGGTGACCTTCCCATGCCGAGGCCCCGAGTTTGAATCCTGGTTGTGTCTGATATTTTCCAATTAAATTCAAATCCTTATTTGGGTGCTATGTTGATGGCATTTCTGTCGTGTTACTCCGTCCGTCGGATGGGGCGTTAATCTGTGGTCCCCTTGGTGTCTAGTGTAAAGAATAGGCCTATGTCGACTTCGGGAGTCTCACCATCCTTCCTTCTATTCCTTCTACTCCATACTCAACTATCTTTAATGACATGAATGATCTCAGTTATCGATCGCCTCCAAAAATAACCAAAAAATCAGAAAAAGGGCGAAAAGTAAGGTTTTTTGAAGGACTCAAGTCTCGATTTCTTCATTGTTGAAATGTATGGTGCTTTGGTAGGAGGAAGTCTTAACTCGGTCTTTTTATTTATGTGCACTTATTTCTATATTTTATTCCTGTAAATGTTATTGGATTTGTGTGCTCTACTGATGAAGTTCTGTAGTAGAGCAACATCCTTCGTGTAGACCTGGAACTTGGATAATCTGACTTCCTCCAGTTATATTTTTTCAGCAGCCTTGGGTGTATATTCCAGCTGTTAGAGTTTTGCTATCTTGTCCTTTAATTAGGTCTCTCTATTTTTCTAAATATGTTCAGCAAGCATGCCATGAGTCTTTTTGGTACGAAGGAAAAAGGTAAAGGAGCAATAGGCGTGAGGAATGAGTGGAAATGTTCTGTGTTCAGTTTACTATGGTCTTTCTCTCCAAAGCCCTTTGCTCCCTTTCTCTGCAATTCTCTTACCATCCCCACATTTTTCGTTCTATCTCTCACTTCTTTCTTCCCCTTTAAGTGCCATTTCCTCCCCTTACCCTCCTCCTCCACACGCTGCCTCTACCGTACAACCTCGTAATCCCTCTGGCACCGTGACTATCCTCCCTTCCGCATCTCCTATTCCTTTCCATGCGGCCGTTAAAAACTCTCCATCTTCCTCCTTGCTTCACTTTATCTCTCGCTACCCTGTTGTTCCCTCAGCCGTGGGTTTGCTTCAGCCCACCGTTCTCTAAACCTCTCATTGCCTGCTTCACAGCAAGGGGCTTTGCGATGAGATCAGGAGTCCGTGGAAAAGATATTTTTAGATTGCATTTCTATCCCTCTCTAGCTCTATGGAGCAGAAGAGTAGGTAGATGGGTTGAAATGTTATGGCCAGGCTTGCAATACAGTCGACAAGGTTGGACGATGGTTATAGAGAAGATGTACCAGCCTACGGAAGCCTAGTAGGTCTTTATCTCGAGAGAGTTTTCAAGCATTTGGGATCTTGTGATGAAATACGTAATAGCTACACGAAACAATAAAGTAAAGGGATCAAACTGCTGGGCTTTCCGCATTTAATTTGCGGCATGGACTCATATGGAGACTTGTATTATGTGTATATATCCATAAAGTCGGAAGTGCGATGTTGCCAATTTCGGCGGGAAAATTAAATAATATTTCGCAGTTATCATGTTGTTCATCTTGGAATGTTCCAAAATACAAATGTTATTCCATAAAATAACATACTTAAATTTTTCGCGGTGTCGGAAGTGGCTGGCTCCATGGTCCAGAGGTGAGCACACGAAGAATAAATTGGCAACAGCATCCTCACACTGCCTATACTCTGCATTGAATGTGGAACGCTCTGGACGAGAAAAAATCTTGTGTGTATAACATTTGCTGAATGAACTATGTTAGATGCCGCAACACTTCTGTTGGTTAAAACTTGCTAGTTATGATTACTCGTGAAAAATTATGATCTCTTCAGTGATATGGTGACACGAAAGATATTATATAAACTCCACTTTACGTCTCTGTATCTGAGAGACGTGATGATACAAGAGAGATACTCTTCCATCCCAAAACCTCTCTTTGCCTACTTCACCGTGCCAGATGTTGGTTGGCATGGAAGATATTTTGGCAGTGCGATGAAGGACAGAAGGGTGATGGGATGGGTTGCAATGGTTTAGCCAGGATTATATATTAGTTGGTGAGATTGGACGAGGGCCATTGAGGAAATTGAAGGGCGTGCGGACGCTTCGTTAGTAAGGAATTGGACGTCGGGTTCCCTTATCTTGCTTGCACGTTCAGATAAAGGGAAAGCGTATTTTTATCGTGGTAAAAATTAACGGAAAGAGGCTTCAAACAATGATGGGTTAACATTTGAATTAATGACTCGAGCGGACTCAAGGGTGGGATATCCATAATAGAAGTCTCATTCCAGTTTACGTAATCCCATTTAATTGACAGTGGAATTGCGTAGTAATTTGAGGATTTACCCCGAATGAAGGCTTGTTATTTGGCTTAATCCTTAATACAAATTCAATGACATTTTTAGCGAATTTATTTTCTACAATGAAGTTTTGGCAATGAATTTGAAACTGGGGTCACTTCTATTTCACCAATTCGTTAGTCCTTGATGCAATCGAGGTAAAACATAGGAATAATAAATGAAGCGCACAGTATGGGGAAATTCTGTAAAAAAATGTGCAGTTTTCTGATAAGAGTGCGTTGCTGACAGTCAGTAGGGTTTTTAACCAGAGACAATGATAGCATATGAGAGAACTTGCTTAGTAGATACTCAAGAGCCGGTGTATTATTCGCTCTTGCCATAGTGTTAATATTATTCTACGTCAACTTGATGTTTCACTGATTTGAGCCTTTAGCATGAAGTTGAATCCATTTAGAAATTAAATTTTATTAACCCTTTTAGAGCATCCTCCACCATTTCTGCCCTGGGTATTTTAATTATCAATGACCACCTTATACCAATATGAATGGTCTGTAAAACCTGTACACTTGACAAAGCTATTGTCAATTTATTGTCATTACAATAGTGGATGGTAACAGATGTAATAAATTCACATGTGTAAGTAATCATGTCGAACAGAACCTCGAAAAAAAATCGGCAGCTTCCAGTTTATTCCAAATTAGTGAAAAATAAACCTAAGGATCAATTGGAAAAATACAATCATAACTTTATTTCCCTTTTCATAAATAATTGTGAAACTTTAATGCTCTTTCCCATGCATGGTGGATATGTATGCTGAATTAATCATTTATTCGTATTTCTGTAAATCATTAATAAAAATCCAATTCAAGGTAGGATCAGATTGATTACCAATGTAGTTAAATTCTGGTTTTAAAAATGACATTTAAATTTATTTGACCAAACTCGTCATTCGAAACGGTTTCCCTCTGTGCATTAGTGTATTGGGATATGTTTCATCGTATTTTTTCCGCATGCTATATTTCCGCATTTCCACATGTAAAAAATAATTGATATATTTTTACACAAAAATTAATCTTGTGTCAATTATTGACGATACCTACTATTGATTTATTGATAAATCACCAAAAACAAGTATCAGAAATAACTTTGATAATATATAATTTATATGGCTGCAATTCTCTTTATTAATTTCATTCCGCACTCAGCCCATTTCGCTACATCGAATTTCGCCATTAGTTTTTCTGGAAAAATAGCAGAAGCAATAGGTAAGTATAAATTGACAAGTTACATTGCATTGTCCTTAAATATGAGTGTGACTGCCCTATTTTACATATTAAATTAGAAGCGAGTTTCTTTCAGCCTTAAGGGTAGCCATTTTATATTTTTTATTCGGTGAAAAAGATAAGAAGGTATCTCGTTCTGTCACGATAAAATCCGTTATTTGTGGGCTCTATTTTTAAATACCGAAGTAATTTCTATATTTTACCTTATACAATGGCCATTTTCAGAAGCGTCAGTTGGAAGGTTTTATATGAACACACCCCTTACTCATTTTTTGTCGTTGATTTGAGCATAACTGAATGAAATTTTATGACCTTACCCAAACATATCTCTGGAACAACAGGAATGAATTTTGCCCATCGTGAGTAGCACTGTTATCCATAATTATTGAAGAAAACAATATCACTTATATTTATTGTACTCTAGACATCACCCCTGGAGCTTGTACAAAACTGTTTATAAATGAATTTATTTGGCTTAGCGAAATTGCTAAATAAAATATAATGAAAAAAAAATTCACGCAAGAGACGAAGATGGAAATTGTACAGTTATGTGTACATGTATATAAAATAATGTGTGAAACAATGCTTTCAAAACAAAATTAATGATTCAAATGGTTTTTACTGTTGATTAGTAGGTTCATTAAACAATTAAACACTACTCTGTATTGAGTGGTGTCATATATAATGTATTTTTAACGCATCTAAGGAACTCTTGTATTTTAATTAATCAGGTAGAGGATTCCAAAAGTTGGAAGAAGCAATAACGAGCGACCTCTGATAAATATTATTTGAGTGGAATCGGATGGCGTATGAAATGCGGTTAAAAGGAGAGAGTAAAGAAAGTGATAAAATATTGTTATCTGGAGGAGTTTGATATGCATGAAGAAAAGGAAGGAAGTGGAAATGTGGATTGCGTCGTGAGTCAGTCCATGGGAGAACTGGTGTGGATGCTGTCGTGGCCTTTCCGATGCAGAACGAGAAGGAATTGTGGAAATGTGAGGGAAATTAGAGAGATAGGGATAAAGGATAGGTGGGGAATGGGAGTAGGAAGAGACAGGCGAGAGGTGAGGAATTGGAGATGAATAGATAGGCATCGTCAAGCAAGTTTGCCTTGCTTTCGGCTGAGTGTGGGGTTGCAGTAGCGTAGGGATTGCGGAAGACATGCCAGAGCAAGGTGGAATCAAAGCCATGAGATACAGGGGATTGGGGAAGATTAAATGGAGATGTCGAGAAGCGAGGGAAAACTGGATCACTCAGGAGAGAGAACCCAAGCGAAAGATTAAGGAAAGCGGGAAGATGGAAGGATTTCTTGGCAGAGGAAGAAAAAGGAGTAGGATGTGGAAACATTGATAGAAATCCGAGAATGAGGGAGAATGGGCAGAGAGAGAGAGAGGAAAGCAGGAGTTTGAGTAGTAGGATGATGATACGACCGGGGTGGAGTGCTGGGCTGACAGGAGGAAGACTTAGGCTGGTTAGTGCTGAGGAGGAGTCTTCAATGTAGCGGAGATATCGCATTGCGAAATTGATCCCCATGGAATGGCGACATATTGCATTTTTATGTTATTCTATTGTATTGTCGGACTGTGTCTACACATCAACAACACTTATTTTCCATTTTTTATTAGGAAATACTTTATCTAGTACAGAGTAGCTCTTCCAGCTTCCAGTCTTTTTTCATTCCCCCTTCAACCAACCTCATTTTGTCAACAACCCCCTAACAACTAAAACATTTTTAACAATTATTCAAACTTTTCCACACTAAAATAAATCAAAACAGTTGAACAACAATTGTGCAAAATTATAACAAAAAGAAAACGTTATTCGATATAAATCTTATTCAGTGGAATGCAATGTGGAGTACAATACGATGCGATGTTATTGAAAGTAAATTGATATGAGATTTAGTGAAATTCGATGTTATTCTAACCATTTGAATAAGGGCTTGATGCCAACTTGTTTTACGAAACCCGCTAGTCAGCAACTGTGATATTCACGAATACAAAACAAGACCAAGCACTGTGTTTTCAAATAAACAACACAAAGTTTTGTTAAAGTATAATTTTATATCATGCTTTATGCAATGAAATAAAATCTATTCGATGCATTAATATACTTAATATTGAGGTAATATATGTGGTTCAAATAAATATGCTAAAGATATGCATCAAGTGTGATATTATAAATGTAGATATTCTACCATATGCCTGTTTAAGGTAATTTACGTCGAATTAAGAAACCGCTGTGATTCTTCGCCCGTTGGCCTTTTTTTATAATTGACCTAAGAATTTATTTGCTAAATAAAATCTGCTATTCGATGTAAAGCATTTCATTGTTGTGAAATTCAGTGGCGGCATGCGCTGTCATTGAGTGCAATGAGAAATGTGATATAATGCAATGGTTATGATGGAAAATTGCGGATTGATATTAACAAATTCAACTAAACAATCCTTAAGATTGCCAATGGAATCCTTAAGATTGCAAAAGTTATTCCGCGATGATATATATTAGTTTGAACATCGAGCAGACTGTGATGAGATATGGAGTTGAAACATTAAAGTGGATTTAGTTGAAGATGAGGGTGATGGAAAGGAGTTTAAGAACGGGTGATGAGAGGGATTGAAGGATGGTTGGCGGTCATGTGTCGAGATAAGACAAGTTTTGAGCGGAAATTAATCCAGGTGTGAATCCAGGGAAATTCGCGAACATTTCAAAATTACTGTTTGAGTAAAATTCGTGAGCAAGAAATGGACCATTGGAAGTTCCCAAATTAACCAAGATGTAAGATTTCAACTGTAAACCTGGTTATTAGTAACATTTTTAAAACTTCGCGTGAGCGATTCAGTTGATATGCCCTTTAAAAAATGTAACTGGCGGCTCCAAAATTTCAAAGAAACGAAATTGCTTAAATGTCATTTTCACATGCTTTGATTCTAAGTGGACGTAATCATTTTTATCTAGCTTTACACAATTTTTTTATTAAATCATTAACATTCTATGCATTCCATATTAAATTGAATATTTATATGAAAAGGTTTATTGAGCTGTAATGATTCTGATTTAGTTGCGACTTTTATTTGCCAAATCTATTAATATCTTATAAAAGGATATTGATTCAAAATCACCCAATTTAAAATAAAATAATAATGTCAGGAGGTTTTATTTATGTTTACATTGGTCTTTTCTGGTTGGCCTTTTTATTAACTTCGTTTAATACTTAATGTAAATAAATATTGAAGTAACAACTCATCCAATTTCATTCGATGTTTAATCAGCCACATAAAAATAATTAGTATCATCATTCAAGTACATATATATACAAATGGATGTGTGTTGGAATTAATTTGGATTTATTGCAGTTAGCACAAGTATGATTATGAGAACTAATGGTAACATATTTTTTTTGGTTTAAGCTCAACGCCGAGGCTTTTCATAAGAAGAGCCTTGGCATTACTTTGGCCAAAAGTACCTCTGCATGTAAGATGAACTAGTTAGGTGTACCTAAGTTTGCATAGTTATTCAATTATAAAATATGCATTTTACTGGTGATGAGGTGACTTAAGTCTTTTTGTCTGTCGTGTCGGTATATCGGCCGTGATCGGTTGGAATAACCTCGAGTTATTCTCGACTTTTGTATCTGTTGTCCTCTCGAGACTCCATGAACTGAATCGCTGTGCGTATTCCATTTTAACTCCAACTTCATATCTTGTAAATAAATTGTTCAACCGAAGCTAAAACATCAAAAAATGTTATTCATGGTCATGTTTAATCTTATTCATAAATTTGACGTCTTCTGCGTTTGGGTTTTATAAGTTTCTAGTACATACTCTTAATTTGTAGCCCCGCGTAAGGAAATTGGAGCAGAACTAGGGTTACGAGCATGACCTCGACCTGTGTAGGTATCCATAGTCATTCTAGTTTTTGTGACTTCCGAGCAGGGGAAAAACTAACATACAGTTATATACAGAATTTCATTCACGCTACCCTCTCTATAGGAAGGTTTTGCAACCCCATTGTTCGCATTGACATAAAGGAGATTCCTGACAAAGAAAGAGTGATATTTGGATCGTAAAAGAAGACGGGGTTACAGATAATGCTGTGTGTGCGAGAGAGAGGAAGGAATAACATAGAGAGACGGAGGATTAGAATGCAAAAGTGGGAGTGTACTTCAGAAAGATGGATAGCATAAAATAGAAGATGGGGAAGAGCAGTTTGAGGAGATAAAGTTAACTGCCAGGTGGCAGTGGAAGAAAGAGTGGTGAAGGGAAGGAGACAGGGCAAAAATGCAATTACCCTAGTTGTGCGCGTTATACTTCGATGTTAGATATTCGAGAGGTATCACCAGTGTTTCTCCTGAACATTTAGTTTCAAGAAAAGGCCGTTCCAAGGGTAGGAATTTTCGGGAGAATATGTTGACAATATGAATATAATTACCGCTTAACGTGTTTTCTCCATAATTGAGCGGCATAAGTTTTACAATTTCAACACACTTAAATTTGTGATGTAATCGCATTATTTAACATCACGTGCCCAATCGCTTGTGTTACGAAATTTTGAGATATATTTTCTTGATATGAGGTATCGGTAGCAGGCAACGCGAACAAAATTCGCAACTAACAGAAAACAAAAATTATGGTGCAAATATTGCATTAATATTTTGCAATGTTCAAACGTTCGTAGTTAACTTCTCAATCCACATAGTGGTGGAATAACTACGTCCTTGTTCATATTTGGGAGACTCCTGGGGGAGCCGGGAGAGTTTGCAACCCAAGGTTTCGACTTGCGATATTTATCAACTAGGCTATAGTATATATCGACTTTATATACCAAATTATATGCGATACGCTGCGTCAAAGAGATGAGAACAGGAGTGATTTTAACCTCTTAAATGTGAGATTTTTTCAAAGAAGTGACTCATGTGTGACACACATTCTAGGTTCTATCGAAATTAATCCATGTCTGTCCTTGTTTAGGATATCAATTCATTCTATGAACTGGTTTGGGAAAATATTGTGCAGCGAACGAGCTAGGAAGTCATCTTTCACTCCACGCTACTGCATTGCCGATTTACATAGGAGTGGATATTATTCGGCACTCAATACATACCAATTAGGATGCATGATATTAACTGGAAAAGGAATCTTAATGGCCCACTTCCTTCACATTATCAAAAATCATAAAAACATTCGAATGACTCTTCAATAGTTATTACGAGACACTTCAATACTTTAAATATCATTAAACATTTGGTATGATAATCAATTATACACTTCTGTTATTTCTATTAAAGCTAGTGAGGTAGAGATGGAAGAAACAGGGGGCGTGTACCATCTTATGTTAGGTGAAAGGATACTCAGGATTCTGATGTTCAAAACATAGTATACGAAGGGAAATTATGAATTTTTATGAAAATTTATTAAATAATGTTGTTTCCTTTCCGCATTCCAAGTTAAAAGCGAAAACTTTCGATTTTGGCCCTCTTTCGTCTTCCATCTTAGGCTAAACGGCTGATGATGACGATTCTTGCGTATTTGCAAAACATCTTTCTTATGGCAGCTAGAGCTGAATTCGAGAATCGCAAGCAGGCCCAATCTGAACCCATGCCCCGGTTGGGCATTACGTAGGGTTGAAATGGTATTCTGTATTGGGAGGTAACCATTTGACGATTGAGGTCAAAGTTGAAAAATCCTGTGTGATACATTATATGTTTTATTCAGATATTACGATTTTTGACCTTTTTTATCCATAAATTATCTTTTTGAAATGAAGAAAATATGTAGAAAAATAGATAGAACATTCTGGGAGAAAAAGTGGCCCTTTGATGTTAACAAATGTACATATATGGGTCCCTGCATTTTAGGTAGTGAGAAACTCCCGTCCTTCTAGTGCTAATTACTCATATGGAAACGCATCGCAAATTTATTTTCGCTTCATCAGGACTCTACACACTGATTTGCATTATTTACAAGGAATTACTAATTTGTATGAAGCACAAAATTTCATTTAAATTTTAAACTGATCAGTATTTTTTGTAAGGTAGGAAATTAATTATATTTTATTAATGTGTTTTTTGAAATATTTAATAAAATATCAAATCCATTGGAAATAAGATGCATCAATGCGAATGTCTAAATGACATGTATTATTTTAACTAATGCTTTTCTTAAAAAACTAACATAAACGTAAAAAAGAAATATAATACATAAATATATATATTTATAAGTTATTGAAATGACGATGATATTCCGGAATGAGACTATCGCACAAGACCCTAATCTACACCCGCGCCCCTGTGGGACCCTTTTCGTTGAAAAAGTTAGTTGCGTGGGAAGTCATGGAGGACGTTTGACGAGCGCGAGAAAGGAGGGGGGGGGGGTTTCCATGGGAGGCACTGTAAAGAGGCAGGGGTGGCGACGGGAAGAGCTCTTGGGGGGCGGGCGGAGGCGGTGGCTCCTCCGGGTGACTCCCATGGGGGCAGTGCGGGTAGCGCGCTGCGATTTCTTTTTAAGCGGCCGTTTCTGGAGGAGTGCGAGAAACGGTAGAGAGGGTTAAGGGGAGGTTTGGATATCTGGGTCCGTGGCGGGATAAGCGTCTAACGCTTTTGGTTGGTTGCGGAGTCGTAGGCCGAGCAGGGTGAGGGGCGTTTTTCAGGCGTCAGGCAATTTCAGATCTCAACTTCGGCAGTTATGCAAAGGGGAGAGTGGTGGATTGAAGCTTAGTCTCCCCCTCTTCCGCTCTTTCTTCGCTCTCTTCCAAGCGCTCGCCGCTACTCCAGTCCACCCTCAACTCCACCTCCCAAGGATGCCATATAATAATTTCCTTCCTGCTCCCGAAACCCTTCCAACTCGTTCTCATTCGCTCTTCCAGTTAATCCCAGAGCGCCTCGAAGCCATGTTCCCTGACTATTCTTCCCCCTCCTCGCAATCTCTTTATTGCTTTTTGTGACTCTTGCCTCCTTTATTGTAATTTTGTCCCTCTTCGGAATTTTATGTGATCATTTCGTTGACTTTGCAAAGATGTCCAGAAGAATAATTGCCTTTTTAGTTCTGAATTTAGTTATGAGACCCAGAGGGCCGTCATATGATTTCCCTCCCTTATAAGAAGGAATGCATGCCATAAAAATTGTATTTAAGAGTAAAATGTGAGTGTTAGAGAGGCAGGCATGAATTCTCGCGAAAAGGTAATTTTAATTTCAGGCAATTACTTTCTTGTGTTATGAGTTCATAGCATTTTGAATTATTTCCTAAGTGTAATGAAGGTCAAAAACGACTAGTAGTCTTAAGTAAATGCCAGTGAAAAAAAGGAACATAATGTAATGTTGGATATTTTATCGTTGGAATATCGTTTTTGTGACGGTTTGTTTGCCTTAGCATTGTCGTTAAGTGGGACCCCTGAACCATTTCAATTTCAAAAACAATTTCTATCACCTCAAGAAACCTTTGAATATTTGGTATTTGTAGGGCTAAATTTTAATGTAGGATATTCTACTTCAACTTAAGCTATCTGAAAGTAATATATTTGAACACTGACTTGCTGAATTCGGATCACCGTTTTCCTTTGTTCTTAAACTGAAAGTTCTCTATTCATAACATTTGTAAGGAATCTTCCATTCAAAGTTATCTTAACAATTTTTTTACCTTTGAGTATGACAAGTTTTCTTTCAGAAATAAAATCTCATGCGCCTAAATGGAAAACTTAATTGGTGTGCACCAGTTAGCGTGGTAAAATATTTCAGTGTTCAATGGAATTAGATCGATTTTTATCACTTACTTAGTATTTGCGCACCTCTCAATGTGTTGTTTACCTCTTATTTGTGGAAAACATACCTAAATCTCTGTGTGCCTCATAATCGTGTTACTTTTCATTAATGAAAATAACTCCGTTAAGCTCCGCAAATCGAGTTAAGAAGGAGAAGAAAAATATTTCACCTATCCCATTCTACCTGATATTAATGCGAATATCCTCAAAATTTGACAAATAATCTGCATTTGAGTGCTTGTACCTGTCAGAAGATGAAGTTAATTTTCGTAAAGGGTTGTATTAAGCATTGGTGAGTTTCATCAGGTTGTCGTTTGCTCTCAATAATCATTAGGAAATGTCATCAAGTAGCACCTTCAGGCTTGGACCTTATCTAGTGCATTCCGTGATACTGTCTCTTGCTGCAGCACTTGATAAGAGTCCCATAAAGTGGTGCAAAGGTTTAGACAACCGCGTTGCACAGAGCGCATCTCCCTCGCTAAACGTAATCGGTCAGCGGCGCTCACGTCTGTTCCCGTCTCCAAATAACTCATCGACGCCGAACTTTTTAGAGTTCGGGCGCTTGATAATCCGTCGCGCCGGTCGCTCAGGCAATATTGCGACTGAAGGGAAGCAGAGGAAACGGAGGGTGACTCGACGCGGATCGCGTGCTGTTAATGGAGGAAAGAGCCACGCAAGCAGTTCCCATTGCACATTCCGCGTGACCAGACCACAGGAGGTTGAGTGGAAGTAGAGAGGTCTGTCCTTGCAGTCTGTCACACGTCGCTCCGACGCAATCCTAGGCACGGGCGGCCCCTTCGCGTCCGAAGCATCGTCATCCCTTCGGCCGTGTGAATTCGGCTTAATTCCCGCTGCATTTAACTGTCGACGTCATAAAACTTCGGCGCGGTGACTGTCAGAGGGAAGTCCTCGATAGGTGGCATGGTGAAGGGATGAAGGTCCGCTCTCGCACTCAAACTCGCACTTTGTCTGTCTGTCTCAGGGATAGGATATAACGGTTTTCACATGGTTTGAAATTCCCTTTACGCTTTTATTTTTGCTATGTCAGTTATCATATACACATTTTAAGCTTCATAAAGTTTCTGGTTGCCGTTCTTCCTGTTCATTATCATACTGTTTCTTTTCCTCAATCCTTTCAAACCAGTGTTTCAACCGACTTACCCAGCTGATGTTGTGAAACAGCTCTTATTGTCAATAAAAGTTTTTTCCTAAACTTTTTCTTTTTTTATTTATTTATACAATCAATGTTTCCAACTAAATTGTTTAATATCACTTTCTGAGTAGTAATTTTAATAATGCCTTTTCTTTTCATTTAATTTATCTAAATACTTCACACCGTAGTTTTCCCAGAATATATTGACTACTGATGGGTAATCGATGATATTCTCTTGATGCTCGAGACTACTGTATCAGTTTGGAAGCCATAGGTAGTACGAGTGGAATAATGCTGAGCCAGGTTATCATGAACACCTAGGTGCTTGCACAAGGTGACTGCCAGATGTCACTCATGTAGATTATTGTCACCGATATTAGCTATTAAAAACAAATATAACACAATAAAGTGAAGGGAAGCTGTGATTATAGGTAACTCGCATTTCACTTAGGGACAAGAAACAAGTGAATACATAATTTACAATTTATGTATCGGTATGACGTTTCTAGCAATACAGAATCTTTTCCGTGCAGTTGAGTTTTGATTGATAATCAGTGTTAACCACAGCCACTACCATTTAGCCACTAAGGAAGCTACATCTTATCAGGACTTGTGCAAGTAATATTGCAAAGAAAGCACGCCATATATCAAATAAAACGAAGAAATGTTCTTTATCAACCCAATAATTTGTGGAATAAATGCATTAATTTAATGATCGCTGTTTTCAAACGTTTAAAAATGTTTTTGAATGGTTAATTCAATTTCCATTTCTTCCCCCTCGATGCGATAATAATTGTACTGGGTAGCAAAGCACTCCTTATTTAACAAAAAAATACCAGGATAAGTCAAAGTGAAAAATATTTTTTTCTAAACGAATTACTAAGGTCTAACATTATTCTTCAGATTTCCGCGATTTTTAATAATTTACCAAACGACGCCTCCAAGAAGAGACAGAACGTTGTAAAATAAACGATCAGAGAGTGAGAGAAAGAAAATACGTTGTGGAAAAGTGACCAAACGTGATGGATCCAGGAAATAATAAAAATCGGTTAAATAAGTGTTTAAATAATTTAGTTTTTTCCAAGTTTCTCTTCTTTACTTTCTGGCTGCAGACCGCACGGATTACTCACGTGTTCGTTTGACACGCTTGGGCACGGCACGGCGGGTAGTTTCCCTCGCGCGTGGCCATGGTGAACTTTTATTTTGTTCCTGGCGGAAGCTAAACCAATCCCTTCCGTCGGCGGGCGGCCTCCCCTTCCTCCACCCAATCTTCGCCCGCCCTGGCCGCCAGAGAGAGAGTCGTCCCCTCCGCATTACCGAATCCACATGCTTCGGCATCAATGTTGCAAAGAGGGAAATACGATCTGCCCTACCACTCTCTATCTACTCCCTTTGACCTTGCCTGTCCCTTCCTGTCCTCCCCCCGAACATATTGGATTGGATGGAGAGAGAGAGAGAGACTGTCTGTGTGGAAGTTGTCAAGGGGTTAGAACGGCTGTGGTTACGTTGCGAGTCGCGCACACTCTGCGATACAAAGCTACCGAACACACAAGGCTCCAAGGCTGCACTCCATCCCCGGCGTCGCTCAATCGTCGACTCCCACTTTTTAATCCTTCTCTCCTGTAATGTATCGATACGATGCAAATAATCCTTCCGTTGACCTCCAAAATGTGTCTTTGCCACACCCCATACTAGCCCCATCCTACGATTGCCTTCAACACTTGTCTCTTTCTACTTTTCAATCTTTATGAGTCTCTTTGGCATTAATGATAATCCTCCATAGCCTTGTATTCCGGCTGTTTTGCTCACAAGGAACCTAATCACGAGTTTAGTCTGATTAAATTGGCACCAGTTTCACGTAGTAGGTACTGTTACCTAGCTACTGAGTGGCACACTTAAGAATTGGTACTAGACTTCAGCATAGATTTCAAAGGTTTCTGTTGACCTAACTTAACTTGGGCTTTGATAGTGCATCTGAAGATGACAGGGTGGTCTTAACAAATCCTAAAAAAACATGGTAAAAGGTAAAATCACACAATTATTAGGTATGTCTGCAATTTTTGGGTGAAATAAACTACGCTTTATGAGTTTCTATTAGATACAGTCTTTAAAGCATATTATAATTCCAATGTTGCGTATTTTGTACTGTAGGCATTTGTGCTACTTGCCCGGTCTCAGAATTAAACGCAATTCTATGTATTGCATTCATAAGAAATTCCTCCAAGTAGTGAAATTCTCTTTCAATTGATATGAAAGATGGTACTCCTCCGCTATGTTTTATTACAATACTTAATATGCATTTTTTATTGCAATGAAATATTATGTACACTTTTAGGTATAGATTTTTTAAAATGTTGCATAATAATTTGTGATACTATCCTGATTGGTGACCACTCGTGAAAATTATCTTTAATACTCCGTTTTGCTAATTTTGCATTTAATAATTTCACACCATTAAATTATTGGATTTTATTTAACTTATAATGCACGTATTACCCGGGGCATTATCGCAGTTAAATCATCGCTTTGTTGATGTAACCAGTTGAAGAGTGAGTCAATCACTCTTTTAAAATATTCACCAAACACTGCTTGTGATTCCAATCTTGAATAAATTTATGTTCAAGAAGTTTTTTTAACGTTTATACCTTGAATAAAGCATTAAATGTGAGTTACAATACGGCCATGAAACATGTGAATCGCTTTGATGCTAGTGTTTGTGGTCGCACCGTTTGACTGTACTTCCGGGTATCTTTTGGGCCGAGATACGTGGGTGGAATTCCGCTGTATTGTCGGCAAGAGTCCGCGTGATGGAGCACTTCTTAATATAGTCTCCTTGGAAATTCATGAGGTCTGCGGTCAATCGTTGCCTCGGTAGCTTGTATCGGTTTTGCTCCCACATTGCTGACATATTTTACAGTTCTAGTTTTTCAGTCTCATCTTTATAAGTGGCAGTTCTTGTTACCATATCAGCAAGATATGTATGAGAGCTATATGAATTTTCTTTGATTTTTTTATTTTAAAGCCTTCTTCACTATGCTATTTGTTAGAGTTACCTGATAGAAATATACAAATATTAATAATGACGTTCTGACATTTTTATCACTTTTTTCGATGAATTTGCTGAAAATATGAATCATATGCTAGTCCACTATGCCTTAATAAATTTCTATGCAGATGTCTCTTTTGTGCGGGGAAATTTGTCGTAAGCGTCAGATTTCTTTTATAAACCTTGCTTCATTACTTCCTAACGTCTTCTGCCATGACTATTGTGTATGGTTAAAGAAATGACTGGCGTTATGGGTTTGGCATAGTAGCCTTTGTGTAATGTCTTCCAATGGATATATAACGTCTTATTTTCTGTTTCATTGTGAAATGAAAGAGTTATGCAAATTTCTGATCGATATCAGTTGATTCTTGTTTATGAAGTTACTGTCCTATTTGTATGTACTAATCTTTTAAAATTAGTTTTAGGATTTCTTATTATTTTTCATCATAATATTACAATACATTTCAGTGGTTGCGATTTTTTTTTACAAAAACTCTCTTTTCCTATTAATTTTTTGTGAAAAATAGTCTTCCGTTTGTCATGAATTATTCACGAAGTAATGAAAAACTTGTTAAAGAATAAAGGTAATATTAAAGGCATGTCATCACGGTGAAGGTGAAATTAAAAAGTAAAAGTTTAGCTTAAATAGGTACTGCATTGTGTGGAATTTACGTCTTAGAGAATTCACATTCAACAGGCGCATTCTCTCTAAATCTTGCTCTTGCATTTGGATAGCTGCGCCATCTGTCCATTGGTACCGCAAAAGAAAGTGGTGGAGTAACCTTAATTTTGGGTACGACTACGAAGTGTAAGTGCTCATTTGGCGTTGGTAATTATTATTTAATGCTCTCGTTATGAAATAGTATAAATACAATTTATGCGAATTGTGAATTTTTTTATTCTTACGAATATTTCACTCAACTGAATTATCAAAATTATTGGATTCTTTAGCCAAAAGAAAGGGATGGCTATTGAATTACAGGGTAGGAAAATTTCACCGTAAATGTTCATTTGTTTAGCATTCTATTTATCAAGGTTCTTCTATCTGCGTGTTTTCGTTTAACTTAGACGGGTAGTCTGATCACTCGAGTTTTCAACTTTGATGGAGAGTTTTTGCTAAAATGATTAAAGAGAAGTATGTTAAACCTACTGTAATTTGCATAGCATATTATTTATCAAAGTTATTTTCCGTATTTTTGCTATCTTTAGGAATCATCCGTTTCAAAAATTGATCGAGAGATTCGGGAAGTTTGTTTTTTTTTCAGTATCAAAAATGAATTCCACAATAAATACTAAATTTCCATGCCGTTGCAGAGATATAATATTAACCTTCAGATCGAACGGTAAAGAGCCGTTATACGAGTGGACTACTAGTTAATGATTGAAAGCAAAGCGCTTTGTTCATTATTTACGATTGCGCTGTCGTCAATGAAACCATCAAACATGGAGGGGGAGGGGGTTGGGGTGGGAGATGACTTGGCATCCTCGCGGTCATTATCCTCATTCACCTAAGTCCCGTATTTTACGCATCCTTCCCCAACCCCTATTCCCCCCTACTACCAAGCTCTTCCATTAAGTTACCCTTTCTCGGATTCGCATCCTCTTCCACCCAGAAACCTTTTTCGATGGATTTGATGCGATTTGGACCGATACCCAATTCTGCCTTCATCCTCCCCCCTCTCTCTTCGAATCCCTCGTTCCCCTCGTCCCAATTCGATCCCCTCTCTCCCCCTTCCCACCCCCAACCACGCTTCCAATGCTCTTTCTACCCTTCCCTCCCCTCCAATCCAAAAACGCCAGCCCTTGCCGCTTCGATAGCGCCATCTGGCACTAACCCACCGGGGCAGTCGACCGCTGAAATGCAAATGCCGGGTCATTGAGTGGTGCTCCCCCCCTTCCTACTCCTCCACTTCTCCCTTCCTGACTCTCACACCCCCTGCCAACCATCCTACGGTGCTTCCTTCTTTCCCCCACTCCCGCGGCGACCGCTGAAAGGGGACCGCACGTCCCCTGTTCGAATTGCCCACAATCAAGCCCCTCCACACCTCCACCTCATACTCCACGTGTTCCTCCAGTCGCTAATCTATGCTTAAATACTTCTTAAATCATTCCAGGTTTCCTCATTGTGCCATTGTGGACTTCCTTTTTCACCTTTGCTGGCTATTTAATTTACTTTTTCGTGGTGGCGGATGACCGAATTTGGGGGTTTGATGTACAAGTGTAGGGAAAATATTGAATTCGAAGTAATATGTAATACATTTCTTAGCTGCTTATATTTCTCAGTATATTACGTGCGGTGAATTTACTTACGATTTTCCTCCTCTTCGTCAAGGATGACAGTATAAAAGTACTTGGTGCAATTACAATAAAAATTTGCTTCATTCTAGCACAGTCTATATCCGAGTGCGTATTTATGTGTTACCCTCTCTGTGGTCCGTAACAATAGTAGTATTTTGTCTCCACGGAAGTCGTTATTTATAGACTCCAGCAGGTATTACTTGCGTGATTATCCATCAGTTAAAATTTATCATACGAGTTTAATGAATGGAATTTTATTTTAAATGTAATTAGTTTAATGATTGAGGCTGAATTACAAAGGGTGAGAGAAAGAAGAAGGAAATGAGAATTAGGAAATGCCTTGCGAACAGAATTTACAATGAGAAACCTCTTTTTTTCATAAATCGTCTTCTTACAATTGAATTAATTACTGATCAACATTTTTCTGGGCTAATTAGGCGTAGGCAGCATAGAGTGTACAGTTCAAATGTTTCTTTTAAATTTTGTATCTATCTTAGCATTATGAGTTTATCCATGTCCGGCGACCCGTGGGAGAACAGCATGAACCAAGAATAAATTCTCAGGACTGTGTTCTACTCAATTGTATGTTTTCATTTGCTGTGAGATAAATTTCACTTTGAATGACTCAGGAATTTTCTGTACTTACCTAAAGATATCCATAAAGCGTGGAAAAGTATTCCTCTGCTGTCATTAAGAGTTGCCAGTGGACAGTGCTGGTTTATTCATCAGTATTGTGACGGACTTTCAGGGTGGTTTGGTTCGATATGATCTCAGGGCCCTGGGTGACGTCAAACCAACGAGTTTTGTTTGGACGACTTAGGATGGGTAGAAGGGGTTTGGGTTGAATGAGGGAATAATCCTTGCCGCATTAGAGAAATTGGGAATTACATTCACAAAAAAAAAATTTTATTGAACAAAACTGAGGCAGATTAGAAGAAGAAGAAGAACAAAAGAAGCACGTACTTCAGAATTTATCGTCCGCATCGGGAGGATGGAATTGCGAAACAAAACTCTCCTTTGAAATATTTTGGGGTTAACCATTTTGGGTATTTGGGGTTGGGATCTTAACTCTAAAACATAGACGTATAGCATTACACTCGAAAGCATAAATAGAACACTCATTCACACTTTGAAAGCACTTCGCTTGGAAATTCTGTGAAGTTAAACAATTTGACATTTAGAGTTAGATTGCTAACCCTTGACGCTTAAATGACCAAATTACATGAATAAAAATCTTTGATATGAAAATTTAAGATGTCCGTTGAATTAGCAATTCTTAATCGTCTCCTTTGCAACGAAGGTGTGGGGTTGAGAGACCACGCTGGGGATAAGTGAAATCACTTGAAGGGGGGGGGGGCACGTGGTCCGAGGGCCGACGCTTGGGAAGTCTTGGGTTTCTTGGTTTTACTTCTCTTTTTGCGGGGATAGGAAAAGCTGGTCTTCTGCCGGGTAGGGTCCGCGACTCTACCGTGACTCGGTAGTCCGTGAGGATGTCACGTAATCAAATCTGGAAACAGCAGGGGTGGCGTTCTCTCCTCTCGCGTGGAAATTCCCTTAGAAAAATACCATAATTGGGTCTCCAATGATCTTAAATGCCTATGTTCGCGGCACGAGGTCGCAGCCGCCGCGTCGTGTCAGTCTTCAACTGCCAAAATGCCTCCCAATCGGGGAGGGCCAGAGATGTTGCTGCCTCAAACGTCTAGCGGCAAGAGCCTCTCTCTTGCTCCACAGGCACGGCTCACACGAGCCGGCGGCCAGGTGATTCACCGGCCGCGCCTCTAGACCAACAAAAAGACGGTCGAAAAGCGCCCCACTTCATGCCCGCGTGGCAAACATATCTTCCGCGGAGCGTGTGCACTTTGATCTTCTGGGATTGTTTTTATCTCTCACCATCACAAAACACTGTTACACATAACAAATATATTCATTTTAACATTTCAAATAATACATAAATCAAAACTAATTTAGGGACGTACCTACACAGGAAAGGTTTGGTCTCTGCAATTCATAAAAATAGGAAAATGACATCTTTCGAGCTACGAAACGCGCTGCCGTCGCTGTATTTATGTATTGAGTTACAATGTTTAATATCATCTTAGCATTTGGGGCTCCTAAACCAAATTCTGCTCTAATATTTCTTCATTTTTACCAGTTGGATACCGTACCTGAAGTTTGACTCTTAATCTAGAAATTCGGCTGCTTGACACCAAACTTCGCGCTCAATTATATATTTTTCGAAATGATTTAATTTTAATCATGTATTTAAGGCGTTAAGGAAACTACTTCCTAATGTTTGTTTTGAAGCAGGCTTTGATGTTAGCACTACGCGCCTGTCCCCATTCTCCTAACGATGACAAGATTTATCCATCCGACTCCAAAAATGTGGAAGTGTAAACAATTCGTCCTAATGAATATTCTAAAGCAAAAGTTTGCAGTATGCATGAAGGATTTTCAGCTCCGCATCTCTGCTACTTATTCTCGGGATCAATTTTTTTCTTTCTTCTACCCCATTTCATTTTGGACTGATGCACTCCGCGCTCTTGCGGACAGAAAATAGGGAGAGAATTACTTTCGGGACGAATATTTCCTGCAGTTAAAAACAAACACTGCAGTATTTACGGACCCACTCTGCTCGTCTGATCCTGTCCCTCTTCCGTAATTTATTCATCCTTTTTAAGTTTGCCGAACGCGTACGTGCTAGGGAATGTAGATTTTGAAATTTTATCGAGGCACTAGGCGAGCGGGGTGCAATGGGTATAGAGGGACGGCAGGTATATATGTGTGGAAGGAGGTGACGACGCTTTTCCTCCTCGCTTGGGACCCGGGCGAATTACTCCGCGAAAACACTGAAATGCTTTTGTGTGCTCCTGCCGATGCTATTCCAGGATAGAATGGGGAGGTAAGGACGGGGAGGACGATGTGAGGCGTCAACTGAAAATCACCGGATTGAGTGCGGCCAACGGTGTTGGATGGAGAAGGGATGATGCGAAAGCAAGCTAGCAATGGATTACAGAAGGCTCGGGAAGATTTGGGATTTTGAATGAATTTCGTCGAAGTGAAACTAACAACTCTTTGCAAGAATTTTCTTCGAGCAAACGTTCATCTCGTCTCTCAATCCAAGCCCATATTTTCTCCCATGTGAATGCATACATATGTAAACATATTTTTTCTCAGCCTTAGACCTCATTTCTCGTAGCTAGTACTTCCGGGCCGGGATTCCTCCTCGACAGTTTTCTGGAAATACAATTCCATCGTGCCTGGGTTCCATGAAAAGCTAGTCAGGAAATTGGTGAAATTTCTTTTCCTGGAGCCTGGTTAATAATGATATTGCATTAATTTAAGAAAAACCATTACTATATCGGATACCAAGCAAAAATGATACTGTTTCTCGGAGTATTAGGTTTATCTCGGAGTATAAGTCCTGTACAAGAGATGCGTTAGACAGGAAATTCCGGTTGTACTCTACTAGTTAAACTTTGACTGGTAAAACGTTATTTTTTGTCATCGTTGTACAGGAAGTTTCGATAAAGAATTTAAAATTTTAAAATGATACGCCATTGCTCCCCTAATTTGGTCCATCTTGATTTTATAATGGAAATTCGTCAAAGATTGAGTGTTTACCCCACTGTTACCTGCGGATCTCGCTGAGCTGAGAAATCGAATTTACGTCGCGGTTTCTTAAGGGATGCCTCACCTTCTGCAGTAATACAAGAAATTAACTTCAGTTTGGATATCTGCCATATCTCAAATGGTAGTAACATCGTTAAAAAGTAATTTTTTTAAAAGAAAATATTAGTCATTTGTTCCAGTATAATACTTAAAACAATTGTGTAAGTCATTGATATAACTTTTTATGTTTTTATGTTGTAAAATCCATTCTTAAACAGTATGTGTTAGGAGTAATCGCGCTCCGTTGCAAGACTCCAGTGAATTGAGCCCTATCTCCGTATCTTGGTTATTTCCGCGTCACTACGAATTTTCATTGAATTATTATATACCTACATGTAACGTTAACCAGCAGTGAGGGTATATCAGTTACCTCATCTTTGTCAACGCTTCTTTTAATTTTCATAAATCTGACAAAAATTATTCCCTTTCTTTCTTTTTCAAACAAATTTCAGCTAATAAACAATCAACAAATACCCATCTCCAACATTACTCACAAGCCAAAAACTGACTAGCAATTTATAAAGTTCTCTACGCAAAATTTTTCTCAAAATTCACAATAAAGAAAAGAGTATGATCAATGAGAATTCATAATATTAGTAATAAATTTTTTGTGAGGATAAAAAAATAATCCGGATGTGTTATGAGTTATAAAAACCAAACTGCTTGTTCACAACCTGGATATACGACACTTTTACAGTCATTATTACTGATGATTTGTGAAATTAAAATGAAAATTATTATCTCGGTAACTATTGGAAATATGCTTTCCCGGAATTGCTCCCGAACGTTCCGAAACACGGGGAATTCGGAACCCATCCTCACGGCATCTCTTTCTTTCCCCCTCTATACATGCCTGCCTGGCGTAATCTCTTCTTTGTTCAAACATTGGAAGGTTTCTTACTTTAAGCAACCGATCCGCCCTCTCGCGAGCGTTCCTTTTTATCTCCAGCCCTTCAAACGCATACATCCTTCCTTTGGTTGCGGACCAGACCTCTTCCATCCTCCCTTCACGGGGAGTTTCATCAATATCTTCTACCTCATCCTGCGAAAGTTCTCCTTCTCTCCACTGCTAAACCAGTCTCCCTTCCCCATGCTTCGTTCATTCTCTTACACTTCTCCTGCCACCCTCCCCACAGGAGCCCTCATGCCTCATCCCACTGCTTTCGCGGAAGTATGGGATCCCGAACGACCTGGGACCACTCCATCTCCTCTTCCTACCCCCCACAGCCCCGAAAACCCATTCCGTTATATTTTTCTCCCCCATCCCGCCCCCTCCGATGACGGAGCGAAGGAGATCTCACCTTCGAGATGCTGTGTGCATCAACGCGGCTCTTCTTCATCCGTACACCCCACGCACGTGTCTCTCACCCCTCCTACTCCTTGTTCTATCCAACCCACCCCTGGCACCAATATTCCTTGTGTCTATCCCAACGTCATTCTCAATTTTCTCTCCGTGCTTCCCAGCTCCCTTTCCCCACATCTATTCCCTGCAAGTCCCCATCTCCTACGTCATTCATCCATGGCCGACTCTTCTTCGCAAGTCCCCAAGAAGTAGTGACAGTTATTTGTGGAGGCGACCGACAGCTGGGGTCATTTGCGCCATTAATTAGAGATGGATAGGAATAGTGGATTATGGGTACCTCTGAGAAAATCCAGCTTTGGGCTCATAATCTTCAGAGCTGGTGGTTGTCAGAGAGATGGCTACAGTTGTCAGCGTATGATTTCTGTTTTACATTGGGAATAATTCCATTTTATACGTTTCAACCGGAAATCAATATGAATGCCGATACTATTTAAATTTCAGAGAATTCTGTAATAATTCCTCGTTCAATTATTTCCTTGAAGCATTGCTGCAAAGGAAAAATTTAAATTTGACTTGATCTTCTAAAGAGGCCATCGAATTTATGTTTAGAAAGAAACCATTGTTTCAAGATTAATAAAAATTCAAGATTCCCCAACCCAACTTCATCCGAGGTCCCCTCTCTCGCGTCTAACCGCTTTTCTCCCCATAATGTAGTCACTGCAATTCTGCGCCATCCTCATCGCTCTCACCATATCCGTGTCATATTTATCAAATGCAGGACATTGAGGAACGGATACAAGGCCGGAACGTTTACAAGGTGTTTTTTTTTCGATTGGAGGTCTCTATAAAATGTTTTACATGAAAATGTGTCACATAAAATCGTTTTTTTTTAATTTTTAGAAAACAGCCCTGTACCTCAGGTTAAACCTACAGCCTATGCACGTTTTGTATACCCTGTAGATAAAACTTTCCTGTGGTACGTTAGAATCTGAAGCACATTTAATTGCCTCCCCTTCTTTTTCCCCTGTAGCTTTTGTGCATCGAAAGATTTATTTTTTCCTGTAATGTTTACCATTAATTTACCATGTGGTAAACTGCGATAGCGTGTTTGTTATCAGTGCAAATATTTCCCTCCGGATTGCCAATGTTTTCGTTGACGAAGAAATAGTCTCTCAACTACTCTATTTTACAAACTTTTTTAGGTCCACTCTGACATTTTCGATTTTGAAACAGTATTAATTACGTATATATTTTATTGTGCTTGGTATTAATTTACGCAATGATTGATATTCTGTGAGAAAATTTGCTATTTGTTAGAGGGAATTATAGTAGCTCAATCACTCTTCCATTAATTAGAGATATCTAACCAACCCTCCACTTTTTCCCCTTTTCTCTCGCGCTATCAGTCTCATTCCCCACGCCTTAAAGCGACTGCTTCCATCTCTCTTTCCATCCTCGTCTTCTTATTCTTTCATCCCCCTCTCCACACAACCCTAAGGTACACGCACGTGCTTCCCCGCCGTTCTTCTATTTCTCTCAATCCCCCCGAGGGATACGGAACTCAAATCACTCCTCCAATCCCTTAGGATGTGGGTTTATTTATCGTCCGATAAAATTTCCGACAGTGTTTTCAGAATCACGCCAACTACCCTATTTCTCGCGTCTTTCGTCCATGCAAAAACCACAGCGGCTGCGCTTATATAACTTTTCACCCGTAAGCTTTACCACTAACCTTTACAGTAACTATTGATTCCTCAATTACTACTCGAGATCTTTGGATATTTACAAATTACAAATGAAGCTAGGTGAGTGACTCAGTAAGTCACTCACCTAGTTTCAGTACCCCTGCGGTCTAAGCTTTATACACAATTGACTTTGTCTCTATAATAATTATTATCCATTAAATTTCTTTAAATATCTTGATCACGCTCGTATAATAAAATAACTAATAACTTTATATCTAACACTTTTCATTATCAAGTTAAATAATTTACGCAGCGTAAACCAACCGAATTGTAAATGGAAGAATTCTGTATTTATATCAGGGATCTTTCGGGGTTTGCACCGGGTAGTTAGGTCCATGGCGGCCGACGTTTCGATGCTCGAGTCGAGCATCGAAACGTCGGCCGCCATGGACCTAACTACCCGGTGCAAACCCCGAAAGATCCCTGATATAAATCTTCGCCGGGAAAGCCTGAAATCATTCAATTCTGTATTTAGTTAATCTTTTTGTTTGAATTTTTAGAATGGTCTTAATACTAGCAACATTTTTAGCGTTAGTGTCCCAGTTATAGGTGAGCCATGAACCCTTACAGCCAAGACGCATGAGTCAAATGCGTAAGGAATCAATATGCGCTCCTATTTTAAATATGTTTTAGCCTTCATTACTTTCCCCTTGATGTGTCTACCTAATGGATCAATTTTCCTCATTTGCCATTATTAGAAATTCCTGCTATCCTTGTCAACTTTCGTTGCTGTTTCAAAGATTTCTGATGAAATAAGACTACGTCGTATATAGAAATAACAATGTGCATTATACTTCAATATCCGGTGTGCCTCCACCTCTATTCTTTCATCAGAAAGTAGCCCGAAATATGAAGAACCATTTTCATGGTTTTTATGGATATACGCTCTCATAGCGGTAATAAATTCTGAGGCTCCCTCAAGGGTGGTGGCTCCTGAATAGCCCGACGCAGGGACAATGAACTCGATCTTAATAATGCAGCTTATTCAATGGAATGAGTGAAAGTGCGCCAAACAATCTCATATAGGTTTAAAGAACTTCGTCTTGGCAACTGCTTGTAAGTTGCCTTTTCAGATTACCCTTGTTCAAGATGACAATTATGGACTAGTTACACCACCCTATTAAATACATATGACAGATTTTTCTTGATTTTTGACGGACATATTTCTAATAACTTGGCATACTTAAGAGCAAAAAGCATTTACATAGCTAGGGCAGTCTCTATATACGGCCTAAAAATGGCCCCTCTGCAGTTGTGCCCATTTCAGCAGTACCGAAACAATACAATTCTGTGTTGTCCTCATCTACCGATTATTCTGCTTCCTAGTAATTACTTAATAATTGGATTTTTTTGTGTGGTATGTTCTAGGTTTGGTTGAATGCTAATATCATTATTTAAAAAAGGCTTTGAATACATTGAAACAGACGAGTAAAGACTCGTTTTAGTTCGTTTTTGAAAGAACTAACGCCCGATGAAAACATTAGATTTTATCACTAATTGTTTCTTTGTTTTACGTGCTTCGACGGCTAAGGTCATTTCGTCACTAATTGTTTGGAAGGATATTTTAGGAAAAGGATTCGTCCGTTAATTTTCATCTTGTAGTGTTGGTTGTTGCATTATTTTTGCCATAGGAAAACAATAATTATGACAGTGTTTTGCATCCTAAAATACATATATTTATTTATTTTTAATTTCATGGTCCTCATTGGACCACTTCAGTCATGGAGGCAACCCGAGAAATGTTGAAATCATTTGATCAACGCCGCGGAAACCTGCGAACTAACATCACTTCAGTCATGTTTTGGATTTATTCTGTTTTCTGTCTCTGCCCAGTATTTCTTCATTCGCTCGGATCGTAGCTTTCTTTCTTCATCTGCCCTTCCTATTCTCTGTTTATTGATATTATATTGTAGTCTGATCTGTTTGTCCTTGAGTTTCACGGTATCATCTGTCTTTTCTTTCAACTCTTCTATTGTAATGTGTAATTCACTCACATCTTCCATAATTTCTGCTACCAATCTTGTGATGGTCTAATATTTCCGTTATTTTTTCTTTAATAATTTCGTTTTTTCTGTTTTCCAGTGTTCTGATTAGGTTTCCAAAGAAAGAGATTAGTTTCTTTCTCATCGTTCTCTTTACAGGTTCTATTTATCTGTAGACTGTTTTATTGAGAGCTAATCTCCATTGTCCGTTTTCTTGGTATTTATTATGTATGCAAGTTCTGATTATTCTCCTTTCTATCTTGAGTAATTTATCCATCTAATGCTATCGTGTTAGTTATTTGCATTTAATTCCCTTAATAAAAAATAGGAAGTAGTTTCATAGGTTGATTTCGGATTACTATCAATAAAGGTTTATTCAGTGGGAAAAGAAGGAATTGTAGCGGTTCAATTAATATATCCGTCGGTGAAAGATCTCAGCCCTCGGATATTGTTCACTGTTTTAATCCATTATTCCCATTAGCTTCATGTGTTTCAAGTCATTTCAGTGATGATTAATGCAACAATCGGATCAACCAATGATCTATTCGCTATCCATCTGTTCTCCAAATCACCGACTCTGATTGCTATCCTCTTGTTCCTCTAGATTTGTTAGCTGCCAAAATACTTCCCGCATTGTCCTCGTAACCTCAATGAGGATTTTTGACCGAATTAACCGCGGTGATATTGACTGATGGAGATTAGATTAATTTTTTATTCCCGTTTGCCTTTCTCGTTCGCACGAGTGGTTTTAATAAGACATAAGCCTTTTTTGTTCTTTTTTTCCATTCATATTTTCCCGAGCCGCTTTTAAAACCGATCTCTCAGTATATCTCTGTCGTAAGCTCTCATCCCTCACTCATTCTAACACTCTCTTCTCTACACATTTTCATTCATTTTTCATTCATTCCACTCCTCCCACCTTGCAATTTTATTCATTTTTTATTGAGCCAGCTCTGCAGCTTCCCATTCCCATGTGTCCCGTAATACACCTCTTTTCTCTCGAACCAATTTCATTTCCTCCCTGCTTGAAACTCTCACCATCCCTCCTTTCCTCCTGGTCTCTCTTTAAAGTAGGCGTGGGCATTCCGCGGTCTGTTGGCCAGATCTGGCTCTCTTGATATGTTTAAGTTTCCCGCGGGCTATATGAAAAGTTGTATACCAATTCATGATCATTCAAATAAACGTCATTACACAGTCTGCACCCTTGAGCAGGTAGTTTTATCTGGACGACTCATTGAAAATAGTTGTCAACTCCCACTTAAAGTCATTAATTAATAGAGAGGCATCTCGAATGCTCTCCCGAGAATTTAGGGACACTGAAACAAAGACGTTTTAACATTAGATTGTTCGATAAACTAAATTATGTGATTTTTATTGGTTATTAGCAGTAAAACCATGAATGTTGTTTTTCTCTAAATAACACATTGAATAACTGTCGATATTGGAGTAAAATTCCAGCTTCTATCATATTATAGTTTTATTCGAATGATTCTTCTATTTAAAATGTTTATTTTGCTCTGGACGATTCGGTAGTGCGTGATGCATATTGACCCTAGCCCTCGGCTTAGATAGTAATACAGCAAATTAGCTACTTTTACCGCACGATATCTATGGATTTAGAATATTGATCATAAATGTAGCGGATTAAATCAATGCCCGGGGATAAATATTCAGCGTTTCATGAGGAAAGCGTATTCTAATATTTTGCGGCGTTTAAATAAATAGCTTTGATTTTATAAAAAAAATAATGGGAAGGTCTTAGGATTAAAAAGTGAAAGAGAGATGTTACTATGTTCCATCTAGGAGTACGTCGACAGCATTTTTGACCCTGGGCTGAAATTTCGGTACGCGAAATGAGCAAAATACAAAGAGAATATAAGAAAATGAGTTCCGGGTGAGCACGTAGTGCAGTGGAGGTAATTGAAGGATTATGTTTGGCGCCCTTAAAGAATCAGGGATTGCACGCAAGACTATTTGATAGAGGAATGGCGAGTCTCAGGGCGACGCGGATATTAGTATTTTACTACTACGCTACATTTCTATATCTGACAGAAGCAACCAAAAATAAGAGATATTTCGTGGAAGTGACAAATGCAACACTTCCTTTCTCCCATGAACTGCTGAACTAATGATGACTTCGACAGAGAAAGAGCAAGACTAATTCTTTTATTCGCATCTCATATTTTCTCCTCCTATTAATGCCCTCCAATAACTTTCCCTCAACTATTACACGTGGGCGACCCGTTGCCTCACGCCCTCTCGACAGCTCTCAGCAAATAAAATACGTATAAGTATTTGTTTGCGCTAAGGTCGTTTCCCCCAAGAAACATGCTTCAAAATAGGTGCATACAATTCTTTCCGGTACAAGTTGTTGGTTGATTATTCATGGTGGCGTCCGACAACTGCCATTGGTGCTCGCGTGCACCATCAATGATAGGTACGTATGATGATTTGGGATGGATTTATAAGGAAACAGGAAGTGGAGAGAAACCCGCCGTTGACATTAGCCTTCCTTGTCCCCTTATTTTTATGAATGAATTGCATAAACTCTAGAGTTGGCAGTAAAAGCAGTTTGCTACTGTTCTGTTCATCAGCCGAGAATTTACTGCAAAAGCGAACTTACAGAATCTCTCTTCGCATCTCAACATCATCTACTCATGGTGTGGACTTGAATGGGGGCTTAAACTTCTCACGTAATGTACTGCAGTACTATTGTTGCCAAAGTAATCACAGAAAAGTCATAACTATTAATGATCAGATGAAGTCAAATGCTCGAGAATCACCGTGACTTCTAGCCAAACGAGGTTAATATACACATTAAAGATTGTTGGTGACTATAACGAATACAGAGTGAGTCACCAAGACACTCTATTGACACACGATTCCATTTCATCGTTGCTTTCTATCAATTCCTTTATCCTATTACCTCCATTTTTCATTGCTGGTGGCTGAACACCTCCATGCCACAAGCCTCTGTGGCGGCTCGCAGGGGTTTGTAGATAAAGAACTAACTTGAGGCGAAAAGCTCACAGCTATGCGTCCCATCTGACGGATGGACTAAATACTACTGCTCCACGCATAGCTTCCAAGTTGGTATCGGAATTACGTTTAAAAATCTCCGCCCCCACCGGGATTCGAACTCGGGCCTTCAGAATGGGAAGCCAATAACATGAACAAAGACCCACCCTATCCCTTCTCCATATTTTACTCCTTATCTCATCCCAGTGTACCTTCAGTTGCTCCCCGTCACACCGCTTACTCATACCAGCCCATTCTTGAGGCTTCGGCCCCCGTCACACAGTGGTACCAAATGCGGATCTCGCAGTACTAAATTCTAGTCAGTACCACTATGGAACTAAATTGCTTTTTAAATGGCACTGATGACTGCCATCCTCGTGAAGATTTATTTAGCCAATTGAAGATTTGCCGTCCCACATGTGAGACGTATGCAAGTGACGTCTCGCCCCTCTGAAGGGCGACCGTATCACACCCCGGTGCACTGACCGATGATGCCGATGGTTATGCTATTTCTTTCGTTCCGCTGCAACTGTATGCTTCCAATATTTCTCGTATTTAAATCCTTGAACCACTCTGGGCAGGTATTGCAGTCCCATTAAATTGAAGTCTATACCTTACTCCTCTAAGTGTATTTAGGATTTCATATTCCTTTCTTATGATTGATTCATAAGCACCTTTGCACAAAAATCCATGCCCTGGTTCGTGAAAAACTCAAATCCATGTGAGACTCGAACCCGCAACCCCAGGGATAGAAGGCAAGGACCTTAACCCCATGACCACCAAGGCCGAAATGTATGCACTAAAGAGACATAAATTTAACAGAATACTTTCAGACGAAAAGCAGCTCTAGGCATTTCCACAGCATGTAATCTTGAATCTACTATGATAGACGAAAAGTCTATAGGTGCCCTCATTGATGTTTTTGGCCAATATTCTATGCGTGTGGTACCTTATGTCACATACTAAACGTTCTATGCGCCTCCGATTACATTTCCATCTTTACTGGAAATTCCTTTATCACTCCCTTCCTCCCTCGCGCTCTAATCCTCGCAACCTAACCCTTACACCTCTCCCCTGCCTCTGAATATATTAAAAGATTTGCCGCCCGCATTTCCTCTTGTCTTTCACGTTCCCCGGAGCATTCTCTTATCATCTCATTTTCATCCCGGGCGTGTTCCTACCAAATACAAAGATTGGACTAGTCATTAAAACTTTTGTCCCTGATGTCTTTTATTTTTGTCCTCTCATTACAGTTTCAGTCAGAAAGCTATAGCTATATGAGGTAATTGTGCATGTTTCGTGAATGGAATTACCCCTCTGGATAGCATTATGCATGAGGATGAATGTAGCCTTGCCTCCTTGTAATAATTATTTTAGAGAGTATAGTGTACTTTTAATTAAATTGTAAAATTATTAAATTGTAAAATTGTAAATTAATTGTAAAATTCTTGGGTATTGTACAGAAAGGTATGTATATACGTGATTAGCGCCATATTTTTACCTCCGTATCGTATTTTGTTCCTGCTTCTTTGCGCTACATAATATACGTGGTTTATGCGTCCAGTGTGAGTTGTTATCATTCTTCAACCTGGTCTTGGAGAATGCTTTAGGAAAATTGATTTTATCATTTAGAATGTATTTTTAAATAAATTATTGGTCTTTCTTCAGGTGTAGATAGATCTAGATTAAATAAGGAATTCCATTTACTCATTTGCTAACGTTTCTACAATTCAATTTTGCTTCATTAGGGATACCATTGATTTGCATTATTAAAAAAATTAGTAATATATATTTGGTACAGTATTTCATGAAAAATATATGCTGAGAATATTTACCTTAGAGCTGTTGTAAGGAGGACACCTATTTCTTTTTATGCATTTTATTTTATATACGGTATTTATTATTTGGTTGCTATATATCTATGGTTAGCGTTTTCATTAGGTTGATAAACATTTTAACTGTTATAAACAATAAACTAAAATAGTTATCTATATATATCATATAACCAATGCCTATCTTCTTATTAATATATATATATATATAATATATTTTTTTTATAAACAAAAAGAGGTAGGCAAAGTAACATCTCAATATGTTTTCTGCGTTAATAATTCAATTAGCTCCTCCAAGTTCATTCTTCGTCAGGGCAAACATATCCAAGCCTCATAACCGTACTCGTTCGCAAACATTATCCCTCTGTAATGTTCTCTTCATCTTCAATTTCTCTCCTCCCCTCCCTTCGTTACACGCTCTCAAGCGCGAGCTATTCCAATTATGCTCCTGGGTGCGTGTGCATTCCCCCACCCACCATCCACGCGCATTTTCCCCCGAAATCTTATTTAACCCCTGCACTGGAATACCTTCTCTCGCTTCTCATCCACACCCTCTCGGCACCTCAAAACTTAGCCCCCCCCCCCTTACCCCCATCTTCGTCTTTAAACCGCGCTCCGCGGCTCAGGTAACCTTCTTAAACCCTTGGCCCGCCTCCTCCTCCTCCTCTTTGCCTTATCTGCTCGTACACTTCCTCCCCTTTTACCGATACAACACCTCCCTATTCTCCCTCCTTGCTATCTCTTAACCTTAACCCCCTAGAGTGTGACTTTGGTAAACTACCCTCCGAGTCTCAAACCACCCCATCTCTTTGTCTTCTCATCCTTCCTGCCCCCCCCCCCCAGTCTCTCTCTATCCTACCCCTTTTCTCATTCTTTTTACAGCCTCCCGAAACTTCTCTCACCCTTTTACCCTGACTCCTTATCCACCGTGGCCTTTAAAACCATCCCCAGCTCTCCACCGATCTCTTCCCCACCTTAACCGTCTTCCCCCTTTACGTCTACCACATCCTCACTTCCTTTTCTTCCGTCACCATCCCTTACCCTCTCCACTCAATCTTCCCCCTTTACCAAAGTCGCCTTCCCCAACCCCTGATACCTAGCGTGCCCCTAGGGTATGCCACCTCCCCTTCTCTTTCTCTATGTTCCCTAATGCTTACTCTCCCCCTAGGAGTCCTTAATCACCAACACTAAAAACTATGAGACACTTCCCTGAAAGTAAATAACACGGATTCCATGAATGAATTTTACCATATATGGTAACTGAATTTCTTAAAAATTTATCTATAGAATGTATTGTTGTTTGCTGAGGATTGAAAAATAAGATAGAGCAAGCATCAACCGTTGGTGATGATCCTGGTGTTCTAACTTTGTATTTTTTTCTAATACATGTTGCATTTTTTAAATTAAATTTTGAAAGTCAGTTTTCATTTTTATTTTGTCATTATTTTTAATATACCTCTCTGTAGCATAATTTTGCCAAAGGAATTTTACTAACCATTTTTATATTTCGTATTATATTAGTGGTGCGAATTGACCAAGACATTGTGGCGCATTGCAGTTAAAAGTACCACCTTTTTTTTCATTTCTTTTGTTTCCACCCCCACTCCTAATCCACCCCCGTGCACTGCATTCGCCTTCCGCAACCCCTCATGCCGAGCGTACCCCTAGGGTTTATCCTCCACTCTTCTCCCCTCTTATGTTCTCTACCGCTTACCCTACCCATTTTCTCCATCCCTGCTCCAAATACCCTTGGGCGTCTCGGTATTGGAAGGAACTACTCACCAATCCTCCGAGGTAACCAAGTTTGAAACCCTTAAAACCGCCGGCCAACCAAGAACCATCTACCTCCCTCCCTATACTCTCTTTCTTTTGCTTGCTTGCTCCCTCGGTCGTCCTACCGCACATCCTTCGTGAAATCCTTTCGAAGCCACTCTTGGTGGTGTAGGAGATGCGGTGGAATCCCTTTGGGGGAAGTGGCAGGGTAAATAAGCGAGGAAAAAATTTCTTCCCATCGACCGCACACTTTTTCCCGCGCTTGACTTCGCCACCAATCTATTTCTTCCTATTTCTCCGCGCATGCGTTCGTAAAATACGCAACCACCACGTTCTTTCATTAGTGCTTCCATCGCAAGGGTGGTTAATTGAATCCGACCAATCTTCCTCATTCGGCGTTCTATCTCTTACCCGCTGATGAAATTTTTCTTCCGTACGCCCACCTTTAATGTCTCAGCGGTGGAATAATAGTCAAGGGTAGAGGGACAAAAATATGAACCCGAAAAGAGGAAATTTTGGTTATAACACCCTAAAAGCCTACCAATCAATTAGTGGAATACCAAGTAATGGGAATAACTTCCTCATGTTGTCAGGGTATTATTTCCTAATTCCACGTGGAACCTATTCTTTTCTGAAGTGCTCATGAAACTATGTTATATTGTTAACTTTTCTTTTATGCTTTTATTTGTTAACCTTTTAATATTAACGCCTTCAATAGCCAGGATAGTCAAGAGGCGGCTTGGCTAGTTATGATTAGGGAGTTTGATTGCAGTCTCCGGTTTCTTACGCTGTTTTTTTTCGCATTAAGGACAGTTTTCTATTAAAAGTTATGAATTCAATCTTCTTGCCATATATATTTATGCCATCCAAATTGAATGTAGAATGCTTTGAATTGAAGCAGCATATTAAATATATACGATGAATACTAAGCAAGTGCGGACCAGAAATTAAAAGAATGTAACTTTTTAGCGATACAGGGGGTAATCTGAAGTTCAGAAGTCATGAAGGGCTTGTGAAAAACTTTATGCCAGACTTGTTAGTGGTTTAATGAAGGATAATTTAAAGATGACCGCCAAATAAATATGTTAAACTGTCTACAGCCTACGAATGAAGTAAAAGAATGGCTGATGGTAATTGGTGGCTGTCCGTTAACATGTTGAACGCAAATTTTGTCGTCTCTATTAGCATTCTTCAATGCTCCCTTAACACTTTCGCTCTACTTTGTCCTCCATTATTGTATTTTTCGCTCCATTGCTGCTTGTGCAGTTCCCGTGGTTTTTTCACCATCGCACTTTCAATTCTGTCTGCACGAACTTCTCTCAAAACTTTCTACCCTCACACTTAATGGCGACGTGCTTTGGGGGGGGGGCGTGGATTTTTCTCTCTCTTTTCCAACGTTTCAGAGTTAACCTCTGCTGCCCCGATTTTTTATGTTTTTTGGTCCTCTTTTGCCTTTCCCTCTTTCTGAAAACCTTCCATGTTCTTTCACTGTGGATTCTCACCCCTGCGGGCGCGGGGTGAGTTCCGTCGCACAAAGAAATGTACCCAACGCAGTCTCCTCCACACTTACAAAGGGTATGAGGAACGAAAGCAGGGCGGCCAACCGTAGTAATCCATATCTGTAAAGCTGAAACTAGGTTATATGAACGCTATAGACTACTAAACCCATCAACTGATGCGAACAAAATTTGACATACATGTTTCTTAGGACCTAGATGGATTAATAGACAATATTGGAGTGGCAACGGCCCTTATGTGGACACTTTTTTTAAACAACTTTTTTACCTATAAAGAGAGCATTGTAATTGGTGCTTGGAAATTTAATATCTGATAACAGTAAATTTTTGTTTTTAAATTATTAAACCTCAGTATCCCATGTTTTTATCTGAAACTTTTGGCTCCAAAATCGTCAGTTTTCGCTAAATGGCAATGGTAGAAATTTATATTTACTTGGCAACTGAAGCATTGATTTTTAGCGCAGGTAAAATGAATAATATTTAACAAAGTAATTGAGAGATTTTATCGCGAGTATTTTTTACTCCAGCTCCATGTGTTCTCAAAAACTGCTGCTTAGTATATTAATTTTTTATGTTACTTTGGGCGAATTCTTCAAATCCTTTATTATTTTTTCCCTCTTCTCGTTGAAATTCATCGGGAACTTATTTCTAGTCGCTATTAAAACTGCCAAGGCAGAGTGTACTCTAAGAGAGTAATTAACGGGAATAAATTAGGAATAGGCGTCTGAAATATTCCTTATTTTTGGCTGCAATGTACTGATTTTCAGCGAAAGACTGTTGGCATACCTGGACACAAGGTAGTGGCGTCGCAGGAGGGGTAAGGAAGAAGTCGGGAGTTTGGGAAAACTTGGTTGCGGGGGAGGGTTCTGGGCCGCTTGTCTAATTAACGGATGGCCCTGGGATATCGCGGTGTTGCTTTGAAGGGGGGTAGTTGTTAACGCGCGGGTGTTCGGATAGGGAAAGCTGGGGCGGTCTGCCTACTCCTCCTTCTCATCGTCATTATCATCATCTTATTTCCCTGCCTGTCCACGATCTACATACTTGTTTATCCTTTGAGTGTGCGCAGCTTTTTTGCCACCGTAACGTTCTGTAAATACTACGTGAGTAGTGTCCCTGGTCAACCAGCGGTATCCAATGAATAGAAGCTCTAATGTTCCCAAAAGTGGATGCATTTTGTAGCAAAGTTTTTGTTCCAAATTTGCTTGGCTGTTACGTGCCGAGATTGACGATTCAATTACGATTTCTCTAGATCTGACGATAATTTTCTTTTGTCTCTAAGTGGCTGATGTATCATGATTTCATTTCCTTATGAGCCAAAGAAAATTTTAACATGTGGCAATGCTTCAGGTATTTTAAATGCTCTCACGTCAGGTTATTAGAATCGCCATCGGTAGACTTATTTAAAATTTGTGAAGATGAGTCCTCATACTTTTGTGGAGGAAATTAATGCCAAACCTGTTGAGAAAATCTTTTTTGACCAATTGGTGCTTTATTTAATTTTAGTTGAAACACTCTATAGAGTGTTATCTGTTTAAAACTTATACATAGGGTTCCAATCTCTATTCCAGGGCATATCTTAACCATCAGGTTTATGAATTTATTAACTTGCAAATCATTTCGTACGAAAATGCGTCAACATGTACTGTGTTATCTCTTTTTTAAAAGATGCGGGTATGATTAATTGAAGTGAAACACTTCTAAAGGATAACGGGTTATCTCGCAAAAGCCTAGCATCACGCAACATCTGTCTCCCGGACGGAATTTCCGTGAAGAGCATTCTTCTTTCATTCATTTAAGTATTTAATAATTAAGCTATAGGTTTGATACATGGATCAAAATCGATGGCCAATGCGTCATGAACTTTAATTTTAACTATTTTATTCTCTCCATTGATCGATGAACTGAAATTTTTTAACTTAACGCAAATTAGTTATGCAAATTTAGAGCTTTTTTTCACCCTCGATGCCAAGGAATTTTAACATTGTTACCGTGGCTTGCTATATACACTGCCTATTCTGGATATAAAAGCTACATTAAAGGGAATTTTAAATTCTTGACGCGTTCTCTAATGGATTTTTAGAACATAATACCTTTTCTTTTCTCGATTTACAATGTACGAGTATCCTGATACTTTATATACTATTATTTATGTAAAAAAATGAGGAGGTAATCTCCCAAAGACTTGGCCCTAGGGTCACGCGACATCCTAATCCTGGACTGATAGATAAGACGGAGAGAGTGATTGAGGAGACGAGATAGCGTGCTTGTATGTACTTGTGCGCGCTATGCCTCAGTGCACAAAATTTTAGCCAAGTGAAGAGGCACTACGGAACAACGCACTGTCAAGCCGTTGCGTGGTTACGTATATAAAAGTTCGTCGAATTAATTCAGAGCATTATCACAAGAGGGATGTGTTATTTCATATATTTTAAGTCTATGCGTATTTCATGCAATTACCATTAGTGTATGTATATAATTTTCATTCTCATATTTTCAGTAACATTAATTTAATTATTAATGTTTGTTTACATATATAGACTGTTCTCTCCCCACTGGCAGTCATATCCATACTAAGTGTTTCACTTCTGTCGGCCGTCCGACGATGGCCACAACTTTTTGTTTTCCATGTTGATGTGGATAACGTTTTATATTTAAAGCATCATTTATAATTACTGATTACCTAGTTCTTGTAACTATTGCCTAATTTTTTATAACAAATTATGTGAGGAAGGTCGTAAATTCTTGGTTCTATTCATTTTCAACATCACGTTAAAACTTGTTAAAAAACTGTTGTCTGATCAGGAGGCATGAATGGGATTTGGTGGCGGATATTTCCTCCATAGGTGACGGTGATGTATAAAAGATATTTGTTACCTCGGTATCACTTGTCTCCAGGCATGGACGCGTGCGTTATCACGCCCTTCCACGCCGTCTGTGACAAATTAAGGTCGGAAAGAGGGGTTAGTGGCTCAGAAATATGCGTGTAACGTGCATGTCACATACTGTGTCCCCGTATAAATATTATTAATTAGAGTCTGTGGAGGAAATCCAGTTAAAATAGAGAAAAAAATAGAGAAATGCCCATTATCTAGGTGCATGGAACATTTTTTTCTTTTCTCATCGTCGATCATCGTCCTTGTCTACGATTTTTTGTCATTTTGTGACTGATAGTGACGTGCAAGTTGCATGAAAATGAACTTTATGTTTACATGGATATTAATTAGTGATGAATTTCATAGTCAGTAGGGGGTATTAATTGTTAATTTGGCGAGCAGTACAATTGAAGTGAGTGTAAGTGCATTGACAATAAATAAAATGTTTTATATTTTTAAGTGAACCTAAATTTTAATTTTTTTACGTAGAAAACTATTACACATCACTTGACTCTAAATCTGCCAATTAACTTTTGTCAGTTTTATACCAAAAAAACCTTCATATCTGTATTCTTCATATCATACTCGTCAGCTTTTAATCTATTTTTATTGACATAAAGACATTCTCCGTTGACATGCCGAATAAAAACGTGCGTCAGGAGAAAGAAAAGGTTTTGACTTTAAATTTCCAGTCAATTGACTTTTTTGTAGCTAGTTTTGTATTAAGTCATCCTTATCTAAATAAATTTATAAATATATATGTAATTTTTTGTTGAAAGTTTCCTGTTTTTTTTTGTATGATGGCAGAATCGAGAATCAAATCATAGAGCTTTTTTACACATCACACAACTAGGACTTTTCTTTGCAGTACTTTATTCTGTTAGGACAATACCTACCGCTGTAATTTATTTTTAGTGACTATTCACGTAAATATCTCGCACTTCATTCACCATTCTTCTTACAATGACTCGTGCGTATTGCTTGTGGTAAAAGTTGCCACAAAACATTTTGCGATATCCATTGTGTAACGAATGATCTTTATATATTTTTTATATCTCAACCAAAATCGTAAATATAAAAAACAGGTCTTGTTATACTGTATATCGAATAGACATTCCCATTACATTGGTTGCAAAGTACTAAAAATCTCTGGGAAACGCCTTTTCGATAAAATCTTCCGTTTGTAGCGGGCATCAGAAAAGTAAACACGAAAAAAAGAGGTATTCAGCTCTACGGTATACTGTATATGGAATACTTCCGTCCCAATGGTTGAAGACAGGCGTAGCTCAGGAGGGGGGATTCTATGGATACCAGATCCAACCACTCCTAAAATTTTGAATTGATTTAAATGATGGGCACTAAAGCATAAAGTTATATATTTTTTAACAACAAGTTGACTTCATTTACATATTTTCTATCATGAAAGAATTTTTCAACCAATTTTGTCCTTTTTCAAAATAAAAAACGTGGTATTTTACTCCTTCCAAAATTTGCGCAGAAAAACTCATAAAAATTGGCTGTTGAACTGCATAAGAAATTGCACCCCTAATTGTCTAAAACTATAATTTTTATCCTAATTTTTACAAACTTTAAAACCCCTGAAAATACTCAATATGGAACTCCTCTCAAATTAAATTCTTGCTACGTCACGGGTGGAAGTCAAGCCTCAGGACCGGAATGAGAGGCAAAGAGGATCGGTAAGACCAGCATTGTGCAATTACGCTTTTGTACCGGCTGGTTAAAGTGCATGTTTTTGTGTGCGTTTCAATAGTGCGAGAGTTTCAGGGGGATGCAGTTTCCCGCGTTATCGGCTAGAACCGAGGTGGAGACCAAGAGCGGTAAGAGGTTTGGTTGGCCCTCGGCACGCGTCGACCGCAGTCCCATTAGCCGAGGATCTACTCGCCACCTCGCCACTTCGTTCTCCCTCTCTCTGTCCACTGCCTTCAATCCGCCGCCCTCCTCACGCCGAACTCTTCTCCCCGGTCGATTCGACTAATGATGACTGGGTCAATTCCGAGCGGTCGGCATCATGTCCGATTAAGCCACGTTGTCACGTGATTCTCAAAACGTGGATTCACATTCATTTGACCGCTTCCAATCTCCGAGGCTAAACAGCGGCGAGAATTGATGGAATCGTCGTCTTGGTCGCCGAGAATATTAAACCCGCATAGCCTACATCTAGGATAAGCCGCGAAAGAAGGTAGAATGCGCTCGTTTTGGAAATGGAGGTGTGGTCAAGGATTCCTTCCTCGCGAGAAGAGTATACTTCATTTAATATTGTTAAATGTTTCGGGTCTTTGAACATTGAAATTTTACCATAAGTTTAAGTTTTTTCATCCTGAATTCCGTAATTTGGGTTTGCTTCCTTTCAATATCATTTACTTTTTCCTTCCCTTTTAATAGCTATTATAAAAAAAATACCATATACCGATGTGATGGTTCTAAGGATAGTATGTAAGCTTAGATATAATATTAGTGAAGTTCATGATATGCGTTTTACCCTTAATTAATTGTTGCGTCTGTATTGATTTGGCAGCTGAATACCTTTTCCTTTTTAATGTATGATGCCAGTGAATACAAAAAAACTTCTTTCGGACTCCTTCAGGGTTCAAAAAAATATTGGTCATTCTCTTTGCTTATTAATCCAGATCTTAATTTATATGATGATGCTCCTCTGCTACACTGATGATTTACCGAATAAATGAAAAAAAGGACAACTAGCAACAGCTTTTTGTTTGAAATTCTTTTATTTGTAATGGTAATGGAGTAGAGCTTTTATTTAAGATGACAAAAATGATCATCGTTCATTATTGAGTTCTAGTTGTAAGTATTAATGACGTCGTGAGTATTAATGAGTTTTCTTGCTCCTGGATATGTTAAGTGGAGAACATATGCTTGGAATAACTACTACTAATGTTACCAATGTGACCAATGTTACTGATTTCTGTTTTTGAATTGCGACAAGCCTGATTTCTTATGTGGTGTGGACGTTTCCTGTCTTTCTTTTAATATCCTAGTAGAGCTTGCCAGTAAAAAATTATACTTACATGGCATTTTTTGTGTAAACATTATTTCATTTTACTTTACTTTTTCCATCCGTAATTATTTCCGCCCTTGAGACTACCCCAGTAGGTGGGCTGTGGATATTTTTCTTGGTGCCATAAGCTTCATTTTTGTCGGAATTCTTCGCATAACTTTGGCACTCGTTCATGACGTCGAACAGTGACGAAAACTGTGTAAAAGTTCGTCTCACTCGTGAAGCAGTAAAACGAGGCCCCCAGTTGTTTTCATATCTCTCTTTAACCTCCGAGATAAAAGGGACTGTTACCATTTCCTAAGGGAAGGTTTCCTAGAAGGGCGTAATGCGCCGCAATCTGGGCGCTCTCTTCCCTCATGAGCCAAAGCTTTCTTCTCCTATGGGAGGAGAGAGGAGGGGGGACGTTGAGGGAGAAAGGGGGATGTTACCTCCCTCGTAGATCGCACGAGTAAGGGAGCGAGAAGTAGCTGCATTGTTTCAGCGGCGAGGGCGACCCCATCCAAGGGAAAGAGCCACCGCGCCTGGCCAAATCTCCATGGAAATCAACATACCCGCGAACACACAAACTAAACCAGCCCTCATAAGTTATCCTCACCCACCCAAGGCACTCCAAGCCACACCCCAGTTCCCGTCACGCTTCAGAGTGCCACAGAAAAGTCTTCAGCCGCACCCGTCGTTCTTCACGATGCGAGGGGAGTTGTGCGGCATTTGTTTCTTTTACTCTGGAACAGGATTGCGGGCGGCACAAAGTTGACTATCATCGAAAGAGTAGCTCAATGCAATAAATTATTTCGCTTTTTTCACCAAAATGCTTAAATTTCCTATGAAAATATTTCTCTACTTTATCTACACTAGAACTAGGATTTCCCATTTCCTGCTCAAGCGTAACACCAGGCAGCCACTGTGCAATAATATAAATTAAGCTGTGAATCAAACAAATAAATCGCTGAACTATAATTCAACATTTGAAATACTTAACTGTGGTGATTTACCAATACATATTAATCTGAATGAACTGGGATTCGATGTTTAATCTCGGATCTGACAGTTGCCTCACAGATGTTTTTGCCAGCTATCTACCCAGGCCTTCAAGTATACAAGTGAATAAGTATTTATATTAATCACAAACTGAGTCCTCATTAGTTACGTCGAGTCAACAGTCTCCCGTCAACTTTCATTGCTCCTCGAAAGAGCCTTCAACTGCACTCGTCGTTCCTTATTGAGAAAGGGGCTGAAGGAGTTATTGGGAATGGAGTTTTGGCGTTGGTATTTTGCGGGCGGAAAAGTGGGTTTAAACAAAACATAATGGTCTCTAATTCGATAATTTACACTTTTTACACTGTACTGTGACAATATTTAATGGAAGACATTTCTTGAATTATCTTATTTGAACACATAGCACCTAATTGCGGTAATACTCTTAAAATGAGTTTACCAGTATTCGGACCCCAATCTTTCAATTCAGGCATTAGCCAGTTAAACCATCAAAGTTAATTGAATTATGCAGGTAAATAAAAATTCTTGTATGCATAAAGATTGGCTTTAGAAACAGTGGAGGTGACCAGATAAAACGGAAAAATTGGTAGAATTCACCCTAATTTGAATTCAGGATATGTCATATGAAAATGGTTGGCAGTGAATATCTTGACTTCTTTGCTGTTATATTTCACATCTTTACGTTAAACTGCCTACATTGTCATGTTTATCATTTTCTCATGGAATTTTATTTCTAGCAGTTTCTTTGAAGTGAAGCTATGAAATATTTTTTCGCAACATCCGACCTGCAAGAAAATTCAATTTCGATTGAATATGCTACTTTGTGCCCATTTTCTTCGAAAAAATTGCTATAGTTTTCTCTCGCATAAAAGTCAGCTACTAAGTTTATATATAAGCATTACGTAGGTACACATAATGTACAAGAGATTTGGTGCTTAATACATCCAATAGTTACTACAAATTTATCATGCATTTTTACCTAATTTCCTAATAATATTACCAAGAACATTTTTGTTTATTCTCAATTATTGACCAACATATTATTCAGAAATATAAGGTAAAATCTTCTGCATTTCAATAAAGAAAAATCCTCCATATCCTGTATCATCTCTACATTTAATGATATGGTATTACTATTTGGTATTATATTTCATCCCATTTTGCTGCAAAGGAAGAAAATTATTTTATTTCGTGCGATATCTGTATCGCAATGTAAATTATATCTGTGGCTCACTTTGCAGGGGTGTGCTGGGTTGTGGGTGTATGATGATGCTGTGGAATCGGAGGGAGTTGCAGATGAGTGGCAACATGGAAAATTAGAACTAAAAGAGAGGTTGACTAGATGTTTTTATTGCATTAATGGCTCTCCAATCTCGAGGGCCTTGGTTCAAATCCCGACCTTGGTGGAGATTTTTAAGTGAAATACTGATTCTTTCTTTTGCACTCTTCGACAAATTGGAAGTCACTTTATGATTCCCATAATGCTTTTAGTTTCGAGTAGATTAGCGCCAACGCAGATTATATTTCACCCTTTCCGCCATTCCCCAATCAATTTCTCCTTTAACTTCCTACCCGCCTGCTGTTAACGGAGCGGTTTACCTCAACTTTAGTTCGCAATGCCTATTAAACAACTAAGAAAAAAGTTAAAATTGCCATATTTAGGAAGTAAAATATGGACACATACGAACAGGTAAATATTTTTATGGAATACTTTATTTATATGTTTGAACTGGCTGGCTGGTTCAAGCATCAAACATATCGCTTATCTCTTTGGAGTCACAATAAAAAGGCTTTGGAGAGCCTCATTCGTGAATATCTCCGGGTGAATTGTGCATTAACCTTTGACCCTGTTTAATTGCAAAACATTCACTGCTGCAAAGTGTCCGTCGTTTTTTTGTTCGTTGGCAGTCAGAATAGCAATGAAAAGAGAATCACCTTATTGTATTGGCAAAACCTGTTTCATTGGCTTGTACTATTTTTTATTAAATTACTCAACATCCACAGGCAAAGTGTCAGCATGACATTGACCTATTTCAGAGATTATTGAAGGTAGCAGTTTTTTTTTGGAAAATTGGTTCATCTTTGAGTCTTCACATATTGTTAATCCGCAAGAACTAAAATAATTGAATATTTCACCTCATGTGCCATTGAAGGAGAATTTATCTGTGAAGTTCCTTCTTGTTGGAAGAAAAAATATTTTATTTTGAATTTCGGTTAGTTTTTCGGGCTTCAGCCTGATGCACGGCCTTAAGTTTGTGTAGGAATGATCATCCTCATTTCTTCCTACAACTTGCAGTGCAACATCAACTTTTCTTTCCCTTCTGAAGTCTAAACCATTCAATCCTGCTTCTTACGAAGCGTTTTTCCCTTCACTAACCCCCGAGACCCTTAGAGCAAAACGCATGGTTGGGTTCCCTAGTTGCCAACCCCCGCCCCTACGGGCCGCCCCCCCTCATCACACTTGGTTCCTTCCAGGAGATGAAACAAGGTGGACGTGATTTGAATGCCATTCGAGCTGTAGAGTAAAGAGACTCCAGTTTGTGTTTTCTCGTGAAGGGGGAGTGAGTATGGGGTAGAGTCTGAATGGTGCGGTAGCGTTGATGGATGAGGCATAAAAAAGGGAGGGCAGTTTTCGGGGTGGGGATGGGAGAGGCAATCAGCAAGGGTGGGAAGGTGTGTCGGTTTGGTGTTGGCAACCATGATTCCTCCCACATCTCCGTGGAGAGTCCGCAGCGGGCTAAAGCCCCTGGTTGAGTTTTGTGGATGAGACTAGTGTGCGGTTTTGCTTTCATGAGGATTTTTATTCCTTGCGGGAGCGGACATGGGGTGAAACCAGGTGAGCTTAAACTTCCGGTGTACAGTATCTGTGAGTTAACTTGATAGAATCATGGAAAGAATTCCAGCTATACTTTTGATATTCAAAGCACAACTTGGTGGGGGCCTTCATTTAAAATCAACTGATAATCTATCACGTTGATAGGTACGCTTTCACTACCAGGCTTCCTCGTGTACTGGATACTAACGAAAAGATTTAATGTGAACTTTTGTTGGCAATTTATATAATCCTAAACTCTCATATATGCTGGTCCGTTTAACAGGACCTTAAGGCAATACTACGAGTTGAATGGTTGAAATGTATGTTTTTCATAATTGGGCTGAATGTAGATAAAACCCTGCCATTTAGTCAAATAGAAAAAACTCTAATTGGCTGAATTGCGAGATAATTTCAATAGGAAATGCTGAGGGAAAATTGTGTTTTCTCCATTCAAGAGTATCGGTTTTACAATAACTTAATGTAAGAAACGATTTTTTTTAGGAAATCGGTTTTAAATTGAAGGAACTCACCCATCTTGTTATAGAGGATTTTTTTACAAATCACTGAACTTTAATAGAAATAGTGCCTCGTACGAGAGAAAGTATTCATAAAATTAGTACATATATTCATTTATTCTTCAACGGATTGGAATATTTAATATCGTAAGTATGCTTTCCAGTAGCTAAAGCTTGCTGTCAAAGAAAGATGTAATTTGTTAAATGGGCGTTATTTATCGGTATTTTGACTCAGCGCCCGAGGCATCCTCCTCTGGTAGAAGAGCACGGGGAAGTAGACAGAAATAGGTGGGGAGACAAGTGTGTTGAGAAAGTGGAGGATAAGGGTATGATGTACAGGCTAATGCAGGAAGAACTAAAATGTTAGAGATGTGAATTGTGAAAGGTTTGGAAAAAGTTCTTCTCATTAAGTTTTTCGGTTCTCTCCCCACAATCCTTCGAGTGAACATTATCTCCTCTTTCTAAACGCTAAATATCTTGGTTTGACTCTGTTCCTATATTTTCCCCTTGCCTTATTCATCCATCAAGGCCGTCCGGTGGAAATGGAGTTGAATGCTTGCGTTCGTTCTGCATTGGGTCACCTCTGTTGTTTCTCCTCCTCATACTCTCATTATTCTCAATCCTCCATGTCTGTTTTTTAAGTATTGTGTATCAAAATTCATTTTAGCGTTTATTTCTATGCGTAAAAATATATATTTCATTAATTGCAAGATGTTTAACATACTTGATAATTTCTCCTGATAACACGTGATATAGTTTTTGATATAATAATGTACAACTGAAAAAGGTTAAAATTTTAGCGCCTTCATTATGAAAAATTTGACTATCAAATAAGATTGAATTTTTAAGTTGCAAATATTATGAAATCCATGGACAATATGATAGCAACAAGACAGTTAAAATATTTTAGCGACAAATTAAAATTACAAACGACTCTGCCTCACATATGCTAGCCTATAATGGACAGCGATGGCATACGACAGATGGTTTCCATAGAATCTTCTAAAATTTTCTCCGTCATTATAAATCCAAGATGGCGTAGTAGTTGGTGAATTTGTAGGGGAGTACTGAAATTCTATTTTCCACAATATCGGATCCACCGATACCGTGAATTATTAGCGCTACTGGCAATGGCCGTTATGTTTCTGCCCAGCCATTTCTAGACTTCTCTCCGCACTACCCTTTGAGTGTACCTTATCTTTCTCAACTCTGTTCTCTGAATGTGTCCTTCAGTGATCCAAACTGTGTCGCACTCGTTGTTCATCCTTTAGGACCTTCTGGTGTGAGTGGAGTTGAAAGAGTTTCTGGTTCTTCGTTGCATAATCTCTATATTTTTCTTCCTAATAATCTCATGGCGATGAACCTTCTGTTTTTGTTCCGCTCTTCCACATGAAATGAACGCTCTCTCTCTCTATCTACTTCAATATCGGAGACATGATGAGATAAGAGCCTTTATTTAAGTGTTCGTTTGTTCGTTTCAAATGTCATTCAACAATTTTATTGACATTAACGTCCGTTATTAGGAAGATAGGGCGCTGAGTACGTCATCATGGCCGTTATGTTCGTACTTTTTATTTTGATATTCTACTTGGTGTGACCGCCCATAGAAACCTATTTGAAATTGTTCAAATTTCAGGGTTGAAATTTCGTACAACTGTAACATACATACTGTAAAATATTTAGAGAATATATATTAATTTAAAAATTCCTCTCCAGCCATATTAGTAAACAATGATTATTTGACGGTTTATGCGTCATGTATCGGTTAAGAAAAAGTGTATATTTCAACCACTTACTTGAGCAATTATTTTATAGAATAGGTGATAGTTTACCAAATGATATATTTTGAAAAGCATTTTTAATTCAAAGAATTAGTTATTTTAATCTAAATTTTAAAATTATATCTACGTAAACTCAGTTATAGCTACTGGTTTTACATAATTGGTTCAAAATAGGAAGATTACCTTGGGCTTAGGATTATATTGTTTTTTTACAATTCACTCTTTTCTCTCGTATAGTTCAACCGTGAAACTTATATTTTTGCTTTGTTGCAAATTAAATTATTCATTTCAATTTTTAAAATTATTTTCATTAATAATTTCGGTATTTCACACTGTAAAAAAGGAATAAACCGAACTCTTTTAGGCTTTTGTTACTTGTTTTGGTGAGGAGGAAATTATCCCTAAAAATTCAAATTTCTAATCTCTAAAAATTTCAATTGCTGGTTTTCAAAATTTCTCGATATACTAATTTACGTTATTCAAGCAAAATATCCATGTTGTTTTGTGGTTAGAGCGAAAAACTTTCGCTATGAATCTGCGGTTTGTATACAATGTACTGCCTTCATACGTCGAAATACGTTATCATATATTGTGGATATTGTGTTACATTCATAGGGTTACCTTTTGGTACGCTTTAGAGTCATACCAAAACATTTATGTTAAAATAATTGATGCAACAGCAAGGCCGGAGTATCCGACTTTCAATGCCTGTGCAATAAATTGGAAAAAAAAGAAAGAGGCACTCCGGGAGTGCCGACAGAAGTGAAAACTTGAAATAACGTGAGCATTTTTGAATGTAGGGAATAATTTCTAATGAAGTGTTTTATTAATCAGTAGAAAGTAGTTTCATGTACATAATAAATTAAATATTCATTTATTGCGCTATTGTACACAATTATTTTACATAAAAATTATACACTTCAGAATAATCAACTTTCATCCATTATTTCAACAACTCTTTCATCATCACCGCCATCATCATCGGCAATATCTAAAACTGATACAATAGGCTTATGGTATCTAAACTAAGAAACGAATAATTTTGATTCGAATTTCCTTAAATGTCTTGTAAATACTGCATCAATCGTAATTTATATTTCTTTTTGCCAAGATTGCGATCATTAGACATCTTTAAACCAAACTCACTATTTTAAAATTCAATCAATGGTAGATTTATATCGTCTGTAATGTTTGTGTTTATGTATATATGAATAAGCTACTCAAATTGAACGTATTAAAATAAATTGAGTTATATTGTACTCACCTTCACTATTCTTGTATCGAGTACACTCTCCTGCACGAGTATGGACTATTATATTATCCGGCACAATATTTGTAGCAACCCAAATTGAATGAACTAAACCGTATATTAGATATATATAATGTAATATGAATAAAATGATAATGTAGTTTATTTGACGGTGACGCGAGTCCAATGGTTTTTACCCATCCACAAGTACTGTGTATATAGCGAGTATACTGTGTATATACAGAATATACATAATTATACATATATGTAGTAGCGGTGACGGTGACGCGAGTCCAATGTCTTTTACCCATCTACAAAAGTGCTCAACGCGACATAAGAAGTTTTCACTTCAAAAATTCCATAAGTTTCGTACGTTCCGTTTGTTTACTGCGCAAAGGAGAATGGGCATGCGTCAATGAGATTAAATATGCACCATATACCTAAGGATCTTGAATTCCAATCTTATTTCGATTGTGTATTTATCACGTAGCATTTGTGTTTTTCAATTAATTCTGGTGCTTCGGGCTATGAGAGCTGACCAATTATGACAGGCTTATCAGGATGAAAATGACATGAAAAACACCATTAGCATCCGTAGGTTACGAATGAAAAAGTTTTAATAGATATTAGTGCTATGAAAATTTCTTAAAAACCTAGTTTTTATCTAATATTTTTGTACCCCAGGGCTTTGTATCTGCGTTAAAACTGTCTGCCATTCCTGTGCCGCTCTTTTACATTCCTGCCCTTGTTTTCCTAATTTCAGCGTATAAAGGGCTATGTATATTCCTTGTCCTTGACGTGTTTAGTTCCATTCCGTCCAATTCCCATTTCCAGAACTCCTTCCATCTGCCTTCCCAACGTCTCCTCATTTCTTTGCCTTCCCTTCTCATTCCTCCCTTGAGGGCCACTAAAGGGCAAATGCTGAGCTCGTATTTCCTCTTCCTCTGCGACTTCCTTCCAACACGCCATTTTCTGCACTTTGCACGCGTGTTCCCGCTCCAGTTATGCCCTCCTCCGAGAAAAATATCCTCTTGTTTGGAGACACCCTTTGCCGCTCCCTAAACTAGGCCATTCAAAATGATTTCATCCACGTGACGACAACTTGCTTCACCTTAAATGCACTTGGACCGCACGAAGACACGAAGTACGTGAAACACTCGGCTTATTTACGTTCGATGCAGAAGTTCAGGAAGTTTTGTTCTCGGGACTGAAATTGGCTCTGGTGTCACGATCTCAGTTTTCAGTGTAGGTACGTACAATTTTCAACTTTTATTCGGGGTCATGCTTGAGAACTCTCACGTCTTCTCTGCGAGGTGAAATTTAAATTCGTGCTCTCAACGGGTATTTCGTGTCTCTCACGGAAAACAACGAAGTATTCAGGGGTTGGTACGGTGGCTAGAGGGAGGCACCAAAAAAACCATGTGAGTTTAACTTGGTTCATAATTTCACAATAGCAAGAGTAATTTTCTGTAAGTGTCACCGGAAACTTTAATTAATTTAATTAATCAAAAGTGCAACATTAACTGCTGTGCTTCGGCTGATCAGAATGGTGCCATGGCTACATTACTAACATCCTATCCGGGTTCTATTCCCGTATGTGGTGGAAATTGTGCAATTGAATCCTGATACCTACTCGGGTGGTTTGAGAGGAGTACATCAAGCTTAATTCTCCTTCAATCAGTCTTGTCGAGGAATAGAATCCAGTTCCCTCGAATCGGCCGTCCTCTAAACATGTCAGCTATCGAAGTCGTTAACGGTCTCGCCAAATTCCGTGTAAAGAATGCAAATAAATAATACTCGCTTTACCCTCAGCCCAGTCACAGTCCACGCGAGTGATAATTTCATCAAGACTCATGCTCACTGCCCATTTATTAAAAAGTATTGAAAATCATGGATGGTATGTTCGGCTGTATTCATGATTAAGTAAATACTTAGTACATTTCTGCAAAATTTTATTTTTACGACACGTTCACCGATTCACGGCATCGTCAGAAACAGAGTTTGTGTTATACGTTAATTTTTGTTGTAGCTACGGGGGATCAGTGTAAAAATACAAATTTTCAGGCAGGGTTAAGAAAGAGAGGTAGATCAAAAGAGGCGGGAAATGTTAATTTTATCGGAAAGATTGGGGAGGAATGCGGAAATAATATTTCATTACAAAGGTTATTGAATTGTAAGATAATTTCTTTAAGTGCGTCCAGTTGGCGGGCTTTGGGAAGAACGTGTAAGTGAAGCCTGAAGTCAAGTTTATTCAAGTTTCTTCGTCATTTTTGCACAAATCCTTAACTGTTGAAGTACTACTTACTTTATGAGTGGTCTCTCCGTGTCCTGCTTGCTTGAAGGGACTTGCATAAGAAGACCATGTGTCAGTGATTTATTCCGAAACTCAGAAAATGCGAGTGCAAACGCATTTCTTATTCGAACCACGGTTTTTAAAACTCAGTTGTGACTTTAACCAATCCAACGATGGTACGAAGGTCCTTATTAAGTATTCTACTCCTCGTACCTCTTTCGGCTTTTTCTCCCACGCGTTCTTCCATTTCGCGATTTCCTCTGCTCCCTATCTTTCTTCATTCCCTCTCATCTCTCTCTCTCTACCCTTCCTCCACTAATTTCCCGAGCTTCGAGCTTTCTGCGCGATGTCCCTTTCGGAAATTAAACTTCCCAGCGCTCTTAATGCCGGCTCCACGTCCTGGATTTATGCCTCGCTGTCGCCAGAGGACGGGAGTAAGGCGCGGTGTATGGTTGAGGGGGAGGAAGCCGAATAGGAGAGAAGCGAGTCGCCAAGCTCACAAAGTGGTGGCGAAACTTGCATAAATATGTATCGTAGAGAAAAGGCTACCAATGGAAATGTCCGACATGCGTAGAGAAATTGAGAAAGTTTCCGGCATTACTTGTTTTATTGCTAGTCAAAGTAAGGCGGGGCTAGCTTGGGTAGTAACTTTTACGGTCCTTCGCTGATGTGTAATTCTCTCGGAAAACTACTCAGCGATGAGAAAATACTTAATTTGGATTTGTAAACCAGCCCAGATTTTCATGCAAAATGCTGGAAAATTCATATCCATTGACCTGCAGCTCTCCACCCATCCCAGTTCACTTAATGTCCCGATTATCTTCAATTTTAAATTTCATTTCATTAGGGTGACGCATATCTCCTCCCTTATTCCTCTCGGAACTACTCTTCTATCTTTCCCTATACCATGCTTTTTAGATACTTGATATGCTACAAATATGCTTACGATATACCGTAAAATTATCTTATTTATCTAGTCTCATACGAATGGTTATCATCTAAAACACAATTATTTCAATTTTACAAAGCTACGATATTCAACCAACAATGACCCCAAAGCCTAAGTGCTTTTAAAGACAACTATTACATTGATGGCATATTAGTTTTAGTATATCAAGCATCTAAATGCTAAAACTAATATGCCATCATTGTAAAAGTTGTCTTTAAAAGCACTTAGGCTTTGGGGGCTTTGTTGGTTGAATATCGTAGCTTTGTGACATTGAAATAATTGTGTTTTAGATGATAACCATTGGTATGAGACTAGATAGATAAGATAATTTTACGGTATATCGTAAGCATATTGCAAGGAGTGCCACCGAAAGTGGGTGGTGTAGAGAAACTTCCTTTGCGGTTATGACATATCCGTTCTGAACTTCTATAATACAAGTGGTGGTGGTGACTTTCCCCCTCTTCTAACTTTGTAGGTGCCGCAATTAAAAATTTACGGCTTCCATGAACTTGCGGAGGACGAAGGAAGGGGTGTTTCGAATCAAAAGAGGATAACGACTATGCCCCAGCGATTCCTATTTTAAGCGTCTGGCCCTAGGAGGAGCTTTTACGGATGATCATGTTAGGTTTGAACGTCTTTGGGTCGAGTAATTACTTTTATGGGCGCCTGTTTGTCTGTAATGGCTTCCTCCTTCGTTGGCGTTTTAGGAACCGCTTCGTAATTTATGCAAAAGCCCCTTGACGACGTGCGTGCGGGCTGATCGTTTTCTCACGCGTTCAAATTGAAAAGATTCCGGAAAAAACGAAAGCCAGGGCTAAATTGTTGTTTGTGGGTTCCGTTTCCTGTGTTTCCTGATTTAAGCGGCTTTGTGCCTCTGTAAATTAATTAATGGATACTTGAGTTGTAAGTGCTACTATCTGAATGAGAGAAATCGAATGATTCATCTACATTTAAATACCGCCCGCCCTGTTAGACGCTGCGAGGACGTGTGGCTGGTGGAGTTTGGACACCAGCCTTGAAAGAGAGGGGGGTAAAAATAAAGGAATTGGACGAGAGAATGAACGATAATGGAAAAATATTTTGAAGTACCTACTTGTACCTACCTCTTTTTGTGTTGTAGTTAATATTAATGTGTGGGAAGAAGCAATTTTTGAACCTACGATGGAGTTTTTTGTAACTTTGAACTATCGCCAGGTATGGCGATCTTGGGGGTGGTGGCAGTACAAAGGACACTACGAATTATGAAAACAAATTGCAAAAGGAATAGGTAATTTATTATTAAAAAAAAAACAAATTAGAGCCACGGCCACGGAGCAACGGGAATAAGAGAGGTAAAAAGAGTAACGGGTCACGGGAAAGAAGGGAACCCAGGCTTACGCGACCAACAGCTGAAGAGGCGGACCAGGAGAGGCGTAGAGGTGACGGCGCTACAACCTCCCGACACGGGGGAGACCCAGGAACAAGCCTCGCCTTCTTGGGCCCTCGACTATTTATACCGCCTAACCCATTAGATGTTGTAATGGGCTCCGGCGGAACAGTTGACTTTCAACGACGGGGCCCAGGCTTAGTCGGCCTCTCCCACTCCACGGAGCAAAGGGTCATCATTTGCCCTTGCTTTGGAGTGGTCGCCGTCTTCGTACGCAGCCTCGTATTGCCGCCGCCAAATGCCTCCCTGGTACACGGCTCATCCTCCCACGCTGCGCCTCGCGAAGAAGTCCTTCCACATGCCGCGATCGAGCTTGGGTCTTGGGAAGAGGACAGGAGGGGTAATGGGAGTCGAGTGACCGTAGCTCAAAACTACAAGTTCGGTTACATGCATACAATTTTTACCCAAAAAACACTAACAAATAGCTCCAATTACATACATTAATTCCCCCCAACAATCAATACTAAACAACACTTTCCAGAACCAACGATTTTTGACAAAGGCAATCAGCTAATTTTGGAGCTGAGCCGGAGAGGTAAACCACCAATCCCAAAAAAGAAGGAACTTTTTACACAACAAAATATACAGCCCCAAAATATATTTTGTCTATTCAAGCAACCACATTCATGCGGGTACACCGAGGGTTGCAATTAGAAAAACTTAGGGACCATGTCTTAAACAACCTTATTCACATTACATTGAACATATTCTCTTAGGTAAATTACATCAGTCTGTCCTTCGATAAAATTATCACTGTAAAATAACTGAAAAATCGGTCAAATAACTCAAGATCACAAAAGAATAACACTCAGGCCGAGTTTAAACCTTTTCGTGTAGAATTACAGAGCCGAAGGACGAAATGCATTTCCGAAAAACCATTAAGTGAACAAGCAAAAACAACAGTTTAATCAAGCCTCAACAGGATACAATCAAATAAATCGAAAATCCGAAACTAGACAGACAGCAGCAGTCAGCAACTGTAAAACCAAAGAGAATAAAAGAAAAAAAGAAAAAAAAACCAAAAAAGCCAACAAAAAGTAATAGTGATCAACCCCCCCGACCCCAGGCTTCCGCTCTCACCTCGGTCGCTCTCCGGATCCGCCTCTCCGCAATGGCTTGCCAAGACCAGAAGAAGAATAAGGGTGAAGGAGGGAAGGACGAGGTTACGCAGGGAACGGGACATGGGTTATACGCACGCACCCCCAGCGTCATTTTCAATTTGTCCTAAATCGAGACGCTGACGAAGGGGCTTTATTTGGGACACATGACATCTTTTTCTACCCCGTCCGGTGGCGACATCCGTGAGTTGGACTGTGACGGGGCTAGTAAACTCTACTATCCGATGCGGCTCTGACCACTTGGCTTGCAGTTTGGCGGAGATTTTTTCCGCAGCCGAGCTATACGGATGCAACTTGTATGCGACGACTTCCCCCACGCGGTACGTAGGCCCGTTGCGATGGAGATTATAACGCTCAGCTACCTTCCTACTGGATCTTTTTAAACCTTCCAGGGCCCGTCCCCATTTTACTTCCAGTTTTTCTCCAACTTCAGATGATTCAAGCACTTCGTCAACCCCCCACTGCATCGATAATGGGTGATTTAACTCTCGACCAAAGAATAAACTAGCCGGAGTGTATCCCGTACTCTCGTGCCTTGCCGAATTAAAAGCGATACTAAGCGCGTGTAATTTCTCATCCCAACGGTTTTGAAAATCCCGATGATATACCGTGAGTGCTGCCTTGAGATTCCGATTGAATCGCTCGACGTGCGAGGGTTGCGGATAATACGGGGTCGTAGTAATATGTTTAATCCCCCAACCAAAACACATATTTTTAAATTCTCCCGAATTAAACGTAGCGGCGTTATCGGAAACTAGAGTTTTAGGAAACCCCGTTATAGAGAATACCCGGTTATTTAGAGCCTTTACCGTCACACCCGAACTCATGTTGCCCAAGGGAATTAGAATAACAAACTTCGAAAACGAGTCGATAACGGCTAAAATGCACTTATTTCCAGAACGCGACCGCGTGATGGGACCAAAGTAATCGATAAAAATGCGTTCCCACACCCCGGTGGATATTTCTGCTGAGTGTTGACCGCTTTGAGAATTAGCGGCCGGCTTGGCGATTTGGCACTCGGGGCATGACCTCACGTACTGTAAAATTTCCTTATGCATATTAGGCCAGTAAAGTTCTCTACAAATCTTGTTTTTAGTTTTATGACACCCGAGGTGCCCTCCGATCTCCGTATCGTGATAATAAGTCATGATCATCCGTCTTACCCCCTCGGGGACGTATATACGGTTACGTCTACATTTTGGACTCCTAAAAACTATCAAATCCCTGAAAAGCTTTAAATTTTTCATTTTTATCCCGTCCATCAAATTAGCTTTAATAGATTTGCAAATATGGTCTTTATCCTGATGTTCCTTTAGTGAAATGAAAGAAAGGGGTAAGTTTCGTAAGACACATATCTCCGTAGCGACCTTTACACTCGAGGGCTCGTCTTCTTCTTCAAACATACGTGACAGACAATCCGCTACAACATTTTCGTTCCCCTTTAAATGCACGGTCTTAAATTTATACGCCGAAAGACGAAGCATCCAACGTCCAACCTTTCCTAATTGTTTCGGATGCCGACGCATCCAGGACAGTGCTTCGTTATCGGTATATAATTCGAACTCCCGATTTCGTAAGTATTGGTCGAACTTTTCGACTCCGAACACAACCGCTAAGCATTCTGCCTCGTATGCAGCATATTTTCTTTCTGCTTGAGTGAGTGTCCGACTGGCGTATGCCACCGGTGCTAAATGCCCCTCGGTTCGTTGAGATAAAACGGCCGCTACCGCGTTTGCGGAGGCGTCCGTGTGCAGAACGAAAGTCTCACTAAAATCAGGGATACGAAGGACAGGGGGTGAAGCTATCTTCTCGCGTAACTCCTCAAAAGACTTTTGTTGAGCACGACCCCAGACGAACCGGCAGTTCTTTCTCTTCAAGGCGTTCAATGGGGCTGATATTTCTGAGAATCCCGGTATGAAACGGGCATAATAGGAACACATCCCTAGGAATCTTTTAGCTGCCCTAAGGTCTTTGGGAGTAGGAAAGTTATACACCACCTTACCCCTCTCGGGATCGATGTGTATTCCTTTCCCAGAGATAATGTGCCCCAAAAACTTAATCTCCGTCTGCGCTAAGGATATTTTTCCAGGGTTAACCGTGATTTTGGCGTTACGCAGCCGCAGTAATACTTCCCTTAAATGTTTAATATGGTCTTCGAAATTATTGCTATAAATAACAATATCATCCAAATAGTTAAAAACGTACTCGTATTTTACGTCGCTGAAAACCTTATCGATCAGTCGTGACAGTATTTGTCCACCGGTGCAAATACCAAAAGGCAGTCTATTATATTCATACAGCCCAAATGGCGTAATAAAAGCGGTAGCTCGCCTACTCCTTGGCGTAAGCGGAATCTGATGGTAAGCTGCATTCAAGTCCAACACAGAAAAATACTTGGCTTTTCCAAAATGAAGGAAGGCATTTTCGGTGGTGGGTAGAGGAAAGGCGTCGAAAATCACCTTCGCATTAAGCCTACGATAGTCGACTACCATCCGTGAGGAGTTATCCTTTTTAGATACCAAAAATGCCGGGCTGGCGTACGCTGAATTAGATTCCCTTATCACTCCCTTTTTTAATAATTCCTGCACAATCATTTTCATCTCTGACATTTTAACCGGATTGCATTGGAAGGGCGGCGAACGTACCGCCGTCCAGTCCAACAACGGAAGATCATACTCCAGCCGGTTAGTACACCCCAATTTCTTTGTGATTACGTCGCGATATTCTGCTATAATTTCGCTAATCTGTTGTCTCTGATCCGATCTTAGCCTAGTAGATATAGTGGGATCCGCGTCGCTCTCTTCATTGTCCGTGGGCAGAACATAAGCTATCACCCCGGGGCGTCCCTTAAGAGAATAGGTCCGAGTAACAAAATTCAAAGTCATACCAGCGTGCTTCATAAAATCCGCCCCAATAATAATTGAAACCGGACAAAGGGGAAAAATCAAAAACTCGTGGTCCCAGGTTAAGTCATCAATTTTTATCCGCAGCACAACGGTTTTAGAAATTTTTATAACTGACGATCCAACTCCGCGGCATAAAATTTCTCTTTCCTTTATTTTGCTAGGGACAAAATTTAAGTTATCTAGGAACGACTCGTCAATACAAGAGCGGAATGCGCCCGAATCAAGGAGGGCAACAGCTTCGGTCCCATTAACACCTACCCGAATTTTAGGTGACAATCCGGTATCAACCCCGGATACTCGGCCGCAAAATGCCACACGTTTTCCACGGGAAGGGCGTGGCTTATTCCTTCCGTGGATTAGGCGTTTCCCTGACGCTGTTCATCTTTCCAAAAAGGCCCCGTATGGTCGAAACGCCCCTGGCCTCGTCCCCATCGACTGCTCCGGGGGGAACTTCCACGCTTATGCCAAGGGGTCATTCCCCGAGGGCTAGCCGCGCTTGCCGCTGGGATATCGGAATACCTTTCTTGCCAACTCGGGTTCCCAAATTCGCTATCGACCATATCGTTCCCAGGAGGGGGTTCTCGGTATGACTCGGCGATTACTTTTCTAGCGTCAAGTCCTCGTCCCCATTTTTCCAATTCCTCGAAAGACTGCGGCTTATCAATTAAGTGCCACGAATAATTTGGGTTTAAATTACCGCAAACCAGCTCCAACAGTTCCTCTGAAGGCACGGGACTTTCTAGTCTATTATTCATCCTTGTAATTAAGGCCAGGTAGTCCCCTAAAGTTTCCTGCGGCCCCTGCGACCTATTATACAAGTCTCTTTTTAATCGTCCTTCATAATTAGGGGGCCCAAACTTCGCTTTAGCTTCCTGCGCGAAGTGCCCAAAATCTCTAAATTTGTTGTACCAAAACCAAGTTCGCGCCTTGCCTCCCAATAATTCTGGCAATAGTTTCATTAGCATCTGTTCGCTTACTTCAAAATGCTCTACGAACTGGCGTAATACTTCTAAAAAACTCCTAACACTTTCGTCGGTTTCCCCCTTGAATCGAAGTTCCCATCGTTCCGCGGCAGTGAGAATTTGCTCCAACTCACGCAAGTTAACCACGGTTCCCTGACTGGACTTTGGAGGAGTTATGGCAAGGTTATTAATATTTGCCTTTTCGGTGACTGTGTCGGTACTTGTCGACAGGGTTCGCACATATTCGCGCAAACGTTTTCTCAGCTCGTCCAACACCCCGTCACTGCTTAACCCGAACCGCACACAAAAATCAACCGCTTCAGATTTAGACAATTCGTTTATCCAACTCGTTCCCTCCGGTACTTGGGACGCCATGGCTACCAAACGACCCTTCACTGCCACCAGTAACCACGCTCTGCTACCATTGAACTATCGCCAGGTATGGCGATCTTGGGGGTGGTGGCAGTACAAAGGACACTACGAATTATGAAAACAAATTGCAAAAGGAATAGGTAATTTATTATTAAAAAAAAAACAAATTAGAGCCACGGCCACGGAGCAACGGGAATAAGAGAGGTAAAAAGAGTAACGGGTCACGGGAAAGAAGGGAACCCAGGCTTACGCGACCAACAGCTGAAGAGGCGGACCAGGAGAGGCGTAGAGGTGACGGCGCTACAACCTCCCGACACGGGGGAGACCCAGGAACAAGCCTCGCCTTCTTGGGCCCTCGACTATTTATACCGCCTAACCCATTAGATGTTGTAATGGGCTCCGGCGGAACAGTTGACTTTCAACGACGGGGCCCAGGCTTAGTCGGCCTCTCCCACTCCACGGAGCAAAGGGTCATCATTTGCCCTTGCTTTGGAGTGGTCGCCGTCTTCGTACGCAGCCTCGTATTGCCGCCGCCAAATGCCTCCCTGGTACACGGCTCAACTTTATGGATAATAATTTAGCCATAGTTAGTATGGTTTTTAATTCCTACAGTTAGGGTGAAAAATGGTAACTTTATCCGAGAAAGCTACAAGACAGCAATTTTTTGACAACCATATCGACTGTCACGTTGCTGTTTCTGTTTATTCTGGAACCAATACGACTATCTACTATCCGTACGGAAGTAACAAAATTACCCCAACGTGTTTCCTCAGGGTTTTGTATAATTCGTGTTACTCTGAAAGTGGCGTGATCTTAATTTATCGAGTAATATTGACCAAGCACGTAGCCTCCAATACTCTGTTGGATCGTAAGCTGTGTTACACAGCTCATGGAAGTTGAAGCTTGTGTTATTCTGTAACTTAGCTGATACAACTCTTTTAAACTCTCAGTTAGCTCGCAATAGTTTGGAACCAATAGTGTGGTTTTCCTTCCTATGTAGTTAAATATTCCGCACTTTAACTTTTTATAATTTTGGCTACAATTGCTTTCGGCGTACTCGAGATGTAAACTAACGAGTGTGAGATAACATCTCGTTTTCACTTTTCAATCGAACACTCCAGCTATTCATTACACGGATCCCAAACTCTTCAATGCAGTGCCGTTAATTTTCCGAATATGCTAACCCCTAAATAGGTTTAAATAGTTTTGGGATCCTGTAGCCGATAAATTCGGCACTCTTTCTTTAAATAAATCTTTGTCCTAGAATTCGCTTGCCTATGAATGGCATCAAGACCTGATTGGTGGGTCCGTACGCAGTAAACCTTTTTATACAGGTGAATTCACGTGAAATGCGCTCCAATTTATGTTGATCGGAAACAAATTTCACGATTAATCCCTAAAATATATTGCCCTAAGGGCTGGATCTATTTATTGGGTGGACCATTTGATTCATTGGAAGCAAACATGAAACACTTATGTGTGATTACCATTATTTATCTCGGGGCGTGTAATTTTCTCTCTTTGCCATATGACACCCTTGCCCATGTCAATCTGCCAAATGAAATAGAGGAAATCAGCATATCATGTCGTCGGTAAACATTGAGATTTAATGATCTCTACGTCAGAATTTTTGAAAGATGAAACGCCAAGCTTGATATAAATTAATCAAAATTGAGCGTTTGAATTTGAAAGAAGGGCAATGTTACAATCGTGAAGTAAAAGTGAGTATGAAAAAATTATAATTTTTTCATAAAATACTTGTTGTGGCATTAACGTGATAGCTACCCATTTGTGTACCTGCATCGATTTCCTTAATGATAGTTTAGACTGCTCCGCAGTCGTCTAAAAAAAAATAAATAATTTCATTGCCTTCATTGGGAATTGCTACATCGCATGAACATTACAGACAGACATTCAATAAATTTACAGACCGCGATATTACTACAGGTAATGGATTGAACTATTTTCTTCATCTGCCTGGGTTGCTAATCCTCTCCAAGGGTTTTGGCCTCTTAACCGGTTTTTAGCCTTCCTCTCAGACTATCATCCATTCAGATGAATCGAGTAGACTCCAATTATGCTAAACTTCGAGTAGTATCCGGTGTTTCAATAGTTATGGAGAGGTAGTAAACAAAATTGAGAAGTCTCTAGATGATGCACAGAGATGGATTCAACAGTGTGGTTAGATTTTTATAGATTCCACATATGTACGTGTACTGATGGCGTTTTGGTATTTTTGCATGTAGCGACTAGTAACAACAGAGTTTCTTTTCCCTCACTCCTCGGTTAAATTCTCATTTCATCCAAAATAATAATTATTCAAAGGAAAACTATGCAGAATAGCGTTAGATACATAATCAACATGTTAAAATCATAGTTCCTCGTAGGTAAAGGCTAACTAGTCTTGTCATTGGTGTAAACTTTTATTCGGAATGACGGAGAGAGATCTGGAAATGAATTTGAATTTGTAGTCCATATCTAATTGAAATTAGTGAACGCTTTCGTATTCTGTGCCGCAGAAATTTTGGAAAACCCTACGTCGGCTTTCCATCCAGCGATTAAATAATCGGGGCCATAACGCGGGAACTCCCTTGCTAAGGTCACCCACCCATTGCTTTCTCGGTGATTAAATACAAAACGGCCCCCCTTGTAAGGGAGCAAGTGAGCTAACAACGTGAGGCGAAAATATATCCCCCCTACCCAATGAACACCCCTCTCTTCCCGCTAATCTTTTATGCCCTTAATTACTTAAAAGGATGTCCAAAAGTGAGCATTATTTCCAGGTTTTGATGAATTAGTCTTTTGCGTAACGGGAAATAATGGATACCATTATTCCCTCATAAATAAATTAATTGAGCCTGTGGTAAATTGAGAATTGGTTTGGTGTGACTAGAATCCTGGCCTCCAATGCCGAGAACCTGGGTTCGATTCTCGATATTGGTGCGTTAGCGCGTTTAGTTATGAGTACTATTATATCAAAGTCGGCTTCATTTCACTCTTTTTCCAACCCTCAAATAATTCTTCCCATACCAATGTACCCTCATTTCCCGAATGGCGTATATATCTCAGTGTTCGATCGCCTCCGACAATAATATACCGAACTGTGGTAATTTTCCACAGGGGGAAGTACGTTCTTTCATTACTTTCCATATATTCAGCAGCCTCCAGCCACATTATTTCCAGCCACATTATTTTATTTAGTTGCTCTCCCACTTGTTATTCTAACAAAGACAACGGCGTAAGTTTGACAGTTTATCCCCTCGCATCGTCTTATTCACTGAAAGTGACTTATCTAATATCATCTTCTAATAACCACTCCTTCAATATTTTACATTGTCACAACTGGTCGTGAAGTTTACCATTAGCTATTTGAGGATTATGTAGTTAAGTTAAAACGCTAAAAGTTTAATCATTTTAGGGGAAAACTGCTACAGATTCTTTTAATTTATTTTAGATGACTTCTTTAACATATGGCCAGACACTGGTAATCTCATACTTATTCTCTCATTTGTCGAATTCATGAAGGGCACCTTCATTCAGTCGATCGATCCTGAAAAAAGGAAAAATTTGGGAAGACAGGGTGGGTGGATATTATTTTTAAATTCTTCTAATTTTTTTTTACACTTTCCAAAATGATGTAAGGATGGTGGGGTCTTTCATGCTTGAAAGGGGCTAGCGTGAGAGGTGGTACAGTAGTGGTGGTATGAGGAGAGCGGGAGAAGACTCCTGAGAAACGGAGTGAGTGGGATTTCAGGGCATTTGTGGGAAGAAAAAATCAGCGTGGGGGACATTTGGCAATAATTGGAGGATGATTGCTTCGAGGGGCCTCTGGGGGATTCGATAGGGATTATCGGATGGGAAAATGGGACGGAGAAATGGGATTGGTGGGAGGAGAAAATGATAGGGGGAGGGAGACGAGAGGGGAAACTGGAGGAAATGACAAAAGAAGTGAGGAGAAGGAAAGGGTTGAGAGGGGTGGGATCGAAAGGGTCAATGCGCAGTTGGCGTCAATACGGGAGGTTTTCCACTGTCTACCTCCCTGTACTGCACCTAGCGTGCTTCCTTGGGATCCACTCTGCGTTTTGTCTAGTGATGTGGCAAAAACGTATTTTCCGTGGTAATTTTCCAATGTGAAAAAAAATCACATTTCGTGTGAGAAAAGTCTTCTTTCCTCATTTCCATTCTCCTATAATTTTTTATTTAATTTTATATTGAAGTCATTATTTTCCTTAGTGCCTAGAAACCTTAAAAAAGCGAAAGTAACATAATTATTTACAATTAGTGATTTGTAAAGGCTTAGCCACTGTTTCCTGTGGACAAGGAGGTATGAGTTAGATGATAAAACGGCGAGAAATTTCAATATCTAAATGGCTTTCATCAAGTTTACGGATGCAAACTCGATATATTTCATGTACTCACTCTCAAAATCAGTGAAACTCGCCACAAATAAGCAACTGTAGAGCTATATCGTGCCAGAAGCAAACATGAAAATATTCGTGCGAAACTCTACTAACTATAAATATAACAGTTATGTAAATGCTACATCCAACATGCACTCAGTGACAAATGGAGTAAAACAAGGATCCATCTTGGGGCCCCTGTCATTCATAATCTTTGTACAGTCTCCCCATTCATCTAACTCCTAACAAATCTGTGTTATATGAAGATGACACATCCTGCTTGCTCAAATTGCCAATTTAAGAGATCTTGTTTATAATTCAAAACTATCAGTTGAAAAAATGGTCCAATGGCGTGACTCAAACCTTCTCTTGATAAATAGTAACAAAAAAGTATACCTACAGTTGCATACATAGTGGCCTGTTTCCAACGAAAACCCCCTCATTAAAATGAGGAATTCATCAATGGCCAGGTCTTCCTCTCTGAAATTTCTTGGCATTCATCTGACAGAAAATCTTGATTGGAGTCTACACATAGACAACATAAATAAGAAATTATCCACGGGCATATTCATTATCCATAGGATGCGGGATATTATGCCTATCAATACCCTGAAGCTCCTGTACTCAGCCAAAATAGAATCCCACTTAACATATGGCATCATATTCTGGGAAAACTCCTCCTATGCTACCAAAGCATTCTCACTCCAAAAGAAAGCTTTGAAAGCTATGCTTCGGGTTCTCTATCGCATTCCTGGACAGCCTCTATTTAAGAAATTAGGAATACTAACCCTTCCATCTCTGTTCATTTTTAACTGTGCAGTTTCATTAGGCAGCACCCAGATCTCTTCCCAGCAATTAGCCACTTCCACCACTACAACATCAGACACAAAATGGACATCCATAACCTGGATTATAACCTGTCAAAAAGCCAAAAAGGTCCCCATCATATGGCCTCCATCATATATAACAGACTTCCTTCGAATATAAAAAGTATATCCCCAATCACACAATTCAAAAAGTCCGTGAAGACTTTTCTAATAAACGAAGCATTTTATAGCCTTAGCTCATTTTTGGATGGTTCATATTCTCATGGAAATACTACCTCCTTTTTTAGTACTTGTATACCTATACTTTGTTCTTGTCATTTGGTATGTAAGTTATGTACCTTAATGATAACTTAACAAACAATAAACTGCAGGGTAAGTATTTTCGTGCATATGAAAAATGGGTCTGCCAGGAGTTCAAAAAGATGTATCCTTTATTGCTTTTACTCAATTACATTAAGGCTATAACTTCCATGAATATTTTCAAAGTGAAAGTCAGGGAAATATTTATAATTAGTAAAGCCTACTATACAGTGTAAGAATTTCTAAAGGATGATTTGCATAAGGGAACTTTTATATTGCATTTTATAGATACTTATTCATATCAAATACCTATGCATTATCTGTACACCATCGCTGAATTATTGTTTTGTATTTTTTGACTTGTTTCAATGTCATGTACCATGATCGAACGTAACTAATAAATTATATATTATAAAGGAAATAATTATACATCTACATCTACATACTACCCCGCCGTGTGGCGGGGGGTGTTAGGACACCAGCCGTTTACATATAAAAAGGAAACGCTCTAATGAAATTACGTCCCTTATTGTTCGGGGGAAAAACGAATTCCCATACCTATCCGTTCGGCAAAATATCTCTCTTAATTTATCGTTTCTGTCGTACCTGGAAATATAGTGGGGTTCTAATATGATGTTCTCCGTGTCGCTCTTAAAGATATCTATTCTTAATTGCTCAAGTAATCTAAGCCTAGCGCGCAGCCTCCGAGTCTCTAGCGGCTCCCAACCTAATTCGTTTAACATCTGTGTAACGCTGTCTGTACGCCCGCAGCAGTTTATGACGAATCGCGCAGCTTTCCTTTGTACTTAATTAAGTTCCCGAATTAAGTCTTTCTGCGCCGGATTCCATATGCTCGCTGCATATTCAAGGTGTGGCCGGACGAGTGCGAAATAACACCTCTCTTTTACTTTTTCATCTAAAGTATAAAGCTCATATAAAAGTATAAGCTAGCAACAAGACGTTGAGGTTGGGGAAGGATAGGAAAGTAAATCAGTGGACACTTACTGGCAGATGATCCATGACGAAACTGGTATATATAATATAAATATATGCTATAAATGTAGGAAGTTAAGTTTTATTGCATAATAAAAAGTTTTCTACAAATTCTTAACGTAGTATTCCAACCATTAAGCAGTTGGTGGTGAACAATTTTTCTCTGTAACCAATGAAGCTTTATCCAATGAGGTGTTCTTGTCTCGTGATTGGAGTAATATGGACTGCAGATAGTGTATGTATAGTAGTGGTATAAACCATAGTGAGCGATTACAAACATTAAAATATTTACAGAAATCAGACAAAAATATTCACTATGTATTGTTGCTTCTGTTTTCACTTGTTGAACAAAAGTAGCACAAAACCTATGATACCTCTTTAGAAACTCCATACTCATGAGCTAACTGTTGTCTCAAAGGAGCGTCTGTCCCTACCTTTATAGGGACGTAGCCATCTGACGCATTTCATACTGAGGTAGAACCCAGCACAGTGAACGATGCCACGACACCAGGCTACACTAGGAATAGCGAATAAATAAAGCCGAGTGTGAAATCGGATTAAATGCGAGCGGAATAGGAAGTGGATGACCAAAAGGTTCTTGTCCTGAATTAATATTTAAGGTTTGTTGCAGCAGGGTATCATCAGAAGGTGACGTATGAGTGGCTATTGTATTGTGTTACTGTGGAAAGAATGAGTTGGAGGAGATAAGACCAAAGGGCTAAGGGATATTTCACTTCACCATTACCCGTGTAATCGATCTATATAACGTTAATTGCTTTCCAGAAAAGGGGATGACTCTTCAATGGAGGCCGAAGTTCTTATGTTTATGCTGTGTAGGGTTCTACCTAGTTAAGAGTTTAATCTTTGAGTTAGAAAATGTCTTAAAAGGCTTCTTACAGTTAGTGCCATTTACTTTTTCTGGAATTCTTATGGGGCGAGGATAAATGGTCAGTTTCCTTGTCATTTTTGCAGTCGTAGGGGAATTTATTTATGGAAAGTTATCAGTATTCAACGTATATTTAGATATTTCCTTGCTTTATAATTTGTCGTTTAAGCGATCCAATCAAATAAGCCTATTAAATGGATAAATTATATTTCCTTTTTTGAATGAACTGGAATTAAATTTTTAGCCGAAATGAATAAATAAAAACAGCGCCCCTCATAATGACAATGTCCTTGCCTGTTCATCGAGTGGGATGTAGTAATGCTGATGGCTCATTGTAAATAACACCATTTATGCATATTTTGCTATATTTATTACTATAGTCCATTTCAAATGTGTTGGTGGCTTTGCCGAATTCTCAGCCGCCAAGTAATTTGAAATGGACTATAATCCTAGTTCCTAAGCAATATTTTTTCAAGCATTGAAGTCCAGCCTTTCGTAAATTTCTGATGATTCTCATGATAATATTTGGAAATGGTCATACCTATGAAAGTATTCCTCCATTCATTTCCACAATGCAATTTTTCTGCGTATCAGCCTTACGAATCTAATTGAAAATAGATTGGACTAAATCTTTGCCTTTTATTTTGAGTTGGTTACAATCTACGACTCTTTGTGTTTTTCCTGGCTGCCAGTAGCAAATATAAATATACATATCTCATAAATATCGTTATCGGTAATGGTGTTGTCATTTTTTATTGCAAAATTGAAAATAGGTGTCATATTTAACTTTCAATCGATATTAAAATGCTTTTTCTTCTTTGTGAGTGAGATTTCAGGGAATTGATCTATGATAGAGAAAATTTCACGTAATTGTGACCTGGTGGGTGCTTTGGTACGTGTGGGATTACAGGAAGTCATGCACAGTTGGAGAGAAGAATGATTATGGCGCTAGCTCACTATAGTCCATTTCAAATGAGTTGGTGGCTGGGAAGGCGGGGCCAGCGGGGGGGAGGAGCTTGAGCCCAGTCATGTGGTAGCCAATAGGGGCGTGAGTGGGGAAATTTCTTCTCCCGGGACCTCATTCTTGCTCTGCCTTCTGTCGAGCCAAGATCTGCTCCCCTCCTTCCCGTGTTGCCAGGTGTTCTGCGTTTAACACAGCGATATTTAAATCGTCCCCTACCTCGTCCATTCCACGTATTTCCCCTGCCGTGCGAAAGTAAGCGAGAGCTGACGAGAACAGCCGAATTCTCAGCCGCTAAGTAATTTGAAATGGACTATAATGCTAAAATATGCAGATGTTTCATAGGTACAGTGTCCGCGCCGTTGGACAAAGCCATATTAAATGGGATTCGTAAAATTTGTCCCGGTGTATTCTCCCTACCTGTAACCGTTGGCCTTTGAAACCTCCAACTTGGCCATGGATATAATTTTTTTGGCGTCGCAGTAATTGATTCCTCTTTCTTCCCTTCATTTTTGTAGCGTTTTTGATTCTTTTGATGTGAAACCATCTTATGTCAGCGCCGGTTTTATTTAAGTTTCTCTCTTGTCTCAAGAGTTAACTGTTAACCTTCATTATCAGTCTCCCTCCCCAGTGTTCCAATGGAAAATCACTTTGGAAGAGATTAAAATTTAGCTTTTAACAATTTTAGCTTCATTTTATGTCTTATGAAGTAAGAATGCCGGAGAAATGTATTGCTTCACTTTTGTAATGACCTATTTATATAGAACGTCAGCTTAGCCCACATTGTAGAAACTAGTTAACTTATGAATTGTTGGCAGAAGAAGATCAGCTAGACTTGTAAATGAATTACTGTGTCCTGGAAACATGAATGACAAATGTTTTTTTTGAGAAAATATATTCTGAGCAACTTAAATTACGAGGTGGTCAGTAGAGGTAAAAGATCTTTTTAAGGCGGAGGCGACCCAAGTCCAACACCGATGATTTGATTAGATTAACTCGCTGTGAAATCGAAGCTCAACATCTGGGTAAAATAAAATATACTCACGGATTGATAGATTTGCATGTTTCATTTTGCATGCCTCGTAGCGTTTGAGACTATATCTGGACAATGGTTATCTCCAAACTTGGTTGTATCAAAATTACCTTTGCTTTGAAAAATATTTTACACCCAAGTAGAGATTAGTATTCTTATTCCCTGCCACAGTGATCCCAGATTTCATATAAGGTGCAACTTAAATTTATTGCCTGCATTTTAAATAAAATTTTTAATTTTTCCTTTAAAATTTATTCAACAAGATCTTGGTAAAATTGCGCCTTCTCTTGGCTATTTCATGTGTTGTAAATGAGTACATGGCAAGTTATATTTATTATTTTTCTCATCGAAACCCTTGTTCCTGAAGGTTATAATCTTTCCATTAGCTCTTTTTCAGCCTAAAATAAGATCCCTTTTGTCAACATCATCAATAGCATCTGATAAGGCCGATATATCTTATCCCGTCATTAAAATGGATACGTTTTAGCCATATATCTTTTGAATCAAGACATTTTTATTGGATAAGGACAAATATTGCATCTTGGTTACATAAAAACTATTGCATACCATCAAAGACTGTTTTGATGTTTGTAAACTCCATTGCATTTTTAAAATTCAATTTAACACAAAATGTGTAAAACACTGAGGTAAAGAATAGATTCTAGAGAACTCTGGTGTAATGCAGCTTTAAAAGATATTTACATGGAGTAATCTAATTACAGGTAAAAAAATAAATAATTTGGGAAATTAAAACAATATCGACTCACGATATTTAATTAACAATAATTTAGTATAAAATATTGAGTGGAATTTTTTTCCCATTCAGTAAATTTTGTTTTAATTAATCCTTGATGTTCTTCATGAGTGGTTACATCTCACCTATTAATTGGGCATTAAATAAAATGTTGAAAATTTGAAATAAGTTATTCTTATGGCAGGATTTATAGTGTTGGCTAAATTGATACCAAATGGATTAAATTATTTCAAAATTACAAGTTTATCTTTTTCTGAATAGCTTAAAATATGTCGGCTGACAAAATCAGCCCTGAGCTATTTTTGAAAGTGTGGAACGGGTAAAATATAACTCTTTGTCGTATTTCTCTAATTTTGAATGGGTAATTCTATTAACAAATGTTATTTTTGTTTGACCTGATTTCTAATACTTGGAATAGAGTGAAATACATAGTTTTTATCAATTAGCATGGATAGTATAATATATTAAATGAAAAGTTGTAATCTTGAATTCCTGTTATTTAAATCTTTTCTTCTTTCCTTTTCGAGGTTTAAATGGTGTTGAGTTTAAGTTTAAATTGAATGTTGAAGATGCTTATGTCATTATTTTGAGAAAGCATTGGTAGGTTCAATGGAATTCGCGCGTAACATGTCGTAGATAGTATTTTATTCGTTCAAAACTCAATTTGTTAAGATTGTGGTAATAGTAGATGTAATCTTTCATTTATATAACCGTTGAGAATCATAGGCTTCACGATTGTCTTGTAAAATATTCTTTGAGGCTTATTTCTTCTGGATCTAGGCTATTTAATTTTCATTGTAGCGAAGACTTCCGCAGCAGCCCTATGTATTAGGTTCCATCTTCCAACTCAGCTGCATATGTCAGCGTTTAAGCGACGATCGTTTGAAATTGACTTCGCTAATTCATGCAAAAATAATATTTTCACCTTGTTAGTCGCTCTGAATACTTTTCTAGGCCATAAAACTAAGTTTTATTTTATCGAGCCTCTCTTCTTGTGAACTTATCTATAAATTGCTATTATTTCCGGTTGATATTCATGGCAAAACAACCCAGTTTTAGGGTTTTCTAGGCTAAAGGCTTTACTGGAGATTATTCGAATACCCGTTGTGGGATTAAGTGTTCGGTTTCACGCTTCCTATCTCTGCTTTTCCGTACGGCTAGCATTCGATGACGGGAAATTAGGGCGTCGCACACGACGAGGTGTTGAATCGAGACTTCAGTTTCGGATAGAAGTGTGTAGGTATTTATGACTGTGGGATATAAGAGGAGGGTGGAAAAGGAACTTCATATTGGGTGCGGAATTGAAATTTTCGTTGTTTTATGCTTAAGAGGATGAATAGGAGAATGGAAAGGGGTTATTGCGAAATGAATGTGGGACGACGCCTGGCGGCTTATTCGTGTAATTGGATTCCGTGCGATGTCCGCTGGGATGAATGAGGAGCAATAAAAACACAGAATGCCCATGTGGAATCGGTTTTTTTTTAAATCTACGTTATGCCTGGCGGGAGAAATTCTCGCCCACAATATGTTTTTTGCTCTTTGATGGAAACAAAAGTTTTACAAAGAGAAGAAAAAGAAGAAACAAAAAAAAGGAACGCCTATTGAACCTATAAACGAAAGCGATTTAAGAACCTTCTTCCTTAAGTCGTTTTTCATTTAAGGTGAATGAATACTATCTTTGAATAATGGATACATGTGAATATGAGTTTAAAATCTCGGTTTAAGTAGGTTTAATACAGACTAGAATAAAAAATATTTTCTTTAACTGAAAGGAACGTTCTGATTTGACACACTCTTGACACTTCGTAGCGTGATTTGGTTATTTGGGAATGGTAGACGGGAACCCGAAGTCGGCAGTGGCCTACTTAATTTTAAGTGAAAGCACCAAGGAGTAAACAGAATAACATCCTAGCCTACCAATGGAGTACAAAGGTTGAAGTGCTCGTCTCATAATGCCCTCAACGATGTCACGATTCCGAAGGAAAATCTCCTCCACTGCGGTGATCCTAACATAGAGCTTGGAATAAAACCACCACACCAGCCAGTTCCTCTTTATAATTTACTGCAGTGAGTTACTTTTAATTCAACATCGTGAGATCGTTCAAGTCCATCCTAGGGTAAAAGAGTCATAAAATAATCACTTTTGGAGTGGCTTTAGCTGTTCATGATCGTTCTTTGCACTCGGCGCTCATCAATTTTATCCCTGACTTTTAGCGAGCCTGTTGAAATCTGCGAACATTATTCTTGGCGTTTCGCTAATAGTATTACTCCATATTTTACCTATAATCATCAATCTCTAAAGTATTGGTATTTAGCAGGCTTCTATTATTTATTTATGCAAATCGTGTATTTAATTCGGGTATGAACTCGTTTTTAATTGTTATTTACTTGCCTCTGTTTTCATCTTTACGTTATATCCAGAATGAAACATCAACAAAATCTATCTTCATACAGATTTTTAAAAATCTATGTTTATAATCATGTGTATAATCCAACTCCTTCTGAAATATTACTGTGAAACCTAGGCATGAGGAATTGATTAATAATTTGATTGAAATTCGTTATCAGCGATGCAGTTTCCATTTATAGTTTACCAGTTAAATGCATGGCGTTCATCATTCCGGTCTGTGCATATCTAGATACTTCCGTCCTATAGCTATTGTTGGATAAATTGGACGTATCTCTTTTTTCCACAAGGTTTTCTGATAACCGTATTCGTGATACTCGACGGGTACATTCATGGCTATGATCATGCATGCTCACTTATATTTTCCTTAAACTACATTAAAAGCATGATTTTGGGATGAAATATATTTCCATATCAAATTATGGGAACAGCAATGGATATGTTTCACAACGTTTTAACTATTATTGACTTAAAACGTATCACAGCCAAAGTGATTAAATTTCATTGCGTATCTGAAACCTTAGACCTGGCTTTTATCCCAAAAGGCAGACTTGCCAGCTTTTGAAGATTATGAACCCATTTAAGGTTAGGATTAAAATTTATCAAACTTGACGATAGGGTTTGGTATATACTTAATGAATGACATTTTCCTGAAGCTATGTAGAGTGATAAACACTTATTTTACACTATATCTAAAATGGCTTTAACTGAAAAATAATGCCATAACTTAAAACGTCACCATTAAATATATGAATCGAAAAGATTCTAACTTTCTGATTATCTCTCGTCCGTACTTTTATACCTTTTCCTTGAGACTGTTAGGATCATTTGTGACATATATTTCCTCAGGATGATGTCTTAAAACTTACACATAGCTATTAGCTGAAACGATAAGATGCAGCATAAATACTTTTCTATTGTAGTTGAGATATGAAAAAGGTTAACTGTTATGAAAAGTTCTCGCCTATACTTTTTGTTGAAGGAGAGATGATTGCTGTTATCTCAATTGTGCTCTGGCTTAATATTGCTTTTTTATTGTACCAATCTGACCGAATAAAGGAAAATCGATATCTGCCTACAGAGTGCTGGAAACCAATCAAGGGCAATTTCCATTTATCGAGGAGTGATATACGGGCTCCCTACTGAGAAATCCATCCATCACGGAGACTTTATGTCCGCAATCAGTTTTGGATTGTCGCTGGCTCTGGACAGCTGGAATTAAAAACGTTCGGAATGCAAATATAAAGGATTATTAAAATTGGGAGCTTAATTGTAATCCCAAAATTCATTAGAACAAATCAAATTATGTTTTCATGCCATGGCTTGATGTCATGTTATACATTATGAAGAGGCAACCATGAAGAACATGATTATTAAATATAGTGCTAGCTACTCTCGTCACGATTTCATCAGCCATGACCTTTGTCTCGTTTATAATCTTTGAGTTGCTTTAAAGAGAGACACTCTATCATCAAATCTAAATGAATTGAACCAAAAGTCGCATGGATAATTCCCAGCGATGCAAGTTCAATTATTTGATTCCAGACTTCCTTTTGTTGTTTGTTTTCCCACTGAGTTTAGGTCCTCCTTCACTCGGTAACCTCGTATTTTCTGAACATCAATCCGGAAAATATTATTCTTATTTTGAGAATTATGAGCTTATGTGATAAATTGAAGTTAAAATAGACGGAAAAATGAGGAAATGTTAAGGTATTCAATGACAAAATGTTGCAATATAAGAATCTGATAAATAAGGCTCATCCATTGTGAGAGAGACAATAATTTGTGTTCACTATTTAAAGGGAATATAGAAGGAAAATTCCCAGAAGAATGTCAATTTAGGTGCTTAGCACTGACGAACTACAGAGAAGTAAAGAAGATTGCACTGCATAGTGACCAATGAAAGGCTGCAGTATGCCAATCTGAAGATGATGATGGCTGAGAGACTGATGGTGATGGTACAGTAATTAATGCGTAGGTAATATCTCTTTTACTTGGGGTGAATAAGAGAAAACTCAGATGACCAAGCATTGGGAGAACATGGCCATGCCGTGCCGAAATTATCACCAAGTTTATTTGATTTGCCGTACCAAGCTGGTCATTAATTTCTTTTCAAGAAAGGTTTGTTTCAGGTAATAGCGTATCGAAGTGGTCATTAGGAAGAAGATGTAGGAGGAGGTGAAATGTGGTAAAGGGTTATGATGTGGGTTGGGAGATGGGCTGTTTTCTAGTTTTTATGACGGTGTGGGATGGATTCACCGTGGTTCCACTGGCTGCTTTAATTGAGAATTCAACATAATGTGAGGGAGGACGACTATCAAATTTGAGCCTGAAGCAAAATGAATAAACTGCAGTTACCAGACAGACTGCAGTTACCAGAGTAGGAAGTCTCCTCTCTCACCCCGTTCATGTTTTTTCATGAAAACATCTGTAAATTTAAATAATAGAAGTATGAAAGGAACACCAAGAATTTTTACTCACATTTTTAATGCCCCCATGGAAAAAGTGAGGAAAGGGTTGGAAGAGCAGGTTTGATGTGAGGTTCGATATCCACAGAGGGTTTTGCAACCCTTGTTCAAAGGGATGAAAAGGCAGGACGAAATAGCGTGGCGCCCGTTACGTTTCGTTGGGACGTGTGGCACTCATGTAGGTATTCCAGCCGCTTGCTCGCACTTCTGCAGCCCTTTATATTTCCCGCTTCCCCCAATACTTGGAGGTCCGGGGATCCAACGGATATACATACCCCAGCCCTTTTCACAGAAATAAGCTCCCTCCGTTTGCTTTTCCTTTAAGCTCCCTTCTCTCCCCTCTCAGACATCCATTATTAGGGATTTCCTGGCGCGAACGAAATAGTCGACCAGCGGGGCCTCCCCCCGCTGGTCGACGGTGGAGGGGGGTGAGGTACCCCCGCCTCACCCCCCTCCACCGTCCCCACTCATCCCGCTTTCATCTGCCCGCACGGCAAAATTTTATTTTCGAATCTTCCATGCTTCCCATCCACCTCATGTGCCCGCCTTTCTTTGCTTTGTGACGTATTATCCTTTCGCTTCCCTCATACCTTGCCGCATCCCCGAGTCTTAAAATCGCTTCACTCTAACAGGCGACGTCTACGATGGCAGTGTAACAGTGTGGTCGTGCTTTTACTTCGTGTTGGATAGTCACATATTAACAGATAGGTAGTGGCAGAAGTACCCTTACTTCAGTGAATGTATCACTAATATTAATATATGTATTATTTAACAAGGGAAATTAATTAATTCACATTCATATTTCCAATACTGAGGGATTAATTACACATCAACTTGAATTTGGTTCATTATAATCATTAGGTATCATATTAATTATAATTAATGACAGTTTTAAGGCTTGTATCATTACAGAACGTAAGTTTCCTAAAATCAACCTTAGGACTATATTTTTGAATCTGGTTGAGCATGTTCTCGATATGATAACAAACAGGAATACCATGTCCCTCTGATATATCAACCGACCTGATGCTACTAATGACACTTAAACTCACTGTATACAACACATAAATGGAGTGACTACACAGTTTTCGAATAACATTTAACAAAACCCAATGAAAACGGCCTTGGTGTACCTATCAAATTAAAATGGCGTCTTTGGTTGAAGTTTTAATTTGTTATAGAAAAATGTAATTCAAACACCATATTTTATTTAATTAACTGCGGATTCAAAAAGTGAACTTGAGTGGGGGAATTCAGGTGCTTCAGCTGCTAATGTCATATCTAACCTACCTAATAGAAGAACTTAATCTTTGGGCAGACACAACTTCAATTCCCGAGACGAGAACTGAACCGGCAATATTTGGGTCGCCATGCATGCACGATCCCAATCTGACTTACTGTTTTGTCGATTTTGCAAAATCGTTTGATGAACAAAAATTTCACCGGTTTTTAATTAACGGATACGTCTGTGTTCTTCGGTGTAGAAATGTCCCAAGGCCACCAGGTACTCAAGGCATTATTCTATACGTCGTCCCTTCCCAGTCTTGGTTAATTTTTACCTAGGTGTATACCACCAGTTTTCGGAACAAAGTTGCCAGGTATTATAATGTCAAATGATTTATTTTACTGAGGTGCTGAGACATAATGCATTCATAGTCACATTAGTATTTTCAAGCATTCACGAGAAATTACTTAAATCTTAATTCATATGGATATTTCACTATTCGGACAACATCTGATTCTCTTTTAAAATCATAATTCCACGTATCTTTTCTTATCCGTTATTCCGTCACCGTCAAGTTCTTTTTCTACTCCTCATCTTCACAGACAAAAAAATCCCTCTCCATATGGCTTACTGACTTGTCCCGTGGCTAACGAAATAAAATATAAAACCTTAGAACCCGAAGTCGCAAAATATCAGCTAGTGGTTAAGCCTGGAATAGGGACCAGACAGTTAGGAACGGGGTAGGGTTACATCCGGTGACAAGAACCGAATATACGGGCGTCCCCATTTCACAATGTTCTATGGTTCTAGTCAATTTATTTTACTTTTCTTGCTTTACCAGTCAGCCTTTCGAAGATCTAGGTCCCATCGGTTTACCAATACGTAGTAAGAATGAAGAGGAAGAAAGATCTGGATTATTGAAAATTCTGAGGAGGATGGTCTCCCAGGACGCGAAGTGTTGGATGTGGCAGTGACAGTTTACAAAATACCTATTTGTGATAAAGCAATACATTTTCCATGCATTTCCTGGACAGCCCGACTTACGCAAGCGCTGAGGCGGTTTTCTCCCTTTACACTTCACTAACATCAAATATTCTATCCTTTTTCTCCGCCGAAATTACTCCACCTTTGAAATCGATTTCGTTTCATCGTCAACGGCTTTTTCGCTGCAAGCTGTCCCTTACTCTGGAGGCTCGTGATTACAGAGCTTGAGACGTAGCCAATGGTATGTGGTCGAATGGCGTATTTGGTATTCTACGTTTTATTCTGTTGCGGAAATTCTCTAGTAAGAAATGTTAATTATGATTCTCATGAAATATTTATTCCAAGGACCCTGCTTATGAGTTAAATGTGAACTTTATCATATTTATGTAGTGAACTGTACTGTATTTAACATGCTTGAAGAATCGTAACACGTTTTGTATAGTTTATTTCACCTTGTTAAGCTAAATAATCAATAATCATGCTTTTCTTTATATTTCTCACGTTTAAATGCAGACGGGAAGCTTTATAGTTAGCCATTTGATGATAAACAACCATTTAATGGGAATTTAAAAAAATCAATTATTCAAAATATTTATAAAGTATCACCTAAAATTAAAAATTAAAGGGGGGTATAAAATTCAAAGTCCATCTATTAATAATAATTATTAATTTAGTGAAGTAGAAAATTTGAGAATTTTTTACTCATTATGAAGGCATTAAAAACCACTTACCTACTGCTAACGGTCTTCAAGACGAGAAAGAAGCACACGATGAATTAATTATTCTGCAAAAATTAATAGGTATTTATGAAATGAGGATCTGGTGCTCTGGTGGGTCAAGTTTCTGTGAATATTTCTTTTGTTTTTGATCAGTTCTGGATTTCAAGTACGGACGTTTCGATAGCAAACTTAAGATAGTGGTGGAGTTAGTCATCGGTAGCGTCCTTAGTGTAAAACGTCGGTAGCTAAATTCCTGATACGGTTAAACACCCATGGAGGACTCATTAAAGCAGTATTTTGGTTCGACGTATCGAATGCTGTCGAAGGGTGCTTTAGTATCTATTATGCATCTTGATTCAGTTGAGTGAGCTTGCCCACTTATACTCCTGCATTCAAAACTCTCCTCTGTGGGTCTTGTGGAGGCTTTTGATACGAAATATGATAATTAAATGAGAGAAAAGCATCAAGACTTGGAATATTTCTGTATTCTAAAAACAAAAACATTATTGCCCTGACAATGTATTTTTTTGCTGTGTGAAAGAATTTTACGGATCAGTGCAAGTAAAAATATTGCCGTTAATGCTTTAAAAATCTCATTTTTTGAAAATCAATAGGTATGTCACATAAATGGCAAAATAATTTTTATTTGGTTTTTGTCCAATTGTTCATTCTAGAATAATTTCGTATTAATTTCGTTGTAATTAATTGCGTATGCAAAAATCAGGTGATTTTTGTCCTCTCCATAATCATTCCCTTGACACTACAGAATTGATGCGGGTTTTAGTTAGCATGTGTGACCATGTGCATATCATGTTCTGTATTAAAATTATACTATGTCATGTGTTTTATTTCATTCAAAGAAAAATAGCAATATTTTTTAGGAGTTTTAATTTTTACCTGCTGTCATTAAGTTTGCTATTATTTTATTTCTTCATCCCAATATATGTTCGAGAATAGATAGGCATGGCGTTTTTTATGTGTATAGATTGTTATTTTACGGAAACGCAACTGAAACCGGTATTATAACGACTATGATAGTATTCACGAATAAGAATTTCCAATAATTTATTTTTACAGTTAATAATACTGTTTTTGGTGATCACATCATCTGGCAATTTGATAGTAAAAGTAATATACTAAATAAGCTGATTATTTCACGAATATGTACGCTAGATGATAAAGTTACTGAGCTCAAGTTGTCGAACGCAAAGCCATTTCCATTGAAGTTGAGAATTTTGGCCCTTGAAAATGCAGTTATTTTCCGATAAATTAAAGCTTAAAGGTTTCTTGCCATCATTTTATATAAATTTAATTTTCTGGATAGTAATTTGTTATCTAATCAATTCTTTCCAAAAATTAGGTGTGTCTGATTACACACTTTTTTATTGGATATTGCCCATTATTTAAATTATGGCCTTATTATTCTTATTATTTCAATTTAAATTTGTGGAAAAAATTATGAATGGTAAGATTTTTTCACTGCATTCGGTCTCTACATAGTTTCACATCAATGAAAAAATAATGCAAAGGAGGTTTAGGTGTTAGTCAAAACAAAAACTGATTTAAATCTTTTATCTTATAAAATTAAAAAATATGCCTTTCTCTACTGAAAAACCTTAGCTAATAAAAAAAATAAATTTATAAAATATGCTAAATTATTCAGTGAATAGTTTTTTAATCGACACTTTATATAGCCCTAGGGGCATAGTGAAGCCCAATATCTGATGAATTTTGACTTAAATGTTTTTAATAATTCAGTAATTGCAGCAAAAATTAGATAAGCAGGTGCACAAACTTTCTTAAAATTCAATTCCATGGGAAAACTCACTTCTCATTTATATTTGGTCGCGCAAATGGCATTCATTGTAGTTAGTAAAAGATAATTTCCCATTCTGTGATTTAATCCATATAACTTCAAGTTAAATTTGCGAAAAAATAGTGAGGAAATATATTATTTTTGGCACATATTAGACAAAGGTAACGTTTTTCTATACGTAGTCTTAATTTTAATGAAACAACCTTTGTCATGTTACGGTGAGACCACCTTCACTTGTGGTGGAGCTTCCAAAGGTAGGCTATGGAGGTTCGTGCAGATGTTTGGGACTAGTTATGTATGTCCATAGGGTATGCATCGTGTCGAGGCTGGAGTTGAGTCGTTGGTCAGGCGATGAATGGACATGACGTGAGTCCGGCTGGCTGGCGAGGCCCCACCCCGCGGGCAACAGTCATCTGTTCCCCGAGGACTATTGGAGCGACGCCGACCGACCCGAGGTTTAGTTCATATTTTAAGAGAGAAAGGCGCTCACTCCCAAGCTTTCTACATCCTGTGGTCATTTTGTAAATTTTTGAAAGGGATGGAACTGGAATGCCTAACAAGTTTACACCGTTTGCAAACTCAAAATATTCCTGTGTTAAAGAATTTATTTAATTCTTGCAGAAACAATATTTTTCTATCAAATCAATTATTCGGAAAAGGATTTTAGCTTAACTTTTAATTGCTGCAAGCGTGGATTTCATAAGAATCTATATAAAATTTGTAAAATAAGTTCATTTTACTTCGAAAAAGTTCATAGCAAGAATTTCCCTCTTACTTTGAAGTAGTTCAACGCGTAGGGTTTTCTCCCAAAGTTCAAAAATATTATCGCCTACGTTTTTCACAAACCTACTTAAAATGTATTTATCATTTTTGAGATATCAATCTACTGCCGAGAAGAAAATGTTAACATTCATGTTGACCCAATTTCAAGCTTTCTATTATCTATTTAGCTGTGAACCATACTCAAGAAACGTTTTGTGAGTTGTTGCAATACGTATTCTGTGGAAAATATTAATTTATTACATGGCGTTAAACATTATTTTTGTCTTTGAACTACAGTCATCCATTTAAATATTCCGTTTTTTATGATAAACTATTTTTTTATGTGGAACACCTAAACATAGTTTTGGATCAATGACATTGGGCGACATCGTAGGATGTTTAAAATTCATAGAATCGCGTATTTCATGCCGTTTGATTGCCACGAGCGTCAAAACCAGGCTTCCATGGACTTGAAACAGAATTGACTTCTAGCGTAGCGTTGATCTATCCATCTTATTGCACAGATTATTTCCACTAGTTTCTCCCTTGTAATGGAAAACTTACAACCGAACTGCAAGTGTGACTTTAATTCTTTTAAAGCTGCCATTTACAACTTGCTTTCCCTCCTTCCTCTCCCCGTGAAGCAAAAACTCCACCTAGCAAACAGAGCGTGTGGACTTCCTCTATAGCGCAGCCTCGTGGAGAAATGCGGATAATTTTCCCCAATGGTATCAGCTTGCAACCATTTTTGTCCCTTACTAACGTCCCACAAAAAACTTGAAACCTCTGGCTTTTTTCCACCTCCTCGTCTCGTCGCAGTAGGAGACTCTTATCCTCGTACCATTTACGCACTACTACTCCGTCTTCCTGATATTCATCTTCTCTTCGTTTTTAATATTTTTGGGGCATTCGGGAAAGAAGGGAATACTCAACAAATAGAATAAAAGTGCGCATAGGGACAAGAGATGAGAAATTAAATCGTCACATCCAATCCTTTCTTTTTGCAGAGGGGATTTTTGTAAGTGTTAAAATTCACCAACAGCCTAGCGACACCATAGCAAGCATTAGGAAAAATAAAATTTCGGAATCCACGTGAAAAAATCCTGCTACATTTTATGTAGGTAGACGTTGGAATAGTAGCAGAGAACTGAGATGCATACACGTATGATACACTATATCAAGGGAGAAGTAATAAAGAAACATAGATCATGTTTAAGAAAGCGGAGTGTCGTCGTGATCCAAACTACGGATCGGTGAACTGGCTACGATGAACAAACGAAGAGGTCACCTGAAAATTAAATTGTATTTAGAGAAGCAGTTGGGCTAACCCTGTGGTTTAAGGATGCGAATGGTATCGCCTCAACCATCCACACACAATAATGTACACCAGATAAGAGTCCCTGCGTGGAAGAGCAAATAAAACGTTTCCCAAAAAAAACTAAACGACACATTTATATAACACAGTTAAAAAAACTTTCCGAGGAAGGTATACGGTTAGCTAAAAATTGGAAAGAATGGAGGACTTAAATTTACCTTACGGATCTGATTGAAGAACTGACGATGAATAAGAATTCAAATGTGAGAAGGAATGTACCTAATGGAAGGAGACGAGAGTTGTCGCAAATCAATCATGGGATTGATGACTACTGCTGATGATATTCGGTATACTCGCCCCTTAACCAAGCTGTATCTTAGCGCTAAGTATTGTTTTGGTCTCAAAATCTCTTCCCACCTTGTCTCCGTTTCTTTATTTCTCCTCCCTTCAGGTAGAATAGATAGGTCCTTAACCACATTGCATTCTCTCTCATGTCCACCCGTGGTCTTCAGGGGCTCAACGGGAAAAAGCTCTTATCCAAGCAGAATATCTCGCACCATGCCACCGTGCGTCTACACTCAGCCGTCCGCAAACACTAGATTCACGGTCGAATACTGTTGCAGAGTGCATCTTCCATCTCCCGTCACCACCGTTACCAACTCCTTGTGTACCCTTTCTCTCCCTAAACTTGTCTTTATGTATCTCGCTTTCTCAACGCTCCTTTGTATGTGCTGTATATTTTTTCCATTTCTTTTCATCTGTATCGTCTCTCTTCCTCTCCATGCCATCTTGCTCTATTTTTCCTTTCGATCGAAAAGAAATCTAAGCGTCCACATGTGCAGTGAAGCGTGATGAGGGCATTCGCGATGAAGGCTCATAGCTAGAATCAATGGTTGGCGCTGTTAGTTTAAGGAGTTGAATCATTTTAGATCCAAAAGAGAAAATGCTTAGTGATTTTACACACTTCGATGGCTTTTAATCTTGACTACTAACGAATATTTTACATAATTTACAAAGTTACTATTAAAAGATGAAGAATTTGTTGCACCAAAAATCTTGTAAAGTCTAGGGAAAACGTTTGATCGTATTCATCAAAAGTGTGGGAAATACCGAAAACATTTTTGTCAATACAATGAGTTCGTTGTTTCTTTTTAGCGAGAACACACTTTTCTAGAGCTCTATTTCCTCCAAACTTGTTGGCATTCTTGTAAAAATGTTCAATATTTGCGTATCTACGGATGAAACAATGGTAATGAATTTTTCACTTTTTTCTCTAAAACGCTGCCAGCTTAATTAATAGGCTTCCATAAACATCGCATTTTTTAGCAGAGTATCATGTTCAATTTCAATTTCTGTTTATGTATCTGAAATAGGTGAATGAAAATTCGCTCCGAGAACAATTCCGTTTTTTATAATGCATTCGTTATTTTCACCCGTGATTTGTGTGTGGAGATACGCCCTGATATTGTTTTGATTTTTTATTTGTATAGGAGAGTTAGCTTCAGACGTTTGAAAATAATTGGTGATGAAAATGTTTTATTTCCTTATTATGATACTGATATCATTATTTCGCATTTTCTTTTGAAGGCTATGACTTATATGCGTCAATTTTAACAAGAACCATTATTATAGACTTCCTCACTTGATGTGTTTTTGGAATCCCCTTTTACTCTTCGCTGCTTGCGTTGAACATATATTTTTATGAACCATTCTGTGCGTCCTTATTTTAATATATTGCTTACAACCCATTCCTGTCATTTAATTTTATCTCACTTATTTCTACGCTCCTTATTATAAATGCAATCTCGGTGACTTCTACAAATCCACGTAAACTAAAATCCAATCTGGTGTTCTGTACGTACTGTTGTAACTTTGAACCTTGGCATCGTCCTCGATGGAGTCATTGAATTGTGATTAACGCATTCAGCTATATTTTACGTAAATTGTTAAAAATTCGATAGTGGAAAACGTATCCTGGGAAATGAGCTACCTATGATATAATTATTTATTTCACTCCTTATTTTCTCAATACTTGGAATAATTTTCACTCTTATGGTTGTTGATTCTTACTTTTTAAATCTTCTCTATTTTAAATTTTTTGGCTCTAAATCCTGGCGCATACCTTTTAAGACTTTTCCACCCGCCAATTCCCCTCATGAATTTATTCTTTGTTTCTTTTTAGTGAGTATTCATAGCCATTCATTCTATGTTCTTCCTACATTTGCAGTCTCAATCTATTCGCATACTCGCCAAATCAACTAGGCATGATATGAATATTATACTTGCTTTGTTCGTGGTGGATGACTACAATGTTCGTTTTATTTATTCAACGTTTTATTCATTGCCGTTACTTGCAGTCTTCCTCGTACCATTACTACCTCCCCACTACTCTGATCCCACAAATTAATTCAATCAGGCGTGACATCTTGACTTGTTTTAGTTTTTCGCGGTAACATATCACTATAGAAAACGGCGGAACCGTTAAAAAGTTAATAAAATAGTTCCACTCCTCTACCTGTAAAACCGGATGCCTCCCGTGCCATTCGGAATGATCCCTCCGAAAACAAAAGTCACGTACGAATGATTCCGTAGTATGCCACATGTGGAAGAGAAATACGGGGGAAGATAAAAAAGGGAAAACTACTGAATCGGTTATAAAAAATTGGTTTGAGGAGCAGGATGAAATTGTCAAACGCACGGCTGAGGCACCGGTGTCACTCAGTTTGGAATAAAAGGAAAAAAAAACCGCCATATCCTTTCCGCCCCGCATGCTCATAGCAATTTGTCGACGCTTTACGGTCTCTCACGGACGGCCCAAAAAAGGACTGGGATTTCAGAAACAAAAAAAATGTGAAAGGGCGAAGCGAGACAAGTTCTGGTCGTCCTCTCCCTCGTAGTGAAAATAAAGTAAACCGTAAAAATTTCGTGCTTGACGAATCTGTTATTTTGGTTAGATACAGTGCCGGTGGCCAAGCGGTACACGGATGCATTCCTTACAACGTCTGTATATTGCTTTGATTTAACTACTTTTGTGTCGGTCGTGACTAATTCTAGTTAATTGTTCATATAATTGATGCTTTATTTGGAAAAATAATTGAGCATTATATCTTTTTCATTGTTTTATTAATATATCAGTGTCGTTTTGCGCATAACTAAGAAAGAGGGCAATGAACTGTGAGGGAGAAGACAAGTGTAGTAGCCTACGTCGAACAGCCATGAAGAACACCAGTCATGCACTATGATATCGTTGCTATAGCTTCAAAATTATCATATTTTGTGTTTTTATGGTATAACCTGGAATTTTGTTCTCGGTGACACACGGTGAGGTACATTTCCACGTTATTTGTATTTTCCTGCACGACTTTGCTGAGATTCTAGTTCTCGATTGCGGCAAATTTTAATGTGATTTTAATTTACCCCGCTTTTATTGACTTACTTAGGTATAAAGAGGTCGAAAAGTTGTCTCTTATTCGAATTGTAGTAATAATAGATACCTACTTCTTATATATGCATTACGTATTTTATCTGAAGTCCAGAGTCCTTTTTCTAGACGCCCTAAGTAGCGCGTGAAGGTATGGTAATAATCGGATTCAGGATGGTTTGGTTAACATAAATGTAATTTTTCCTCTTTGAAATTTAATAAAATATTCCTGCATCACAGTATATTCGACGTTATTTACAAACTTATGCGTGAAGTTTTCGAGGTTCTGGTTTTGGATCGTGGCACACTTATTGTTAGTAGTAACTTTCATCGAACGAAGTAGTTATATAGTATGCACTTCGGTGTCAGAAAAGTGGCATGTAATTTTACAAGGGGTAAGTAACCTGATTCTACGAATTTCATATTTTTATACTGATTCGAAATCCCTATTCATAACCACATAATAATAGCTGGTATATTGACTAAAATTGAACAAAATACGGTCTGTCAATATTAAAATACCATATATAGCCACATTAGTGTCCGTATCATTGGTATATGCTCCACTGAGTCAAGTGCATCCTCTTCTCCACGTAATTTCCAGATTCTTACCCGAAATTACCGAGTTGCTATTCCTCGAACCCTCATAACCTGAGCGGTTCGGAGCCGGTACCTTCGGGGCCGAAGATCGTTCCGTAATCTGACTTAAAGGAGTAGGTATTTCCCGCATCATTATGGCCCCGAGGATGGATCCGTCCGACCTTGTCTTCCCGCCTCCTTTCTTTCACGTCACAACTTCCTCGTCGAGAGGAGGTTTAGGTTTTAATAAGAAGGGTTTCCAAAGAGGGGCTCCCGTTATCATGGAATCAATATTTCATCGAATTCGTTCCTTTGTCCCTTCATCCTTCTTCCGGCTCAGCAGCGAACCTCCCCTACTTTTCCCGTCAAACTCCTTCCCGTTCTCCCCTCCCTCCAGCCTCCTATATTCCCTCCTACCAGCGTACATTCTTGGCTCATTCATTTACCCTTGCCGCAACCCAAAGACCTTCTCATTGCATCCCTCAAGACACCTTCTCTTCGGGTTCTTGTTCCCTCTCTTCATCCCATGGCAACAGCCTCTCCGAACTCTGTGGATACTCCCATACCTGTCTTCATGCGTTTGATACTTGTTCGCCCTCGTGGAAAATTGAAATATTTTTTGGGTAATCTACCGGTAAGGTAGGTTTAAATGAGAGGTTAGATGCTCCAGTTTTTTAAAGGTATGAACCACTATCTTCTAGCACAATTTCTTTCTCCAACTAAGCTAGCGTCCTACCTCTCTTTATCCCGTCTATAAAACCCATTTTTCCCGTCCAGGCTCGCCCAAAATTACTATATCTCTATCACGGCCTTCAACAATCCTTCACCCCTCATCACCTCTTCCAACCACGTACTCTGCCTCCTCATAGTCTACTCCAGTACTCTTCTCTCTCCCCCTAATATACCAAGTACTTCCTCGTTTGCCTTCCTTCCGTCCACAACATCTCTTCTGCAGTATCCTCCTTTTAACCCAGATCTCGAAAGATGGCAGCCTATTCTCGTCTTCCGTTCTCAGTGTCCACGTCTCTGAACCATGCAGCGCTGCACTCTACATTTAAATCTTTGCCAGCCTTTTATTTACATCCTTACCGAAGGATCCCGTCATTTTACGTTCAACAGTTGCTCTTTTCGAAGAATGCTAATGCCTTAGTTGCTATTTTTATCGAACTCAATAAAAATCCCAATTATTTTCTCATGGTATTGAATAATAATGTTAAAAATCAATCTAAAATCTAAGAATTGTCTAAGTAATGTAAAATAGCATTTCACATAACTTAGGGTAATCAGATTTTTTATCATAACAGTTCTTTCTTCGAAATAATTTGCTCATTAACTCTAGATATTTTGGCCTTCTCCGCAGAGTGAATTACTTTCCTTTATCCCAGGAACCTCTTATATAATCTCGGGATATGATTGTTGTAAGTTACTGTGTTACCCGTATTACCTGTTTATGGCTAGCGGCGCCATGGTGGTACTTAATTGCATTAGATTATTCTTGCACAATGGACCAAATAATTTAATGTTTGGCTTTAGCTTTTTACTGCTTCCAGAATTCATTGTTGAACGATATTCCGGCTACGCATTTCTTTCTCATGACAATTCACAATTTTGATATCTGATTTTGATTTTTGATTTTCAACTCTGTCAAAATATTACCTTCTAAATATCATGTTTTGGATTTAATAAACATGATTTAACGTGGGGTAGTCATAAAAAATCAGTTATAAACTAGGTGTTTTAATAATTAATTGAACAGTACTGGTCAATTTGTATTCATTGAGGAGTAATAGTACATCCTTTTAACACTAGTTCTAATGATTCTTGTGTACTAAAATGTAGATAAAAATATTGAGTTGGAGCGAATGAGAATTTATAAATGTTCTAATGAATGAACGTGGTGTTGAAATAAGGTAGGACTTCAGTTACTAATGATGGAAGTCAGAATACTTATTCTCTTTCATATCATGATTAGCCCATCAATAACCGCTATCCCTGAGATTTTTATATGCATATATCCTTAGTCCATCCAAAACACGACCTGTGAATCGTCTAAGAAATTCATAAAAAGAAAATTTCTTGCGTTATATGACGTCTTCTTTCCTAAACAATGCGCGATAAAGTCAAAAGTTTTCTTCTCTTTTGGTAAAAAATGCTAATTGTGCAGCCTTTTATCCCTGTCAGGCATTAATGGCCCTGCAAAACGTAAGCATCAAAGCCACATTCTCATATCAATTCTATTCTACAAAGGCCAGCTTTTCCTAATATTGCAGTAGTGGAAAGACAAGTATGCTCTATGACATTCAATTGAGAGGCTACGTATATTTTTTCCCCAACAGTCCGATTTTATTTATCTATTACTTCACGTAGGCTTTCTGATACGAGGCTCGGAATATACTGAACTCAATACATATCAATTTAACTCGCAGTAGTCAGCATGTACCTAGGTGGTTGTATCAAACGCAAATATTAGTATTTGCTGATTCCCTAGAGTCAAAGAATGGAATTCATTTCTGCAGTAGGAGGAAACGTGTAGGCATCAATTAGAGATACTTTGATGTTCCACCTGCACTCTTGGTTATTTCCTGGTCGAACATTTGAAAATCTAAGAATAATGACGAATCTCGTTTGAGTCCACCGAATGACGTTAACAGAATCATGGGATGCGTAACAAGACTCGCGACCCTCCACTTCTTTTTGGAAACGTTAATGGCGCGCGCGCGCAGAGGAGTTGAAAAAAGAAAATCACGTCTGCAGCGGGAATTATGGGGAGTCTCCCATGACGTGTCCAGGCTCTCCTCCGCACTAGGTTCTTCTGTGCTCGCCATGTTCATCTTCGATATCCTTTCCTCATCTGCTTCTTCCTCTGCAGGTTCTTGTCTTGTCCTTAGCAGTTTTGAGGACTTTTGTCTGTACTTTTATGCGTCGTAACATACAGCTTCTTCTACGCTATACAGCATCACCACAGAAACACTTTGTAAATTTCCACAAGTTTATTTAACCGACCTAGATTTCAGCAAGACATTGCCATTATGATGTTTTTCTGAGACCTAGGTCGGTTAAATAATCTTGTTTTGAAAATTTAAGAGGATGTTTCTGTGATAATGCTGTCTGTGACACGTTTCCACAAATTATCGCCTGATACTCTAAAATCTCATCTACGCCAAGCTGCTTTAAAAGCCCCGTAAATCGACATTTATGGTCTTAAACGGGTCATAAATAAACATGTTTTTACCTTATTTTCTTCTTCATCTAGCGTATCCTTATTTTTGCTTAGTGTGACTCGTGTTCCATGAAAGCGTTATGGAACTTGAGCCTCCTCCTCTGTAGTTGCGCAAGCCTATTAGGTGTAAATTTCTCTCGGCACCTATTCCAGACATCGCCACGTCTACCGTACATCTCACCATTGCGCTTTCATCCCTCTCCCCCAATCAACCCTGCTGCATTTACTCCTCTTCTTCTCGATTTTATCTTCCCTTCCCTGATTTTATTCCTCTCACCCCCAACACTCCTCTTCCCAGTCTTCTCCCTCGCCTGCTCTCATTCGTGTTTCCAACGTATCCATTTCGTTCCACGCCACGTCCGCGTTATCGCGAGACCCCTCGGCTATTCTTATTCATTTCTTCCTCCTCTGAAAACTATTTAGTCCATTTCTCCACCCAACTCATTTCCCTTGCTGCTTCTTCCACTTCCGCTTATCTCTCGTTACAACCCCCTTCTAAGCCACTCGTCTCGTCCATTTCCTCTTCATCCCTCGCCCGTCTTACCCTGCGGACAGCGCCGCTGAGAGAATGCGGCATGCACCGAACCCCATAACCAAAAGTCAAAATGACTCATGAATCGTACGTGCCTCTCTTTATCTCCCAGTTCATCCACTCTTGTATAACCTCTGCCCCCTTACTCTTACCTCGGGCCTCTTCTGAGCAAATCCGTTCAAATAAATGATAGTTTAATATGCTTCAATTTAACGTAGTTTCAGTGAGATTTTCTCCTACCGTAATGGAGGGTCTATTCGTATTTCGTTCGTTTCGTAAGGGCCCGTTCAAGTATAACGTTAGACGATTTATGACATTTTTGACCCTCCCCCCCCCTCCCCCCTATGTAAGACAATGTAAGATTTTCCCAACCCCCCCCCCCTCAGTCTTACGTGAGACGTTATATATTTGTATTTACTCTATGTTAAATGCTCGCTTTCGGCTGCTTCATCTTTCCATAGAAGCCATCGTACAGCTTTGAGCACTGTATATCGCATAATTATGCAGTGCTGGGGTACTACAATCATTAAGCATGAACGTAATGTAGCTAGCCAGTCGGGCGTAAAGATAGGAGCATTGGTGTAGCGGTGATATTACGAAAAACGCGCCATTAACGAGCGGACGCTCCATGTCACTGCTAAATTTCATTCGGAAACGATAGATACCATGCTTCAAGACGGTCAAAAATCTCATGTAAATTGGTTCCGGACCCCTTGCCCCCTCCCCCATTCATAAGACAATGTAAAATGATCCTAACCCACATCAAAAAAATGTCTTACGCAATACTTGAATGCCCCCCAAAATGTTTTTAAAATTTGTAAAAATAGCAGTTATTTCAATGACAAACAAAATTTTTAGATAGACTACGTATAGATGACTAACACAGCACGTACTGGTCTAATTTATACACTTCAAAGTGACTATTATATATGTGCTTTGGCCAGCTTATGCGTCAGGAATAAGTATAGGACCTACTCGCAATATAAGTTCACATGATGATCAGGCATTATTTTTCATTTGTTGATGCTTTGGAGAGCGTTTTGCGAAACCCATGTTATTCCCTCAGGAGAACTATATGAAACGCATACAAAGCCTTTCTTATTAATATCAAGTTCAATACCAGTTATAAAAATTAAATTATACAGCTAAAGGGCTATAAAATGGCGTGATAAGTGAGCTGTTTTTACACACTGGTGAGGGAAATCAGTTACGCAGGTTATCGAAAGAAGTATTTAGTGGATAATATGTATTTAGAATTTTTTAACGTTAAACTATATGATTCGGCATTCCTTAAAATGTTTTTCGTGGTGGATATGAACTTTATATTCCGTTCGAGCTTATATGCACGTTATTGGACGCTCAAAATAATGCAATAATGTTTCTTCCCATTCGAAAAAAGCTTGTTCAGGTCGTACGTTTGAAATATTGAGATCGTGTAATGCAATAAAAGTTATCTTTGACGACGAGGGAACCGTAAAGCCATTTCTACCACAAAGGCATCCGTAAAAGGTAGCTTCGGGAACAAATCAATCCGCTAGAGGTTATAAATTAACCTCTCCCAAAATTGACGGCTGGCAATCCGAAATGGAGCCGCTCACAAAAGCTTTCAACTTTTGCATTCTCCATTCTGTGATGTCCGGTGACAAAAGAGAAAGCACACACGCACGCTCGGATGGAAAACCAATCGATAAGTCTCCATTCAGATGGTGCGGCATTAGTAGGGGCCGAGGAAACTGGACAGATCGAACCATTTTCTCGAATTTACTGGGGGAAAGGTACTTGATTGGGATTCCTGCGTGAAGTCTAGCCATTTTCATGGGCTTATTTGTTTCTGTTTCATTGTATTTCGCCGAAGGAAAAAAAAGTAAACTCCGCCATTCCTTTCCCATATTGGACATATGCAGCCAAATTCCCCCAGACAGCCAACGTATAGGTACGGGCACTAAATCATTTAATTAAAGAAGCGTGAGAAAAAATGCATATATTGGATTCAATGGTGTCTTGATAGTCTACGAATAAGGTAGTAATTGGGGCATACGTTAATTTGGTAAGTGTTTGAGATATTTGATATTCTTTAATAAAATCTACTAATTTTGATGGTTCATTTGTGCAAAGGTGAATCCACGTAGCTCGTTGTGATTTTCTAATCACATTTATTTTTAATTCAAAATCGGGAATGGGGTCACGCTTCCTCATTTTGCATATTCGTTTATTGTTATCCATGACGAAAACTGCCGAAGAAGGGCAATGCTTTCAGTTAGCGTCTTATGATTGCACTTCATCAATTGAAACTGGTGATTTAGAGCACCTGAAAAAATTTGAAGAACCGCGATCACGTTTTCGCTGTCATTAGTGCAATTGGAATACAACAATAAATCGACCCTATATTGAACGCAGTCAACCCTTTCGTATTGGTACTTATATGTTCATGTATTTTAAAATAATTTTCCGCAATGCTGCTTATATCCCAATTTCTCATTTCCTGCATATTGCGCACTACCATTACTTCCACCTTCTTTGCTTCAATGGAGTTTGTCATTTAGAAGGGCAATGGAAAAGCATATAATATCAAGTCACCTGATGGCTATTAAAAAGTTGGGGTGTCTCTCGCACATGGCCATTTTAGGCTCTGTACCTGCATGCAACTTTATTTGAAGCTTATATACAAGTTTCTCACGCTCTTTACCACCATTTCACTACCATTTATCGTGCTCAGGAATACAATTCCTTCAATTAAGTAATCGTACATAGTATCGGACAAGGCAAGTTCCGTGAAAATGTCATAAAATGTTCATGCACCTATTGAACTTCCGTCTTAGATGCCGTCTTTGGCATTATACTACTCGTTTTTGTCCTGTAGTTCTTAATCATCTTTTGGTTGTGTTAAGGGCTTAACATATCGTGCTATGTCTTTTGTGCTTAATTGATGTCGTTTTTATAGTGGTGCTAAACTAAATTCCTTCCAAGTCCTATATGCTTCCTTATTTCCTTGTTGAATTATTCAATTTTTATGGCCAGTTTCTACAAGAGGCTTTCCTTGTGCATCTCTGACGCATTATTTATCGCTGTCTGTATCTTGTGGGGAGGAATTTTGGTGCGAAACTTTGCCTGTTAGGTGTTTTCTCCAACAAGACGCCGAGTCAACGCTTAAAGATTCGGCAAAATGCTTACTACGGCTCGAGAATTTAACTGGGTCGTTTTATCTCCCGCTTTCGTTTATCCGGCTGCGGCTCGAATCCGAGGTAAGTACCCCATTTCATTTCGAGAACGGAAATTCGAAGTCACACGTAATTTCATATAATAGCTCCTGCGCTGCAGGATGCTGTGTTGGCGATGGGCTTAGAGCGGGCGTTTAAGATGAAGCTATGTAGGGGTGAGTTCGGTCGCTTAGGACTGCAAAGGGGTTAGCTAGGTGAGTCGACGAACATTTTGAATTATTCATTACTTCTGTGCACCTTTGGTAAAATTTGGCCCCCTAATGATCCCGTAAATAGAGAAGCGGTGCTGGAGGAAAGAAAAAAATCGGGATTTTCTCCGGTAAAACTTGTGCTTCGAGACCTTGGACGTAGACCAAGGTGTTCTAGAACAGGTCTTGTGTTTCATCCAACCGATGTTCTCATGCGAGATTTTTATGGTAGCCCCGTCTTCCAATTGCGTTAACTTCCGTGGCTGGTGTTTTAAAGTTTGGAGGCTTCAGCGCGAGAATCCCATTCGTGAAGTTTTACCGACCCGGCGTAATCATTTAAACTGTTGCGTAGGAGTGAGATTCTATAAATGTTACGATTGCATTTATTTTTACATGCAATTTTCTACGCTTGAGTGCTAAAGATGCGATTTTTTAAAGCATATTTCTAATATGTTATGACTTTAAAATATAGATCGGTACGTTTATTTAGTTTTGCGCTCTGCGTTAACGGATTTTAGTAGAATGTACCGAGTGATTCGTACGTTCTGATAGACCTAACAGCCTTCTTAGTAAAGCGCGAAGAAAAACCGATAAAGAACAAGGATAAAATGAACAAAGCAATTTGGAAAGGATATCAACGTAAGGAATGATGAACAAGAATGACGGTTAGCTGAAACAGGACATTGTGGAGAGCAGCAGCATCTCATTATTTGAACAGTAGATTGGTGATTATGACGATCAGTGGTAATTTGGCACCTCTCGTATCCCATTAGTTAAAATAAGATAAATATCACCATAGGAAGTCATTAATTTAATAATTGTTTAGTTGTAGCTTTCCATTCTATTCTCCTTTCAATTCATCGCTTAATTGTTTCGTATTTATCATTTTGACACTTCTCAAGATTTCAGCATGCATTTTGTTGTAAGGAATCGTCGGTATTTCTCCTTCCAATATAGATTATATAATTGACGACTAGGGTTTCATTTTTGTACTTTGTAAAATATGTATAATTTAAAAAGCTACTTGAATGTTTTAAAAATAGTTCACGGTCTGCGGTTACAATATTCTTGGTTAGTATTCAGTAACGGAGTATTTTTTTTATTTTTCTCACATTTCGCATGACCTTTGCTGCTGAATTAAAACGCTCATAGCAAAGAATTAAAGTTTAAATTCACTAAGTAGCATCACAGAATATTTCCAAATGCAAGTGACTTGTCAAGTTTAATAAGGGTTTACTATTTAAGTGATTGCATGATGAGTTGCATGCATGGGATAATTATAAACTAGAATACATTATTCCTTATTTTGGGTCTTCTAACATGCGTCTCAATATATAAGCTAAAGTAACCTTGGCTAATAAATCACTTAAGTCAAATATTATTTTAAGCGGAGTACTTATTTAGCACATTAAATGCAAGAATTCAAGTGTGCAGAATCGACATTTCTTCGTCGACGGCCTTCGCCATGCTTGAGACTGTTAAATCCATAATTTATAGAAAGAATTTCGTTAGTTTATCCGTTCTTATTGGCGTGGCGTGCTGTATCGTAATAAAAGTCTGACGTAGTACAAGCCACCTAATCACTAAATGTTTTAATGGATAGTCATCTTAAGTAAAAAAAATGAATGCAATAAAGGGAACAAGATGGGATGTATGAAAAAAGGAAGTAAAACTGCTAAAAATACATGTTGATGCATTGCCTTTATGGAAGGAGAGCCAATGTAAACTTAAGAGCGGCTAAAACGTCAGGGCTGGTGTGATATATACCGTTCATAATTTATTCACGCTGCATATGAATATGACGCACTTGCAAAAAAGGAGCACATAATATATCTTCTAGATCTCCACCAGGATGCAATATGGGCCTGCTCCTGGAACTTTCTTCAAAAAGAAATATGTTGGACACAGGCGGCGCAGGAATTGTTATTTTTTCATCTCATTTATCCATATTTTTTCGCAATTTACCAGGAAAGATTCAACGACAGGTATGACATCAAATTTGATATTATCAATCATTGGCAATAAACCGATGTTGAGTTGGGATAATTTGGATGTCAACCCTTTGGAGGTCAGCAGTTTGACTTTCTATCTAATGGACAAAGTACTGCACCAAAATTAGTTTCACTTAGAATACTAAAAGGAATCAATAATATTCCTTATAGACGTATCCTTATAGAAGTATCCTTAATTGCCTTCGTTTTTATCCTGGATCGTCACTATGTGAAGCCAGCCCTCTAGCCATCACACCAATGTGATACGCCGTAGTGTTCATATCTCTTTATTAAATTATAATTCAGAATATCAGAATGATTCAGATAGTTTCATAAGTTAAATTACGTAATTATTCTCATTTTGAATAGAGCATTTAATATATTTACACACGTGTTTGGTTCCCTACCATGGTTTATGCACGTTATCAAGTTTGGTAATAACACAGCTCGTGGTAGCTTGATTATGGCACGCGTTTAAACCATTTTTTACCAAACCACGCGTTTAAACACGTTGGTACGAAATATATATTTCCTAAATGAAATAACTCACATTATTTTCACGAATTCCGTGACATAGTTTCCGTCGACGCCGAAAAGGTCTTGGACGGAATAGTTTATTTTAATTGTTACCACGCACGAACTGTGGCGAAAATGTAGCTGGGGCGGAGCAATCGAAGAAAAAATGCGAAAACATTCGGAATAAAATTTTCATCCGGGGTGCTCTAAAATGTTTTCCAAGCTTATACATACATTAAAAGCGTAGAATTTGGAAGCGGGCGGCAAAAATCTTCTGTTTTGCCGTCTTTAAGCAACTCCAGAACTTTATTTTTTCCCCTCACCATTCCGTGAGACCCCCTTCTCCTCCCTGCATTCATTCCATCGCCTCCCTCCTCCCTCCCTCCTCAAACGTTGGGGCTTTTTTATGCATTATCCCGCATTCCCCAGCAAATTGAAACACTTCCGCACTTTTGGGGCAGTAAATTTTAAGCCTTCCGAATTGCATATGTTACCTTTCCTCTTCCTTTTCCACCACTTCGCCAAGCTCTTTTCTACTCGTAAGACCTTTTCCCCTTTTAGCTAGGGTTTCCGGCTCACCCGAATCCTCCGCAAGGCTTCTATAACCAGCCAAGGATATTCTTTAAATCTCCCGCCTGAGTTATCCTTCTGCACTGAGTAAATATTTTTTTCTTATTAAAATTTAAATTGTTTTGCTATATTTTCCATTCACGTTCTCTGATTTGTATATTTTTTTTACTTCTTAGAGTCCGTCCAAGACAAAAGCGCAGTTTAAATATACTGATTTGGCTTAGAAAGAAGTGAAAAGTAGTAATGTGTTTCATGACTGTCTGCTTAAAACAAAGGTCACCATAATAAATTCTTAGATCACGTGATTCCTCTCCCCAAAAGGCATTGGACGTACTTACTGCTTTGCTGCATTTAAAGCTCCCACGCTATTATCCGGGACGAACTTTGATTATAATTTAGCTCAGCATACTTTTTATCAATATTGACATCTCAGAATCTGTCTATTGAGATGTCCTCAATCTTAAGTATTGATCAGATCTTATTTCAAATTAGAACATTTTTATTTTCTCGTATCATGGGCCATTGAGTACCAATAAAATCTATCAGGTGAACTGTACGCTGGTTTATTGATAAAAAGATATAATTTCATGATAAATTCGTCTAAAATTGGATTTTGATTCCTTTATTGGAAGGAAAACAGTTAATTTTAGTTAATAACTATAAAAAAAATTGAATAACAAAATTTTTAAGCTCAATCATTATAGTGGAGGCATCTCAGAATTTTGGAAATACTATTCTTTTTATTTAGTTGTTTACATCGAAATTTATGAATATTTTTGTAATGATGCTGTTTATAAACGTGTAAAGTAAACTCAACGCAATGGTGGTAGATATTATTTAATCTCCTTGGACATAATACTCTGGGAAATGAGGGCCTGAAATCATCCACACTTCATAAGTTGATGCCCGTAACCCCTTCTCGAGCCCCTAAGATGCCCTTATTCCATTCCCCATCCCTTCCTCTTTGCTCTACCCATCCCGGTAATCTCCATTTCCTCCTCCTCTTCCCATTTTGTTCAGCCCGCCTCTCCCAAGAGCAGGTGCTCTCCACCTCGTGTCACTTCTTTCGCCTCTTGCCGATAGAAAGTTTCCCTACTTCCCCTACCAAGTTTTTTTTGGGCCCACGTTGACTTATTTCTGCTCCAATCCCTAGTTTTGCATATCTTAACTTCGATCCTGCATCAGTTTTAAGTTTTCTTTGGCCTAGATTCCTTCCATTGTCATAGTTTTCCTCATCTTATAATTGTGCACCTACCTCCTCAAGAAGAATTACTTCCCAGTGTTTTCATTCGTGATTTTTTCAATGTAGTAGATCATTTTGATCATTGAAAACACTTTGAAACTTGCAGCTTAGGAAATAATACGCATACTTGAATTCCGGAAGTAATAATTAGTAGGACCCATTTCGATGATAGTTGCTGAATGGTTCTTGGCTAAAATATTTATTGTATTGATTGTTTTTTTTTCTGGCCTTTTTTCTGTCTTCGGTCAGTCTTATATACCGAGGGAAATGAATCATAAAGGCACCAATTTTTCATTTTTGGTATGTTATGTTATTCTCATAATATCAACGTTTTGATGAGAAAAATTGGCCTTGGAACGCCACATTAGCGTGGGGTGGTCGAAAGTACCCACAAGGGAAGGTCACTATGAAGTGAAAAGTGATTTCACTTTCCAAGTGGTGCTAATTTAATTTGAAAATGAATAGACACATGAAGAAGACCGAGAATTTCTTTACCGCCATTGAAATAACATAAACGTAAAAGGGCTGCTCTGAGGGCTTACCGGTAATATGGGTGTATAACACTATTGTGGTTTATTTTATTTACTTTTTTCCCACAAGATTCATGGCTCTATATTGATTCTCGAAGTTTGTCGAACATCATAGAACTCAGCGAATTCAGTGACATTTCTGCTTCAAAATATGCGAATTTAAGGATTCCTTTATTTATGGATCATTTTGGTCCTTAAGTTTTGGCATTCCTTACTATTTCGTCAATTCCACCGTTAGTTAATATGCTACAAATTTCTCTGCGTGCGTTTATGCTGTAAAGCGTTTTACATGCGTAAAATGCTTTACAGCTACAATAATTACAATTATATTTGTAATATGTATCATTATTTGACTATTTTATGTAAGTTTATGGTTTCACAAAAACTTTTGTGGCGTAACGCATTATTCTTCACGTATTTTTTGTAATTTTTTCATTGGAATATTTTCCCCACCAAGCTCTATTTCAACTTTCTCGATTGAAGGTATTTCTGAGCATTATACCATGCATCTATCTATGCTTCTGCTTTATGTAAGGTTTACTTTTTTATCTTATCCACTTTTTGGCTTGATCTACGAGGCATCTTCAAAAAACATTTCCCCCTTGGGTGTATTTTGACTCGTATTTCTTCACCTTTGTTTTTCTTCTCTTTCATTTACTTGCCTTTTTTCTGTTACTTCCCCTTCTACTAAATCCGCTGCCTCTACTCGCGTCTTCATCAATATTTTGTATTCATAGTCTTCCTCGGACTCCATGCGTCCGTTCCCAACGAGCGGTCCATGACATATTCACGTTCTCCCTTTTTCTTTAGCATTCTCTAAATTTCCACATTTTTCATCTCGATGTTGAGTGGTTCTATCATCTATGGTATCCATTTTTGGCCTGAAGTAATTTGTTCAACATTCCATTTATCAGCAGAAATATATGGTAGGTTATGTAGGTATAGAAAATTTTTGGGGTCCTGCATTGTTTGAATAACAGTACATATCTAATTCTGATATACATTCCACATTTTAAGAAACGCGATATTTTGCGTAATTATGTATACATATATATGTAAATAGGTGCTTTGAATATAACGTATCAAATGAGATCTTATATAGCGTCAACTCTGTTCTCGGCGTCGTTGGCGACGGGGTAATCTCCTCATCTGCTAACCCTGAGGTCCCGGGTCCGAATTTCGCCTCGTTGGATTTTTCACCATCCAGAATATGGAAGTTTGTGTATTTTGTATAACGAGTTAATTATAAGAAAGGACTGCATGTAACTAAATTCGCTTGAAATAAAAACGAAATTATTATTTTTATCATAAATACCTCCTACCTTATCGAGCGAATACTTATAAATTTAATATTGTAATTCTTTTCATACACGGATGCCATGTACCGCATTAAATCACTCTTACATAGTCCTTACATCGTATATTTATTTTTGTTTTACACAGTGACCCTGTCGTTTAAGGTCCAATTTAAAATATACCATGCCTTAAATATCGCAAATAGATGTAGGTGTACATCTGATACCTCGTGAATACCATGCATAGCTATATTGATCATGCAGTTATCGCTTTATGCGTGCATATTTACTTTGGTTAGTGTATTAATCTTTGAGCCATCGTGTGCAAATCCACCCTAGAGTTTTATTTTTAGAGCCTAGCTACCCTTCCATCCACTGATTCTTACTTTTTCCTTTTCCATTCACCGTAATTATCTTCTAATTACTACTCAATTTCATCGCTTCCTATTCCGGCATTGCTCTCAGAATGCGGCCATTTACGCCGTCACTCCAACAATTCCATTCCACTCGAATACTCGCCTGTCCCAGCACCGTCCCACCACCCCAACATTTTCCACTCCATCCCTTTCTCATTTTTCTGCTATTGCTTCCCTGAATTGGCACAATGGTTTGGATTTTGAGAGTGGTAGGAGCAGCGAGAGGTAGAAAGAGAGAGAGAGAGAGAGGAGTGGATGAAAAATTTCAGGTGTTCATACCTGTTTGTTTTTTCCCTACCTCCATTCTGCCCCGGTCGGAAGACATAGGGGAGACATTTCATTCTGTCCCCCCGTACACTTTAATATACACACCTCTGATGAGTTATTCAACTCACGATGTGGAGTGGTGCCTCGCCGCCGGTAGCTGGTCGTCTCCTCCCACGCACACACAGCGATCCTCTTCTGTTTTATCACGCTTAGCAATTTCATCAAGGGAAACACTCTTGCCGGCTGGGTGTGTATCTCTCCTTCTCATTCTCTTCACTCGCCGCCGTCTCTTTTATTCATTTCTTCGGCGCTTGGGCGAAAGCACTCCCGCTTTTTCCCCTCCCATTTCTCGCCCTCCCTCAACACTCAGCCTCCTGGCCTCCTCTTATAAAAAGCCCACACCCCACTCTTAGCCTTGGCTTGCTTGTCCCATCAGCCTTTAAAGCTCTCTTTAACGGTCGGATAGCCCTCTCTGTGTGTTATGCCCCTCGTCTTCTTGAAGGTTTTTGAAGTGTTCGGAGATGTTACACTCTTGCGGGTGTCGTGGGCTGAGGAGATACGCATGTGTGACATTCATGCCGATGACAAAATCATATGCCCGGACTAGAATTCGAACCCAGGTCCCCTCAATTTGGAGCTATTTTGAAGTGGAGTGTGATAAATGATCGTTTATTTTAAAAAATATTAGCTCATTATTCCTTCATTTTTACGTGTCCGGGTCATTTGTATATAATGGAAAATTACTATTCATGTAACGGTTTATCTATTGAATAAAACTTCAATTTAAAATGTAGGATATTGTTGATACTTCCAGATACGAGGTAATGTTCTGTATGTATGTTCTCTCCGGTAACGTTCTCAGAGTATGAAAGAAAACGATTTTTACATAATTTTACAGTGACTACTTCTGAAAACGGCTGGATGGTTTGTGTTTTATATTCCTAACTTTCCGGAGGTGTTGAAGTGTCTTTGCATGAATGATTCATCGTGCAGTGGTATTCAAAACACGTCAGTTTTCTTTGCGCTGCCTTAATTGATAATGGTTTATACTAGAATGAGCATCGTAAAAATTTTCATCGCCGGCGTTGGTATATGGATTAGTCGGCGTTGTCCTACTGTTGGGTTCCTTTTACGAGCTCAGGGGTGCTATCACGAGCGCGTGTGCTAGATTTATCAATAATTTTCAATGGTGCTCATATGAGCAAAAACTTTATCTTCTTTCTTCTACTATAGTCAAGCATTTTAAAACACTCGTTCTAATTAATTGATGGAGTTCGGTATATGGACAACTATTGAGAGCATTTCCCATTCAGAGTGATTTGAGTTTGAAGTATCGTTTATTACTAGAATGAAGGAACCATATTCCCACCCCTGGGCTCTTAAACGACTATGTACATCATTCTTTTGATTATAATACAATTAAAATGCTATTTTTAATTTGAGACAATGGCTGGAGACTACTTGATTACACCACACCTAGTCATATTGTGGAACATATTGATTCTGGACATGATTAGACCTGAGTCTCTAGTACGGAAAAACATGATTACAATGGAGAGCATGTTATGTCTGCGAGCAACACTGCCAATTAGTAATTTGGCATGTAAATAATTATAACAGAGAGTATGCTATGGTCCAAGAATGCATAAAGCTCGTTGCTACTGTTGCGATACTCCATGACGCGCACCACTTCATAGCGAATGAGTAACGGATCCAGTCTTCAAGAGTCTATTATAAGCTCCGAAAGCTCACCAACGAAATTATCGACGTATTTCTATTACTATCAGCAGTGTAAAACTCTTATAGTTTGTACAGGAAGGATAGATATTAGGATATGGATCTGCCTAGTCTCCCGCGCTGTAAATATGCGCAACATTAATTTCTTCAATGAGCAAAAACACTCCTTCAACTTTCTACCACTCCCCAAGTCCACTCATTTAAGCTCGCTCCTCAGTTTCACCCCACCCTTCATCCCCCTAATGAAAGCACACTCCCCTTTCAACCTTGGCTGCTGTCCCTTCAGCCTGAAATGCTCTTTAAAGCTTGGCTTGTGTGTCAATTTCCTCACCTTCATCTGGAGGTGTTGAGGAGTGCCTTAAAGCGAGGAATCACCTTCAAAAGGTGCAGTCGCGCTCTTTTAATTGAAGTTGGTGTGCACAGGGATGGGTGGAAGGAGATAAGGGTGTGGATTGGTTCAGGTCCTCGTGTGCGCGATGGAGACGCTCCCTCACGCTCATTAATTTTATGATTACTGCCATCTCCGCGACGCGGATTGCTGGGAAGATACGAGGAGGTGTTGGTGAAAATGCTCCCTGAGTTTAAATGGGTCGGAACTTACTTATTTGTCGAAAGTTGGGGAATGATTGGAGGCTCAAGAGGAAATATATAGGTTTAAAATGCATTTGTCACCCTAAATACAGTCATTAAGGAAGTATTTTTCTGCAATCAAATAATTTCCATATTTTAATGATTTGAATAACCAAAGCCATATTTTCACTGGAAAAGAGGGAAAGAAAGTGAGCTGCCATTATGAAATCCTTAAGAATTACCTTGTTATGTTTGCTAAATTCCTTTTTCTCAAATGGTTAGATGATCCATATTTGCATTATATTTGCCTGAATGCCACTGATAATTTTCTATCAACCTATTAAATTAACTACTTTCTAGTGTTTGCACTCAGCTATATTATTTACCTCACACTCTCCTTTTCCATAGTATGTAATATTTTAGTGTCTTCAAAAAGAATAAGAATGAATGATATAGTGATAATAATGACTTATTTTTTAAAGAAGCCGCATATGGTCAAATAATGCTTAGTACATTACCTAGCTTTGTAAAGGTCAGATATGATCTATCAATCATTGAGTGAATGTTGAAGATGATTGAATGAAGTGTAATTTTTAATGTAGATTAGGATATTTTCGTCATTTCAATGATTCACTACTTGTATTTTACGGCTTCAATGTAACTCCATTATCTAAATATTTAAGTTTAGCAAAAATATTTAAATATAATTTATTGAATTGTTTCATTACTTTCCAGGCAGAAACATTTTCATCTGCAAGGAGACGTCATATCATCCCACAGTCTGGTGAGTGTTCATTTTTATCAGTACTTAACTGTATTAACTTACACTCAGTGCGTACGCATCACTGGAAGTTCAACAGAAATTATACATCCATGTTAGCTTAATTTTCAAACGGAAATAGACATTCATTTTGGTTTTTTTTGACCATAACTTGGAGAAATATTTCCCGATGTGGAAACCCAGATGCTAAACGTGTTGTTTCCACTTCGAAGGAAGCCTAGCAGTCTTTTGATGTGGATTATTGGGATTCGAACTTAGATACCATCAGAATTATTCTGCATTCATTACAATGTGCTTGTTGGATCCCTTAACATTTAAAATGTCAATGATGCATATTTATCAGTTTTGATACTTGAACTATGATTGATTAATAGAAACTATTCTGAACTATTGCCTTTTATTACTCCAAGACTCAGTAAAATCTTTCCACGTCCATTTGTCTTTCCTTTGCCATCCTTGGGTGTAGGTATAATGTAAACAAAATTTTCAAAAACTACAGGAATCCAAATGATATCATTGTTAATGCGTAATCCATGAAAGAAACAATAGATACGTGCAGTACTTAATTTAGAAGCTTTCACGGCCTTATGAAATATCCTGTAATGTTAGTTATTAAATCATTACAGAAGTAAATTATGATAGTCTTCTCCTATCCATTGATTCATTCAACTGATACCATACACCTCGGTTGAAACTGGATCCCCAAGTTTACCAATAATACGTCTGTGTTTTGATACTATTTTGTTCACAAACTTCTGGCATTCCCGTTTTCTTTTATGGCTTCAATGATCGTAGCCGCGGATTTTCCCACAGCCATAAATACCCTGCGCTTGGAATTGTACTTCGTAAAAGCATTACCTACTTCGTAGCCCATTCTAAAAGAGCTTTTGTGTGAGTCTTTATTCGGGAAGAAAGTCACGACAAAGTTCGAATGGGGATGTTTGAGATCGTTGATTCACCTCAAAAAGTTGACTCTTACTCCTCGATCGAAAAGAGCTTTTCCTCGAGACTTGGAGGCGTTCAGACGGTTCTGCCATCCCCTTATCTTTTCTTTCAAAGTCTTCTTCTAACCCTGCCTTCACCGTATCCTGTATTCTTTAACCCGCCACCACTCAGAGTTCATCGGTATCCAATGCAAGACGTCCGAATTATTTTAACTCATGACGCTCGACACTTCTCTCTTTTATTCCGCACGCATTCTCTTTACCTTGCTTGGAATTTAATCCCAATTGAGGTTTCTATGACTAGGAAAGTTTTTAAAGCGGTCGTATAACATGGTGGAATTTGCGCAGATGAACGTTTTCAGTGGAAGAGTCCATTGCCAATGATTAAGAGTCACCCTGTGGATTTAGGTAGATTCGGCGTTTTGCTAACACAATACCCAAGGTCGAAAATGTTCATTGCCATCTTCTTCAAATGCTCAATATGTTCCTTGCATCAACTTTCTAGCTCTCTATGGCTCAAAAGCCATCTTTATATGAGGGATTTTGCTATGGATTGCCAACAATATTATTGTAGTTTCATCCAGTTTCGCTTTTCATCGTAAAAATTGAGATGAAACGCCCTGCTAATACTTTCCCACACTTTCTAGTTAAAAGCAATTACGTTTACTGGGTTTCCGTCTCCCCTCCGCTCCTTTCCCGACTCAACCCATGCGCGCCTTCCCTTCCCTTTGCTCAGGTGACTGCCACCAGGTTGCCTACCACTATACCAATCAATTTGTTTTTCGTAAAAATATGTATTGATGCAGTTTGACTTGAGAGTACTTGTGCAATGTGCATCCTTTATCTGGAGCATGGTGGTGGAAGAAAATGAGGACACTTGTGTGCGACATGCCGAAGAAGAAAAATTATTCGCCTTCACCGTGACTCAAACCCGGATCCCTCGATATCAAGCCGAATATTTACTCCAGTCAAGCTACTGAGGCGTCCTTATCACGTCTGGATGTTTTAGGGCGTTACTGGAACATTTTTCAGGACTTCTGAGCATATGATTTTACAGAAGCAGTCCAAAGCGTGCGCTTAGCACCGTCGTCCAATAGGTGCCACCAAGTTTCGCTATCGAATGGAATGTATTGACTCATATTTTACCTTTTATGAATTAACTTATCGGTGTATTCTGTTCGCCTTATAGTGACGCCATGTGCTTTAAAACATTAAGAAAAGTCAAATTACTGCGAAATTACAGATACATGCATTCAATATTTAATTCAGGAAAAACTGTTTTACGCTCTGTTTTTCATCCTGCATCAAAGATTTTTGAACGTGGTATTGTGAACCTATACCCGTTTGAACCCTTAGGGCATTTGAAAATTTTCTTCCCCATAATTATGAATTTTTATGCAATACAGCATCCGACATCCGACAACTGACAGATATTCAACATGATTACCAGAGAGCTTGAACTCAAGAACCAGATCAAACAGATCCATCACAACCCTTCCAAAATTCTTTAAAATATTCTTTATCAATTTATGCGGAAACAAATGCGGAGCAAATGTGCGGCGGTACATTTCTTGCGGAGGTCGTCCAACTATCCCCGTGTATATGCTGTGGATGGCGTTAAGATAAAGGCGACAGATGAAGTTAAGTATCTGGGAGTTACGATAACCTCAAACCTATCGTGGGGAACACATATAAGAAATATTTGTGGCAGAGCTCTGAAGAAGCTAGGATTCGTCAAGCGTATTGTGGGAAGATTCTCAGATGAAAAAGTAAAAGAGAGGTGCTATTTCGCACTCGTCCGGCCACACCTTGAATATGCAGCAAGCATATGGGATCCGGTGCAGAAAGAATTAATTCGGGAACTTAATAAAATACAAAGGAAAGCTGCGCGATTCGTCAAAAACTGCTACGGGCGTACAGACAGCGTTACGCAGATGTTAAACGAATTAGGCTGGGAGCCGCTAGAGACTCGGAGGCTGCGCGCTAGGCTTAGATTACTTGAGCAATTGAGAATAGATATCTTTCAGAGCGACACGGAGAACATCATATTAGAACCCCACTATATTTCCAGGTCCGACAGAAACGATAAATTAAGAGAGATATTTTGCCGAACGGATAGGTATGGGAATTCGTTTTTCCCCCGAACAATAAGGGACTTTAATAAATGCAAGGCGTAATTTCATAGAGCGTTTCCTTTTTATATGTAAACGGCTGGTGTCCTAACACCCCCCGCCACACGCCTATTGAGGCGGCTTGCGGGGTAGTATGTAGATGTAGATGTAGATGAACAATTGTGCTTTTGTCTCTCTTCACGTAGAATTTCTCTGATCGTTGCATTTCCTTAGTTGAATCATAGTTTTGGTAATATATTCCTCTGTTTTTATTCCATTAAGTTTTCGCATTCCTCTCCTTACCTGAAAAATGTGACAACGTCCGGTCGACTTCTCTTCCGGCCTTTATATTCCCTCTCGTCAACCCTCGTCTTCATGGATGTATGTCTCCCTAGGGTGTTCCCCTCATTCGCTTCTTCCCTCTCCCCCCTCTCTCTGCATACGCGTCCAACGAGGGTTCCTACCATTACCAACCCTCGTCGCAAATGCATCCCAGGCACGAACCCGAAAGCTTTCTCCATACCAGGGAGAGCGTCTCGGAAGCCGCGTGCTAAGGAACAGACGCACTCCTTCCGTCTCCTGTCTGAGAAATTCACTCTCCTTCGTCTCCACCCTGCCATCAACTCTCGAGCACTCGTCCATCATATCCTATTCCTCCCTACAAACATCTCCTCCTAAAGGCCGTTTATCATCGTGAATAAGAGCATAGCTTAGGATAGCTGAACCTGAATTCATAAGCCGAACAGAGAGCTTTTTTTTACGATCCTATTTAAAGCGTAGCTTAGCTCAGAAGGTGGCTCCCCATCATAACTTGAGTTAAAGACAAATTGCACACATCTAGTATTAGAGCATAATGTACCTGTAACTCAAGTTGCAATTACCTATGTTGTCAATTCGACCCATGATGATTCCTTTACCTTTCCTTAATTTGACTAATTTGCTCTTTTTCTTGAATATGACAAATCCCCAAGATTGTTTCCAAATTATAAACAGGTGGTCCGTTTTCCTATATGAATGTAGTCGCTCCGGAACCATGTCTATGAGAAGCGACTCGACTTCAAATAGCTTGTGTTTACTTCTGAATTTCGCAAACCCGTTCTGGGCGACTTGTTCCCCGCCGCAACAGCCTCTGATATGAAATCTCAATAAAAAGATCTTCCAAGTACGCTACTTTCCTCGTATTATACAGGAAACAATTGAAATAATCATGATTCCTAATACCTTTGATAGAGATGCCATTTATTTGCTGTCCAACGCTTGGAAACGCGTGTTACGCGGGAAAATAAACGCAAATATAAACGGACACCAACGGGTGATATATATAAAACAGTCAAGATCCATTTCCACTTCACTAATCGGAAGAAGCTGTCTACAACGCCGGCGAAACTATAGTTCCAGTAAAATGGACCTACGAGGAAAGAAACCCGGAAGACTTACATTAAGCCGCGGAAGCCTCCACACGTTACTCTCCCTTGAGGCTAGCCACTTCCGTGACATAAGTTAACAGATGAACAAAAACCATTCTGTACGTTAAGTTGCGTTCTCAACACCCGTTTTGAGCGCTGCATCATATCTGACTTTAGTGTTCAACCGCCTGAATTCAGTTTCTTAAGTTATGATCTTATGTTCAAAGTGAGCCGAGCACCTTACCTATCTTCCCTCGCGCAGTAATTTGCCGTTATTTGTCTATTGTCGTCCCCGCCCGTCTCCTCCCCCCCCCAACCGGCCACACCTCCGTTCCACCTTCCACGTACTGGTCCATCATAACCTTTTTATCCTAGTGATTAACACCTCTCAACTCAGAAAGTTTTCTTTTCATCCCCTCTCAATGTGCCTCCAGTAGCTTTCGCATGTTCTTCTCTACTCATTGCCAGGGCGGAATTTACCTCTGTATGCTTAAGATTGAATTCCAACTCTTAATAATAACTCACCGTGGTACATATTCCTATATGAATGGTTTTTGCATTATACTATGATGGATGAACGTGAGCACATCATCATCGCTATTGTATATTGTTAAATATTTTTACTACTCTCTTTTTTATTTTCCTTCGCCCTGGCTGCTCCTTGGGTAAAGACATTGTCATTAGACATATACTTAGTCTAAAATGAACATTTAATTATTATTCAAGTTCAGACATTTATCAAAAGACACTTCATAACCTTGGAATTTTTAACATAATTTTAACAACTTTACCTGCCTCTCCTTAATGCAATTAATATCCTTATCTTAATTACTTATTTAAACACTCTAATATACCTTTTAGTTATTTGTATTTCTTAATTCTAAGGACAATTAATAAAAACTGTCCCTTAGGACAGTTTTTATTAATTGTCATTAGGACAGTTTTTATTAATTGTCATTAGAATTTTGACATAGAAATTTTCACAGCACAAGTATATATATATATATACGGCAGACGTCTGGTGTTGTAACTCCAGGAGGATTCTGTCCCGATCCTGCAGTACAACTCTCTCTGCTCGCAGTTGTGCGGTCCTCAGGCTTCCCAACACTCTCCAATTAGCTGTAATATTCTCCGCGAATGAATCACTATTTGCATGAATCACTGCACCTTTTCAAGCACTGCCGTCAGCCCAATGCTCAGTACTCAATGCATCGCTGACCGCACAATCCCAATGACCACTCACTAATGCCTTTGTCCAACTAAAACTCCCTCCCCCACGCCACTTTCGATTATTGCCCGCCTCTCCTTCTCCTAATAATGGGTTAATGTGTCCTCACGACATACCGCGGTACCAACCTGATAATTTCCTTCCCCTCTGACCAACGTGATCGCATTAAAACGTAATGGTACATCATTACAACCTTTTATCCCTTCCGGACTAGAAGTGTTTCCCGTGGCAATGTATCTATAGTAATATTATAGAGGAAATAATTAAAGAAGAGCCAGTTTCCTAGGTCGATCAGCAGCAGTTAATTGCAGCAGCAGGAAAGAGAAAGGCGTGGTGGTGTAAGTATGCATGTTTCAACCCTGCGTAACTTATTGAACATTACTGTTTCAGGTTGTTCCTTGTAGAAATTCCTAGTTCCATGAATGACACCAAAATACTTTTACTCTTCCACTATTTCTAAAATTGTTGAAAATATTTTGACTCGAGTATATTTTGATGACTACCTATTTCACAAATCATCTTCTCAAATTCATGAATTTATCTGGACATAAGTGATACTTGCATTAGTCTTTAGATTATCTTATTCTTTGCACTCACGAACAATTCCCATCCATTCTGCACGTTACCCCTTATATATCAAGAGAACGAGCTACCCGAGCGTTAAATATGACCTTATAGTGCTTTCGGAGAGGAATGAACGGAAATTAAAGGGACGATAATAGAAGAAGAGGGAAGAAGGTAAAAAATGGAGCAGTCGGGGTAGGTTAGTGACTTCTGCCCGCCGTGTCGGGAGGTAGCCAAGAAAACGGAAGGGTTGTAATGGAGGGGTTTAAAGGAGGCCCTCCGGAGTTCATCGCATAAAGGAGTTGAATGGTGGTGACCTCGCCTAGTCGACCCTCGCTCGTCTGTCGATTGAGTTCATCTTGACTTCTCGCCCTGAGAGCTCGGGTTGCAAATGAAAGAATTTAAATGCTCTCTTTCCACCTCAACGCATTTCTCATCGGCGTTAATGATCATCGTTTCGTTCTTCATTCCGCACTCCAAAGTTAACTCACGGAATAATTGCCGCGCGTTAATGTTCGCGAGAGAGTATTTTTGGCCCAATTAACCCTGGTGAGTTCAATCCTCTGTGATCCCTCGAGAGCAAAAATACCTGCACCCCCGAGAATCTATCTTTCATGTGGTATGAGCGAGATATTGGTATGAAATTCGTCTTGATTTTGGTATAACTTGTAAGTACGTTTTACGTTATCTTTAATTTCACTAGACTGATTTTTATAAAATACCTCGGTATATGGGTGCAATACTTTTTATTCACTCTATGGAGAGCAAGTAAAGATAATTTGATATTCCTACATGTTATTTTGTGGTCTTTAAATAAGAAATTTAGCAATGCAAATCTATTTGATGTTACTGATGCTAAAACTTTTATTGCATTATTACGTGAGTGTTGACACATGTTTCACAGATACAAAGTATGTTAAAAATTCTCAACTATTGCCTTTCTGTACAGTATCTTAAATTAAACCTACTATGGCTAGTAAATAAATGGTATAAAAAAGTTGCAAGAATTCATGATTGCACGATTTTCATTGATATTTTATTGTTCAAGGTGGTTTTCTTAGTTAAGAGTGTATTTTTATAAACTCTTACCTTTTGCAGTCTTTAATATTTCAAACTTGCCCCAAAACATTATACCTTCAATGGCTGTTGATTTTTTCATATTGAAGTGTATTCACACATATATACTGTAAATTCATAACTTAATAATTGATGTTTTAATTGACCACTGTCGGGATAAGTATGCTCTTTGATTCTGTGCTTTATAATGCCATATTTGTTCTATATTCTCAAAACATCATGGAAATAGTGTAATCAGAACCCTAAAATACCGGTCCTGTTTTAAGATTTGCGGATCAAAAGTCATCTCACGTGAATTGTAGAATTTTTCAACTTGCATCGTCAGGTTTTTCGACGGCCGTGTTATTGAGGATAAAGGGAAAAGTTAAATGCCTCAAAATGTTTTTTCTTGTCTAATCAGACTTGCCTTTTTAATTCATGCAAATTATTTTAGCATTTCTGCTTTATATCCCTTTGAATCTGAGCCCTTTCACGAGACATCGCTCAATTTTCGCATTCTCGTAACCGTGTTCGTGGTTCTCTTCGTCTTAATTTCCTTTTCGTGCATGCCAGAACTCCACACCAAAGACCCTGCGTTCCTCAAGCATCCTCACTCAAAATCTGCCTCCCAACTTAACACATTCCCCTTCCCTCAGGCAATCCGCTCGTTCCGGAAGCACTATGCCGTCTCCTGTCCTTCCCCCCTCCGTCCCGGAATTTTAAGAGGTTTTTGGGGGCTCCAGGGACGGAGGAGAAGAAGAAAAAACGTTAAAAAATATTTCCTCTCGTACAAAAAAATTTCGGGGGTGGGAATGGAGTGAAGAGGATGGAATAATGGGGGTAGTGTTGGTGGAAGAGGAAGGGAAAATTGAAGCTGGGGGAGAGATCGGTGGTGGTGTTGAGGGGAGGAGCAGGGGTGAGTGGTCGAGGGGGGTTGGAGAAATAAAAGAGCATCAATGCGGCGAACAAAGAGACAAACGGCTTCGTCATTTCTTTCCGCTTCCTTTACTCCTTGCGGGGATGGGAACACTTTTTTGCATTCTTCCCCTTATTACTCCTGCCTCTGCACCACCGCTACCCTCTCTTCTCATCTTATTATTTTTTTCTTCCGCTCCTTCCTCCCCATTATGGAGATACACTTCCTTGCCATCTCTCTCTATATCTCGTCATATCATCCCCCACCACTTCCGCCGTCTCTTCCTCCCAAGTAAGTCATAAGATCGTACACTGGATGCTGCAAGATGCTGGTGTAGCGACATTCTGTAGTTACATTCTTATCCACATCAAAGTGCGACTACAATTTGCAGTCCATAAACTAGCGATAGACGTAGGAATTTTTTCATTCTCTAATAAATAGTAACCTGGGTTCGCAATGTGTGCATGACTTGAAAAGGGCAGAGATGGTGCTCCACAGTCATGACTGAGACTTCACTTTGTTTTTAGGGCTGAGGTATGGGCTAATAAAGCTATAAGACATAAGATAAGGAATATTCTCCGTTATTTTTATCTAATTGTCATCCTTTTCAATGAAGAAATAGTTATGTGACCTATTTTAGCGTCAGAGTCACTGCGACGCTCTGTGGTCCATTAGAAATTAAAACAAATGCAAAAGATGTGCAAGGAAAACATATTAAACTACTTTTGGTATACTTAAAATTCTTACATACGAGTACTTGGTAGTACCAATGCCGATAATTTTTACACTAGGCGTTTGGACTATTCTCGATATTTTGCCGCTGTAACGGTGGCATCCGAATTTTAATGATCCACGGCTTCTGGTTAGACGTCAGGTTAGAGATATAGGATATAGCAAGGCAGGGGCCTTGTCTTCTCCCAGTCTCTCTTCTTTCCCCCTAATTCCACCTCCGCTGAATTCCAACCCCAGTCTCTATACGTGTCATCTTCTTCCTTCTTTCCCACTCTCTTCCTTTATTCATCTGGCCACTTGGTATCCACCCCTTTCACTCTTTCACTATCCTTTGATCTTTTGTACCCACCACCGCTGCACCGGAGTTCCTTATTCGATTCTCGCCTCATTTCCATTCACATGATTTCCACATTCCCAATTCATGTGCGCATGTTTACCTGCAATGAATACTTTTAGTTTCAGTTTAAAACAACGTTCTTGCAATTATTCCCAAATCTGTACATTATTTCATTAGACTTCTCTAAATTGTAAGACTTATTGCCTGGGAGATAGCCGGTAACATAGGGCTATAAACGTAAAAAAAAAACTTTTCATTGACTTTCAAACCTGTTATGTAGCAAGTAACGCACAGGAGGTTTAGAATAGAGTTCAAATTTAGGAAATTATAATCAATTTCACCATCATAATAACTCATAAAATATAAATATGTCAATTCTATTATGTTCATATCAAGATTTAGACAACACGCATCATAATGGAATGCAAATAGTTTGTTTTAACAAATAAGGAACCGCTGGAAATGAATTTAATTTACTGTTAGAATGAAGATAATTGTCTTTTCCTTTGTTCGTAATTTATTTTATCGTTTTTTATGCATATTACTAGTGGTTAACTAGAGGAGTGGGATCTCATTTTCGCCTCACAATATCAAAACTTAAGTTTTCCGTATTTATCAACGATTAGTCTACATTAAATAGGCATATCAATTCAGTTAATCGGAACCTAATAGATAAATTGTTTGTTGGAAAAGAAAACGATCTGATAATTTAAACGAAGCTAACTTAATGCAGCTTGAATGATTGACTGTTACTCAGAAAATAAATTTAACATATTTCTATGCAATGTTTTGGTTTTTAAATCCGTATCTCAAGGGTAAGGATAATTTGGAAAAATTTAACAAAAATATTTAAATATCATGTATACAGTGAGGTTTTCCATGGCTATAGACTTTATATTTTATCGTGTGGTCTTAACTAAGCACGGTATGGATATCTTCCTCGCGATACGAACCAGTGATCATGGGGATATCTATTTTTCACGATCAAATGAAGATGTCTTTCTCTTGCCCACGAGGCCTTTGCTTCTTTGACGCTCTGCCCGACAGGAAGTCTATGTACAGAGTAAATGGACTTAGGGCTTATGTTTACATCTAATGCAAGGGCTTAACCAGGGGGTGGGGGGTGGTGGCGATAGGGGCGATCATAACGATGGAGAAAACGATGGAGAAAAAGCTCAATTTTAATATCCTACATTCAAATTTAGATAAATGTAAATCAAGCTCGCGTAATCGGTTTTGACGTGTTGTAGTTAAATCCTTATTAAAGGTACGTTTTCCAAGGAACAACTGTGGCGATCATGACTGGTAAGAGTCGCCGAGGGGAGGGTCACAAATACTAATCACCCCCCCCCCCCCCCCCAGAGAGCTTTCCCTGGTAACGCCATTGCTAATGTTATTCCTAGAAATGGTGAATTATTTAATTATTTAAACGCTAAACGCCTCGCGGTAAACGCTAGTAATGTAACCTTAACCACACTGTTTACTAAAAGGGGGTCCAAACAGTGGAAACAGATGGGTAAAATGTAAAAAGGAAGTTCATCTGTTTTAGGGTAAGTTGCCAAACCTTAATAGCATTTATCCTCATTTTCACTTCCGCAAAATTAAACTCATTGTCCTCCTTGATTCTTCGCTCAGCATACGATAATTAACAATTTAGTGGTAAAAAAATATTAAAAGCTCTATAAATTAGTTTAAAAAATAAAAATTAATGAATGACTGCCAATTTAATCCTCAAGTGCTTTTTTCCTCTTGCCTCGTAAACCCTGAGCAGCAATTATTCGTCCCATTGTTTAGGTACCTACTTAACATTCAATTTTTATCGAAAAATTTATTTTTCCCTATTCTCTCAGCATGTGCAGTCTTTAGGAAAAAATATATTCTCTCGCTATTTCATTACTGCCTTCTGCTTTGAATCCCGTAATTTTTATCGCCAGATCACCTCATCAGCCTGTCTTCCCCCTCCGATCCTTTGATTTACTTTTAGATTATTCACCCTCTGTATCAACTTCCCTCTTGGAAACAATTCTCTAACTCCTCTTCAGAAAGATCCTTCGCTGCTTGGAACAATGGGATTTTTTTTGGCAATCATCGTCCTTATAAAGCTAAGTCTGAATGGGGTCATTGTTTCGGGGTGAAAAGTATCGCGTCTTGAATGGGAGCAGCCAAAGTTTTCAAGACGCTTCAACAATGGAGAGTGGAAACTTTCCAATGTGTTTAGTCCAATATTTACGCCAAGATGGAAAAAAATGCATAAACCTCTATCCCAATGGTTTATGTTCTAGATCAATTTAATGGGAAAATGAATTTCCATATGTAATGGCATTTAGACTACGCTTCTCATTCCATTAGGGCATTTTAATGCCAAGGCGAGAGATGGGATCTTTTTATACTATTTTCTTTTCATATAGGATGCAAAAAGGTCTATAGCAGTATTTTTTTCTATACTCCAAAAATATTTAATAGTTAAGTTTTTTTTTACTCGAAAAATCTATAAATGTCTTCCCGAATACTTTTAACGTAGGTATTTCATGATAAAACCCTAAAACCAAATATTTTGCTCTACTTAGTGAAATTCGTAAATTATTTGCAGTTTTGTTAAAAATTATTTTCGTAATAATTTGCACTTTTAAGTACAATGATGGAAATTATTTTCAAGAAAAGAAAAAAAATCACGGTTGGTGGAGAAGGATGGTTTTCCCAACAAACTTGCTGATTGATGACTGATGATGATAATATTTTGACTCTCCCTTTCCATATTTAAAAATCTCTTTACAATCCCTTTGTTTTCTTCAGCTATGCGTATTATCGACATTTCGACTTTTCCAACATGAAAGATCTATTCCTTGCTCTTCTCCTCCCTCCTAGAGTTATTCCTAGAAGCAATAATGGTGTTAAATATCACCTCTGATAACTTTTTTAATCATCCATCTCTGTTTCCTCTTAACCGGAAAGTTTATTTGATCATTTATCATACCAAGAGCTTTCTTTTTCTTAATGTTTATCGATGTTTTTGCAATGCTTTCCACACACACACATATCTTGAACGCCTCTTTGTTATACTCTTCTCCCATCCCATGATTTGCTTTATTATTTGACCCTACGAGACCTTCGAAATAAAAACGCATACTACTGGGCAATTTTTATGATCATTATCGGTTGAATAAATGTAACGCTCAATGTAATAACACAAGTGTTGAAATTCAATGTGGCATATTTCCAGGACTGGGAAGTGGATTGCAATATAGACTAGAATTTATTTTAAAATTAGTGAGAGGATTGAGTTGATTTACGAACAAAAGCACCATAGTGATATGTTTCCGTTTAATAATCTTGCACATAATTAATGCACGTAATTTAATAATAACACAAATGTAGATATACTAATTGGATTCATCATCTTAATTAACGGCCAAATGTATAATATCCAAGAATGACAGTACTTTGTGCGCTGAAATTACTCCAGTTTCAGTTGTGTGCAGCGATTTTGGAATGCCTTGAAACTCAATGATTATACGCTTCATCAACATCATTAACTAAGTTGATAGTCGATGCTCGAATTACGGGTGGTTTGGTCTCGGTTTTTCCCCGAAGCGATGCCACTCTTGCTTCGAGGAAAAAATTGATGGGAAGCACCATTTGAGTAGAAAACATAAATAGCTACAAACTGACTGACTGACTGAATCACATGAACATTGAAACTCATTCCTTGGGATTTTTGCTTTAGTTGCAAGCTTAATATTTTCTAAAGAAGTCCTTTTGCTATTCGTTGAGTATGGGAAACATCTAAAACTCGCTTTGCTTAAAAAACTTAGTTTTGAGTAAAAACAAAATATTCTTTTTGGTGTAAATAATTGGAAAATGATTGGGTGGTCCATAATTGATAACTTTATTTGCTTAATGAAAATATATGAAAGAATATTGATAAATGTGTATGAAATGGACCAAGGTGAAACGAAATCACAATTTATGTTAATCTATCCTATCAATATCAATAGTTTAAAATCATAGTATATCTTAATTCTTTAGTGATATTCAAAGGTCGATCAATTGAAATTAATTCGAATTAAATACCAAATTTATTTTGGCATTTTAACTCTAGAAGCCATGAGAGATTTGCATAGTTTCCCCCGGATTAAATTATGCTATGAAGTTTTTAACAAAGGTGTTTTAATTTTTACGGAGTAGAACTATATGTCATAAAAGTGCTTTCAGACATCACTCGTCTTTAATTCGTTGCAATAGACTGCAATATAGATCAGTCTTCCAGAGTGAAAACTACAATCCCTTTTAGTTCTTGCAAGCATGGATGTAGGCCGTGTAAAATGTGGAAAAAAACCGCTGCGATATTCCGGACAATTCTGCGTTGAAAACGGGCCAATAAACAAGTCTCTGATGCCCTTTCCTTGATTCATAGTAGCATAAACGTTACCGAACCCGGTTTATTTGCCAAGAAACACAAAGTGAGTGCATGAAAATGTAGAACATCAAAGAATAGCTTTCGTTATGTTGGACTCGGCAGTATTTTTATCGCCACTCAATTTTCTGTTTTTGAATTGATGAGCCTCGTGCACAGGTGCCGGATGACTTATACTTTTCATTGATCCCGAGTCACTCTTGTTTTTTTGGTGACCTTCTTCATCGAGAAAGGTAGGTGATAGAGGTCATTGGAGACTGATAGGAGCCATGCCATTACCTCATCTGATATCTGCGCTCGTGAAAAAAACGTGACTTTTAAAGCAATCTTATTTTAAGGTGCTGTAAACTCTAAATCTAACTTGCTCCATTTAATTTACCGGGGGATATTATGTATATTGGTGTAGCAGCAGAGTATACAGGTTACCTCTGACACATTGTTTAAGTCCGAATCCATGCATGTATCCGTTCTGTATCCGTCTGTTCCATCATTTCAACGCAGTGGTATTTGGACAGCAAAACGCTTCAGATGTGTGTTCGTATGGGTGAAATTTGAGAAAATATTCTTTCTCTATAGATTTTTGAAACTCGGAGGACCAATATTATAATTGTTGGTTAACGTTAACCACAAGTTAACGCAGTATTTTTCTTAACTTGACGTTAACTAAATGATTGAATTTCGCACGTTACAACAAACCGTCAGTTAGTAGACATGAGCGATTGGAGAACGTGTTTTCATCGATTTTCACACTGAAAATATAGATTTTTTAATAGATAGAAAATATAGACCGGATATTGTAAATCCGGGCCTGAATTTTTCCACTTTAGCATCTCTTTATTGCTGTATGAGACAGTGATTCCCTAAGTGGGTGTCACAGCGTAGCAGCATCAAGGTGTAACTGTTAATATATATAAAAGTAATGTTTTGTATCTGTGAAAGAAGCTGTTAACGTACACTTGTTCAATCGCCCATAAACAATTAAAACTCTATTAAACCGTTCTTGAAATAAAACTCTGTTGTTCCACTAGAATATATTTTTAATAATGCATATGAATAAATGGGTGCGGTGCAATGTTGTGAGTACTTGCGCGTTACTGTCATGAGGAACAGTTTGGATAGCTCTGGTATAAGATCTCTGTCTATATAAATAGGATATTTTTGATATGTATTTACTTGCTTCTATCACAAAATTAATTATAGTAAGTAACATTAAATGAGTGTGAAGCTGCGTATTTTTTATTTGCTACTTTAGAATTGTTGCATCGATGTAAACCATACCAATCTCTAGGTATACTTCCCCGGCACTATCACAGTTAACCGATAATTTTTCAATAAGCTTAAGGATGAATAGCATGAAGCGTATTAATCTCCACAATCAATATATGCATCTTGAATGGTATACCAAGTTCGTAGACAGGGTAGAAAGGAGAAAGGTGGACGTTAATAGGGAATTTTCCCATTCAGAATTCCAGAATAGTGAGGAAGTGAGGAAGAGAAGATGATTGCATGATTTTTTTTCGCATGAGTGACGTTGCAGAACCGTATCCACTCGCGATTCCAGCGCTGACCAATGGTGTTTCGGGCGATTTTATGGCAGCCACGGACGGAAAATCAAGCAACGGTGTATTTGGGGTTAATGGTTGAGTCCGGTTTGAAATTTTGTTTGTTACGAGTGGCCATTGGGACGGGAGTTCGACTTGATTGGCGTGCGTGGGATGATGGAAGAGGTTGAGTTGGGACGTTTTCGGGTTCAGGGTGATTTCGTTTTGTGTTTTTTTTTATTTTTTTAGGAAGTGTTTCGCTTGAGGTAATTACGGTAACGCCTACCGATGATTTAGCTCTTTTATCCACGTTTGTGTTTTTTTCAGGATATTTTCATTTTGTTCCCGTTCCCTGATTTACCATTCAAAGTTCCCCAATGCGGCTTTATATTAGAAGCATGAGGTGAGCACGTAGTGAATGCCAACGAATAGTCAAACTACTTTCGAGTGATTAAACGACGCAATAGTAAATTGGATACGTGACTTCCTTAATCGATGTTCGAATCGATAAAGTTAGTTACCCTATGGCTGTGGTGACCTTCGGCGTACCACAATGAAATGTGATGTGCCCATGGTTGTGTCTTATTTTTATCAGTATTCTTCATTCCATAGATAACAACAAAATTAGATTGTCAGCTGAAGATGCGGTTATTTATTGAGAATCAAATAAAAAAGCTGACTAATTGGCTATCTCTCGGAATCTTGTGGGAAATTATTTTGTTAAATGTGCTACATTTCACTGATTGTGCTAGAAAATACAACTGTCTATGTTCAAGCTGAGCATTATAGGTGTAGTAAAGCATAGTTATATTCGCTTGTGATGATTATGAGGTCGAGGAGAGGAAAGCATGCAAGATAAGTGGCATAAAGTAAAAAGTAGGTCCTTCCAGAGGTCCTCGTGGGAGTACTCCGGTACCTCTACACGCTCATATACGTGTGATATATTTACCATCACTGACGTTGTACTACCCACCGGTGAGTACCACAACGTTTTGCAATGAATACGCCACAAATGCCTATCGTGGAAACAATGCGCTCGGAACATATATTGCCACATTGAATTAAAGAGATTGGAATTAATTAAGCGGATAGTTGGAAGGACATCGGACGAAAATTTTCAAGCTGTCACTGGACACATCTTGAGTGCGGCGCTAGTATAAGGGATCCCGGAAAGAAAAAAATAATGCACGAGCTCAGTAGAAAACAAAAAATATCAACTCCTTTTGTCAAAACCTAACTCGTGGAAACGGAAAACGTTACAATATTTGGAACAGTGTCGGGTGCCATTTGAGACTCCATTACTCGTTTTGAGACGTAACGGAGTCACGCTAGGCTACGGCTAATAGAATAATCATGTTTCCGTCCTGAAAATGAATTTTAGTTTAAGGTCGATACGGAAGATATTATTTTGCCCTCACTCTACATTTGTGAAGTAGATGAAAGTGGCGATATAAGATAAACTCACTTTTGTTCACAAAGGTGGAAGATTTTTTTACAGCAGAAATAAAAAAGAAAAACTCTTATCCGTTTACATACGTATAACTCACCATTCATCATTTATCTCTCACCTGAACACTTCCTTTCAATGTCTCTTGTGGTAACACCCACTGCCACCCGTCCTTGCGGTGACTCCGGGGATAGTATGTACATGTAGATGTGTTTTTGAAACATCACATAAGCACGTGGAGTTTTGCTCGTAAACGGGATATTTCCGTGACGCGTATTATACTTGACAATTGATGCCATTTCTCTTATGATTCCAATTTGAAAAGAGAAACAAATTATCAACCTTTTATGAACAGCTGTTGGTGATATGACTTCACTGGTGATGTTCTCATATGCTATCTACGCTAGTAAAATAATGTGCCTTTTGCTTTGAATGCTGCAATTTCTCATGCTACCACGAATCGTTTCCCCTTCTATAGCTCAATTCTCCGGAGCACCTCGATAAACGGTAAACGTTAGTGTATGTACGGTTATTGTTTTTTTAAATAAGATTTTAAGTTTTTTTACTCTTTCAGTTAACGATGCATCACAAATGAATATTCTATACCCCCGAGTGCAAGGAAGTAGAATTTTAAAATTTATTTTTATATTTTAAATTCGTTTTGGTTGTTTGCAAACGTCTTGGAGGTAGCCTTCGTTTGCATTAACGTGTTTTTTAAATAAATTCTTTTTCAATTATTTTGGAAATAAACCTTACGCTGGGAGTTGGGAAAAAATGCTGTTTCTCTCGAGGAAGGAATAATGTCTTGGTGTGACGCAGTGCAAGAAAATAATCGAGATTTTTAAATATATGTTTGAAATTGTTTTTTATCATTTTGGAAATCAACTTTCCGTTGAAATTAAAGAAAAAAATGTTGGTTCACGGAGGAGGAAGAATGCCATTGGTACCGCAGTGGAAGAAAATGATGAAAAATCTCCACCGTTTTCGGTGAATGAATTAGCGTAATTCACTTTAAATATTCCCTTAAAAAAAACTAGATAAATAAATCCTTGCTGTCGTCTTAATTATCCCGAGGCACCGAAAAATTCGTCTAATTATGGAATAAATTGACTTACTCCTCATCGTTATTCGCTTTTTTGGGCCAAAAGCCGCCCCACGATCAAGCCCTTTAACTGGCATAATGAGAGCTGGTCTTAATGGCACCGTAGGGGTACTACATAAGATGAAAGGGTCATTTCGGATTGGATTGAAAACGTTGGGTTTTCGAGGAAAATTGGCGGTGGTTGGGTTATTTTTTTTGTATTTTCGGAGATTGGTGTTGGAGAGAGAGAGGCTTTAGCTTACCGTGGGGGACGCGCGGCGTGGCGCCACGGTGCCGCCGCCTGGCGGGCGGGCTCGAAAACGAGGGAGTGGTAATTGCAGTGATCGAGGGCGTCGCGGCGTGGAAATGGCTGTGCGGAAGAAAGCGAAAAAAGGACGTGGGGGTGAGGAGGGGGTGGCAGGCAGGTAGGTGGAAACGTAGAACGTGAATGCAAAAGGAAGAGGGGGATTGACGATAAACGCCCGAAAGGGGAATGGAATGAATGTGGTTGCTAAGGCGAAAGAGAAGGGTTGGGGATATTTGAGGATAATAATGACTGGAATAAATGGAAAGTCAGGATGATTAGTAGTTCAACGAGGATAACTAAATGTATTCACCAAAGAATACCGTCAGTGGCACAACAGGATGGTTGTGTTGCCAATAAAATAAATTCTGAAGGCACTCAGGGCACACCATACTCAGTAGTTTTTTATGCGTGTGTGTGTCATAAATTGATATGCAATACAGTCTCGATCATCCGAGTCCCGATTAACCGAGGTGCAGCATTATCCGGGCTACAGATCCTTATGTCGGGGATGCACCGCGCATATTTGCCTCATGCAAATGGACGTCAGAATTTGACAATCAGTTTAAATTCCAAATAAGAGTTGATTTATGTTAATCTTTCTTCCCAAACGTGTACAAAAATAAAGCACAGAAAAAGTTATAAATTTCTCCTTTTTGTCGTAAATTGTTCCCGCACATAGTTTATCCGTATTTTTAAAGTTTTGATGAACCGATGAGGTCACAGTTAACATGACATAGGTTAGCCGAGGCTTCGCTGTCAAATGGAAACTCAGAGATAAAATTGGGCTCTATTAGGGTAACCGAAAATAGGAATAAGTAGATATTCTAGGCACGCAGTTCAAATGATAATAAGGGATGGAAACGAGGGGGTGATTGTACTGATTAAAGGTATCGCAGAGTGGAATGATGTAGTGGAAGAGAGCGAAAGACGGGGAAGGGATTTAACGGAAAGAGAATATGATGTCCTGCTGAGATAATAGAGAAGAAATAATACAGTCTGGGAAAGAATGATTTGAAATAAAATGAAAACAGAATTTTTGTGATACTGGTTACTCTGCCTGATGATTTGATGAAAATAAGAACATGTAAGGGAATTTAGAGAAAAGCATGGGATGCCACGAGTAAGAAACAACAAATGGAAGAAGCAGTTTGAGCTAAATAAACCTTGTTTATAAGAATGATGATAGAATGCTGTAAGACTTCAGACACAATATCTATAGCAAATTGGTTTTAGTCATGTGTTAATTGTTAAATACTGAAGTGACAAAATGCAATGGAGAAGTGACCAATGAAGGAACACTGAATGGGTGAAGAAGTCCAGGAACGAAAGAAAGGTGCTTTCCCGAAGAATCTGTTGAATAATGGTTTCTCAGGTTTCCAATCTAGTGAGAGGTTTCATTTCCGACGTCTCGAGGTCCAAAACGGCCCTCGTCATCAGGGATGATGATGATGATCAGCATCTCTGATTAAGAGGGTCGTGTTGGGCCTCGAAACGCCGGAAATGGAATCCCTCTCCCGGTTGGAAACCAACGAAACCATAATTGAAGAATAGGAAGTTTTTTTATGCAATCAAAGTAGGGCTATAAGGTAATATTAATACGATGATTAGAGCAGCAATAAGGCCGTAGCATATTGTGTGAACACAAAGACCCTTTTTGTAACCACTTAGCGATATAGTCACTTGGGAGCTTAAGGTACTGCGTGATTTTTTTATTTTAACAGTTAACAATTAATTAATAGAGGATAGGTTTTTTGTTTTAATTATCTGAACTGAATGTGTTAAAAAGCTAAAAATAGAATAAATCCTTGGAATTATGACGAGGAAGTAGTTGCAGTAATCAAAGGCCAAAGTAGGGTAGTGGGTAGAATAGCATGCAGAGGCTCAGGTGATAAAAGGTGATAAATGTTCCGAAAAGGACAGGTATCTAATGGACTGGAACAAATGCGAAATTGAGGATTCGCATTGGAAGAAATGAGATCCTCATAGGAAAACTAAATGCACTAATACCTTAAATTGGTGGTTGAAATTAAACCGTTGAATACAGAGAAAGGAGTGAAAATATAATGAACGTTCGAAGATATATGAACTGAGTGAGGCTAGGGAGAGTATTTTTACGGAAATTACTTTAAAAAATGGTGAGTTGAGGCTAAACAAAAGAGTAAAAAAAAGATTCATCTGATGAAGCTGAATAAGAGTGCTAAATGTGCATTCAAGCTCATTTTACTGAAAAAGTGTGTATTAATCTGATGGATAAATTGTAAAGCGTTGAGAAAATAGAAGATATTATGTAATAAACTGAATATACCAATTTAAAAATTTAGAAATGTCTTGCGTCTTAAGAAAAACTAACTCATTTATCTCCATAGAATGTGGAAATAATTCATGTAGGCTAGGTACTGCGTCGATTTTCGACATAATTAATACGCTATTCTTTGTCAAATGAAAGCTTTAGACATTTAAAGAGTGTAAGGAAACTACATTTCCTGATGTCACCATGGTGCACGGACGATATGTTTATCTGAATAAAAATTTACTTCATGAAATGTTTCCCTTATGTTCCTGTAGGATGGCTTAAAGCACTCCTATAAAAGCTTTAATCTGATTTCCAGCAAATAATTTTGTACTAGCATCTTGCGGAGTTAAAAAAGTTAACGAAATGAAGGTAATTTAATGCAATGGAAGCACCTCTGGTCGAATCTTAAGTGCCTGTTTTAATTAAGGTCCTGAAAGAGTAAAAAGATTGTACGCAAGGATTAAGTTATGGATATGCAACCATGGGGGTACTTCCAATCCCGTGAATAAATTAGGTACCAAGAAACAATGCAGTTGAATACGTGCATTGCACAGTAAAGTCTCACAATCAGGAGGAATAAATTAGTTGCGTTCACAGCCAAACCCCATTCAGAAGAGGTGCTTTCGAGGAGAATTCGAGGAAACAATGGTGGGCAATTTAGTAGGGATACTTAATAACACTGCAGGTAAGAATCGCAGGAGAGGTGAATCGAAAACAAAACGCTGGTGGAAGTTGTGGCGAAGTGGATGGGCAGAGATGTGGAGTGGTTAGCGTAATTACCGAGGAGCAACCGTTTGCCAAACATGTCATTGTGCGGCACGAATGCAAAGATGGAGGTGATGCAAATGGTGGAGAATTGGGTGGTTTGGTAATGTACGCGAGAGAGACAGAGGAAGGAAATACGGATAGGGAGAAATGTGGGAAAGGAGAAAATAGAAATCGGGTGAATGGATAGACCTGCAAAAGGTCGTGTGGCAAGGGTTGCTAGGACAATAGTCATGTCAAAGATAAAAAAATGAAAGAAATTTGGGAAATGAGAAGGGAGGGAAGAGTGAAAATCTAAGGCAGAATTGCGTTTGGGGTAAAGAAATAGTACCTTCTATATGTTTGCAGTTTTTTTGTCTATTTTGAAGCTTTGGTTTTAGGGCAAATAAGTATCCTCATCAAAGCCAACAACCCGAGTGAAAATTTGCTAATAATCTTAGCCACAAGTTTTATAGCGTCAGAGTCTCTGGTGGCTTAAATTACTGCCCCTTAAGTGGCAAGATTACACTTTTTATTCTCACGTACACTCTTTATTCGTTTGTATTTTGCTTGATGGAAATATTACGCCTAATTGTTTGGAAATATATCATGCATTCTAAGTCAGCTATTCTACATGTTCTAGGGATGTATTGTGTAGCTAAAATCCTGTTGTATCCTCCGAGTCAAACGATATTTTGTGTGATTCGATTTCCTAGTTGCCATGTATTCTCCAAATATCCAAAGGCCCTGAATTCACCCATATAAAATTTTCTGCATAATGATTGTAGTCATAAAAGTGCATTATTGTAAATGCTGTGCTGCATGCGAATCAAACTTAGCTCAGTCTTAAGCACTTCACATACGAAGAACATACGCTACTTTAAGAACATACGCTACTTCGGACCTAACAAAATCGAAGTAGTTTTTTTCTTAACCGTTGATCGTGCACTTAATTTTTCTGAATGAATTATAGTTAAATATAATTTAATCCGCTCACATTCTTACTATGTTCTTGATGTTTAACTTTTCTTTTTTCCTCCCAAGTTTTTTTTATGCAATTTCGCGATTTGTTCGATGGCCGAAATGGGAAAATTTGGGGAAAAACGTTTAAGGTAATTAGCAAAAACGTATTGTGTGGAAAAAGGTATTTTAGCCACGATTGTTTGTTTATGACCCTATAATGGAAGTCCGGGCCGTACACAAGTATTGGCTACCAAACAATTTTTAAGTCACGAAAAGAACAGTTTACCGTTAAATTTTTATAGATATTTTACGGAACAGGTCACGATATAATATTGGAAGGTAATTATGAGATACGAAGGAGATTTAAAAAATCCGTTGTCCTAAAATGTAGAAGGCAGATGTCAAGAATTGGATGTGTATGCGAAGAGTTTCAAGTAGAAATAGGAAGAGATAATTCTTACCATTGGTTTAAATACTGCTTTCCAGTAGAAAAAGCTTATGATATGCGACAGTAATTTTGGTAAAAGTCTTACAGTATGCTTCCATCTCGTGTATCTGTGAAAGAACGGAAAAAGTAGGTAGAGAGTAGTTATAAAGCGATAATTATTGTATGAGAAAATTGTGGGAGGCATCGAAGTGTGGTTCTACATGGTGGACGGAGGGATAAACGCACAGCTTATGATGGAAGGGGAATCGACGGGGGCTCACGAGGGGGTTGGCCGCGGGTGGCAAGTCCGCTATAATAGCTCCGTGAGGGAAAGAGGCCTCCCCATGTCCCACTCTGGCCTGTTTTGGTGCGGGCGGTGGTCAGGTGTTGGCATATAATAGACACCCTGTGGTTTTGCGCGGGGCTGTACCCTGGGGTCCTACAAGCTGCTCTCGCCTTCCTCCTCATCATCCTCCCTACCCGCCTATTCACCCCCACACGTTTCCATCCTCACTCAAGCCCCCACCCTCATGCGTAGGAAACCCATTTGAAATTGAGGATCCGGGATCGAATTTCGGCCCAGGCAAATGATTTTATTCACTGGTAATTTCATGTGTGGAAACGAGGCAGTGTTTGCGAGAAAGAGACGGAAAATTAGAGACGGACTAGGAAAATACACGCGTTTCCACTTCAATTCGTGTTTGTATATTTGACCACCACGAAGCCAGATAAGCACTAAAATCCGTTTGCATAGTGTATAATTAGCGTTAGCGAACAAATCACACAGTATTTGCGTTTATTTAACAAATAACGAAGAAATCATGTATCTTATTGTACCACATAATGGAAGTTAGCTGAAATGAGCAATATGATGACTGTGAAGATGTACGCTATTTATCGTTCCAAAGGAATGTTAAATCATAAACTATATAACCGAAAATATGAGGTTTGAATGGTTATTTCCTTGTACAATTTGTCTTGGTAACAGAGCCTTACTTATCTTCTTCAGAGTAACTTATCATCCATACGGTTAAATACAATAAATACATAAAATATTTTTCATGCACTGTACCACTAAAATGTGTTGTTGTTCAACGCCCCATATCGTGCGCCATTGTGGGATATCTATGGATAGATCATAGATTTCAGAGACTCCTATCCATCCCATTCATTGTAACCAAAACTGCCGTTTGTATCAACTTTAAAAGAGATTTCCAATTACTTGGGTGGTGTGGTTGCAAGTGAACTACTTTCCCATCTCAATCAAATCAATGGATCAATCAAATACTTGGACATATATCAATTAGGTCAGTTATAAACCTCTTCTATCTCGTCACAGAGCGTCTAAGACACATTAATGACTTGGTGCTATGTCAGTGATATGATTTTTAACATTGACTTTTCTTATGTCATGTACCCAATTCAATAGCTCTATTGATTCATACTATACATGAAATTCTCACCATTTTTCAAAGCAGAATGTTAGGGAATTCGGGGTGCCGTTCAATTCGAAATTCATTTATATTCCATTTTCCATGGTTCAGGTTCAGGCTTTGAAAAGTCTTGTATTTCTTTCTTTTAGAGGTTTTAGGAGCACTCATTGCATTAAGAACACTTTATTGGTGATTCGTTTCATCGGTAATACATGTAATATGACTGTCACCCTAGGCCTCTCTTTTCAAAGAATAATACATCAATTTTATGGACAGGAGCGCAATTCAGTTCTCGATTGTGATTTAAATTTGTCATCTGAGTTTCGATGGCTACATCTATATATAATCATTTGTAATATGTACCCTCCGCAACACTGCAAGGGATTGCGTCAGGTGCTAGGACACCAGCAGTGAAAAACGGAAGGAATATGAACAAGGGCCGGAGAGAAGAAACAACAGGAATTGGTGTGTGCTATTATTTGACCCTTTCCCCCTTGTAGTCACTGATTCTAAGCGGAGAGATTGAATTCGCTCTTTGACTGATTCATCATCACGAAGCTGTCATCCATCCGATGATTGCTATGCAATGTAGAATACCTAGCTCTCCATTCCACTCTCCTCTCAGTTTACCGCCTCGTTTTCACAAAATTCTTTATTTTACGCCCCTCGGTATTTCATGCATATATATGGTACCTACTTCGTTGATTTCTTCGGTAATTCTTCCCATTCAATTCTCCTTCTGTTTTATTTTTCAAAAAGCTGTTGAGCCGCAAAAGTAGTCTAGTCATTTGTTCTCTTTTTCTTCTTCGATTTTTATTTAATCACTTTTCTCTGTAACTCATCATTGGTCTTCTTCGTATATGATGCTCTCCCAACTATTTTTAAAGTATATAACTATTTTACAGTAAAAAAAATAAAACACTTTAACCCTTGAAGGACAGAGGGAGGGTTAAAAAGTTTCCACCACTTTGCTTTTTAAATTTTTAAAAAGAACTTCTGTACACAAAATAAATTTGAAATTTTTATTTCAAATATAGAATTTATAATTTTATTGTATGACGCATAGTTTTGTACATTAAGTGCATATAATATATATGGAGAAGAAGTAATAGATGGTGGACAAAAAATGCGCCTACATTGGTCCAACCAGTAACCTTTATTATATTTTCAATGTATCGAATTTTGGAACATTTTATTGGATTAAAAAATTTGTTTTATAGTTAATGAGTTGTAAATACCATTTTAATTTTGTATAAAATTGAATATAAGTTCTCTTTGTGTAGTTTGTTATAATGGTTATAATTATACATAATAAATATTAAAATCATAAAAAGTAGTAAAATATTACAATTTTTGAATAATGAATAAAACTGGTGATATCAGGCCAGACATTGTGGAAATGACAGATAACCATATTGAGGAAATAATCATATTCCACAAACTGAAGTTTTTGGAAATTACAAAGTTGGTTTTTCTTAGCATGGATTTAATTTATGATACTATTTATGGTTGAGTAAACTTATTGATTCTTCATTATTCTTTAATATTCATCATTATTCTTCAATATTTTTCATTATTTTTCGATATATTTCATTACTATTCAATATTCTTCATTATTCTTCAATATTCTTCATTATTCTTCAATATTTTTCATTATTCTTCATTTTTATTCAATATTCTTCACTCTTCTTCAATATTATTCATCAATCTTCAATATTCTTCATTAATCTTCAATTTCATCGTTATTCTTCTATATTATTCATTATTCTTCGATATTTTTCATTACTATTAAATATTTTTCATTAATCTTCAATATTCTTCAATAACACCACATTTCTAATTCTACTGTTTGTTCCACTTACCTAGGGAGCATTCCATTCACTCTATTGCTCTATAACCATTTCGCAACACAACAGAGCACTTGCCTTTCATTCGTTTCAGACCCTGTGAGCTAGGTGGCGCACTTCGAAACTGATCGAAAGCGGAGTTGATATGCGCTAAACGGCAAAAGAACGCCGATAATCGCATCCGCAATTGTTTTTTATCTTTGTTGATTTTCATTTGTGGCATCAAAAATGAAATATATATAGTTTTAAATTAATATTTGGAAAAATATTGCATAGTTAAATAGGTATTGTGAACGAATTTGATAGTTGCACGCAAAACGTTCTGCCGTGACTGTTGTGTACCTAGAGAATAGAGAGTTACCAACGTTTCTCCTTCTTACATCGCTGCTTTCACCGTCATTCGTGTGTGCTTAAGTGCTCTGATGTGTTCCAATCTGCGTTAACTTCAACACCTTGAATGGGAACTTCCCAATGTCTCTTTCACATGGGCTATAGAGTGAATGCAGATGTAGTGAGTAACATTGTGGCCCCCTTTGGCGCCTTATGCGAGTAGTTGGCACCCTTCCTTCTAATCAATGTACTCTATTATAAATGGCCGCAGCTGTCGATCGTCTGCCCCAATTAATTATTCACTATTATATGTCAGTACTTGATACGAAAAACTAGGGGATAGAGATAAAGGCAGAGATAGAGATAGGGAATAGATTGCCGGAATGCTTTCTGCAGAGGACACGTATGAAACCCGTCACCGTGAAGTTGGTTTAATTACGTGCGTAATGCATCACAAAAATTACGACGCCGGAGCTTTCGCCGGCGATGACGTGACGTAGACGGGAACTTGGAATGTGAATGTGATAAATGCTTGCGGCCATTTGTATAACCGTCATACACACGTCATTCCCACCACTCTTTCCCGGGCGGTGCACTCTACGGGGATGGAGGAGGACCCAACCCACACGGTGGTGGCCGCCGAGAGGGAACACCCAATATGCATCCCAATTTTTTCCTCAATGCCGGAGAGTTGAATGGCTGTGGAGGAGAGGGGGATGGTGTATGTCCCGGTTGGTGAAAGAGTGTGGATGAAAGCACATGGGGGAGGGGAAGCGAACGAGGATTATGTGTGGGCATGTTGGGAGGACAGGGCGAGCTGCACGAAGTGAATTCATTTACGTAGTCTTTTGATCGTCGGAGCGAAAGAGTGCGGCCTGTGTTTATTTGTCGTTTGTTATTTTATACGTATATTTTTTTCTGTATGTGTTGAAAACGGAACATTTTTGGGTTGGGGATGGGGGATATATATATGTATGTATAAAAAACGAAATAAATTTCTCTCTTCGTACAAGCTCTTTGAATCGGCAGTGAGCACACGAGTTTGCATATATTGCCCGGGAGTGTGGAGTTCGTTTTTGTCCCTGTATGTGTGTAATGTTGGCGTTGAGTCGTGGAGTGTTTTCAGTATTTTTTTTTTGTTTTTTATTCTCATTTTCTATTCAAGCGAAAAGTATCGCCAAGGATATAAGGGCTCGTTTCTCTGGAATGGGTTGAAAGTTGAGCGATAGCGAATAAGGAATAGGTTTGTTGGAACGGCGTATGGTTGAAAGTTAGCTTCGGCTAAACGTAGGAATTCGTTCATTCAACGATCGTGCTGGAGATTTTATGATGCACGCGCAAGTAAGTACTCCGTTCGTCACGGCTTTAGGCAGAAGCCATTTCATTTTAAAAAGGTGCGACGGCGAAAAAAGCATGGTGCGACGGCTCTAGATAATAATTGAGTTTAAATATTCTGTTTTCCTGCGTGTTCAACATGCATTCGGGCAACCAATTAACGTATTTGAGTAAAGCATGGCATTGAAAGATTTCGATTCAAGTATGAAATATTTTGGTTATTCATGTGTAAACTATATGAAAAACTAAAAGTTGATAATATATATTCAAAATAAACTATAGCTTTTTCATATTCATTATAGTTTTCCTTTTTAGAAGGTTTATTTTTTACCCAGCGGGCCCCGGTGGCGGCGGGGTAAAGTCCTCGCCTGGTAATCCGAGGGTCGTGGGTTCGAGTCCCACCTGAGTAGATTTTTAGCATTCCCAGGGCATGGGTGTTTCTGTCAAGTTCTGACGGTTTGACCCCTAAGAAACCTGACGAAAAGCCAATGGCTTATCGGGATCGCAGGTGCCTACGGACTACCAGAATCCTCCGAGAGCAAAAAAAAAAATAAATTCAGAATTTAAGAATTTGGAATTATCTCAAATTTGGAATAGCATCAGCGTGGAAATACTAAAAAACTTAGGTTTTGATCATCGCATTTTTCTCTCCGATTATCGAATCTTTTTCGAACCTAAATTCCTGTATTTTCGTTGCACAAATTAATAAAATTTGTGTAACTCTCTTGTAATTTGCGCTTAGATTTATTATTAATCCTTTGATAAGTACCCGAAATGTGGAAATTAAAAAACTATATTTTCACTTATTAAATAGGTTTATCGGTTTTGTATATTTTGATATTTTCGAAAAACGAACAAAATCCTGAAATAAATGACAACTAGGGTTTGTGATTGAGCTGAGTCTTCAAATCTACGCTTAATTTTTGGGGTTCATAAAGAAGTGTTAAAAAAACGGAGGGATGTAGTGAATCAAAAACTAGCTTTTTATAAAATGTTTTAACGTATTACATAGGGTCAGTGAGAGCTCACTTTCAGCACCTAATACGCAGTTGAAAATGTATTCGCCTTTTTAGGAGATTATTTCCGTTGTAAATGGCCACGAGATTTAGATAAATGTAATACATTTCTAAGGAATTTGCTTTTCAGATAATTTTAAGTAATTATTTTTAGGGCATTCGTTCGAGAAATTAATTTTTTTGGAATCTAATGGAGCTTATGGAGGAAGTATCCCGAAGGTTACTATTATTTTGGAGGATTTAACGCGAAATATTTTTCAAATATTTGAATTGGAATATTACGGTAGGTGAAAAGGGAAAAACTATTTATGTATATTGATGTGCACATCATTTTAGTGACATTTCAGTGTTTATAAGAGTAGGGATTAGTAGTGAATATTATTTTGAAGTGAATAAAAGAAAAAAAGCTTGAAAAAGTTTTCGAGATGGATGTTTACGTGGGGAAGGACAAGGGAAATTTGATGGAAGATGGGCATAACGAGGCACGGAGAATGAAAAACAGATTTTGGAAAAGCGATGGGCTAATGATAAGATAACAGGTCGCTTGATGAATGGTTGGGCCACGCCACGCTAATGAGCGAGAGATGAACCGAAAAATGTAATCCCCAGTCTCACGTTGGGAGCCTCCGATGAAGGGTGTGCTTTGGCTGAATAAATAGTTTAGGTGTGTTTCTCACCAACAAGGGGGGTTCCAGCTGCGCAGTTTTTCCGCTTCCATGATTTCATTTATGCAAACATTCAGCGGAAAAATGGCGTACATTGCGTACTGGTCCATCGTGGTGGTCATTACGGGAATTAATTCAAGAGAACTATGTCATATCCTGGAGGAATAAATTTTTTCGAAAGTAATTTGTTTAAAAAAATTGGGTCTCATTCTCGCGCATCATAATATTTTGATCCAATTGTTGTCAATGTGAGGGTTAAAATATGCGCAGGAGCTGTATTACTGACTTACATTCGATACGGATTAAGGCGGTGGTGAAATAGTGCATGGTGGTCGTTGGCGGAATCGTTTCGAGACAAACACATCATTTTCCGGCAATTTAAATGCAATTGAATCGCCCAAAAGTAATGTTTTACTCAATTTGGCACTTGCGTGTGCCTACTTTATTGCACGTGTAATTATTCTTCTGTTTAAGAAGTAAAATTTCATTGACTTGCATTTTGAAGCTAATTATAAACACAGTAAAGCATCAAAGTGTTATTTGGATTTCATCCATGGACGGATGTGGAAGAAGAAAGGAGAAATGATAGAATCCACCGAGCACCATTGATTACAATTCTTCATATACGATTATTACGTTTTGCTGAAAAGCTGAAATTTTGATTTGGTTTTAAAATTTACAACAATAAAAGACACATGCCTAAAATCTTGATCAAATAGGAACGAGGTGTTTGCACCAAATATTTTTCTGTCCGATTCTCGGCATTATAGAGGTAGTGAACATTTAAGGGTTAAAGCAAATTTTGTTGAGCACCGGCTGTAACACGTGATTTGCTCAGTCGCCTAGCCCACACGATATTTCCCTAGGTTTATTAAATTCAATATAGATCGATGTGGTGACACTTTAGCAGTGACGAATAAAAAGATGACGCGTGGGAATCGTTTGAAATGTCACGGAACGCTTCGCTTTGAATTTTTCACAACCGTTGAATGCTTTCCATGCGATTATTCCGGTATGAATAGAGACTAAATAAGCGATCTATAAAAAAAACACTCTTGGGCGCTGAATTGAAAACGCTAGCATCTACGGAAATGGTTATTATTTGATAATAAAATATTTTTATAACCGGTTAATGTCCGACCAGTTTCAACTGATATTCTAAGGAATGATCACAATGTTCCATTTTTAACCAGAAAATTATATCAATATGTACCTAGTTATCAGATATCAGTATAAATTATTGTTAATTCAATTTTACTTGCCATCAATATTGTCTTCTTTACCAGTGTGTATTTCAAATTCTAGACAGATTCCTGATAGCCTAACATTCCATTTAAAGTGAAGTAATTTTTGTGAAATGTTATAAAATTGCCCTTATTTAACGATATATTTTCACTGTAGAAGGCTCCGTTTTATCGTTTCTAAGGGATATGTTTTGTAATCATATAAACGAGACATTTTAGGAAAGGTCATGGAAAAGGTCAATTTATTTGTGAAAGATAAATAAATGATACGATATATTTTCCAAAGTAAGTACTTGAGGTACTTAAGTAAGTACTTATATGAGATTATTTTCATCGTCAATGTACGCAAAAGCAAAGTGTGCCTGATCTAAGTGATATAAATATGTACCAAATTATGTTAACACGTAAGTATATGGTAATTTTTCCGTATGAGAGCTTAATCCTTTTTATTATATTATCCTAAGTTATTGAATAATTCAGGAATTGTGATAGGTATTATTTTCTTGATATCTTCATGTGAACATAAAGCTGCAGGTAAGAAAATAAACTTCTAGAATTTGATACTTATGTTTGCACACTACTAAAAGCCTATGTGCTAAAAAAAAAATAGGCAACTGATATGTTCACTTTGGAAAATAGGACTCGAATCTCTAATGTAGTTTTACCTATGATCGATTGAATTTGCTATTGCGCAAAGAGTAAAAAACGTAACGCTGTTTGGTCAGTTATTTACAATCATATTCTTTTATCCCCTAAACACTACAATTGATTACACTGCCACTGTTTCGGCTAAACGATTCATCTATGTCATCATGATACAAACATGCGTGCTGCTTGGTCATTTTAAACGAATTAGCCCTGTGAACGTTGCTAATTCGATGTTTCATGGTTTGCTCCGCGCTCGGCCGGTGAAATAACAACGTATCCGGAATGGCTAGCTTAATAGAGGGACCCCGTTGTTTGGAAATGGCTGATTGCATTACAACCCCATTTACGATTAATAAATAGTGTTGATGTCAAATACGTTCGAGGTGATGTAGTAACTTTGTAAATAATCATTTTCCGTTTTTATATGTATTGCAGTGCTAGTGTTTTTCTCAGACATAAGAGTTTGGAAGCATTATTTCGTATTCCCTGCTACTTTCTTTGGGATTCCATCACTTATATATTTCAAGAAAAGTTATTCAGGGATACACTGAAAAAAGTAATGCAGTGTTATTACTCTGAAAATTGTTTTTTCTTTAACATTTCACTGCTAAGTTGTAGAGATACTTATCTTCTTGTAGAAAACGCTATCTTTACTGTAATTTGCATGTATATCACGCTTTTAGCATCTTCATAGTGAGTCTTAAATGCCTATTCTTGTTTCTTGAATGGTTTATCCGTCGTAAGCCATTGCGTTAATATCTTGTACACTGGTATGAAATCATTTTGCGTGCGTTTTTTGTTTGAGAATTACTTCCCACAGTTTTCTTTTGTTTGAAATCATTATTATGTGCTCTCCACGCTATATTTTTATATTGTCCGACTTAGATGGTTGCTTTAGTCGACAAACATTGTAATAATAAATTAGTTTCTTGACTGCGGAATTGTGCTTTATGGAAATTTTTTAAAAATATACGTTTACGTGGTAGAATAAATTATTATGAAGTCGGAAACGTAAATCTTATAAAAGTTTATTTCTTTGAAGTGCGTAAACTTCTTTGCGATACCTCGTCCTTTTTCGCCCACCAAGTTCTTCTCTATTAAAAAGTCAGCTCCTTATCCGAAGGTATTTTCGGCCCTTTCGATCATTTACTTACGTGGATGTTTTCTCGTAATCCCATCCAATAGCAGCAATACACAACAAAAACTCGTCCTTCTAAAGTTCGATTTTTACCCAACGGAGGGCTCGTGACCTTTCCCTATCTTCCTGCATGTCTCTTTCCTCTCGCTTCTCCTATATTTCCTCTTGCTGTCTCCCTTCCCTTCCGTTTGTCAGGTTCTTCTTTTGCCTTTTTTACTCCTTCGTTCCTATCTCTTCTCCTCCACATCCGGTTTCGTGTTTATTTCCAATATCCCGCTCCGAGTCGGACGCTGAGAGAAGGAGGGAACGCTTGGGAGAGGAGAAGTGGGAGAGCAGTCGGGTTCGCGTGTTAGAGGGAATAATGAAAGTGGACAGGCTGGAAAGAGCAAAAGGGAGAAAAGATATGAAGCTGTGTGATGTGGCAACGCACGGACTGCGGTATATGAAATTGAGCCTCCTGAAAAAAGACGACTTATCAGCTAGCGATGTGCAGTATAATCCATAAGTATGCGTAAAGTCTTGGGATTTCATGCAATGCATGAATAAATATATAAATCTTATATTTTATGGCAAATAGTTTATAACTTAGTAGCGTATTAAAATTATAAAATTGCCCAACCCTAGAAAGGTATGTGCAGTTCATTTCGAGACGATATCACGTTATAGGCGAGATCGTCTGCTGTACTTTTTGATACGTGATGTCGCATCGCCAAGGATGCAACATTTATATCGCAGTGCGATTAATATTCGGTTGTTTCTTAGCTGAAAAATCTGAATGTTAGCTTGTTAGGTTGTTTTATGGGTAAATGGATGACGTCTCATACTCTGCCAAAGAGTATGAGACGTTCATCCATTGCCGATGGAGACTGAGGGAGTTTGAAACTAGGTAGTCCTTTCTTCCGTCCAACTCCCCTTCAAGGTCACACCCGTGAAATACACTAATACTTTGATGCATATGGTAGACGATAAAAATATATTCATGTATATAGATGTAGACTTTACAAAGTAAATTAAAAGCGTTAAATATTTGTACACGTGCGGAATTGAAGTGGAATGACGGTCAGGCATCCCTCGACAAAAAAAACCGACTGGAGGAAAACTCCGTCAGAGGAATAGGGGTTAGAAAATAAACTGTGAAAACTACTGACACAAAGTTACAATATGCATTTTTTAAATAATGGGTATAGAACTATGGGTTTTTGATAAAAAAATAAATTAAAGCATAGAAAAGTTAATTTAAAAAAAGATGATGACTGGGTGAGGAGGTTTGAAGATGGGTTAGGGTTTGTACACTTTGAGAGGCGCTGGAGTGCGGCAAAGGAGAGGAGGACGGTTGCGAGGGCCGGGAACAAATTGGCAAGGGGGAGGCAGAAGAGGAGAGATCGAAGCTAGCGAATGCATGGTGGGTGGAGCGGAGGCAGGAGGGGGCGAAGGAGGATGTTGGAGGCTGTCGGTGTTTTGGATGGGGTTGGTTGAGGGTCGCGTGTAGGTGGAGCGGAAAAGATAGGAGCGTAGGAGATGTGGAGGTAGGTGGGAGGAAGTTGGCTTGGAGTGGATGCGGCTTCCACTAGGACGGGCAGCCTCTTGGGTTGAAGGTCATGGACTTGGGAAAAAGGGGAATTTAATTAGAGATTAAGAATGACGGAGGGACTGAGAGCAAGGAGGTAGCACTTTACTCTTCTGTTTTGCGACGTTTTAGAAGGAACTGGCGCTTTTATTCGTAGGATTCTCAGAATGGAAAAGAAATATGATGTCTTTCTTGGAACTAGGGAAACGACGCGATGGGGAAATGTTAGGTTTCCAGCAGAGGATGGGAATGGGTATTAATTCTTCGAATAACGATTGGCGTAGAAATATATTTTATAAATGTAGAAACATATATTCACTGCTCGCTTCTGATGAAAATCAATGGTTACTTCTAAAATTTCGTTAAAAAAGGAGTAAGGGAAATAACTTAATTAGGATATACTGTATTTTTTGCGACGGATCAGAAAAAATCTTGAAGAATTTGGTAGTGATTTTTATCTTGAATATTCATTTTCCAAAAATCATTTTCATTTACATATTTTCGTCTGTATTGCTTTGTTTATCTTACCATAGATTTTATTATAATTGTGAATTATTTGTAGATTGCAATGCAGATAATTTTTCTGGAACTCCACTAAAAACGGCCAGTTATGCTTTTAAACTTTATACACTTATATTAGTTCGTAGACTAGTTAAATAATTCTTAAAATATTGTTTAATATTAGAATAGGTATATATATATATATGTATATATATCTGTCTATCTATCTATCTATCTATATATATATATATATATATATATATATATATATATATATATATATCTACTATCTGTTTCACTTTTAATTTCTTTACAATTATTCCTAGTGAGTGGAGAATTTATTAATTTTCGGGAAGTTAGTGTCTTTCTTCTGGCCAGTATCCAACTTATTGCCCAAATGATATATTTGAAAGTTTTAAAGTGTAATTGCGTTGATATTCTTTAAAAATAAATATTAAGCCAGTCAACGTATTTCGGCAAACTTAGGGTAATAAATTGTTTTTCTTATGAAATTCTTTCCTCATCATTTAAAGATATGTCGTCTGCTGGGAACTTCTGAGAAATCGTTCCAACCCTTACTACGTGACCAAAAAATCTTTTGTATATACGTTCACGTAGATTGAAGCATCGACGTGAAGATGGCTCCAGATTGGTTGAAGGAACACGTGAGGGCATTGAATATTCTCCTCAGGGCTAGACAAAGGAGCCCTCTAGGAATCTCTTCTACTGGGAAAGGACAAAGCAAAAGAACAAAGAAAAGGGAGAGTGCGATATTGAAGAGACAAGAGCTCGGTATGAAGACGGATGGGGAGTGGTTACAAAAAGGTGGTACAACACCAATATTCATCGATCATTCTGAAAAAAGGATACTATTTCATTATAAATCAAGTGCTAATGAAGCAGGCTATAATGGAGGGGTTGATTTAGGGAATCATTACTGTTAATTGCTATTTCATTATTATATGGTTTACTGTAATAAATATCAAGTGATCAAAATTATATTACGAAGAATAAGTTGTGAAATAACCAAGGGTTTCTTAAAAGCTTCGGCGAGAATTTATGTCAAAAGGTAACGTCTCAGCGTGCGAAAAATCTAAACACGATGCTATTCGGCATATTGACTACGTTTTCTAGGTGAAGAATATTTATTCGAACATGAAAGTTTATTATTCACAACTACTACGAACATCATAAATATAAATTATTCGCGTACTAATAATGGAAGACTGAAGGCTATATTCGCCGGGAACCAACAAATGCAACCATGTATAGTCTCTACATACCTTCGTTATACCATTCCAGCTTTCGCAGAGGCGTGTGGCAGGGGTTGTTTAGGACACCAGTCATGAATAAGGGAGGAAAAAGGAAAAGAAATTGGAAGAAGAAATGGAAGAAATTTAGTTTCATGTTAACGATTGCCATTGTCTCTCACTGTGTTTGTAGTAGTGCTGCGTGGGAATTAGAAGTTTTTTAACCTATCATATTGGTACACTATCACTTTTATCAGCTGTATTAAAACAACTATGACGAACAATCGATTTAAAAAACATAGATCATTGGACACCAACCGTCTATATTTTCGAAATCGATGCTCATAACGAAATATAACCTCTCTACAGATTTACACTGATAAACGTTTAATGGGCACAGTTTTGGTGTTTTACATCATTGTCAATCCCCGAAATGCCATCGAAACCGGTCGTTTTAAACATTTCTCTGTGGAAAACTGCAAAGAGTTCTTCTTCCGTCATGCTTGAGTTCCACCACATTAGTACTGAGACGGCATTGTCAAATATGTTCTCATTCTTAATTTAAGGATAATAGTTCTGTCATCAATAAGTGCTGCAATAAACTGAAAACGTCCGTCTCTTATGACTGATGTCATCGAAATCAGTCGTTATTTTAATCATTTCTCAGAGGAAAACTGCCAGATTTCTTCTTCCGTCATGCTTAAGTTCTACAACATGACATTTTTTCTTCAGTCGGCATTATCAAATATGTTCTAATTTCTAGTTTAAGGAACATAGTTATGTCACCAATAAGTTCTGTAGTAAACTGAAAACTTGGAAAGTAAAATAAGACTGACTCCTAGGGAAAGGGTGACCGCATAAGAGTGGTGTAAGGGGGAGTAAGGAACTTGGAAGACAGGAAGGGGGGAGTGGCAGAAAGAGCGAAAGAAGGAGGAAAGGGAGATGGGAAGAGGAGGCTGAGCAGGAACACGGGGAGCGGAAGTATTTCAAAAGTGTGTTACGAGTGACCTAGCAAACTCAATTTCCAACGCACGACGAAATCAGGAACCCATCCACTCCCTCCGCTTCCATCTCCCCCCATCACTCAACCCCCCCCCCACTTCATCACCCAGTCCCCCCACACGCCCCATCGCTCCCACTCCCCCCCCCCGCTTCTCTTCAGATACTCTCCATTTCACTCTTCCTTGCTTCCCTTTCCCGCTCCCTCTCACATCCTTCGATTCGTCTCCTTCCTTTGCTTCCTTTCCTCTCTACTCCTTCCTTCATCCCCAAATAAAGAACCGATATCGGCGTTTCGTTTTGACATCTTTCCGAATCTACTTTCGTTTTCCCATTCATTCCAGCTTGGTTCGTGTTTTTGTTTCGATCTCCATGCATAACTCAATCAACCGTGTTCTCTCTTCGGTGCGAAGATTGTCTCTTTAATCCACTAGTTCTTTCCGTCGTCTTTTTGTCTTTAGAATGTGTTCAGTTTTTCTTTTCTTATTTCGGGTGACAGACAGAGCTGTGTTATTCTCAAATACACTCCGTAAGCAATCATTATTTTCTAAAGTCTGGTTTGGAATTCAGATAAGTTACCAAACCATGGATGTGTCCGTATATTGTATTGTTTCTCTACTTTCCAACTGAATTACCCATTCCATGTTTTCAAAGTAACATCTGATTTCCACAAAAAATTGTAACTTTAAACCGTTGCTCCACATTTTTTCCATATCATTGGTCATTGAATATTTTTGCTACCGTAAAATGAAATAAATATCACCCATATCTTATATGTTAATAAAATATTATATATTTTATGTTTTTACTGCCATCAGAAACAAGCTAAAAATAATCATAATAAAGCTCTTGGCTGATTCTCAGGCACATCATATGCGTTAGGAATTCAATTGAATCCTCTTTTTCATGTAACGACAAGTTATCTCCTGGCAGGTTGTTTTCTTTATTAAGCTTCCACGTTAGAAAAGCGTTAAAGAAATGTTTTGTTGTGAGTTGACCCGATGCGTTCAATTGTTTTTCCTCCTTCGTCATCGTACCCTCAGCGGTTTCTATGCGATATTTATTTTACGCTCTTTCATAGACACTTACTTTGAGGATATTGAAACCACTAAAAAACGACACATTCGAGTACCTTAACCTTTACCGAAGCTGTTATACGCGGAAGCCAAGAGTTATCATTGTCGTAGGAGCACTTAGGTCGAAGGGCCGAATAATGGACTGGAGCAGTAGGTAAGTAATACTTTTTTATCTCCCGGCGGTTGATTTTTTGCTGAACTTTAGAAAATTCCATTGCTCCTTTATTGAGGACTCGTGTATCGTATTTCGAAGTACCTCTGCACTTCAAAGAAGTATACCATCTTAGATTCTGTAACAATGGCGTAGTTCACCGGCATGTTATGATAACATACTCGAGTCTCTCTCCCCTTTTCCCGTTTGTAGCCATAATTAACTCAGTAATTATCTTAAACGAGGTGCCAATTATTAAAATATACAGAAATGTAGGCGTGGGTTTAATTTGAATATTCTTGAGTAATACTGATTATTTAGTAATATTGCATCATCTTGCCTAAGTATTTAAGAAAAACAGGAAACACTCGTAAATAGTTTGGTTAGACCCAATCTTTAGGCTGGATTACCGTCATTTTCTATATCCTTCTAAATTTTCACCTGCTAATAAACTTAAGTGGTTACCAATAGGTACTTAGGTAAGTATTCCTATGATTTACGTTGAAAAGGTTCCACAGAGTTGAGCCTATGGCATAATTTTAATCATGGTGTTTCTCTCATAATTTACAGTATAATAAAAACACCATATCCGTGCCCTAGGCAGAATTTGATCCAGCAAACTCGTTTTTCAATCCACTGCGTTACACCATTACCCTTCACTTTCGGTTAAAATGTTTGTATAAATGTTTGAAATGACTTTATTGGAGTACTTAAAGGTTTTAATTCTGACGTTTGACCTGAATATGCCGTGCATTTTGCCCTAATGATGAAATTGCTGACTTATCATGAATATGATTTTTTATCTGGCCATTGAAATCAATATCTGTCATTAACCCGAAGATTGGTTTGATGTAGCTCCCCCTCCATTTCCTGCCAAATGCTTCATTTTTACAAATTCTTCACTTTGATACCCATCATTATTTGTCTGATGTATTCCATTCATGGCCTTTCTCTGCAATTCTTCCCTTATAGTTTTCAATTGGCAGTTGGGTCACAAAATGTGCCCAATATGTTTGTCTCTCCTTCTCATAGTTTGCGTTACACCTTTTTCTCACTAAAACTCTTCGAATGCCTATGTTTGAAATATTTTAAGTTTTTTGTGATGAGATGATTTACCAGAGGCGCATCCCTTTATTTAGAGTGAATTCCCTTTCTACGTGCCATTGTTTGGGGATAGGCAGCCTCTTAATTCATATTTCTGTCCAAGATCGAATGCCATGGCATACAAGCGTCTTGTTAGTGTCAGCCCCACATTCCTACTTTTTTCGGTGCCAAGAATTTCTGCATCCATGGGAACTTTCGTTGGTTTTGCTTTATACAAATACATTTGCATCTTCCAACTTGAGTGCCTTGGATCTCGGCCATTTCCCATTTAACATGCAATCGTGGCGCTCACATTAGTATACAATGAGCCCTAAAACTGTGGGAAATTATTACAAAAATGGCACTCGAAAGCATTTTATTTAAACTTGGCTTCTACTGATTGGAATTAGCTGCACACATTAAGTTAATGGCAACCGAAGTGACTTCCTGTTCCGAATTTTGGGGTTTTCCTCAGGGACTGGAAAAAAATCCACATGGATGACTGAATTCTGTCACTGATTCCCACTAATCCTTATTTCCATCTTACTATTCATCTGAGATTCAGCACTCCTTGTAGACCTAATCTACTAGCTTGAAAGTGGACGCGGGAATAGTGGAGACGTCTAGATGGGTGATTAGTGGGATAGGATATGAAATAGTCAATTAGGGCTTGAGGTTGACATCACCTTTGAAATAGGGTGTCATTAAATATTTTCCTATTTTGATTCCGTGGTTTTCTCATGGAGAGAATGATGTCTTAGGCCCAATTTTATAATGTATGATCAGCGTTAATAATAAGATGTCGTAACTTTTAAGTATACTTTTTATAACTTTTAAGTAACTCTTATACTCATAAGTATCGATTTTCCTGAAATGTCATTCTTTGTAACTCTTCTTTGTTGTAGAATAGAGTTTCGTAGAATCGTTTTAAAATATATAAAAACTACGTATACTATGGATTGTGGAATAATGTTTTATAATTTCTTCCAGCACCCTTCTTATGTGGGGTAAATTATCAATAGTGGTTGTCAGTGGGAACAAAGTCCTTTTCGAGATTTTTCGTACATTTCGAAAAGGTGACACACCCACGATATTTCTCTCTACCTCCCGTAATCAAACACAATATTTTTTAAAGTTTTTCTTATTTATTTTTCCAAAAAAACACCACCCCATAAACGCACTAACACTACATCACAGATTTACGCCTAGCCAAGTATGTTACGCTCCTTGGACCCTCTCGGTAATTTTCCGTGTTCAGCCGTACATATTTCTATGGGCTATTGGGGGAATGTACAGGGTGAGCTGTCAACTTCGAACTTGGCTTGGTGACGTGCCTTATATAGAGTTTATGTTCCATTCCGTTTGTGGTCCCCTCTCCCCTCCTCCCTAAGCGGTCGAGAGCGGTGTTTAATGTGGGTTAATACGCGTCCCATTGCGACACGCGAGACGTGGAGAGAGGTGAATGACGAGACCCGACGTCCGCCCGTTTATATTCGCTCGCTCCCGCATCTCAGCGCGGCGCTCTCAAAACTTCCAACGGGCCTTGTCTCTCCCTCGTCTCCGTTTCCCTCTCTCTCCGTGTGACCGCGTCGTGGGCGCCAAAGCCCTTCACTCTGCCCGTCCCGACGCTCGCAATCCACGTTGCCACCTTTCCGTTCCAGTTTGCGGGGCGGGCCATGAAAGGTGTCACGCATTAGTCTATCCGGTGGACTGGCAGGGCAGAGAGAAGGAGGAGTTGTCGGCGAATTCCGCGCGTCCCTCACCATTCCCATATTCCCCCTGGTATGCTCATCGTGGACGTATATTCATTCGGTCACCCGTTGAAGTCACGAGAGATAGTAATAATTGCTGTGCAATGATGCTCTTGTGTCTATCCATAAAGTGGCAGTAATAATCCCCCAGTAATGTCTGTTTCTAACTTCTAGCCTTCCACGCTGTTAACATAAGAGCTTGTATTAATATAATAACGGAACATTAGCGGTGTTGCATTACATAGACGGGGATATATATTAAGCCAATATTTGAAAGTTTCTCTGGTTATACAGTACAAAAAGCTCTTACTTCATCTGTGCTCACAATACAACTTGTAGGTCACCTTTAGGGTTTATGCAGGGTTTTTTTTTAAATAATGTATGTGCGAAATTTTTATTATTTACACGTGGTTCATGAATTTAACGCAATTTCACTATACGTCTCAAATTATGATTTTGAATGTTAGTCAGGTGTGCAAAACGTGCTGTTAATAACGGCTAGCATATTATTAAACGAGCTTCAAAGAGAAATTAAACTAAGTAGCGTCCTGCGGAATTTAAACAACCGTAGGTTACAATGCATAACTGCTCGCGGAAAAAATGTTACTTAATGCTTCTCTCTTCTGTAGTCTAATGCTTATCTTACTCGAATCTTACGTTTGGATCTAATCCACCAGACTATTTTGTTTGTGGAGGTTTGCAATTTTTGTGCATTGTCTCAACTGATATTGATTCATACCGCAGATTATTTTGTAGGTGTTTGACAGAAGGAGAATTATCGCTATGGCCTTTTACAAATCTTGGCAATTTTCGCTACTCATGCTCGTGAATAACCCTAGTGACGTCATAACTTGAGCGTGTCAAAAACATTTGAAAACCAGGACAGAAAAAGGAATCGCGAGCTAAAATAATAGATGAAGGAATTCCGTGAATTTTGTGTAGAGCAGCGGCTGCGTATATGTGTTGCCGAAAGAGTGCTATCAAAATGACCAATACAGTATTAAATAATAGAATATTAGACGAACGCTTTGCTGTGTGAGTGCGTTAGTGGCAGTATTCAATAATTAAAATGCCAATCACTTAAAAAAATAACATTATCCTCTACTCTTGTGCTACTACTAGAGGTAAGCATCTTATTAATGGCAGTAAGAGAAGACTCAGGCGAACTCAAGGTAATCATAGACATTCAGGCAAAGAGTTGTGAACGTGGACATTGTGAAGTGGCGGTCCTGACGGCTTGATATTTTGGCATGATTGAGCATGAGACTCATGATTCATACGCTTTGCGGAGGTAATTTGGTTTGCTGCAATGTCCCAATGGGATTTCTCCTTGAAGGTTCGCCAGATTCCCAGTGACTTCAGTAAAAATAAGTATCGCACCAATTCCGACTTGCGTAATCTTTTTCTTTTGACCTTTTAAGTGAAGTTGAAAATATGTTTTAGATTTTGTTGAGCAACCAAACAACTCTGTACTTTACAATTTTATGATTTAGAAGAGATTAATGACTCAACGGATGCTCTGGAACAAGGGTAAAAATGTCGCACCTAGGTTGATGTTTAAATAAAATAAATGGTATGTGCTGCATAGTAAGTAAATTTGTCATTGGAGAATGAAAGTAAAGAATTGATCTTTTCCAATATCCTTAGCGTATTTGTTTATCATTTCGACAAGAACATCTATTAGTCGCTTTAGTTTACCTATTAGTTACTCAATATCTGTTTCCTAGGCATAATAATTAATTTGAACCACTTGAATACATAATTAATTTGTTCAGAAATTGATAACCCTCATAATTCATTAATTGTGTCAATAATTTTTAAGGAATTCATCGTACGCAAATTTGACTTTGAATTGTACAAAAACATCGTCTGACAAAGCTAATTCTTTGTAAAAATAAATAATGGAGGTTTAAGTTACCTTTACAAATGCCAGATTTGCCGATGATTGCTATTTCGGATCATAGACAGTGGCAAATGTTAGTGTTCTGAATTGGATAAAGCAGCTTTGTCCGTTTGTCGTCAAAGCTGATTTTTATAATTTGCCTATGATCTTATGCAGCTTTCAATCTGCGTTTTTGTGGTAATTCGCCCCCTTGTTCCACAAAACGCCCCCCAACTCCACCCAATTGTGGGCTCTAAAATCATGCTATGCTACCTGACCAAATCAGGAAGATTATCTTTAAAAAATTGAAACAATTATGATTGAATTAATGCTTATTTCGAAAACATTAGATTCCTAGTTTATTGATCCCCGGACAAGTACGGTAAAATAAAAAAAAAATAAAAAATAAAATACAAACTAAAATAATAAAAATGTACGGTACTATTCAGTCAGGACCCTGCCTCCAGCACCCCAATGCCGCCTCTTGTTAATTATCGCCCCCCTAGATTCTGTAACCGCCCACTTTGGGAACCACTGTTCTAGAGCTGATCTCCCGTGGGGAATCTTAGCTTGTTATATCCTTGAGTGACTTTAAATCTTACTTTTAGTGTTTTGCATTCTCATTACTACTAAAATGTTTGTTCGCTACTGGTGGAATCTAGCTTCTCATTGATGGAATTCTGTCCGTGTATACAATCAGAATCTCTCTTTTTCGTAATAGCGGACGATATCTGTGGCCCAAGCATTCTCTTTACGGTTCCCTCGTTTTCACCTCTCTTATTCCACGCCCATGTCCAATGTATGAATGGTTCCTCAGACTCAATGGACCACCTTTCATTGGGGTAAATACATCCTAATTGAATTAAAAAATGGTAGCGTGAGAAATGTATTGCATAATTTATGTTTTTGCGTAACAAAAGGAAAAGTAACTGATGAAGAGAAGTTAACCTTGATTTTATTGTCTTTTCACATCGTTACTTTTGAGTCCTGCTGAAGAGAATTACATATGTTCAGTGGTTGTTACACTCTGATTGGTATTATTTTTCTCATATATGTATCTGTCAGCAACGTCCCTCTTTGTAACGCATTCTTTGACCTTTACACTTCAACTTTCGTCATAATGTAATCGTAACTAATTTTTCAAGTAACTGATTCATAGGAGTGTTTGGGAAACCTCAAAAGATGGAGGAACATAAATTATATTTGAACGATGTGAATACATGTTGAACGGAAAGAAGTGATAAAAAAGGTTTTTATATTGGCGAAATTGTTAGTATGACGACGTGTACGTGATACGGAAACACGTTTGGGAATCGCAGACGGAAAACTGTCCAAAGACCTTGTAAAAATTATTGTTACATTTTAATTTTACATTTAATTTCACAACTAAAATTTGTGAAGGCTGGCTGGGTTTTATCTCTTAGTAACGGGTGTTGATTTATAAGTGGTTTTTGGATTGTGGTACTTGTTCTGATAAGAAATAATTTGATTCTGAAAGAATTTTGAAGAATTATTTATTGTGTGATCTTTGCGTTGATTGAGTTAATTGTCTTATTTTATCATCCTTAGTGTTCTTTAGACTTTAGTGATAATTCATCCAAAATAACCTGGCGCCCTGAATAGTAAAAAAGCCAAAGAACTCCCCCCCTCCTTGTTCTACCGTCGAGACACTAAGCTGGCTTGGGACGTTGTAGGCATTTGGTGTTATAACCTGCAATGTATGCGGTCGGATGCCTTTAATGACTATGCTCCGTTTCATGACTTCGCATTCGCTCTTGGCGTACGATTTGTTATGCATTTGTGTGCTACACCGCCAGTGCGTTTTCATCGTTCCTATGCCTGAATTCAAAATCCATCCTTTCTCGTAATTGCGGAAGTGACGGTTTGCAAGTAATATTTTTCCCGAACTCCTCGTCTTCGATATCTTCGTCGTTCCATCAAGTTCCATCTTCAATTGCTGTGGGAAGGGGACGAATGATTTGGTTAGCGGGGAGGCTATCCTCCTCCCCTGACCTCCTCCTCAATAATTCTTTTTCCTTCCGTAAGTGAAGAATCCATCCATGGTCCACTTGTTTTTCGGGTCACGAATTTCGACCCCACCTTCTCCCTTCTTCTCCCCAACCATAACCCAATCCCTTCCCGTGCCTAACTGGAGGAGAGCCCTGTGCCAGTCCCCACTACAGTCCAACGTATAATCGCGCTTATTATATTAATGCTAGCAGCCTTCATTTTTTTATCTCCCCTTCCCTTTCTCATTTTTTTAGGTCTTCTCCACTCGTGCGTATCCAAATTATCCAAAATAATGGGTATATCTTCTTTCTTTTCCGTCGACTTGGGAACAATTTTTCTTTTTTTCCGGGGATTCCAAAAAAAAATTAATCTCTTGAATTCCCTTCGTTCCTATTGACATTGTCCTTACACACTCCTGCTCTTTCATTCTGAATTAATATCGTTTGGAGGTTTTTTTAAGAATAACCAGATTGCCCATCAAAATATGGAGTTGTTCGCTCTCAGTACTGTATTCAATGATTAGGTGTCATCAGAGTTGATGGGTAGGCGTGCTCATTAATGAGAATTCTGAAGTGAATGAAGCTATTTCTGTAGACGTTTTCTGTTGCTATTTTTTAGATCGCCAAATCTTATAATGCAGGTCTCTTTACATTTCTATAATATTTTACCCGGCTATTGTTTTGGACTTTTTATGATAAATAAAAGAGCGTTTAATTTTTAGTCAGGTGTGGGGGTTTGAAAGTTATCGCTCGAATAGCATTAATGTTTTGATACATTCTGCATGCTCTTTCTCTAAACGTTGGTAATTCATTTTGTCTTATCGCGGTATCTCTTTGACGTATGTACTAGATTTTCTAGTTTACTTTTGCTCTAGCACATTATTTTCACTATAGCTTCTTCGAATAACTGGAATACTTTGTCATAATAACTGGTTAACAACTATTTTGGTCCTGTATGTAAATGAGTACCTAACTTTTTGATGAGCGATGTGATACTTAAAATGAAACAATATACGCTCATTCCATCTCCTCCTAACTATATTTTTTTCTTTGCTCCGTTTTACGTTTTTACGGCATAAATACTTCGAATACTCGTAGGGATACCAACTATGTATGGTAATCGAGGATTAAATCCAGTGATGGATGAAAATGGCGTATTTCACGTCTTACTTGCTATATAACGGCTTTGAATTCTGTGCTTACGGAAGGGCTATTCCCCAAGAGTGGGGTGAAATTGGCACCATCTGGAAAGGAGATATAATCACCAAGTGAGCCATTTACCTTGGTGGTCATTATTATCAGTAACCTCTTCCTGGTGAAGAGTTCCCTTTACCCCTACTACTCGTTATATTTCCACCACGTACCATAACTCTGGTCTCTTTTTCATCCAACCGCTTGCGTACGGAGAGCACGGCCGTGTAAGGATTTATTTCATTGTAGTTAGGAATACGCTTTTCGCCCGACCTTTTCTCTTACACTAAGAATTCCGTTAATTTTCATACCTCAATATTATCAGTTTATTCATGCGATATGCATCGCACTTATCAACGTGAAATCACCAATAAACACTTCTTAGGCGATTTTCCGTTCTGTTGACACAATTTTAATCCCTTTTATTTCCCTTCCCTTAGAAACGTATTGCTTCCCCCTGTTCTTCGGGGCAGTGGCAAATAAAAGGAGATCCAACTGCAGGAGATTGATTGGAAGACAAACCCCTCGCATGATAATTGAACTGGTTATGATGTACATAGAAATTATTTGTTTATTTCCTTGAATGTCCAACTCGTCATTGTTGATGTCTGGATCGGAAATGATTTTTGTATGAGTGATTCGTAAAGGAATATATAATACTTAATTGATCCTTACTGCATGACGGGGGTTTAGGCTTTTTGAATTTAGAGTATGCTCTCATCCACAGAATTACTCGACAAAATACTGCAATCAAGGAGGTGATCGCGGTTTTCCACAACGCGTGCACTCTCGTTGTCGTTATTTTTCAGCTTTAAATCACTGGTGTTAAATGGAGAAATTGCTTTCTTAGGATAGTAACTGTGAGAATCACTTTTTAATAATGGTTTGTGCTTTCGATAATGAAAATGGAAACACGAAAGAAGGTACCGTGATGCTTCCCTAGATCTTTTTGAAAATAATATCTATTCCTGAGAATAATATAAAATTTTCTATAGCGCTCATTACGTTTAAGAGCTTCCATCATTTAACTAAACCTCTTTTTTAACCTCCATTGTTTTTTCACCACTGTGGATTATTTGTTTTTACTTTTTACGTACTTTGAAAAACGTGCGTGTAGTTGTAATTTATTTTATTACATAGCTAAAGTTTTTCAATTATTAAATAAAACTCAATGCCTTTTTGATTTTATGTTTGTTATTGAAATTCGTCAAGAAATGTTATGAATTCATTTATTAATTATGAACAAATATATTTTACCCGTAGTCATGAAGTGACTATACCTACTGATACTCGCTTGAAACTGACAAAATTCAAATGGTTGACCCTTGAAAATAAGACCTAATGTGCTGCACTCATTTTCTAGCTTTTCAGTGCATCTGTAGGCATTCTCTTTGAAATCTCTACAAATCTGCTTTGCCACGTAATCGCACACCGAAACACATCGAAAAGACCTGGTCTGAAATTGAAGGGAATAATTATATTATGCTTTCCGTTTGTTGAGTGAATTTTATGAATGAGTGATTACGGGGAAGGCCCTGTGAATCCTCGTTGAAGTGGCTCTTTATCGAATTAATCCGTTGCTCCCGCATAGGACGCCTAGACATGCGAGCAGTGGAAGTATCTGGGAGTTCAAAAGGACTTGTAATAGCTAAGAGCTGCCACTGGGCAGTACTAATGGGATTAAGCCAAGCCGGGTGGGCTAAGGATAAGAGAGGTAAAAGGTGAAGGAAAGCCATGGGGTTTGGGTGATGAGAGCTGTATAGGCTTGGTAGAGAGAAGAGTACAAGCTTTTAAAGCTTGGGGTTAGTGCTACCTTCGTCAGGTTTAAGAGATAAGAGTGATACAATTTCATGGTAGGGAAAGTGGCTGGCCAAAGAATTTTTCATAGCGGAATTAAATCGGAAGGGATTGATCATAGGTCATCTCTTTGTGATAAAGCTGAGAAAATTTGACACAATGGAATATTGAAAGCGCTAAGTTCCTCAGTCATTCTTAGCTAAATGACTACAAGAAGCTGCAACAAATAGAAAAACATCTGTTGATTAGTTTTTTTCCTGTACAGTGGGTAAATTCAGAATTAAACTGTGCAAAATTTATTGGTGGGAAATATTATCAAATCTATTTTTATGACCTTCTTTCAATTATCTTGCAGATTAAATGAGCTTGAAGTAGCATTTCAATCAGTCCTACCGTCTTTATAGTTATGCACAAGATTTTAGATCGTTAGGCTTTGTATGCAGAATATAGTGTATCGCTGTTTTACTTATATTTCACATTTTGTCACTATACTTATACTTTGTATATTATTGCATAAGCATTTGCTTACTATTGTAGTTTATAGTGAATCATGCCATTTAAAATGGGGTTTGTTGGTAGCAAATAGGCTCGAAAATTCATTGTTATTCCTTTATTTATTGCACATATCATTCATAAATAACAAAAATACATATCTTATATTTCACAGCCGTCGTGATTGGTGGCAAAATTTTATATGTACCGTAAGTCGTGGTTTAATTTAATACATCATTTTGTCTGTTCAAAACGGACGTATGGAGCTTGCTTACCACAGCGAGCAAAAAAAACACAAGACGTTAATGGTTCTGACTTATAGTAGTAAAATAGTTCCATTGTTTGAGAAACACTTATTTAAAGTAACTTAAAATGCTTAATTTACATCGACCAACTATAGTTTAGAAATTGAAATACACTCGAAATATACTGGGGATTTTCTGTGGCGAGAGTTGATTGCTTGTTAAAAGAAATGCATGATAACTGTTCGGTTTTCGAATCCATCATCGGTCTTGACAATTATCAGTAGAATGTTGCCTTCTTGAAGTTGTATTAGTGGTTCATTTCTTTGCACCATTTATGCACCAATTTCAAGGTTCATATGCCAATGGTCATAAACATATTTTGAAAAGTCATTAATTCATTCACTTGGTTATTTATTAATAGGCATTTAGAAGCTTATTAAATACTTTAAAAACTTGTAGGATTTGGTTTATTCCCGGCTTATTCCGTTAGTGAAGTCTTCTGGGATCTTCCACTAGGTAGGCTTCAGGGCTATGAAGAGCTAGCCCTAAAGACGGCGGTGGAGGTAGCTGTCGAAACTTCGGCCAACATATATCCCACCCGAAAATTTAAAATACTTATTTCAAAATGGTCGGCGCTTGGTTTATTTAATGACCATCATTCCATTGGGAATGTGAATATCCTAGGAAATGGCAGTCATATTCTATTGGTTATCTTTGACTATGATGTTTCAGGCGGAGTTGACGATATTTCGTGCGAGCGATAAGAACTATTGCTATTTTCCTCCATTGAACATGTGCCAACTGCCAAAAAACAGTTTTCACTTCTTTTCTCCGATTTAATCCAGGCATCTAAGCAGAATTTATCTTCAGGAACCTTCAAAAATCAAATAAAGTAAACAATAGATATACTGATTAAACGACCAAAATATTACAATGTATAAGTACATTACCGGCTTAATAATGCGGTGATGTAACTGAAAATGCACTTCGAATAATGTGGAACCTCAGTAATTCTGGACTCGCATGATTATTATATGTCATACGAGTGGGAAGAAGGTATTAGCATTTGTGCGATTTATTGATCACATAGAGGTGTCTCTTTCTCGTAAATAAATACCCTCTAAGAATGAGTATTTCTAAGGGTTATTAAAAACGATGTTGCATATGCACACGAGCTTAGATTTTGAATGAATGTTTCAATTGTTTTATTGTTGGTACAGCAATACTGTTGGGTATTCTTCATTATGTTGCTAGCATTTACCTCTTTGCCAGAATTTGCTCCTTATTTTGTTCTGCTTAAACCGACTACGTAGGACTAGCTGAAATGTGGAAAGTTCGTGTGGAGATTTGGAGAACGAGTTTGGTGTCGGGAAGGGATAAGGAGAGAGGGAGAGAGAGAAAGAGAAGGGGATGTCCAGACATGCGGGTTCTTTCCAGCCCTGCGAATTGAGAGACGTGTGGTTATAACGTGATTTTGGCTCGGGCGCACTTCTCGAGGAAAGAGGAGGGAGGCACGCAGCCACGGAGTGTTCCAGCGAAAAGGAGAGAATTTGGATGAGTGTAGGATGTGCTTTGGGAGGAGGTGGGCAAAGAGAGTTGAGATGAAGGGAGTGAGGACCTAAAAGGAAGGAGTTGCGGGAGGATTGAGGGAAGGGAGGGGGTTTGCTCGGTCGCCGTCTGAGGTCGGCGAAGAAAAACCAGCAAGCTAGTTGCCAGTTTGGGTCAAGTTTGAGTGAGAGGGAAGGTGGTGGTTGGGAGGGAGGGCAGTGAAGATGATGGTTCGAAGAGGAAATGGTGGGAGACGAGGTTGCTTAAAAAGATTCCTGGGAGCACGCACAACCCTGCAAGCCGCCACAAGTGTATCTGCCTCCAGTTGAATCCACACTGCACATGCTCTAACCGTCACTAACAATAATGTTGTTGTTAGTAACAAATACACTTATGCTAAGAACTCTTAGGCTTCCGCGGAGTCGTTGAGAAGGCAGTGAAGGCTTTTCGGGCTTTCTTCCGCGTATTTCCATTGTCTTTGACGACATTTTAGACAGCATTGCAACTATTTTCTTCTGTCACTTCTGACCTGAAGCTGCAATGCTGTCGAAACTGTCGTCAACGACAGTGGAAATACGCGGAAGAAAGCCCGAAAAGCCTTCACTGCCACACTTATGCTAAATTTTGTGTCGCACTTTGAATGCGATTTCATGTGCAGTGTGCTGGATGGAAACTCGAACGGAAATTAGCCGTGAATTTTGGCAACCGTCAAAAACCTGTTAATTGGCTGTGAGTTTCGCGAGTAAATCTTTATTTTGTGTGCCTGTAGGCACTCAATTTTTCATTCAGATTTTGTTATAATACAATACTCAGTTTTATTTCTCCCAGGGGATGTCTGGTCGGTCCACTAGGAATTTTATACCTTGTGCTGTATGTATCCATTTAATTCTGCTCCTATAAAATTTTCTTCAAATTTTCCTGCCGGATCGTTGAAAATTTTCCCCTTGCAATAGAATCTATGTTAAAAGAGTCGAAAAGATAAAAATACGTCTATATCGACAAGTTTTCAGTGAGTGACCGACGCATTGAATTCACTCGATCAGTTGACATTTTAGTTAGATTGTTAATGAAAATCTCTGTTTAGAAAATGTGAATATATACTAGAAAATTTAATTTAAATAACTTACGAATTGTCATGCTGAGTGAAAAATAATATAATTATGAATGCCTCTGCATATTATTCCAACTAAACCGTGGAAATTGTTATTTTTGACTTTAAATAAACGTCATATCACACTCCGCCTGAGCGGCGTGTGATAAGACGGAAAGTTTTATGCAACTGTTTTAGATTGCATCTATGCAACTCTTAGCTTGTCAGTTTTTTTTCTGTACTGCATCAAAGGCGAAAAGAGGATAAAATAGTGTCATCCATGTGGACTGGATTTTTCTCGTTAGCCTTTCTTTTAACAATTCAATTTTTTGCTGTTCTCAGCGCAGTTAATTTAAAAGATTTGTTAAACATTTTGTATGCTAGCATTTACTTTTTGAATTTTTTACGTGTGTATTATCAACAAAACGTGCCGCTTTCGTAATATTTTGTTCAGTTTTCCCGCAAACGTTTTCCTATCCTGCATCCCAAATGCTTGTGGCATTCTAGTGTGGACATAGAGTGAAGCAATCTCTCTTTCTTTTTTAATTTCAAGGATTTCCTACTGTTGGCTTTGGGATGAGAGCGATGAGATGGGGAGAGGCCTCGAGCTTGAGTTCGAAAGTGATAGCGAAGGCGTACAAGGAAGGTTCAGCATCGAAAATTAGGAGGGGAAGCGCATGGAAGTGGAGAACGCAAATGCCTCTCGTTTTATCGAATGAAATGTGGATGGGATTTAGGTTTTGAATTTATCTATTTGAACTAAGGATTACGCCCTGGCGAAGCCGTTCATATGCCGTCGTAATCGGAAATTATTTCTTTGCAAATCATAAGGAATTCGCATGAAGGTTTCCTCTAAAAGGCAACCGAGGAAAGATGCTCAAAATTGTCGAGCGTCGTTTTCAGAGCGAGAACTCATGCAAATCCGACCAGATGGTCGACCCAATCAGAAAGGGTGTTTATCTTGTTTGATCCTCGCGTCTGCTTCAATAAATTTTAAGGTGGTTAAAAATCGATTGAAGGGTAGCATTTCTTCGAGTAATTTTTACTTAGTGTCAAAGTATTACCGTATAATAGGAAATTTTCAAACACTTTCCCAAGTAAAAGTTGTTAACATTAATGTACTTGCTGAAAGATACCACCTGTAATTTAGGAAATAGAATATAGACCAGGTAATATGAACCTTATTTTTTTGAATATGTGTAAATATTATTTGAATCAGGTTACGCATACAGTACTTCTAAAAAGAAAAATTATTTTAAATTATTTATTCGTGCAACACTGTTATAACGGCGGAGTTACAAACAAGTAGCCAGTTATGTATGTTGTGGTATTATAAGAAGCTTGCAAAAATAAACTTGGTTATTTAAATACACTGTACATGCATGAATATACATTTGCAATGTAAGTTCATGTACGTGCTCTAATCATTTTTCAACTACATTTATTTGAATAGCCTAAGGATTCAATTCGTAATCGTTTTGCGGCAATACTTTGACCATGAAACACGTTATCTGCTAACGTAAATAAAATACTAAAGATAAATAAAGCGATAGTTAATTATACATTCTTAAAGAAGATAATATAATATGCTCAAAAGAAACGATTAAAAATAATGTAACATATCTGGGATGACTGCGCCATACTATGTGCTTCGTTTGAACGTTTGTATGATTGTACATCGATCCATGTGTTTACTATATATTGAATATATAGGATACATCAAGTGTATTGTTTGCTATTTCACTTTCTTCGTGTTTTTTAGCTGTGAAACACAAACTGTCGTCATGAAAAAAATTAATGGGTGATGCATTCTTTGCAATTTGGATGACAAATGAACGCGTGCAAGGAAAGAGGTGCACGCGAACCAAAACGGTAGCGTGCTAAAAGCCGAATAAGGAAGGGAAAGCGGAGTAAATTGGTTTGGAGAGAGACACGGTTAGTGTAGTCAGGTGAGTAGCGTAGGGGCAGAAGGGCGGCACCTTTCACATCCGCCGCCAACATCGTCTCAAATGATATCTCGAAGGGGTCTTCTACCCCAGATATGGGGGGGGGGGATCGGGCGACCCTTGTTAAGGGAATGACTCCCTTAAACCCCTCATTACCCGTGATTGGATGAGTCGAGGGTCTTGGGTGAAGAAAAGAAGGATACATTCATGCGGGGGATGGTGGAGTTATTCTAACGCGGGGAGAAAGTTAAGAGTGGATAGTAAGGAGTCGTGATTGAAAAAAAAGTTTCCTCGGCATATCGCTGAAAAAGTTTTTCTACTGAAAACTTTTACGCAGTATTTTAATCATTCCTTCTTCGGGCTTCACTTTTTTGCTTGAGAATTTGCTCAAAACCTTGCATGGACCCCATGAGGAAACATTATCCATTCAAATGATTTAGGCTAAGGGTGGGTGCTTTACTTACGAATTATTCATCCGTTGAGATAGATTTGAAGTGATAGCAAGAATAATATTTTTTAACTACGCAAAATAATTCCCACGTTGTTGTTTCCACCTCGGAATACTTTGTTATCCAACATATTCCTTGTTCCAATTTCACGAAAGAACGTTCATTTTTATTATTCAACGGTTTCTTTGCTTTTTCTGTTAAAGTAGCGTTTGTCAACAAATTTGCACTCTTCACAGTGGTGCATTCTACCAAGCAATAAGCGATTTAATCAAGAATTGTTAATCTGTGGTACCTTACTACTTGATTTTATCGTTATTTATTGACGTATGAAAAAATTCATGCGAGATGGCCACTAGCCAACTTAAGTGTGTGTTCTGATAGTACTGGTTAGTACAAATTTGATTAGAAGTTACTTGATTAAGGTTGATATATGAAAACGATGGCTTAGTTTTATCTGCACTTAAATTTCAAACCAACCATGGTTACAGCAATTAATTGCCATTATCAAGGCCTTGATAGTGGTTAAGATATTTTAGTCCGAATGAAACTAAACATTTATTTATTGTAACATAGTTACACAAATTTAGGCCTAAAATAGTGATATAAGTTGAAAGAGATTGTCTTGTATTAGCCTGCAGTCCGATGGAATAATACTAGGCGTGACTTTTGCATGGATAAGGGATAGTTGACTGAACCTCGGAAAATATATACGCTATGGGGGAAAGGAGGAATTGTGGAATCCTGCATTGGGATGGGGTGCATTGGAGGTTCATTAGCGACAGCAGGGGGTGATAGAGGAGGTGGCGGTCTGGTTAGGCGTTGCGGGTTGATGCGGAGGATGTTGTACGGGGGCCGGGTTAGGCGGGTGAGCGAGAAGGATAGCGGGGTTGACTGTGTCGCAGCCATTTGGCGGTCGGTAATGCGACCCGGATGCCAGGGAAAGTGGATTCAACCCCTCCTGCTAGGAAAGACCAGCAGAAGGGAATTTTATTTGTTTTGTTTTAGTCGTTTTTGAAGAAACATTTGGGTGACCCAAGGTGTATTGAAATTTTCTCGGTGGTTTCGCTGTTTCCAGCCTTATTTTCACCATTTAAATTCCACCATTTCTTTAAAGCAGAACTTAATAAATACGAGGTAATTAAAATGTAGTACCGTGCCTCAAAATTCAGTATTGCGTATCAATAATTTTAGGTACAGTTAGAAAGTTGCTCTTACTCAATTTAATTTACTTTTGATGGTAGTAATACACTTTTTTTAGACCCGGGAAATTATGGTAAAAATTCTTGGAATTGATTCATGGAGGATTATTTATTGATGTTATTTTTTAACCTTAAGTTATTTAAACCACCGAGATGTATCAAACATTTTAATACCAATATAATAATAATATAATAATAACTGAGGTTCTTGAAAAATGCTTAGTTTCAGGAAAATGTACACCATGTAGGAGTTTTATTGGTTATCGATTTGGAGTTTCTTATTATACACTTCTACTGATGAAAATAATGCCTGCGCAATTTGAGGGTACAATGCATTAGATCCCAAAAATATCAATGGTTGATCAATTCCATTATTTAAACTATCTCTATCCAATATTTCAGCAAGCAATACACTTTTTCTTTTTCATGGGTAATACTCAAGATGAATTTAATTTTCTCTTCACTCCGCTGCTATTCGCCCCAATTCGACATTACAAGAGCTGACTATTTTCATTGACACCGACCAATTTAAATACGGGGTAGTGACAATGAACACGTTCCAGTAAGAATCCTCTGAATTATTTAGGTGTAGTAGCATGGTACCTAATCTTTGATTTAAAATTATTCCTTTTTTGTTTAAAGAAAATAAAAGGGAATACCCAAAATGCAGGTTTATATTTCGTGTATGCTAAAATTTCCGTGAAGTCGATATAAGTGTGCATCTCAAAGTTGAATAATCCATGTAATATCCTAAAAATTTAAGTCAAGAATTTTAATTTGCCCTTTCTTATAAATCATTTTTATAGCAATAAAATCAAATCCCTGGAATAGGCATTCGTGAAGTTATTTTGTAATTCATCTCCAGATATGATGAATTTGGCTAATCCATCCATTTCTCAATTTTTTTGAATGTCTTAAAAATTACTGTAAATGAAAATAAAATGAGGGCGGGAGAAATATTTCACTCCAACTCTTAAATTTTCATAAGCATACTAAAAATTTTATATAACATGGTGTAAGTTCGATTTTCGTATCACGACTTAAGTTTCCAAGAGGAAACACATATAGAATTGCCCTCTCGAAGGACTTTGAAGCATGGGTGGGATGGAAACGCATTACATTTTGCCTTTTCAGCGCTTACGTGAGCAATGCTATCAAACGGTAACGTCACTTTTCTATTTTACATCTGCGACCCTTTCGAAGATATCCTTGAAATAGACAGGTTGGCTATAAAATACCATGAAACACGAATGAAAAAACTTGAACTCTTGGACATATATGAAGGCTATAAAATAGCGGCAGCCAGTAGGTACTTTCCTCTGCCACATGCCGTAAGGAAGTGAGAAATATTTTTGTGGTTACAAAGTGTGGGAAAGAGTGACGAAGGAACCTTTAATCGTATGTTACTGGTTCGGCTGTTTTGGTTCTCTTGAGAGGCACGTCAGACAATAGTGTTTTGTGTATAAGTGTGAGAGGATAAAACATTTGAGTTCATCAAAAATTTTCGATTGTGCTCTAGCTCCAGAGCTCTTATCACCACAGGTACGAAGAAGAAGATGGATTCGGCTATTTAATAATGTTGAAGTAATTGATTCAGTGAGAAAAGAAGATTGCAGATCTGGTTTTCGTTACATAGCTGGAAATCTGATTTCAAATGTCACGCAATGGTGAAGAATGAAAACAATGAAAGAATGCGGGAGTAAACATCTGATAACCGCGTCTCTTATCTTCAGTGGCTTGAAATTGAAAACATTCCACCCCGAAGATATCCGAGGCGCTTGGCTTACACGATATCGCAAATGAAGGATTAGGCAGTAGGAATCAGATCTGACGTCGGCCGAATAATTGTTCTCGGCAAATTAGCGTGAAGGATTTTCGTGGAATCGAATTTCAGAAATTAATCAGTGGACCCACGGAGTAGGCCTTTGGCCAAAATAACCTTTTCCAGGGTTGGAATAAATATCAAGGCTCACGTGATACTAAAAATCGGAAGGGAATGAATTTTTTAAAATTGCTCGGATATAGGGTGTCTTGTCAAAAACAAGGACTGTGAAGTAGGGGTGTAATCAGGGTGTACGATCTCCAAAAGATACTTGAAGTCCGGCAAAACTTCTTGAAAATTCTAGTAAAATTCCGATAATCTCCTTATATATATTTAGATACATGTAAAGGAGTTAACGTTTCTTGGAATTATCCCGATTTTATAATGGCGAGGAATAAGGCATTTTATTTAATGTCGTGAACTAAGTCCCCTATAAAGAGTCAAAGCGTATTATTCGGTTGCATATTGGATCTAAGGCTCACGCAGCGTCCCATGGTAAGTCACACTGCTTACGGACGTTCCGCCGCGTCAGAATGTTCACTGGCAACAAGTTCATCCACAAATCCTGCTGGTCAGGTTAAAAGTGACATGACCTGTACTGTATCCACTTCTAATTAGCTGAAAAATGGAATTTTCGCGCAAAGGAACGGCAAAAAAAGTCGTTAAACTTCGATTGGAGTGATTATTTTGGATAATGTGTTTAGCGTCTAAGTCACAGGTGTTATGGAATTTGATTAAAATTTTTATTCGGTATTTCGTAAACGTAGTCACTAGAGAAAAACCTAGGGAAAAATAAGATAGCCAGGAAAAGAAGAATATAAAAAAAATAGTTCTCAGGTCGATGAGGAATTAGTAGAGAACCTGAAAGAGAGTTGGGCTTAAGACAGTTCAGATCTTAAGATTCGCTGTCACACCATGGCCATAATTCATACAATCTCATACTGGATGACTTATGATGATGATATGGTAGAGATTTAGGTACTCATTATTTCTCATCTATTGCCAGTCTATATTACAATGGTCTGAGATCGTGTATCATGCCTTTGATGATTCAGAGTTTCAAATAAAATTGAAATAATTTATAAATGCCTGTAATCCAACCTGGGGTGTCATTCTGTAATTCGTCGGTTCCGTACCGATCGGTTGGGCTTCCTAACCAACCGACCGGTTGAGATTCCGTACCGACTTGGACTCAGCCACCGACGGAGCCTATTTCAGCGATTCTGTATGCAAGTCGGTGCCATTCCAGTCGGTTAGGTAACTCCTCCCACAAAATGTTCCCCCCTCCTCACAATTTTCCGAGTGTTTCCGAAGCTGACGGTCACATACTGTATTCCCACCAATGGAAGACGATAGAAGAAACAAATGACTATCGGAAGCCGCCTAGTGCTCTCGGGGTTGAAAACAACAACAGAAATCAACGATGTCGAAAAGAGAATGATCGTATATTAATTTATGTGAATTTTGAGCAATGTGTATTTGACAATTAAAATAAGTGCATTATACTTAAAGCACATATCTAGTAGCGTCCGTGAGAATATGAAGTATCAATAAAAGACGTTGAGTGCTACGAGATTAAATGAAGTGTGCGAAGTGAGAATGAATCAGCTGTGATCGTTTGAATCCAGAAATAACTTTCAAAATTTCAGTTTAACCTGTATATTGATTGATTATATTTATTAACTCGTGTGATTGAGATCCGACATTTAACAGCGTTTTGCATTTGGAGTTTCTAGTTGAAGAAAAGGCATTACGTGTAGTACCGATATAGTATTTAATCGTCCAAAGATTGATAGAATTGTTCGTTGAAATAAATTAAACAGTGGCGTGATATCGAAAATAGAAAATCCGTGAATGTATTATATATTGTAGGTATGGTATTGAAATATTCTTGTAGGTATATTATTCTATATTCGTGGTTTTAGGACAGTGGAATTGCTGCACGCTCGTGCCATGAAACATTTATTATGTAATTTCGTGGAGCAAAGTTGAATGTAAAATGAATTAAATGAGTGATAAATAAATACATATGGTGAAAGAAATTTAAGTTGAGTGTAGAAGTAAGTAAATTTGCTATTAGCACTCTTGGTTATTGTACGTGTAGGTACCTATTTGCAAGTAGTGTTGTCACCACACCATGGTGTTGTCCAACACATTGTTTCAACATTATTTGACGAATAATCCGAAATTTAGTATGATAGAGTGATGATTTACAGTTCAATGCAAAAGATTCATAAAACATATCTCCTCAACTACGAAAATAGAAGCCGGAAGCAAACAAACATCAGTATTAATACGAACTTTCGTTACCCTGGCCCAAAATCGGGGGATAACATAGGTATCGCAAATGTGCGAAATCGCCTATTTCCTGAAATCAGAAGCTACTTTAGTATGTAATCTAGTTAAGGAAGTGACCCCATACACGATGTAAGATTATAATATGAAAACTTTCAACGGGAATCATCCATTTAAGAATAGCCAAACCGCAATAATAGGCATTCACCGCGGACAATTTTTGGCCATTATTATGAAAAATATTCCGGTGACAGTATGCTGAATAGCCTAAATATGGTGCTATTTACGTACAATTGTTAGTGTCAAATAGTAAAACATTTTTAACGGCCAAGAGAATACAATGCAATACTACGGAATTCTAGTTGTGTAGAAGTTTCTCTTTTCGATCATCTACTTTATGACCTTAAATTCATCGACTTTTGCATTTGCTCTCTTAATAACAAATAACGTCGCTATAACATCCATGAATATATGTTTAATCATTATTACAAGTATCAAATATCCCATTTCGGGCTAAAAATCCAAATTAATTATAGATTTGCTTCGGTGTTTCTCAAGCAAACCGACTGATTCTCCGCCGCACCGACAGCTTTTAGGTGTCGGTGCGATACACCGATTCACACCGACTGGAGCTCGCCGGCGCACCGATCGGGTGCGTACAGAATCGCACGGCTGCTCTCTCTCGTCGGTGTGACGTCACACCCGACGAAAAGCCTACCGTACCGATCGGTTTGGAGTTACAGAATGACACCCCTGTAATACTCGTAATTCTCGTTTAAGGATAGACAACCGCTGATGTGCTTTTCGTAGAAGATACTAGATTCCGCTTTTTCCTTTGTTTCGTTAAAAAATACTGTTTTCACTGTTAATATCCGTTTTTGGAAACCAATGTTTGGGAAAAAAATGCAGAATTTACCTTTTAATTTTTATGAACATCGTTTCCACTCATTGGAGCCGTCTGCAGCGCCAAATCTGTTGCATTAACGCATTCTGACTCCAATTTTTGCTGTATTTTTTTAGTCCTCCAAATATAAGGTACCTGATTTTTATAGAAAAGCTTATAAAACATGGCATTTATATTACATATAGTAATCCTTTCCCCCCGTGTTTTTCCTTTTATCGTATTGAACACTCTTAAGTTCATCTTCAATTAGCGTAAGAAATAGCGCGGAAAGTTGAGGTTTTGTTATTCATACCTAACAAAGGACGAGTAATCAGGGTATAAATGAAACAACGTCACATCATAATTTTCGGTGGAATCATCTTGAAAATGTGTTTTTTCTCTAAGAAAATCCGCAATGCTCCTCGATTTTGAAGACGGGGATTCAGAAGCCAACTTGGTGAGCGGGGAGGAAGCCACTGCGACAGAATCCGGCTGGCTGAACGAAATGATGAAAGGTTCGGTCGCGTGGAGTAAACGAGAGGGAAAGAGTGAATTGGAATGAAGGAGGAGGAGAAAACGGAGAAAAGGATAGAATAACGTTCGAAAGGGAAACGAAAGGTTACTTCGTGATAGCACGCACGTCCCCACGGAAACGGTGCTCAAGAGTGAGAGAGGGTGTGTGTGCTGAAGGAAGCAAGTGGAGCGTGAGAGGAAGTTTTGAGCAGTCGGCGACGGTGTGTTTGAGGTGGAGAGAGGGAGGGAGGGAAAATGAAGGGGTGTAAGGGATAATTGAGGCTGCGGCCAGGGGACGCGGAGGGAAGGGACGCCTGGACGAAGTGCCGGCTGACGAGGTTTGATTGAGAAGTTGAGGACGGCGGTCACCGCTCGGAAAATGGTGGCGTAGCCGGTGAGACGCGTAGAAATACAAATCATAGTAAACGCCATTTTTACAGCGAGATAGAGCTAAAGATTTCTTACTCCCTTGTCAAAATGATTAGTGAGGTGATCTACCGGTTGAGGTTGGTTCAAATGGATGTGAGTAATCAATATTCTATTGATATTTACGTCCGCAGGCCCTACATACCTCCAAAATGTCTTTCTTCATACTTCCTTCCTTTCTTCATCCCGCCCATGAAATATAATCTCTGTATTCCCCTCCCCCGCTTGCTCAATATCCTTCTCCCTATAACAGCCTTAAGCAAAACTTCGCCCCTCATGACCTTTTACAATCGTCTACTTTGCCTCCTCCGAATTTCACCCATACGTTTTCTTTTCTCACCAACCATACCTGGCACGTTCTCCTTAGTCTTCCTTTCCGTCCATCGCTCCTTCTCCATTCTCCTTCTCGACCACATCTCTAACGCCTTCAGCATATTTTCTTCTTCCTTTCTCAGAATCCAAATTGTACGTCAATATTATATGTTTAAAAATGAATGTATAGCGATGGTATGGAAAGGGAATGGAGTGATGAGTATGCACGAATGTTTATTAAAATATCATCAACCTCCTCGCTAAAGGAAGAAGAATCCTTTCCGTGAATGTCAATGCCATGAATTAACTCTACTTGAACGATGTTCGAAGCCGAAATTTAGCGGAATTCCGTTGGAAATTACGAAAACCTTTGAAAGCTCGTCAAAATCTTACGTTTCACAGAATATTTACTACCTAAATAAGTTTCACTACTTTGTAGCATCGTGATAGGAATTTGCTTCTATTTTCAATTTTGATGAACTATATTATGATCTTTGTATGTGGCGAAGGTTAATTGTTTCGAAAATTCATTTAAGGTAGCTGTAATAGGAGTTTTGGACGCTAAAGTGGCGACGCAGTCTATCCTTCTAGAATGAAACAAAAGTGAGTTTAGAGACCAAAATCGAAGAATTAAGAGCATGGAGAAACTCGTGAAGGATAGAGTAGAGAGGGGAGAAGACACCAGACGAGTGCGATATAATGGGAAACGTAGGGGGAAGGGATGAGATGTGAGTTTTGCTTCTGGCGAGCGGGAGGATGGAGTTTGTTGGGAGGTTTGCAGGCATGCAGTTTGGAGGCGAGAGGAGACACCACGTAGAGCAGCGACGGAGACTGCGGTCACGATGGTAAACGAAAGAGTTTTTTCATTTATTTTTTAATTCCCGCTTTCTTTTTTTTCGAGAAAGGACCGGAGATGTGACTCTTCTTCCTAGGATGTGGCCGTGCAGAGATGAAGGAGGAAGTGGACGGCTATGGGCGGGTGTTGGGAGCAGAAGGCTCTAGGAACGTAGGTGTTGGTGTCTGTTGAGGGGAAGAGTTGGAAGTTTGGAGTTTTTGAGGGAAGTGGAGAGACTAGAGGAGGAGGGTGGAGGAGCTCTAGAGTGCATGGAGGAGAGAGGTAGTCACTAGGACTTTGGTGGGAGGTGCTAGCAAGGTCTGGTGATTCGTGTGATACGGAAGTGCGCCAGAAACTTTGGCCACTAAAGCCTGTGTGCCTGACCTCACCAACTAACTCTTTTTTATCGTGGAGGGACTGTAGTGTGACTAAGGGAGAAAAGATCTAGGTTATTTTGCTTAATTTATCTTTATTTTTTCATTCACCCACTTTTGGCGTTCAAATTTTTTCAAATTGTCTTCCTGTTTTTATTTGAGATGCGTTCCATCCCATTCTCGCCAGCTAATTGTATCCTATCTTTTGAAGATTAAGAAAGAATTCATATTCGTTAATGAGTCGTTTAAAGTTAACGACAATGGAAATTTGGGTTCCTTTGAATGCCGATGTCTAATAATTCAAGAATTTTGACTTAATGTTCGACTGATAAGTTTCTCCATAGAATACTTATTAAATTGAAAATATTTGGAGCAGGTTGAGGCGTAAATAATTCTTTAAGTTTTTCTTCCAAGCAGTACCAACCTCTGCTCTGTTTGTATGTTTAAAATTGAATAACTTTTACCCCTGGCTCCCAGACAAGACTATGCTGTTAGTATAAATTTCTATTTTTTTCCAGTTTTTAAGCATCGCTCCTATTCCAAACCCTTTGAGGACTTTGAGCTTTAAATGTATTCAAAGCCATATTATTCATACAAAAACCCTCATATTCATGATGTGCTACTAAATTTTATTTAACAGTTTCAACGTATATTTGTCAGATAACTATATTAACTCTTCCAGAAGTTAAAGTGTTGTATGCGATATGTGCAATTTTACTATGTGAGAAAGTTGAAACAAATGCTTTTATTATTATTTGATTTTGTCGTAAACTTGCACATATATTATCCGCGGTAATGAAAGTCATCCCTCTTACTAGTAGGAACTTTATTAAACCTTCATTTATCTTTAGCTTTATGATGTTTTTTTACATTTGTTTTTTCCAAAATATCGTAGCATTATTGGCAACAGAAAACTATGATGATTTCAAATATCCCATCGCCTTTGTAATCTGAACTGCCCGAAAGCTCTTAAATGAAAAATGGCTGCGGCTTGGGCCTGGAATTTGTGAATGTCACTTAGGCTCAATAGTTTGAACGCTTCCATTGTTGGTGACTACGCACTCGTGAAGACTTCCAAAGTCGTGAAATACTGTCAACTGGAGCGTTGCGTTGGTGCAAATTAAGCGAATTTACTCGCTCCTCGAGAAAGCACAAGTTTATGTTTATGATCGTGGAAAACTTTCGGAAATTGGATTCTCAACTTAGTCCACTCGCGTCTTCTTCCCTCCGTCCTAATATTCTCTCCGTGGCGCGTGAACCCATACGATGCCTAGTAAACTGTTCGTATCGGTTAAGCCGGTACTCCCTCGAGCATAAGAAGGAATGTATTCTGGTGAGGCACTTCGGCTTCTAAGGTTAATCGGAAGGCTTCCTCGGTTCTTGAGTTAAGACTGCATGGAGTTGTGGCCATAATCGCAACATGGTGAATGTTGGTGTGTAAGAGGGCATTTTATGAAAGGAAGTCGAGGAAGCGGGTGTGTTCAATACTACTGAGAAACATTTCCTGAGTGCCAGGTTTTGCAAATGTATAATTTCCACCATCAGACACTAGCTCTTGCAAATGGAGAGTAATAAATGTTTGCCGGAAACCACACAGTCTGACGCCCAGTAGCTATTTCCATTGCCTAAATGACCCGCTATTTGCTTTGTGTATTCTTTCACAATTGGTTACTGCAGGAATTGGGATTTATTACTCCAAACATCTTCTTCCAAGCACATTCAAGAAGTTAAATAGGAAGAAAATTTCTCCAGGAAATGCTATGATTTTATCAATAAGAATCCGAAAGGTTTTACCGCTATAATATCTTAATACTTTAACTTGATATGGCGTTAGAACAATAAGATGTGGGAGTGAAACAGATGCAATTTTGTATGATCACAGGATGTCTTATAAGATCATACTTTGAAAGGTATAGATACTTCCCTTAAACCCTTAAGTAGTTAAATATTTATTAGAGAGTCATTTTATTATATCTTTTGCTAGAAGAATATGTCCAAACTTGTCTTTTCTTCCCTCTTTTCAATGATGGGCAAAAAGAATCGAGGCTGTCGGCAAAGATTCTTGGTGTTAACGGTTCTCTTGTTGAATTAAATTACAATTATCCGTGGGTAATAACTAATATTATGCAGTAGATTATAAGGCGTTGTTAAAGATATAATTTGCCTGAAATGGTCGAGTTTCTGGAAGTTAAGGTTATATGGATGCAAATGTTTATAATATAGGGTACTTTTGGAAAAATTTGCGATCGAAAATGAAGTAGGGTCGAGGAAAGTGAACCATAAGCTTGGCCCAGGAAAAAGAAAGGAAATATGTGGATCGTTGTTGGGATTGAAGATTGAGAATAATTCCTGAAATAACGAGTTAGAAAATAAAAGATGCTGTGCGTTCATGCTTGGAGTGATTTGAATGAATTCTATTGAACGCGAGAAGAAAGGGAAGATTATGACAAAGGGTTTTGAAAAAGAAGATCGTCAAGAGTGGATAGATTGGTAATAAGAGTGGAGAAAGTATCGGAATATTCTATAGAAGGGAAGGAATCTTTGAGAAGCAAGAAAGCTCTCAATCATAATGAGAGCAGAGGAAGACTCGGAAGCAAGTGGAGAGACCATTACGGAATCCCATTAGGGCAAGACCTTTCCGAGGAACCACGAAAACCCGTAGGAAGTGTTCCAAGTGAGCGTGCGAATATTCCTTAGAGTGTGGAGAAATGTTGTACCTATAGTTACCATAATAATAATTATTACTTCTCAAGAGTGGAATGCGTGTAATTAATTATCCGAATAGAGTAAGTAATGTGATATAAAACTAGTTCAAATGAAAAATAAAAATCCCTAAGTCGTTAAAGTATTGCATATTACTTTGCGGCTGTAGAAAAAAGTTGAGAGACATAAACATCCCGTTTTTTCTAGGAATCGTCAAGGAACGATATCGAGCTATTTTCTGTGCACAAACCTGTACTATTTGCGCAGTTATTTCACATTAACCTATAGCTTTTGACCGATAATTATATGCTCCATCATTGTAGGCGCTTTCAGTTGTATCTAAATGGAGGCCTGGTGCTAATATTTGCTCCTTTTATGTTTCTTTCATAATTCTAGGATGTAAATCTCTTTTTTATCATAGAAGTAAAATTGTTTTTTCAGTACTTAAGTCACTTTTTATAGTATTTTGCTTTCCTTTGTTGCAATTTATGAAACGCATTAAATCTTTTGTGCCCTTTAACATGAGGGAAGTTTTTCTTTTTTTACATGAAATATTGTCAGCTCTTAACTTCAGGAACAACCTATGCTGTATTTATTTCCATAATGATTCGATCATTTCGCTGCCTATGCACAAACTCACCTGCTACTCCCTTATAATAGACTTCTGTGAATAGCACATGCGTGGTAAAATTGAACAAATGAAAATTGCTTAATCGCAGTTTAAATTGACGGAGGATTACTAAATTACAGTATCCTTTGAGAATGACGTTTCCCGCTGCATTTTGTTGGTAAATAGAGCGCAGGCATCAATTATCTCCAGTTTTCCTACGTCAGCTTTCCCCTAGTGTGTAATTTGAAATGCACTACATCCTTTTAATATCCCCCTTTCTTTGTCCTAACCCAGCTGTTTCTGGTTCTGATGCATCGCAATGTACGTACTAACGTTTGAACGCTTTAGTGGAAAAATGTCCCATCCAATTGTGAAAATTAACGAGCCCTTAGGCTTTGTTTAGCTATTTGCTCCCCGACCGTTTGATAACAAGTTTGAGAAACGCGTTCAAATAGCGAGGTAGCGCTGGTCTCCCTCGACCCATTCCTGTGTTTATTTATAGCCGCCACATCTCTCTCTCTCTCTCTGACCCAGCTCTCTATTTTTCAGTACCCTTTTGGATATTCGTTCAACCTCTTCGGTACCTCCGGCTCGTTAACTATTTTCCCACCTCAGCTTCCCCACTCAAGCAACCCTCATACTTCTCCCATGCCTCTCCCCTCAGCCCTTGCTCTGTCCCGCTCCCTCCCTCCCCGCTTACTTAACCACCTACCCTTCCTACGCCATTACTACGACGCAAATCGCGCCATTTTGCCTTAAGCGTGTTTGACTTAGCCTCGTAATGGGCTGTCTCTGCAATTCTCTCTCTTCCTTGCTCTCTCATCCCTGGTTCGTCCCCTGTTCCCTTGCGATCGTTTCCACGCGCAGGAGGGAGGCCATGTGGAACAAAGGACTGTGGGGAAGGGGGTTGAAAGGTCGACCGCTCACTCCATCTCACGTTCTTCCCTGCCTCCTCTCAACCCATTCTCCTCCATCCCCGGCCCGTTATATCGTATAAAACCGTCCCTTTTTTACACCTTTTTTTATAACAGCTACCGTTTAATGCCTTCTTCTCCATCCTCACCTGTTTTGTGTACCTCCTCTTCGCCTCACCGTTTCTCTTACGCTAACAGTCTTCTAGCCCTCTCACCGTCTTCATAATGTTTTTACACCTCACCTCTTGCGGCAGTATAATCTCATCTGTTTTCTGCCTTTTTTTCGGCTTTCAAATCGCGATTTTTCTCCAAAGAACTCTAAAAAAATCTCTGTTCTCATGATATTTTCAAGAATTTGATTGGGATAGGGAATTCATACTATTTAATGTAGCCGTATGCATATTGTAGCCTAATACATGTAGAATATTTGGAAATATAGGTTTCCGCATGGCTTTTTGATAGTGGCGCAGTCTTTTCCCAAGAATGAGCATTTATGGATAGACTGCTTCACCTTAAACTTCTCGATTTATATCATTTGTATTTCCATGTTAATTTTGTGCATTTAAGACGACATCAACTGCATTTTTTAATAAAACCTGCTGAATAAATACTATTTTTATTATTTTCAATGCCAATGTCCGAATTGGCCGGAATACCATCAATAAGCCATCAGTGACGCGGTACCGGTTAGCTTACCTCCGCATGCTCAACGATGAAATCCGCTATAATTTTACTTAAGATTCATATTTTAAAACATCACCTTGGCAATTATCACTTGTATGACCTTTATCACTAATACCTGCGAGTTTTTAACTTTTCGCCGAAAATTGGTTCAAACTTGCATGATACGACGCTCTGAATTAGACGTTAGCATTTAAAAGCATGATGACGTAACCGAGCACGCCATGTTGCCATATTTGTTTGCATAATTTTATGAAACATCACCGCTCCCTTTAACCGCCAAAGCAATCGAAGAGTAATGGAAGAGTTTTTTATTTTATTTTTATACTGTCACCAAAACTAAAGTGTGTCTACGCCAATGCGTCCTATAAGCCGGAAGAGACCGTATTCTGCGGCTGTCTTAATTTTTTTCTGTTTCGAGCAAAGTTTTTCGTTACCCAGCACTTTATCGGCTTATTTAATCTGATCCTGGCGTTTCGCTTCAGGCATGCCTAGCCGTCTTTCAATTCAATTACAGTCCTTATGTGCTCCCGTCATCAGCTCCTATTGTTTGCATAGCGACATCGTTCAACTGCCAAACTGCTCCGTTTGACAAAATATTATGAAAGCTAAAGTAATAAAAACTGCTGTGGTGCGTTTAAAAACTAGCTTTGACGGTTGTTTTCGTGTGAACGTTATTTTGTTTTTGTGAGAAACTTGAAAAAGTGCATTAATTGTTTATCTACTAAGGGTTTAAATGGCGATTGTTTTTTTAAAAAGAAGCCAATGTGCCATGGCTAATAGCTTTTTCCATTACTCTTTAATCCTCTTGTTCTCTTATCTTACATCTGAAATTTTATGAAAGAAATGTTTATGTTGTTCCCAGGTAATCAATTCACAGCGTGTGCTGTAGTATTTGGTGCATTTTAGGCCAAAACGTTATAGAAAGAACCTAAACAGAGCACCCAGCGAATCAGGTCAGTGAACAAAAATATTTGCGGAAGAGCATTCTTGTTTTGCGTCCCTTTCCCATGAATTCTTTTTGCTGTGTCCTTGACTCAGTTCTTGGTCGACCATTTGCGTCATTTGCAGCATTTGCATCTGACTCAAATTGCTCCATTTTTACTACTCTCTCTTTTTTCCAAGCATAATTGCGTGATTTCTGGCTTTTATTCCTCCATTTCCTCCATAAATGTATGTAAGAAGAAATGTCTCCAACATTTCACCATTCATCCTTTCATCGTTTCCTCCTCTGTCCCATAACCGTCTCTGACTTTATCCATCCCTTTCATTTTCGTAACCTTTGCCAATTTCCTCCGTCTATGTTTCTGTTGCCTTATAATGCTTCATTCGTATCCTGTTTCCACTTATTTTCGTATATTAAATTGAAATTGTTCAAATTGCCATCCAATCATTTCACGCCTACCCAGGGTCTGACTAGTACACAATTATTTTGAAACATTATGACTGTAAAGCTTCTGGTTGGCGTTGCATGTTTTATGCACAAATTATATTTACCTTTGCAGTGTAATGACTGTAAAATTATTTCGCTTTTCTTGTTAAATAGCCTCACTACTTTACATGCTTCTTGTGTCAATAATTCATATTTATAGCACCCCATCGCTCATAAATAATACCAGCGTGTATTTTAACATGAGTAATGTAAGGTTGTTTTATTACGTAGTATATGCACCTAGTGGGTCCTGTTACCAAGGAGGCAGACTTTGACCATATCGATGAAATAAAGGACAATACATACACAGCGAGATTGCGTAAAATGGGCCTAGCACGAATAAATGTTATAAACAGTACCGAGATAGTGCCTAAGGTTTTAGTTGGTAATCCGGAAAGGGTAGCGCAACACTCAGTCAGTGAATGAATTTCACCCCTCAAATTAATACGAATATTCTTAGCTTACTTGATAGCCTAGCTTTATATCATTCTTCTGACCACTTCTTGGCTCACAGTAAGCAAACTGGGTGACTAAGCCAGATTTTTTCTACAAGGGGAACAAATATTGAATGTGAATAATGCATTTATAGTGTGAAATCACTCTGCGTCTTACACTAAAATGAAGATGTGAGCAGTGCATTTCCTCCGATTAATGTCTCTATCCGTTTTGCTTTTTTAGTTAAATTATCGTCTGATCTCTTGCTCGCTCTCTCTCCTATCAATACTCGATACGATCTTTCCTCTCAAATTCTTTATCGTTTTCTCTCCCTGCCTTCTCTCTACAACTTTCTTTATATTTTTTCGCCTCTCGCTTCCATGTTCCTCGTAAATTAGTTCTTTCTCTCTCTCTCTCTCTCTCGTTTCCTCACTTTGCTGTCCTCGTAACTGAGGAAACTTTCTCTCACGCCATTTCTCCGTTTATCGGCCCTCTACGCTGGCCTCCCTCGTCCTCTTTCGCCGGCCTCTTTCGTCCTTCACCCTTGGTCGCTATTTAGTCCTTTACCTACGCCTCTCAACCCCAGAGTCGCCCTTTGGCACGCTCTCTATCTTACTCCCACTCATTTGTCTTGGGCTGTGCTATATTCAGATTTCAATAGCGCACCGTGAGATAAGATCCTAACCGCACTAGTCCCGGTGTATCGCAGTGCATTATGTGCGTATCACGGTACTGATCATGTGTGTATCGCATCGGGTATCGTCCATCACGTGGCATCGTATACCTTATCCAACATCTTCGCGTATCACATTTCATGTATAGCTTTTTGTCTAATTACGTTGCCACAGTATGGAATCACATTACATATCTCATTAAATTATTCGTCACATCCCACTAGTGTCGCATATATTTGCATATTTTAATTCAATATGGTGAACCTTTTGCGCTCATAAGAGCATCATTAGGATGATCTCCATAAAAAGCAGACTTTATCCCTGCTTCACTGTATATTATAGTTTAAAGCTGCTCCTTCTAAGGCATGCGTACATTGTTCAATAAACCACACGTTAAGGTGGCTGTAGAAGAATGCTATTTATTCTTCATTTGGTAATTCCCTCGAAATTGTATAGAAATTTACCACCCACTCTGAATAGCTATCAAAGTGTTTTCTTAGTCTTTAAAAAAATGTTGAGGTATGGCTAATTTATTTTGAATTTTAAAAATTTATTTTGCTATCAAACCATTTTTTAGTCAAGAATATTTTTGAATGTATTCACTGTAAAATTATTGAAATGTCATGTCAATTAATTTTTAATTAAATTATGCGCTTCATATTTTATAGTTAACTGAGAATTATTTAAACCCTGAAACCGTAATTAGCTGCGATAAATGTGACTCAAATATTAACTGAATGTCGCATAACAATAGCTACTTCTTCCAATTACCATGGTAGTGTCCCATTGTCTTATTATGCGTAACATTCTGCTCTCTTTCGACACATGGTTGCTAAGAATGATGCCGAAAGACAGGTAAACAGATAAGAGGAGAAAATCATACTAGATAATACCTACTTATATTTAGATTACCTAAGTAGGCACAGTATATTTAAATAATCAAATTCATGTCAATCTGACTTCTGCATTGGCGAGAACATCGTACATATGTAAATTTGTAGACAAATCCAATAGCCATTTAGCAAAACATGTACTTCTGATGTACAACTCCTATACACCTGTTTTATTAGGTGATTCAAATTGTAAATAAATTATAAAATTAGGACCCTGTAAAGCAGTTATGAATGATAAATTCTCTCCTGAGATATCATACATCCTGGACGAAAAAGATTGAATGTCTAAATCACGTACGTATCGAATATCGGTGTCAACGCATCGCACGGCGCCACAGTCGTTTCTTTTCGTCTAAAACCCATACTAGCCACCCTCGCCATCAAGCCTTCCTTCCTTCACTCTCTGTGTCATTTGCCTCTCCTCCTCCACCGGCCCTTCGCCTTCAGCCTCCCCCCACCCTAGGCCCACTTCATCCCCCTCCTCCCCTTATCCCTCGTCCCTAACTCCGGCCATTATCCCCTTCCTACCAAATCGCTGGCGTCATCGCTGTCTAAATCTCCCTTCTAACACCGATAACCTTTGCTCCTTCGCACAACTCCTGTTCCGTTAGCTCCCTCCTCACTCCCCAAACCATGGTCGCCGAACCGCCGACGTTAAAACCGCCTTCCTCTCCTCACCTCTCTCCCAACCAAAGCCTCCTCCTGGCTTGCCTTTCCCTCTGGACCGGTTTTCTGCAAAATGAAATTTAACGCTGAATTAACGTCGTCGAAGACTCCAGCCGGTTTTACTTGAGCTCAAGAGAATTAAATGCCTTTAGCACACGCTGCAATTTCCCGTTACCTCATGCAAACCAATAAGGATACCTACTTCTCTCTTTAATTTACCTGGTCGATGGGATTTTTTCATTTTCTAAGTCCAATTTCCTAGTGTGGTTCAAATTATGTAAAACTAGCTAAATGTACCCGTTGAAACTCAACGGGTGTGAAAAACACTGAATTTATTGTATACAAAAACCACAAAACCTGAAGAATACTGAGCGGTCTCCTTTGAGTCGTCTTCTGAGTGAATGAACTTAATCGCTTCCCTTGTGTACAATACATATATTTGCATTCAATGACTTAATTCAGTCTGCTAGCAAAATATGAAACCACTGCACCGAACACAATGATTAGCATGGACCAACAGGGGGGCCTCTGAGGGCTTTTTAATATAGCCTATATATTATCCACATTTATATTTTCTATCTACATGCCAAATATTTGATCGGCGAAATCAAATCTAATACTTATGTTTATTATAAAAAATCTTAACACCGCGTTTTAGAAACTGCATTCACCGATACAACATTGTAATCATGCATGAGATATCTAAGCATGTAAATATGCCATGAATTTATCGATTGCCCACCTAAGCAAGGCATCTTGGGCCCCTTGGAACTCTGAGCCCTTCTGATACAGATATACTTTCAACGTGATATCATGGTCCAGCTGGAAAACATGTTATTTACATGGTTGTGGTGTACATATCTTTTGAAGATCAAATATCTGGTTACCAAGGAAATATAATATTGTTGATTTCAGAGAAAATGTTAGATTGTTCACCTAAACACATGACTTGCACACGAATACGAAACATAATAGAAAATCGATTGGAAAAATTAGAATTTTCATTTATTCAGTCATCTGATAAAAAACTTCCAGTGATTCCCTCTATTGTGTGTGAAAGTACTTTTTAAAAGCAAAAAATAAACCCACTGCACCGAACCCAATGATTAGCATGGACAACCAGAGGGGCCTTTGGGGGGCCTTACGGGACCCTTAGTGCTTTTAAATATAGCCTTTATTACCCACAGATATACTTTCTATCTACATGCCATATTTCAGCTCAATCGGTCCAGTAGTTTTGGCGTCATTGAGTCCCAAACATCCAAACATATAAACTTTCACATTTATAATATTAGTTGGAATAGGAATAGTAGTATTACCATCCATTCTTTTTCACAAATCTGGTTTCTCCCAAACCATTTCAGCTATTAGTAGCTCCATCTAAAATTTGATTACTTCACCAAATGCATTTCACTTACTTTTCTCCATACGCCTTTATAACTTCTTATTAATTGGCTTAAGAAATGTTTCTTATTTTTGATTGACTAACAGAACGAAATGACGTAAGTAATTTACGATAGCCGTCTTCTCCGTGACGTAATGCTCTCAAGGCTCGTTTTAGACACATTTTATCTGACACAAACGTCCATGTTTAACGCCTTTTTCTTTTAACTTTTTAACCTACGACCGACCATATTTCTAATAAAAAATGATCGCACTTTTAAAATTCTAAAATTGAAGTCGATTTTAGTCGTGGAATCGAAACCATTTTAGAACGACCAGAATTTATGAAGAAAAAATGCTCTTTATTTAACCAAAATAATGGCATGATTGTCTTCATTGCCTTGTTTGTATACATGGAAGATTGAATCCAGAGTTAACGTAACGTTTTCGTGAGTAACGCGCATTGAGAACCAGACTACTATTCCATTCGTTAATTTTTTGTTGAATTCTTGGATTTTTTAGCGTTTTTTCTTTAGTCTAAATCGGCTTCAACACATCCCACAGAATCTTCCACCTAGTGACGGCCACGTGGTCTAGTGGTTTCTCCCTGTGGTCCCTCTACTACGATAAGTTCCTCCGCTATGAGTTGCACCCTCTGCCTGGACTCTCAACACCTTCCATCGACCCCTTCCTTTCTGAGAGCCTTCATCTAGCTCCAAAAATGTCCACCGAGTTCTACCGGCAATGTCGTCCATTCCATGGGACTCTTTTACCTTCGACCCCAAAATTCCTGTCTTCCCCATATACTTTCAGAATAGCCTTCGAAGACATTTAGTCAACGTCCATGGATGAAAGTTTGGCACCATAGCCTTTCGTATGCGATAATGCTCACCTAATGAATTTTGCGACCGCATTTTGTTAATGCTGCCTGCGCCAACAATTTTCCACCTTGTCGACCCTCGATGACTCGGGTTAATGTGGGCTGGAGTTTGTTTATTTTTCGTCTTCTTGTTGATGGCAACCTTTTCCAATAGTGGTGGAATTTTTGGTGCATATAGGCTCAGAAATATTTGTGAATAATGTTGGTGTTGGATCAATAGAAGGGTTCTGGGGTTTGGAAAAGGTGATCAAGAGAAGGTTGGAAGATCAAAGTGGGAGGTTTTAATTACTCTGCCGGGACCTTCCTAAACGTCCTCACCCGCTTGCAAATGGATATTGAGGACTCCTCGTGGGCTAAATGGCCTTTTGTGTTATTTGAAAAATTATGATGGTCTCATTAAGGGAGATAGCCGTGAAGCAGAGACAGTTTTTTTAGTATCTCTTGCTTTCGATGCAGCTTAGTATATGATAGTATTGTCATGTTTATTCGATTCTGTGCTTGTATTTTTTTACCGCTTATTTCGCAAAAATGCTCCATTTCGCTGTATCGTAGCTCTAGTTGATAAATAGTGTAAAGGATAATATTTAGTTTTTATTTTTATGCTGAGAGATCCTAAAAATTTTATAATTAGATGCCGAATTTTAATGAGTGATTTAATTTAGTAATTGCTGAAATTTCTCTGTGCTTGAATAATGATTCTTTATTGAAAATATCTTTAGGCATTTAAGTTTAAAATGTCTTAATGAACAGCATTATTACCTCTTTATTTCCGTAGAATTTAACGTAGATGAATCAAGTTAATTGCATTGTGAATTTATAAGCAGAGGGAGACCAAATAACCATTTATTCGTATAAATTCCTAGGGATAGAACTTGGAAAACAATTATGTTGGTTCAAAACAGTTTTTAATTGATATTTATGTTAAGCGCGCATACCACTTAAAAATGAATAACAATTGATGCCTAAAGCCACGTGCTGTAGTAATTACGCTACCAGTGAGTATAAAGAAACAAAGTATCGCTGGGCTTAATGAATTCACCTCAACGTTTATTTTTGGTTATATAAAATCAAGATCACACCTATTCCGTTATCATATAATTTAAATGGATTGTTTCACTGCTAATTAACATGAAATAAATGCCAAGAACGACTTGTTATTTAAAGAGTATTTAATGTTTACAACGCACATCATTATATGAGAATGACTTACATTTGTGTTTAAGATGTTATTACTCACTTATGAGGCCATTAAAATTTCATGTCACGGAATTAAGCTAATTTGCTTAAAGGTATGAAATGTCTGTTTGTGCCACAGTTAAAACGCATCGTTTAATTCCACGCCCCATTACCGTGGCAAGACGTGGGTTTTAATTGACGGAACATGGGGCCAATAAACTCTCTGGGCTCTTCCGGACGCGTCCGACAACGCTTTAATAAGAGCTCAAAGTATCAACTAGGACGTCTCGACGGGCTGCAACGTCTTCCGCACGATTTCCATTCCTTCTCACCTCTATATCTTCTTCTCCTCCTTCTTTCCATATTCCTTCATATTTCTCCCCCTGTTTCCTCCTCCCACCTTCCTCCGACCATTGCTTCGTTATCGCCTCCGTTTCCTCGCATAAAGCGTCTTCATCAATCTTCACTTCCCATCTTCGTCTCTTATTCGTCCTCTTACTTACTCTTCCTCCTTAATTAGTCCCCTTAACTCACCCTTCCACGGACGCAAATCCTTCTCCAGTTCATCCCTCCAATTTTGCCCCTCTTTCACCGAACAAATACGATGTATTGGTTCCGATATTCGATGTTCATGAGGCATAGCACTAACTATGTTAGGAGCCATTAGAGACTCGAAAGCTTAGATACTACTGGGTAGAATCAGACGAGTTTCAGTACGACACGGAGGATATTATTTTGACCAAAGAAAAAAGAAAAGTGGAATAATAAGGAAGATACACTGCCAAACGTATAAGTACAAACATTCATTCTTTCCACGCACCATTAAAGGTTATAGAAAAAAAACAGCGCGAAAGCAACATAAGACATATCAATAACATACCACAATTCACCTCTTTTCTCTCTTCCTATCTATTTCCCCTTATTCCCTCCTCATGGCTGGTGTTCCAAAGTCCCCTACCACACGACACTTTAGTGGTTCGCAGCGTGCTATATACATGCAGATACACAATGTAACTGACGTAATAGCTCACTGATTTACGTGTCTTACGAAATATCAAATAAAGAACAGATAAGTGTAGCCAAAATTGATTTTTCTCTGTAATTGTTTGTGAAAAATCTGAAAAAGTACTGCAATTTCAACATAAAAACTTTAGATGTTCGCCCATACCCAACTATTAGCTCAGTGGAGAAAAAAGATAACGCATACATTTGGAATTAGCGCCCTAATAGCCATCGATCAATACCTCTATTTTCTTTGCGGAATGAGTAAGACGACTTGAGGAGCGACGGAAATTTGACGCGGCGTGTTTCTCAAACGACGCAACAGCAGAAACACTTCGACGGCAGCGAAATAGTACCCTCTTACAGCGAGGCACTCACGTAATAATCTACGACTCTGTCCGTGGCATAACCACACCCAATAGTTACAGCTCATGCGAGATCAGTTAACATAAATAGTAAATGTTTATTACTTCCTTCGTAATTACAATGAATATTTCTGAAATAAAATAAGGAAGTTTTAGGTAGCCTTAATGGTTATTAGGTACTGTGCTGAGACTAAGCTTGCTGATGATATACAATTTGCTGCCGGCATTAGTAATAGTAAGAAATAATAACATTAAAATCCACATGAAATAGTAATTAAAAATAGTCTCCTTATGCATTCATTAATTTGCTCAAATTAGTTTAGAATAGGTTTTAATATGTTGCTGAGCACAGAGTTATTTTTTAACAAACAAAAATTAGCAAGAAATATTTTTTTTTTACATTTTTAGTAATAAATTGAAAACTGAGTCCACATGCGCAATAGATGTTCTCTCATAATATCGCTATGCGATGCTGAAATCGGAATGTCGCACAGCCCCTCCTAGCAGCACATCTCCCACCCTCTCACTTCCCCGCTATCCCTTAGGCTCCATCTCGCTCACTCGCCAGTTCATTATGCAGACCAACACGCGTGGTCTTCCGCCACCTTCCCCCCAGCCACTTTTATCTCCCTCCATCTCCCCTCGGCGTCCATCTATCCGCACCCTTCCCTTCTCCCCTTTCCACAAGATCCCTTCGCTTATCCATCTCCCTCTCTCTCCAAACCCTTCCCAGCGCATCCTTCCGTCGCCTCTCTGACTCCTTCCCATCTCCTCTCGTTCCATCTAAACTCACCATCGGCCACCTCATCACTGCCCCTTCCCCCCCCCCCTAGCCCCCGCATTTCAGCTTCCACTTCGCACCCTCCCTTCTTCCGCTAAGGCACGCCTAATCTACATCCCGGTCGTTTTCTCTACCGGTCTCCACCCCTTTTTCCTGCGTCGGCAACTGCTTTGGCCCACTGATTCGTCGCGGGTGGGATTTCGTCGTCTACTTCACTTCTACTTTCAACGATACGTGTCGATAAAAGGTTCTAAGCGATCTTGCGAGAGTGAATCAAGGCCGATCCATAGTTCATTTTCCGGTTTAGTCTAACTTAGTTTTGATTAGAATTCTTCAGCCTTTTATCTTCCATGTCAATTTATTTATCTTCCCCGCCAAGAAATTGTTTTTAAAAGGTGTTTTGTGGTTCTCCCACACGTGTTAAAATCCTGGAGTGTATTTGTCGCGTACCTTGTTTATACTAAAATTCGTAAAAAGATAATCATGCAGCATAGAGGATGTGTCGATAAATGGTTCCAACCGATCTCGTGGAATTTAATCAAGACCAATCCATATTGGTCAAAAATAAACTTTGTTATATTCCACACAAATTTATTAAAAACACGACCGGTTTCGACCTATTCAGGTCATTCTCAGGAGAATGACCTTAAAAGGTCGAAACCGGTCGTGTTTTAATAAATTTGTGTGGAATATAACAAAGTTTATTTTTGACCAAGATGCATTCATTCCACGAAGTGAACTCGCAGACCATTGATTTTATACCAATCCTTAGTTCATATGACGGTTTCATTTAACTTATTTCATTGGAATTCTTCAGGCTTTTATCACCACTGTCAATTTTCTTATCCTTCCCACCAAGTAATTGTTTAAACCTCGTATGACTTCATGAAACGTAGATGGTAAGGTTCGAAACTTGGCAAAATTACTTTCCAGAACCAAATGCCATGAGTCCCGGTTTGATTCTCGTCAGATATAGGAATTTTTCAATTGAACTCTGATGCACACTAGAGTGTTCCCAGGAGATCAAGTGCAGTAACCTCTCCATTGTATGGGGTATGGAAATTGATCTCTTGACGTTTCTCGTCATGAGGAAGTTCTAGACGCAGTGTTTCTTAATTACTCCATTACTACCCCATCCCGTCATATCCCGATCTACTTGCATCTGCCTTCCCATCTATTCTGGAGCATATGACCTTACCGGCCGGTCGTTTTTCCTTATTACCATAGCTTATGGCGATATGACTATTCGTGACTTTCAGGAAGATCAGGAGTATGCGCGCTCAGCAAGATATCTGGTTCATTTTCTCTCGTAAAAACTTCTGATATTTCTGCATAAGTCACTCATATCTATAACTATATGCCTGTTAGCTTTACGTCACACAAAGTTATTTGCTATCAAATATATATGCTGACTGATCTGTAAGAATTGTGCCTTAGTCACTTTTGATTATACGACTGATAGCCTCGGTAGTCTGAAGTTTTCATGGGAAGGGAATTAGACAGGATACCTAAAGGTTCTGTTGTTCAAACCCCGTTTTAAAAAGGAACGTAACTTGCTTTCAAATGGAATCTTTTGCGGCATTTGAACTAAATAATTCCTGCTCTGAGTAACGTCTTTCGGCATTTGTGCATGAAATCCAGTCATTTGTATGCCTGTGTCGTGTCATCTTTTTGGTCAATATAAGTTGTACTTGCTTTGGGCGGCCACTTGAAGATAAGACTCCGTATTCTCATTAACAGGCCTGGAATAAGGATCTCTTCCCTTTATTTTCGCGTCTCTAATGCAGTCCAACGTCATTGCATCAACGCATTTGTTCCCTCTGGATGTATTCGCGTCGGAAATTATCCACCCTAAAACAGCGGTAATGTCGTTGGTTAGCCCTTCTTCCAGGCCGTATAAACCAACCCCTGAAATGTTCCTGGCATATCCTTCGTACTCCCTTTGATAACTCCTTATTTGAATCCCTCCCAATCCATTCCGTACCTTGGAAGTAAGGGGTGGTTGGGGTGCATTAAGTCCCCTGGGGGTGGGGTGACTGCCCTAATTATCTCCTACCCCTTCAGCGTCCAGCTATCTTCCTCATCCGACCCATAACCCTTCTGCACACTCTGTACCTTCCCACTCACACCTCTGCAAACCCTTGCCATTTCCTCCCGCCATCCCTGTCCACTCGATTTAACCCGGCTAGTGGGCGAAAAAAAAATTTATCCGGCGCAATTTTATTTCGAAAACCTCATTGTTTTCAGTAGATGCTCAATTAACATATTGTTTTTTTAATTTTACGGATTATTATTTTCTAAATTATTTTATATGCGCTAAAATGCATGCTAAACCTTTTCAAATTAGATTGAACCTGAGCCTCGCATTCCTCCTTATAACTTTATTTAATTTTAATTTTATGGCATCTATTTGACCACTTCAGTCATCTCTTACGGACTTCTACACTTCACTCGCTCGGATCTTAATTTTCTTTCTTCATCGGAAATAATCCTTCCGTCCATCTCTGTTTGTTGACCTTGGTTTGTAGTCTGATCTGTCTGTCATAAAAAAACAAAATACAAAAAATATCGGATCGTCTGAAGCATTCCTCCTTAATAAAGGAATTTTAAAAAACTATTTTAATTCAGAATGAAACCACGTAACTTTAACTTATTTATTGCTTGAGTGTATTAATATTTTTATTGACGTTCAAATAATAATATTTCCGGTGGAATATGGGAATTATTTTAATCAGCCTATAGATACTTCATCATTTTTAATTCTCAAACTTCTGCTGGAAAAGAACATGGTTTCTTATAATACTTGTTCCCGTTGGGCCGAGTGCTGAAACCTGAACTAAACCTCGAAATTATGTAAGCCAGGCAGGTGTTTATAGTGTAGCGTACCAACTAAGAAGATGGGAGGTAAAAGAGGATTCATTTGGAAAGCGTATGAGTAAATTGTGAGTCTGCATTAATTTTTGGCTTAAGGATGCTTTCATTGAATTGTACAGAACCTTTCCTGTCCATTAGGTTTATGCCATTATATTTCCTGAGGAATCTGTTGGCCCAATTCTCCAAAAGTCTCCTAGGCCAATTGTTGTGCGGTCGATGTTTCAATACCCGATTAAATTATCGTCCAGACAAGACGGCTAAACCCAAATGGACAATACTCAAGTACAGACTTTCTTCCAGTGGGTGAAGTTAGAGTAAAGTGTTCGTTCCTGCGCAGAGTTTAGAGTAAAAAGTAAAAAAAAATAATATTCGATTAAAAATTGCAATTTTTTTCAAAGGCGCTCATCACTAATCCTTGCTCTCCCCTCCAACCTATCCCTTTCCTCCGCTTCCGTGGTCCACGCACGTGTTCATCTCTAGACCGACCCTTAACTTGCCACCCTATCCAAAACGAGACTTCGCCCCCGACGTCCCCCATTGGCCCAGATAAGAGCGCTCCCTGGGGACAATGCGAGCCTCCACCCGAATCCTGCCCTTCCCCTACCCTCCCGTGGAGCGGTCGGTATCCCATACACGTTTTCCCATAGTCTCCAACCGTTTCGGGTCTTGGAAAACTCCACCGTCTACCTTCTTAACCCTTTTGCTACGAACGCCGTGTTAGCAAGGCGTAAAAGTTTCTACGTAAACGAACGGACGACTTTTAAAAACAGTGAAAACGCCGGCGCGAAAAGGTTAACTTCAGCGTTTTTGCGTTCCTAGTCCTTCCCTTCCTCGTCATGTTCTTTCCCATGTGTCCATTTTCATCGACCCAATTCCTCGCCGTTAAAAGTACCAACCATACCATCTTACGAAAACCTATCAACTTACCTCTCTGAGCGAAAAACGCTATCCTCTTCAGACTCCATGTTTAACATACGACAACAGAAATTTTCTTATTTTCATGACTTGGAGACCTGGTTGCCAGCAATGCCTATTACGTCAGTTTTTTTTAGTAGTAGATATCAGGATGGCATGGTAACCTATTTCAATGCCTTTTGTTTCTGTTTTACCAAAGTTTTCAGCGTTTCATGAAGCACTCGCGAACTTTGGCTCTGAAGAGCCTATGGGAACTTGAAATCGTGTATATACTTTTGTTGAACCAAACCTTTTCCCTTTTTAGAGCTGTAGCCAGTTCCAACAACTTTTATTTCCATAAATTCGACAACTCATGATCGTTACCAGAAGACAGATTTTAGCCACACGATACCCACCGGGTGAGGTTTTCTATCCGAGTTTGGAATGACTCTCTGAGGTAGAAGATCCTCTATTCCTTTGGTTGACCAAAGAGTCATTTATTGAAACATCGGTAGACATTGAAACCCTCGCTTGGTGATTAGTGCAATAGACGGTTTTTTAGCTTTGGCTTTGAAGATGTAATCAAACGCTATAACTCAATTGGCATTGCGTTACTTTTAGACCAACCAAACGGAGGTAAGGGAACGGAGTGGAACTGCTCTCATTCAACGTATTTTTCAAGATTTTCAACGCTATAGGTATTCGTTTAAATGTGTAAGCAAAGCCTCTCCTCATCATGTTATACATAGACCCCTGATTTATTATGGAATGTGATTTAGGCCTTAAAACTGATCGCCGGATCTTCATCCGAAATTGTTAGTATTATGTGGCTATTACCATTGGTTAGCTGTCGCATGTCCCTCATCAGGTTGATGAAGAACTTGAAAGATTACTTTGCCAAGTTTGTTTGCTCCTTTGGTAAAATTATTTTGTCATTATCCATATAATCGCTACTACTTTCTCTAGGCAACTTTCTGTGTGAAGCACTAGAATCAAGAAAAAAACAAAAAAAAAATATCTATTGAGCCGAAAAAATTGGAGAATGGTGAAAATTATATTGTAGACAGAATGATAAATAGTAATCCATGGAAAATGATAGTAAATGGCAATAAAATGACATTAATTTGCTAAGATTTCTCAAACAAGAGAACATATCTGAATGCGTGATTTATAGTACATACTATCAGATATTATCATCTTGATTTTTAGTCGTACATAGCGAATATATATGAGCGAGTAGTGGGAAGTTACGATGGTAAAGTAAGAAAGGTGAAAGCTAGTCAAACGGTTACACTTTAACTTTCAATGGTAGTATTAAAGGAGCATTCCTTTATCGCTCTTGTCTAATCTGAATGTTTTTGCTACAGGCAACCTGTTCGGCCTTTGTTCTTCATTGCAATACAGTTGTGTACCATTCTCCACTGTTCCTTCAGTTGCTCTTTTTCCCAACTTTCCATCTCCGCTCTCGCCGAAGGAATCTCCTCATCTTCCAACAATTCGCCTTTCCCCGTTTCTCCTCCAGAAGCATTTGCAATGAGCGCCTTATAGCTTCCATTTGTCTTCTTAATTATGAGTCTATTTATCTCTTCACCTGCCTCCTTTCTCGCTCCACTTTTCAGGTCATTTTCTCCGAGTTTGTGGAGTAGGGAGAGTTTTGGGGATGTTGGATGAGGGTTGGCAAGGCAGCAGCTGCTTGATCAATGATAAGGGAGCAATTTGCCTCAGTTTCTACAACTTTCCTACCTATAACAGTAAAAAGTTAAGGAATGATGTATGTACTAGTCGCTTAACTACCTTTGCGTTATTTCTCAGAGTTATGAACTTTCCTTTTCTTAATTAGATGGGGTGAAATTGAAGCTCACACCTAATAGAAAGAGTAACAAGAAATAATGTTATGTCCTTCATGCGGAAGCGTTTTCCTTGAAAAATGTGCAATAGCATTAGTTTTAATAACTCCTTTCAGGCATTTATGAATGCCACATTTATTTGCTATCATTTGAGAACGTATGGCTGTAAAAGAGTTCCCGCAATAAATGAAAGGATACCAATGAGTTAATCCGTAGAAAATAGAGGCTATTGTCTATTAGCTATGCAAAATGAACTCGGAAAAATGTTGTAAGTAAATAAATCGGGTGGAAAAGAGCCTATAAAAATGTTTTTCTTTACTGGTTTAAAAATCTTTTTTATTCGTTAAAGAATCTAGTTTACTATACAAACTCATCTTCGAAGGCTTATCGCCGGTAGAGATCCACACTTCATCAATTCCTTCTAAAAGCTGTATTTATTCTTTTTTCCTCCTATATTACAGTTTATCACGAGTTATATCTGGTGCAATAATATCATTCCAACTTCTTTTCGCATTCAAATTACATCGTCCCTGTAGAATTTTCGCTATATCATTTTAATGTGAAACCAGTTTTGGGTGTTACGCTTTCTCGAAGATCCTGTTCAATAAATATTTTTGTCTTCGAGATAAGAATGGTCTGGGGAAATTATAGATCATTATTAGCATCTCGCCCACAAGTTATATGAAGTACTAGTGAAAATGATAATATTAACTCTCCAAAAACATACGCAAGTTCTGAAGAAGCGAATTGATATAAAATTACAAAACTTTGACAATGAGGTAATATCAATCTATTGTTTCCTAAACCTATCTTCTCCCGAAAAAAATGAAAATTTATGTATTGTAAATTCATTCAATAGACATGCACCATATTTTGCGCATTGCTTGACCTTTAGAATAACACAAAGTTATGAAATTTGATGCAATAATTATGAAATCTTGTAATTCGCTGCTTCGTGTATAGCATTCTGAGGAATATAGGCACTGATACTAATTGGGTAATTTCCAATAAAACTGTCATAGAATTAGCAGTTAGCTAACTTTCTGTTTCGCTAAAGAAAAGATGCTAATATCCTAACGATTGATTCCCAAGGTAAGGGTTTGCCTAATCATTGTCTGTTACATACTGTCAATTTTTAACCAAGGCTATTTTTTATTCCGTATCTTAATTCATTTGAGGAAAAAAGACATATCTACTCATGATGAACATGTAAAAAAATGCTTGCGTTCTCGTATTATTTGGTAGAGAGTAGTGAGATTTACTGTAGACCAACACCTTCAACTACAGATGATTTTTTCTCTTATTTCATTAGGTTTTGAGTTTTTTCTAGTCATATAAAATTTTAAAAAGTTTTGTTATGGCAAAAACTATCATTGACTGTGGAGTATTCCCTACACAATGCGTCGTTAAGAACTTATATACCACATTATTAATGCTAATCCTTTAGGTTAAATGGGTTGCGTACATAAAAGCTGCAGTCTAGGATGCCAATTCCTACTCGCGACTGCATTTAGTGCCAGACAGTGATAATGACGCTCGATTATCTTCAGGCGGAGGTCTACTCGTCCCTGACGTTTTTACTCGCTATTGAATTTGCCAGTAGATTTTTTTTGAGCGGAAAATCCCGCGGGGATCGTTGTTTCCCTTATCTATTAGTCGGTCTAAATTGGGAACAGGATTAATTATTTGCCCTCACAGGCCATTACGGACAATGGACTCGTTATGCGTACGGATTTCAATGAAAGGGAGCCAGGCTGTATTATCTTCAGGAGTTATTTCGGAGAATTGTGGCCCCATTATTAAACGGGTGCTTAATATCCTCCCTTCAGAGGTCACTTTATTTCGCTGCAAAGACCATTTATCACAAGCTAGCCCATTCTCATGGAGAAGAGTAAAAAGTGGTAATAGAATTCTGTAATACCAGTCTCAATTCTCTACATTTAACTGTAAAAGTCATATCTTTCAAACTCTCATCGATTTAGCAGATTCAGTCACATTTGATGTACTTATTTCGACCTTGACAAATGGATTTAAATTTTATTTGCTAGCAAAATTATTTATTAAATCTCAGGTGAACTATTTTTCAAAATAGTGTATATTGAATGGAATATATGGAATATACTCTTTGAAATTTAAGATCACTCTTTTTTTCTTCATCATCAATGATTATTAATACTAAACTTTTATGAGAAAACGTTTCCGGTGAACGCTGCGGAAAATTTTAATATGCATATTGAAAAATCACTTGGTAAAATTCCACACTTTAATTACGAAAAGACCGACCCAGATTTCGGCAACTCAGTGCCATTTTCAAGGCCCTGAAAATGGCACTGAGTTGCCAAAACTTGAGTCGGATTTTTCGTAATTTAAGCGTGAAATTTTACCAAGTGATTTTTCAATATGCATACTAAACTTTTATTTTATAAACTAACTTGTATCCACCTGTGAAAATCGATACTTTATTAGTTTTACACGCGAAATAATGCCGTAGTTCATTACTTTTTAGCTAACATAATCTTAAACGTTACATGCTGGCATAAATCCCTTCTTTTACTGTAAAAGTCTATTGGTGATATAACTTTCCGCTCAGCGAAGCACTTTGCACCAAAGGCATCGTTTACGAGGGCCGTTATTCAACTTATTCATATTTATGCCCGATAAAAAAGTACTGCTTAACATAAAGATCTGTCATATTCTCCTCTCGTGTTCCAAGTTTCCGAAAGTGCATGCTCGGCCCCACGAAAAAATAGCCATCAAATCCACGGTTTAGGCAAGATAACGGTCGTGTAAAGGGATCGTAAGTCCAACCCTTTTCCTCCCATCGAAGTCATACAGAAAAAAATAATAATGAAACCGTAAATCCCGAAGCCGCACTCAAAGACATGATCCCGTCCCATGTCCTTGGCGTATCATTCCCCGTTTTCCTTTTCCCTGCTAATACCCCCTTCCAACTCCTCGACCGTAATAACATTCCACCCTTAAGCCTGAGAACGTTTTCAAACCTAAAATGGTGCCCTAGCTCTTATCCTATGGCGCCACACGGTGTCGACAAGTGTAACATAAAGACACGTAGTATAATTCTTTCCCTTTTGGACCCTTACCCTAACCCCCTTCCCTCGTCCTTGGCTGCCGGTGAAAATGGAAAGTGAGTGGCTCTCTATATGATTCCGTCACCGAAACATTCATGAAAATACTGCTGTGCGAAATTTAGAGCTGTCTTGCAGGGTGACCTCTCTCCTCGAAAGCCGTGCACGTCGAGGATTTATAGGTCTTTCCATTTGGTTTACACTGCAGAATTCCACCGTTCCACTCTATTAATTTGGTATAACACATGGTTCAGCTTTCAGTTACAATCTAGTCTGTCTGTAATTATTATTTTTATTATTAATATCAGTCTTTAATTATTACAAGATGCTATTCCACCATATCTTGCAAGACACTGTTTAAAAGGCGCCTGGAAATAAACATATAATTGGCACTATATTGCATCTGGTATATAGGAATAGCTTTGAAGGTTGTTAAGATTTGCACTCTTTCTCTTCAGCTGATTCCAACGTGAGTAGAGCGGTGAACAGAATGTAAAGGGAAAAAATATGGAACGGATGAGGTGTGTTCCCGAGGGAGTGATGGATTATATGTTCTATTAACGGGGAGGAAAAAATCAATCTTAAGAGAAGCATTTAACCTTCACTGTACTTTCACAAAATCTAGTGATTGGTCGAGGAATGGATATAAACAACAGAGTGATTTCCGGAAGTAATTTACTGCAAAACTGTTTTCACGCCACACGCGAAGGAAAAAGCTTTCGTGCGCGTGCATTGGCGTGGCGGATTTTTGTCGGCCTGTTCATCACGTAAAGGAACGTTCCCGCCCAAAGGAATCTAATCGCATTCCGGTGGAAAAATGATTCTTGGTATTGAAATTTATTGAAATATACTCCAATCTTGTAAGTATATTTCTCTTACGTGTCTAGTGACAATTGAAAGACCGTTTATTGAACAATATTAGCAAAACTATGGCCATATCGGCTCCCTTTGTTATTATTAGGATAGATCAGACGCTGGATTTCTTTCTCTATTCTCCATGTGCCACTTCATACGTCGTTTACCTTTCGAAGTAACCAACCCAAGTTTATGAGTTTATGCCTACGCATTCATTTATATCTACATACTACACTTTGAGCCGCCGCAGAGGCGTAATGCAGGGGTTGCCACCAGCCAGGAAAGGGTTGGGAATAGAGTAAAGAAAGGTGGAATAAACAGAGGTGAATTGTATGTTAAAGATGTTTCCTATATTACTGTCATTCTGTTTTTTATAATCCTTATTGGTGCGTGGAAAGAAGGAATGTTTGCATCTATCAGTTGGCGGTTTTTTTCCAGTTTATAATTGTGTCGCTTCTATCACTTCTAAAGATATAGTGCGAGTTCCAAACAAAATCCATCATGTTGAGTTGGAATTTGCCTAATTCATTCATTCATTAGAGTAATCTACCGGTTAGAGTTAGGTCATGATAAAAGTCAGAGAATATCTAACACACACTTGCACGTGCCGTACCCTATCTATGTCTAGTATTTACTTTTTCATCTAAGCATAAGTCCTACATTTCTTCATCCCATTCATAAAACCTATTCTAATTCTTCCTCTTCCCCGCTTACCCGACATCCTACCCTATATCACGGCCTTCAGCAAACCATCGCCCCTCATTACCGCATCCAGCCACCTACCCTGCCTTCCCCTAATCTCATCCACAAGTTTCCTCTCCTCACCCACCATGTCAAGCACTTCCTCGTTTGTCTTCCTTTCCGTCCAACGCACCTTCTCCATCCTCCTCTACACCCACATCTCCTGAATAATAATACTCTAATAAAGCCTAGCGTGCTGCCTCCCAAGTCTTTAACGGCTACCAATCTAGTGTTTTCATCATCTTCGTTTTGTTAGCTCGTAGCAGTTTTTGATGAAGCGTGCGAATTTCCTTTGACATTTATTTACTTCGCGAAATTAATATTTCTGTGCGGGGCCCAAAATGCTCACAACCTATTTGAGATGTGGCGATTCGAGATTTTACTTCGAGGCTAAAATAAACTCAGATATCCGGAGTCTCCTCGAATAATTTGTGGGAAGAATAATGTGGGAAGAAGAGGGAAAGAGATCATATGCTAAAACAAATTCCCACACTCATCACAAAAGCCTTCGAGCAAAGTTTCGTCGCACTGCGACATCTTCAGGTGTGAAGTGTCACTCGGCGTTGGCTGGCGTGCTTATGAACCTTGTTGAGAGGGCGAGGATTTCGGTTGAGACAGGAGTGAAAGGTGTTATTATTGTTTGAAACTTGGAATGATGGAGAAAAGTCGACGGGTGTGAAGGAGAACCGGTGAGGCGCATCAGACATCGAGTGACACTTGCCATAGTCGTTCTCCGTTATATCAGGTGTCGGTTAAATTATCATCATCATCGTTTTGTATCCTGCCAGTTGACTGGTAGGTTTTAGTCTCCGCATCAAGAGTTCGGATACCACGCCTAAAAATACGTTTTTCAGGCCGTTGGCATTGTTATCTCCGTGGTGGCATGCTAATATACAGCATATATATTTTTCACCGTCACCTTGGAAAACGTAGGTAATACATAAGTGTTTTTGAATTAAATTTATAGTTAAAACATCGGAGATAAAGAATGTAAATCTCAACTAAAAATTGACCTTTTTTGCTAGAATCATTCTCAGCTTTAGGATTCCGGAAGTTATGATGAAATTAGTCCTAGTTACGTATTTTATATTTGAGTCTAGATATTCCTAAGTAGAAACTTAAGTTCATTTAATTTCTGTAATCGTGTAAAAGGTCTAGCTTTTATGTTGGACGGGCGTCGCCCAGTGTGCAGGAGAGAAGATGACTCCGCTGTCTCTTCAAGCGGGAAAGCCACCGGGATCGGGGCTGCGCATGTCGGTACCAGTAGGACTCGACCACTTCGCCTGGCTCTTCGAAAAGTATCCCATAACTTTCCTTTTTTGGGGACATCGTTAAACTTTCATTTACATAGACCTGCTACCTGCTTGACGATCATTCCTTTCCTTTTTGCATCTGTGTAACTTATTGTGAGCTATTCTCTATGATCATATCATATCATACTGGAATACAAACCCATTTTCCCTCTCGCGCCGAATCCTCTGAAATAATTAAGCCGCCAAGGCGTCCTCTTCGATTGAGAATTTTTTGAGGACTTGAATTTATTTCTTTTTTTCAATTTCAAATATTTGAGTCTCCTCAGCGGTCCAAGCCCGATTATGATATTTGGATTTACATTTCCTTTTTACACCTTCTGAATCTACTCATCTAGTTCAAAATTAATTTTCCCTGCTGGAACAACATTCTATTTTGTATAAACCTCGTAACAAGATCTTTTTCTGTTGGTAAAACGATACGCTCCAGTTTACAGTTTTCAGTTATTTTTTCTCAACAAAATTACTTGAATCTCTTCTCTTTCTCATTGCTTCACAGTGGATGTGATTTTGCGTCATAATATTAAATCCTATATCATACTAATATATAAAAATTGAATGGTGTCTGTCTGTCTGTTGCTCAATCACGCAAAAACTGGTGAACCGATTGAGCTGAAATTTTGCATGTAGAGGTAAATGTATATGGGTTGAACATAGGCTATATTAAAAATCCCTCAGGGCCCCGAAAGTCCCCCCTGGTGGTCCCTGAGAGTCCATGCTAAGCATTGGGTGCGGTGCAGTTATTTAATTTATTGCTTTATAAAAGTACTTCCACTCAAGATGGAGGGCTGGGATTTTTTATCAGATGGCTGAATAAATGAAGTTTTTAGTTCTTTCAATCGATTTTCTTTTACGCTTCGTATTTCTCTGAAAATCATGTTTATAGCTGAAAAATCTCACATTTTTTCTGAAATCAACAAGAGCATATTTCCTTGACAACCAGAGATTTGAATTTCAAAGGATATTCATGCATCTGACATTTAAGTTTTCCTGTCGGCCCATGATAGCACGTAAAAGAAAATTTGTATAAGAAGGGCCCAGAGTCCCAAGGTCCCCATGATAGATTGATTTGGGGGGTAAGTAATCGATAAATTCAATGCATATTTACAAGTATACTCTTCAATGTCTATTCTCAAAGTAGCTCTCAAAGGGGAACTGCATGTATATGAGAGAACACTTACGTAGTCAACGATTCACATAGGGGGAATTAAAGGTGATATTTATGTGCAGCAAATAGTAACAGTATAAATGCCTCTGTTGTTACAACATACATGGCGGTGTTTATTGTTGTTTAATACTCAGATGTATTCCACATAGTGGAACCGTCTGCCTCTCATTACGATTTCGAACTGTTTTTTTAGACCAATTCGCACATAAACTTTACGAGTTATTTATATGTACTTAAACGTGTTAAAATGCAGTTTACTTACATTCACTCAATCATCGAGTTGCCTATTCAAGTCTTTCACTTACCTCTGTGTTTCCCCTCCTAGGACTTAAAAATATATCCATAAACATGCCTAATAGAATAAAGGGAATACCTTTTGAAACAATCTTCTGAAGCATGAGGAATGTCTTCTTAGCGAGAAAAGGAGTCCTTGCATAAAAAACGACAAAGGTTAGCCTTGGATGTTCAAAGACATGCCTACCAGAAATTCGTGATAATCTCTCCGTGGTGTTTCTCGGATTACGCTAAGAACCGCACAAATTTCATCCTAACCAAACCTACTGACGGGTAACCAGCTAAAACTCTGGTTCAATATTGAGCCATCTGTTTCGAAACTTCAATCTGTTTTAATATGGCAGAAATTATAATTGCGTCACTACATGCTTCTTACCCATAAGAAGAACGGATATTCTGCGCAATGGACGTCATCGGTGCATGAAAATTGGCAAGTGCACTAAGACTGATCACCATAGATTTTTAATTTTGTAACCAATGATTATGATTTAGGAAACAATGAATATAGCCACTCTTTACGCCAAAGGCATAGTCCGGGTATTGAAGGATTCATAGGACAAATAAACATCGCTGCTATTGAAAATGCTCCTTTTGACGTTGTCAACCGATGGATTATACTCTACTTTCCTATCCTGATTATGATACTCAACGCACATATCAACGTTGCGTTGCGGAACTCAATTAAGTCATTGAATGCAAATATATTTATGTACACAAGGGAAGTGATCAAGCTGTTATTCACTCACAAGACGGCTCAAGAGAACTTGAGGGACGAGGTCACCATCTATCAACCTAGGTGCTATTTATTAAATAGTAATGAGTCTTCGTGGCCCATTATTGGGTTTTCCCGTGTATTACAGAGGACAAACAATCACTCAACTCTCCGTGCACGAAATGGAAAATGAACGAATTACAACGATTACAACAAAAAAGATAGGATACGAAAACCTCAAATGATCACGCTGACAGTATTCTTCAGGTTTTGTGGTTTTCTTATAAAATAAGTTCAATGTTTTTCGCATTCGTTGAAGTTCAACGGGTACCTTTAGCTAGTTTCTCATAAAAATGTTTCATAGATATTTAAACGACTCCATTTGCTCTATTTTATTCTAGCTTATTTTCAGCCCATTCTTTTTATATGTGGATAATCTGATAACCCTCATCTTAGTGATACGAAGGTAAATAACAGCGGTTGTATGTACACAGAGTACATAAAATAATTCCATCAATTGTTTGTGTGAGGCTTTCAGTTTTCTTTCCATTAGCCTCGATCCTTTTCTTCAAATTCTAGGCTAATTGATTATTTCAACATTACGGAGCGGTGAAAGGTAAAGTTTCAGGTGTAATAGAAGGCATCGCCGGCTTCTTATTATTTCTTAAAGCTGTGACCTCGGAGTAAATATGATTGAAAGGATCCGAAATAAAATTGAGCGAATAAAAAATAAGTGCGAATGCAGAGAAAAGTCTTCATATTCTAAAGCCTACGCATTTTGGCTTCCACTATTGCCGTACTTTATTCTTTATTCAACATTTCAAATAGCTATCCTATTCAACGAATATTTTTATATGCAGCCTTAATAATATCTATGATAATATTTTATGCTCCCATAGGAAACATTTTAAACTTGTCTACGCCGTAATCTGATTTATTGGTCATGTTTTCATACTTTTACCGTTGAATGGTGGGGCTGATGGAACAATATGTCTAGGCTTCATTTGTATCGCACCTCCGGATTTCAAACTTTCTTAAAAGAGTTTGTCTACATTTTAACCTAAGGTCCGATACTCATTCCCATTCTAGTTCATGATTTGAATGGGAACGCTTTCAGACACTGTCTAAGTGCTTTATTACAAATTAACAAAAAGCTGTTTTTGCAAATCTTGGCTGACTTTGTTGATTTTGTTCTCATCGAATTTCTTGTAAAAGCCTGGCGACACTCATAAAAATTATTGCAATGACCTATCAGATACCTTGACGATATTCGCTGGTGGGAGGTAGCGCCCGGAGAAGTGGAGAGTGCCAGAGGAATGGGATGTGTAGACGGGAGTTGACGAAGGGCAAGAGACGAATGAAGGCTCTGTGGTAAAGGGAACAAGAACCGCTCATTCTGCCTCTAGAGAGGAGGCTTGTCTGGCGGGACTGGTGGCGGGAGAAAGGAATGGGTTAGGGGTCGGATGAAGGGAGAGGGGGCATTGGGTTGCGGTTGAAGCCTTCCACAGATACTCAGCATCCCGAAACAATGCAAGCCAAGCTTTATAGGAGTTGGGGAGACGGGAGAGAGGTCTGAGTTTTCCCCGGAAAGGGAGAAGTGGTGTCGGGGTGTAGACTGGCTTTGGGATGGGAAAGTAATTTTAGAGGAACGGTGCTTCAACGCTTTTCCTCCATGACGAGGGTCCATCTACGTCCACGCGCTACTCCGTGTGGATGTAGATGCGTGAGCCGCCACAGAGGTGGGTGGCAGGGTGTGTTAGAACACCGGCCAAAACAAGGAAAGGTGCAGGAAAGAGGAATATGCTTTGGTGGCTTGAGCGCTGGATTCTTATCCCAAAGGCCCGGGTTCAAATGACGGAAGCGGTGGAGATTTTGCAGTAAACGTCTTAAACCTACCTGGGTGCTAGATATATTTACGATTCTGTGCTTCGTAGGTCATATGTGGCGTTGAACTGTGGAACGTGTAGCACCTTTGATTAAGAGTGGACTAATGCGATTGCATGTTTTTTTTTCACCCTTACTCCATATTCTATCCATCCTAAAAATTTTCAGTTGACTGTCGACTCTCACACTAGACAACCAACCATCCAACGAATTTGGCAATGAAAGAATGATTAATGATGTTCTTTCCATGGAATTCTTTACCTGAATCATAAATTGTGCGTTGTGAGAAAGATTTATGCGTTCGATATTGAATTTCTGTTGTTAGGATGAAGTTTTCCTTCCTACCGCTTTTACTTAACGCTCTGTCGGGGTAAATTGTTGTTTCTCATTTTTACCTGTTAGAGATGTAATTAAATTTTATTTTGACCTTAACCTAACGTGTAAACTTGGGTCTACTCAGGGTTATAAAAAAGGGAACACAATTGACTGTTGAGGAGATCGGGTTGGAGTGTTGGCTGCCATGTTTTCGCTATTATCTCAATGGCTATTTTTTTAATCCTGATAACGACGGATAGGCTTCTGTTGAATCTCAATCCATTCATGACTTGACACAAGAAGAGTATTTGTGAATAAAGTAATCTTCCCTTCGTATATGACTTTAACTATGGATTCTTTGTCTCTTTTCAAATGACATTTCAAATGGCCTCGGCATTCGTTTACCTCCACTAATATCTGTTTATAAGGCTTATTCTTGGTACTCTTAGCTAGTATTGCTTTTACACTGAGCGCCTTACCCAGAGGATAATAAAGAAACTTGCCAGATTAAGACAATCATGAAATGGATATCCTTACTAAGGAAAGAATGGAATGAAGATCTCGCTATAATTCAAGAAGAGAGAGAATCACGAGACTAATGTGATACAAAAGAATGGAAGGAATGAGAAGATCAGTATGACTGCAGGGTCACTGCAGTCATACTGATCTAATTCTGAGTCATAGTGCAGGCACTAATTTTATCACTCTTGTCTTTCCTACGGATATCTACATCTACAAATCACCGAGCAAGCCACTTCCATGGAATGCGGTAGGGGTTGAGCAGTCACAAACATGTATCTCACTATAACCTATCAAAGCTAGTATAACAACGACCACCGATGCATCAGCACCCATGGCCAATGCCTGTCAGGAGGCAAAGCCTCACAAGCATGCACTTAACTATAGGTATGCTGCCAATGTTGGAAGGATCGTAAGTATTTTGCAGATACATAAATGGACAGATATGCAAGAATTATGCTGAAATTATTCACGGAATGCGGTTAATACTAGGTAGCAGTTATACATACAAGTGCTAGGGAGTAAATCATTTAACTAGCTTCTCTTTCTATTTAAAAACCTAGTTAAAAGTCTCGCTGGCAGCTGTTATGGTCTCTAATCGTTCGCGGGAAAAATGAAATTTTAAATCTATCCGTTCTGCAGTCTAATTCCCTAATTTTATTCTCATAATCTGATCTACCGTAGTATGTCGGATTTCGTAAAATTTTATTAAGGTCGTCATAAAATAAATTGGTTTGGAACCTACGCAATAGATTAAGTCTAAATTTTAATCGACGGTCTGAAATAGATTCACATCCCAGTTGCTGCAAAAGGTAAGTTGCGCTAACGAACTGATGATCATGTGGATATAGGTTCGTGGGTAAAATAATATCCTCCTTGTTCGCCTGAAACTCGGGAGATATGAATTTTTCTAGTGACCTTGACTTAGCGCGTAACCTTTAAAACTCTATCCTCGGTTCGGGTACTACAGACGGTGACACAAACGGGGAAAGGGAAGCGTAGAACGCGGTTGGGGGCTAGAGGGAAGCCGGTGGAAGTCTGAAGCGAGCAGGATGAAGCAAGGGAGCGAGGGAGGTCGTTTTGATGGATGCAAAGAAGGGGTTGTGTGTGAGGGGGTGAATATTTCGAATGAATGAAAGGATAAAGGGAGTGTGAGAGCTTGGGTGTTGAAGGCATTGGAAGGGGTTGGAAGCGGGCATTTTTAAGGGCATTGGGGTTATGCTGAGTGGGAGAGAGGTGGTGAAAATAATGGAAGGGAGAGCTAAGGGTTGGTTTCCAGGGTTAATGGTCTCGTTGATTGGGGAGGGAAAGGAGCGTGACAGGTTTTTGGTGGGGGGTTGAAAGAGAAGAGACGGAGCCCCTGTCTGCCCGAGGCTAAGAGGTTTAGGGTTAGGCGTCAGGGTTAACGGGGAATCCTCACCAATCTATCTCCCTAACTTTCTAGCCTCACATGCGTGTTCGAACATGAATAATACAAGTGAGTAATCCTACTTATGTATGTATTTTCCATAAGAGTCTAATTGGAGAAATTACGAAAAAGAAGCAAAAGTGGTTGCAGCACGTAAATGCAGAGTGGCGACATTTTGAAAAAGACGAAAGAGAAGAAGATTTTTGGCGAGTGCGGGAGATTGATAAGATTGAAAAGATCTTGAGCGATATGTAGGGAAGAAAAAGGTACGTGCAGTGTAAAAGTAAATAGGTGAAATAGTATGGGTTGTATATTGGTAAATGGATCGTTTTAAAGATGTCCTTCACAGGCCCGAGAAATAATAAGCAAGACTGCATGATAATTCATTTTATTTGGTTACATCTTACACGTTAATGATGACGACGATCTGTTACCTAATAACGGATTGACCGTTGAGCATATTATTTTGAGCTTTTGTAGATTAGACTTGTAGAGAACAATTAAAAACCTAGGATGTATATGAAATATTCTAGGGTACCTATGATCCGGATATGGCTCCTTAGTGTGCGGCAGAATCGTGATTAATTTGTATTTTACATACTATGGAAGATGTTTGCACATTAACTTCTCAGGGGCAATGCGATTCATGAGCTCACGTATTAGGGAATACTGATGGCTCCCGGGGCCCAAACATTTCTCACTTAAAATTTAGCGTATTTTTTTGATATATTAGCATGCAACTCTTGAAATGGTTAGAGGATACAAGTAAGTTTTTAAGAAAAAGGTGGGTTGGGAACTAATCCGCCGGACTTCCCAACTGCCCTTACAGCCCCTCCTAGTTCTCCATTTTAGAACCAATCATACGAATGTGAACGTGAAAGTGAGGATAATATACTTAAGTAGAAATTCACAAATGGTTACACACCTTATTTCTTTGATTACAAGGATGAAGGGAAACCAGGAAACTCTCAATGAAAGATGCCAATATTTAAATAATATTACCACCGGCGAATTCTCGGTACTTAGTTTTCAAGGAAATGAATGGGTATAATTTTGAATATTTGGGCAATTGACACGTAGCTGGTAAAAATAGTGTTAAAAACGGAACAAACATTTTCTCGGAAAGAACGTTATGATTCTTCATATTATATCACAGCTGGGAATAAACAAAATTTTTCTTCCAAGCAATCACAAAGTTGCAAATATAGCGTAAAGATTGTCGCTAATGAGCGAAATGGTGCACCCAAATGTAATGGTGTGCACATGGAAGAGCCCAGGGTTCCCGCGCTGGTGTCTCGCCCATTGTTTCGAGAGGTGTGTGAGCAAGAGTAATTGGGGAGTGATGGGGAGCGAAAGTAAAAATGACGCTTTGGTTAATTACGGTGGGAGAGACGTTGTTGGAGAAACTCCGAAGGTCTGCAGAAATTAGTGGGGGAAGTCAGAGAAAGAACTTCCATTGTATTTTACCTCTGTTGTAGAATTTGTCAGAAAATAATAATTCACATGCCATATCAGTAGTGAGGGTTTTGGATACCTCCGAAAAAAATTACAACGTATTCAAACCTTCCCTGCTTTAATTCCAGCGTGAGAGTTTTCTGTATACGTGCAATTATCACCAGTTGTTTTAATTAGTCATTAATCGCTAGACGTTCAGTGAGTTCGGTTTGCCTAGCTTGTGTTTGGGCTATTACTGTTCAGGAGAAATGATTGCTTATGTTTTAGATAATCGTGGCATAATGTTCATTCTCATACATTTTCGCCATGAAATCATTCGTTTAACGCTGTGAAAGACTCGTAACTTTTCGCACAGTTATTGATTCTTATAATATTGTTGGATTAATGGAAGAGTTTATCTTTTATTTTGTAAATTTTATGAGTGTCCTGCGGAAGAAAATATATTTGACATTCACACATTCTTCTTTTGCATTCATTCTTGGCTTCGTTAGAAAAAAAATCACATTCTTTTTTTTTAGCATAAAATTTGGCTATAACAGCCCACTTCCCCATGATAAGAAAGGAATGGTTAAGGACCGTTTATCCATATCTACGCCTGAATTACTAACATGGTCTCTTTCTGTTACTCGTGCTCCGTATTCAAGTGAAATTCACAATATTCAAGGCTCATGTCCTTGTTCGATAGTAAATGATGGATTTAGGCCACAATAAAAGTATTCCTCTGTTATCTGTGGAAAATTGCGTGATTTGTGTCTCACAAAGAAATCCGTGTAATATTTTTTTCCCGGCAAATTAGCAATAAATTTTTCGGCGATGGAAAAAAGGTTCGTGTTGGGCACACCAAAATACATTTAATGACGACCGGTTGGATGTCAAGTCTCATTTTTCGTGTTTTCAAAAGAAACGCCACTGAGGGAATGGAAGCGAAAGTGGAAGTAAAAAGGTAAAAAATCGATCGATGGAATTGAAAGATAAGAGATGATAATCGTCTTGAGAATAGAAAGATTATTGTAAGATATGTGACATGTTGTTTCCGTCTTTCCCGAGATAAAGAATTGTTTCCTTGAATTAGTTCTCAAGTTTACGGGTTTTTTCTCTCTCACTTTCCCTGAGATCATAGATTTAAATGGAAAAATGTGTAGAAGCATGATAAACAAAACAAAAGTCCTTTTGATGGTGAATTATATATTTTTTTTATTTAATGGGGGAATGAGAAACGGAGCGATCGTTCTTGGTATAACGTAGCGTGACTTCTTCAGCCGAAATGCAAATGGAATCGAAGCAGACAAATTAAACGAGCGACTTATTTTTGGGTACATATCAAACCAACAATTTTAATTAAATAATTTTGTGTGCAATTGAAATGAAAATGGCTGTTGGTAAATGGCATTGAAATGAAATGCTATGCTATGGTTTGCGCCAAAATCTACTTATCCTTCGCCATATCCTGTGGTGAAATTTGACCCACTATTAAAGGCTATCGGAAATCGTGTCGTGGAATAAATATTTCTCCTAAGGAAGAAGATACACCACGCCAGTCCCTTCACCAGAATTTTTCTTTCTTCAGATAACCAAATATGGGTTGTGCAAAATTTTAATGCACTCTTGTTCAGTGCTCAGAGTTCAATCACTTGATGGAGATGGTGGATCTTCCGTGACTATAGTTTTATATCCTCTTATCTTTTTAATATTAGTGTGTATAGTGTGTGTGTGTGTATAGTGCATAGTGTGTATAGTGTAAGTATAGTGTGTATTTCGTAGTGGTAATGGTATTTTTCTGCTATTTTTAAATTTAAGTGGCCTGATTTTCATATTTGTTCAACTTATGTTTTTTTTTCTCTTTCAGGTGCACGAACAGTTACTCTTGAAGAAAAGATATCCTGGTGAGTGTTTGATAATACTGTTTATTACTCATAACCTCTAAATAGCGGATATTGGGTTCATGTCGGCCTGGCTACGGCATATTGGGTGTCGGATACTGGACGGTATATCGGGTGATACATTCCTACAGGCGGCAACGGGTATGGGGAAGAGGAGAAGGCATTGGCGTCGTGACGACGGTTGAGGAGTGGAGAGAAATCCCCGCATATTTCCGTATTCTTACTTCCATTCGAGGGATTTATTGCTACTTGGCTCACTGGCCATTCCAGCAACTATAAATTAAGAAATAATCCACTCCTAGAATCACTCGGGTATATTCAACCAAAACATGGCGGACCTATATATCGATTTGACAAACAATACACTGGGCGATAGGCTCAAAAGCGTCAAATTAAACCAAAACGCATAGTCAGTTTGTTAATTCCCAGGAGTGGAAAAGAACACTTTTTTCTTCTCTTCTCAATATGGATTCTACAAAGTCAGCCTGACACTTTCTATTTTGTAAAGGAAAATCTTGCTCAGCCACGCACCTTGTTACAGGTATTTGTGGATCGTTTACCCTAAGTGGGAATTCCTTGACATTTTCATCTGATTGCCCTTCAGTGATTAACCATTCCAAATATCATCTTTATGCTGACGATCTCCAAGTATACCTAAATTCAAATGTTAAAAGCCTATGCAATGGAATATGTAATTTAAATAATGACCTAGAAAACATCAACAATTGGAGTAAATCCAATTTTCTAAGCATAAACCCTAGTAAGTCGCAGGCTATTATAATTGGATATCCGAAAATACTCAAGTCAATCGACAGGGATCAATTACCGCAACTACGCATTTCTGATTCTCCTATAAAGTACTGCGACGAAGTTATTAATCTAGGACTGGTCATTGATGAAAGTCTGTCTTGGTCATCTCATGTAACTAAGGTATGTAAAGCAGTGAATAAGTCATTATTTCCTCTAATTTGTTTCAAACACTTTATTCCTCTCTCCTTAAAGAAGCAATTAGTTTCAACCTTAATATTTCCCCATTTTGACTATGCCGATGTTGCCTTTCAAGACATATCTCAGGCCCTGTCAACTAAACTTCAACGCTCCTTCAACGCCTGCATTAGGTTCATATTTAATTTACATATATCAGATCATACTACCAATTATATTAACAATCTCAATTGGTTAAAACCTAGTTCACGACGCCGGCTGCATATCCTTGGTCTTCTCTATCAAATTTTACAAACAAATACACTAGCGTACCTAAGAGACGAGTTTCAAACACTTAGTAGAGTACACGACTCAAATACGAGGGGAAATGATAAACTCGTTATTCCTCACCACCGGACAGTCAGATTCAATAAATCATTCATTGTGACCGCATGTCGCGAGTGGAACAACATTGACTTACCGCTACGTAAATCATCATCACTCGCATCCTTCAAAAGGGCACTATACGAAAAACTTCTCCAAGAACAGCAACGAGACACATAAAACACCATGGGAACAGTAGGAAAGATTCAACACTAATCTCCTCCTGCCTCATCTAATATTCTTTTTCTTTCCAGGTACTGGGTGATATTTTCTTGTATTTGTATACATCCATGTTTACATTAGCTCTTTCTCAGTAGGTTTTCGCAGGTTTTTCACGCCCCCCTTCTTGTGTGGGCGTTTTCCTGCAGTGGGTTTTTTTTCCAATAAGGACGACAGTCAATATCCTTAGGTTTTTCCCACGTTTGCTCACATCTTTTTACACTTTGCTAACTTATAATTTTGTTTGTTGAATGTAATTCCAAGAGCAACTTGACAATGTACTTAACTGCAATAATTTTATGTTTGACGAGGGGTTAGATGGAAGATGGGACTTTCTAGTCCCAATCTCGCCCAATAAAGACGTTTTATTATTATTATTATTATAAATATATGATAGCACTGAACTGTTATTCACTCAGTTAAATTTAAAATTTTGCAATGACTATCAGTTGAAACATTGCCGTAATAAAACGACATATCACCTTGGAGGACAGCTCTAAACACAATGCTGGTGAATTAATAGTTAATACCTATGATAGACATATTTAAGGACCCTAAATGTTCGGCAGATAGTCTACATACTTTGGAGATACAATTTGTTTTATGTGTACAACCTGCTGTGTCTAAGCAAACATATATATTATATATATGTACGATTTATATTTGCAGTAATTATTTGCTAAAACCTCAGGGAAGGTATGAAATTAGAGGATATATTTCCGTGTTTCTTGTACGCCCTCCTATATTATTATAGTTATTTATTCACTTGCTGTTCGATCTTAATCCACGTTAATACGCTGGTCAGTTTCTCTATACCTATGAGTTCTCTGAGCTTATTCTCACGAATGCAAATTGTATTTATTTATATAGTGCAAATATTTGCCTTTGTGTACTTAAATTACTATGTTTCCTCTTGTGATCATTAAATATTTTTAAGAGTCAAAGATTTTTTATTGAAGGAAAAATTTTAAGTACGCGCTCAAGAAAAAGTAGGTAGGCATTTTTCTCAGCAGTAAAACGTTTCATTTTTGTTTTTGTTTCGTTTCATGCTTCGCTGTCTTGGCTAAGTTCCTTTAGGTATCCAATCCTTTTTGTGATTAGTACTGCGTACTTCGATCGTTGAATACTAATTATTCTTAGGAGAAACTTCCCTAGATATTGATGATGAGGTGCTTCATAAAATAAGTCACGTTTACTCCATTGAGTTCGAAGCATAGGAAGTCTCATAAAGGTCGAATACATACTTTTATACGCAAGGATAAACAGAGAAGCGCCTCACCTGCCCTACCAAACGGCCTCGTCCACTTTTTTTCCACCGGGCATGTCATCTCTCGTGTTTCCTTCTGGCACTTTATTTTATTTTTAAGCGAAGAAATTAGGTTTGGGCGTCGTGCGAACGACGGTAGCAGTAAGGCGACGATGCTACAGCGGTCGCATTGCGGAAGATGGGATTGGTTTCATTGGATGGAAGAGAGCGGGCATGCTGGAAGAGTTAAGCCCTTTTTCTTACGCGGGAAGGTTCTCTTGTTGATACTGGAAATTGAGAGGGAAGAACGTGGCATTGGAATTGAAGTTAAACTAGTCATATCGTAAAATCATAATGATGAAATTTATTTTTTAATATTTATGTTACGTTTTGAAAAATGAAAGCTCTACATGTTGTCAACATGTTCTCCGGGTGATGGGCATCCTGTAGTTGAACTATCATCTATTTTTTATTTAGAGAATTCGTGAATCTTAGATCTGATGCCAACAGAATTCTTCCGATACTCGTTACTTTTCTATCTAATTAAACGTGAAATTGCATGGACATATAGGGAATTATGAGTAAAACACGTAAAATTTCATCAGTCAAGATGTTACTCATGTTCTTTTATTCTTTTCAAAATGACTTGATGGGTAGGCAGCTAGTTCATACCTTCTTGTCCCCAGCAAATTAATTAATACAATTTATCACTGCGTGCATATTTTGTTATAGTAAATCATCATTTTTTTTACAGTAATTATTTATTAAGTATTAACAATGTTTCATTTTTATACTGATTTTAATACGCAGTTTCATATTGTAAAATAATCCTTGTTATACCTCATTCTTCGTCTTTAGGAAGTATGTAAGAGCATGCAGAGATTAAGAAAATATTCAAAGATTAAAAGCCGAATGGACCGGTGTTTTCGGGGGTGGGGAACTGGGAGAAAGCTCTCTCAGGACCTACAAGGACACGCATGATGATGAGTCGCAAGCGAACCCCCTTGCATGAACGCGGAGAATGAGGAGGGAACGATCACTGCAAGGAGATGCGTTCCTCGCCGGGATTGGACGTTCAAGGAAAACGGGAATTTACTGGGTGGAGTAAATTGTTTCGGTGGATGGAATAACATGGGGAGAGCGCCAGCTAGCGAAGGAAAATGAGGAGATGAAGCGGGGAGGAGGACGGTGGAAGAGCTCTCCACTCAATCTGTTTTGCGCGAATGGAAATTCGGGGAATGAGAAATATGGGAAGGGACCGGGAAGGGAGGAAAGAAGGCGTGAGGAAGAATAATCTCCCGAAGGAAGAAGTTAACGAGTAATGCAATTTTTTTGATGGCCACTTTTCTTGGAATGGGTTTGGTTAAAAAGGAAATGGGGAGTGGTTTTTCCCGCCTTGACTTTGTGGATGCCTTCTTATTACCATTATTATTATTGCGTTCGTGCTTTGTTCGCTCACATCATGTCATTTTTTTAGTCTTTCTTACTTCCTTCCCGTTAGGCTAAAGTTTTTCTTTGGGCGTGGACCTTTTTCTTAAGAAGAAATACTTCGTCGGGAAAAATAAATTTGATGAGAAATTCCGGATGCTTTAGCGCTTGCGTCTAAGAGAAAGAAAAAAATAAGTTGGAAGGCTGCAGGAGACGTGATGAATAATGATATCCTTATTTATGCGTTAATGTTTTCGGTCTCTCGCGCGGCGTATGAAGCAATTTCTGAGAGGCAAGAATAAACATGAAAAAAACTTCATTTTATCAGAGCGAAAAAAAATGAAGATCGTAATTTAAAAAAAGGTTAGAAGCTGCGCACACTCTCCCTTGACTGGAAAAGACGTAAAATATTGCCAACATGTCATCACGGAAAATGGGAATTTCCATTTCATCACCGTTCACTTTTGGAGGAAATGTTATCTCAAGTTTGGTGTGTAAGGCGTGTCGCCGGTGAGCATTTATTTTCCTACTTAATTGATGTGATTGTGTGGTCATGTAAACACATTGAAAGCATCTGTTCCTTCTCCAAAAATTTCATCTGTATATCAGGTGCTCATTAGAATGTACTGCTTCCGCTAGACTATAAGTAAAACTGTAAAGCTTCTAAATAATGGAATCACCACTTTTTGATATTCCTTAATTATTTTACCATCTTTTTTTATGCTGAAAAATTCTCAGTAAAGGATACATTTTTATGCTATTATTAAATTTTACAGTGTATTATACTTTGACGTCTTATGCGTTTTTAGTTGATATAGCCCGATTGATTAGTTACTTTAGCACACATCACACATAATATAGCTTGATTATAAGTTCCCTATTGGCCAATTTGACGATTTAAACGATCGTTATCTCGTTATAAGAAATTCAAATTGATCAAAAGCATTTTCAAAACCATCCGGGTATTCATAGAAATTTGGATTTTGAGTTTTTTGCTCACCAAAAATCGCAGAAACAAATTAATTTTAAACCAACTGCTAGAAATCTGCTATGAAAAAATTTGTGAAATTTAGGATCAGGGCGGTACAGGTAACGAACTTTGCATTTTCCACAACCCTCCTTCAAATGCATTGCAATGAATTATAATATGTTAATGTCATTAATCATAAAATCATGGATGGATGGAACATCGAAGCATGCACCCTGCAATTGTATTAGTAAAATTAATGATTTTAGAATAACTGTTCAGTGCAATTAAGATTGACTATTAATATTAGTCAAACAATGTTTTGGCAGCTAAAAATGCAGAAATATCGAGATAATATTTTTTCTCCTTATGCCAGGTATTACAGAATTCGGCGGACAAATTTTTCATGTACCTATACAAAGTTTAAGAACATATTTGTGGGGTTGGCGTTGTTTTAAGTACACTAAATTTATTAGAGCTGCTACTTCTTACAAATTGTTCGGCAGAACTCAATTTCCATGAATCTAGATTTGCCGAGCGGACGAAAGTTCTTTCTACGGGAGCGAGTCGGACTCAGAGACGGAGGTGAAAGGGTAGTCTGCCTCCAGGAGTGGACGCCGGAGAATTGGGTGGGATGAGTGAAGAGGTCGTAGACGAAGGAAGGTGGTGGTGCTACATGGAGGGGCGAAACTGGAAGATTGGAGTTGTTTTTAGAAATGGGATGAAGGAGGTGTTGGCCAGAGAGAGAAAGAGGAGGAGGTTGGGAGTTATCTTCTCAAGTGGGACGCAGATGACAAAGTGATGGCGGAGGTGAGTGCGAAGGGGAGAGATGACGTGGACCTTGTTAGAAAGGAGACAGTGCAAGGCTTGGACTTCGGTGGAGCAGGATTGGGGAAATGGTATGAGCGAAGGAGTTGTGGTTAAGAAAAAGAAAACGTGTGAAGAGTGGGATTGATGTCGTTGGTAAGAAGTGGCTATGTGCGCACGGGGGGGAAGGAATAGGATTGAGAACTTGGATGGAGTTTGTGGATGATGTGGTGGTGGGGGATAAGATTAGGGATTGGACGAGTAGGTGGTTGGGTTGCAGAGGATGTCGGAATTGGGGTCGCACAACGAAGTAAGATTACGGACAAGACTGGACTGAAGGATTAAGAAATCCAGGAACTAGAAGTTGGCAGAAGGGTAGAAGAGGAGTTTTCAAAGGCAATGGCTGAGGGCATAGATGCAGGTAATGAGTAAAGTTAGGCTTGCGCTAGGTAAACAGTAGTTTAAGATATTTAGAGGAACTGCGTGTGATTAGGGGCTTATCATGTAGATTTTCGGATTCTAATTGAAACGATAGATTTGGTTGATAATGAATTCGCTGTCGAAAATTGTAGCGGAAACAATGAAACATTTATCGGTAGAAAGTGATAAAATTTATGGTTCAGGAAAGCAGTTAAGACTCAGTCGCAGCTCTAGATGTTTACCCTGGAAGCGATTGATGTGATCTGGATGAAAGTAACATAATTAAACCTCTATGGACTTATTCAAGCAAGCTTATCTTTGCTCCAGCGTCGGCAGTAACCAAATTATGAAATTACCGTATCGTCAAACCTCTGTTGTTGCATTAAAAAAAATTTCTTTTTTGTTTCAAGCTCATTATTGCCAAGGGTTGATAATATTGAAGCCTCTCTCTGCTCTAATCATAGCAGTGACCAAAGTATAAAATCGCCGTATCGCCAAACCTCTATTTTTATATAAAAAAAAACGTTTTTTTTTCAAGAATCAAGCTTATTATTGCCAAGGATTAATAATTTCGAATCCATGAATTAGGACCCGGCTCCCCTTAAATTGAATAGGATTGTGTATGTTACGTTTCAGGAAATGGCTTCCGTCTAAACTCTGATATCAGCATTTCATTCATTAAAAATACAGACCCGCCAAAACAATTTATTCGTATTTATTCTTCTTTATATTTGCAGGATTTGAAAAAAAATCCTTAAAAATTATTATGCCCTTATTTTCTGTCCTATTCTATTAATAGTTTTAAAGAACTACGATTACTCCGGGAAAGGTCAATTTTTTACATTGTATCTATGCTTTAAACTTGGTCCGAGTCGTATTTGCTTTGGTTTGGGTTTAGTTTCCAGTGGAGAGAAATTGAGTATCGCAGTAATGAAAGATATTGAGCCAATTTACCGTGGTAAATGTGCATTATACACGAATCTAAGGAATCCTAGCTCGAATTTCTTCGGCTTGAGTTTTATCATTTTAGTGCAATTTGTCCGAAATATCCATATTATTTTTAAATAGCTACATTTTACAGCTTTTTTAGGCTAAGGTAAATAACATATCCACGTGTTTGAGTCAGAAGCCTGTCGTTTCTGTAATTTAGATATTGAGTGATATATATCCGGCAAATCTTTCTTGGAATATTTTATTACTCATTCTTTTTCATAACATAAATTTTGATTAATGATGCCACTGTTGCAGTTAGTTGCATTGATTATGTACTATTTTATTGATAAATGTGATTTTAAAGTGAAAAATGCATTTCAATAACTTATAGATAATATTTCAATCAGGCCGTTGTGTACTTGTAAATTTCGTTCGCAAGTTATAGCAATTATTTAATTTGCAACTTTTCAAGTTGTTTTATAATTTTATTTTATTGCTGTTTTCATGCTTATTGGATTCCTGCTTGGAAATAATCGTGGGGAACAATTATAACCTCTTCATAAACTTTGCTAGCGCCAAACTCCCTTTCTTGAATTAGCTTTCAACAACGCGGCCGGTTATTTTTCACTCAAATGCTTCCCCTTTCATGCGCTCGGATGACTCCTAACGTAATTGACTTAGGTTCGTGTTACTGCTCATGCACCTCAGTAACTCAGCTCCCCTCAGACGAGAGCGTACAAAGGCATACCACCGTGGGTCAAGTAGAATGGGATGAGTACGCCTTGTAAGGGCTCTTTAGCGGTATTCTTGCCCCTTCGTCCCTCAATAAGGCAGTTGCGTAAGCCCTGTAAGGAATTCAATTGAAAACTCTATAATTGAAGGAGGACTTCAATCGATGCTTTCGGTTGACCTCTTCTCTCCGTCGACCCTGGCGGTCGACCACTAGCGCCGCGGGATGGTTCAGTAAGAAGTTAAGAATAGGGAGGAGACAATAATGGGCATTGAAAATAGACCAATAAAAAAATTCCGTAGGAAATAAGGATTTCCTGGTTTGGGAATCGCATCACCATCCATAAGAATGTGCAAAGCTCGGTTTAATAAAATAAAATAATAATTTTTCTGTACTTCGACCTTGGTCCCCGGAATTTACCGTGCAAAAGGAACCTGGATAGCGAAATCGGTCAAAATCACTCGGAGTCTGATTTAAAGTCCCAGGAAGTGATTTATAAATTATAAACTCTGTAAATTCGTATGTTTATCCAATTGTGTAACGTATGATCTTGTTGAAATGCTTTGAATTACGTCTACAGTTACATTACATATTACATGTATTTAGAAGTGTGTTTTGTAGGGGTATTCACACCAATGCGAGTACTTCATGGAACGCTATCTAATGAGCTCATTTAATTTCTTTGACACCGGCATGGAACTCACATACGTGGAATAATAATGAAAAGCATAATTGGTCAAAGCTTTTACAGTGAATTTGATGAAGTCCCAATTCAGGAACACGATGTTTTTCGTTGACTTTTGGAGCATCCATAGCCATGTGCTTTCACTGCTTCGAAAGACACAATTCTAATTTTTTCTAATAAATTTCTGGGCAACTACACAGACCACTACGTGGCCCGTAGCGCAAACCACTACGTAGTTTGTACCCGTCCCAAAATGCCCTTTTTTCAATGTTTTGATCACGAGCCCAAGATTTTTTTTCTGGAAATGTTCAATTCAATATTAACCGTTCTGCGGGGAAGCACGAGAAATTCCCATATCAAAGGGTGCTTGGGAAACATAAAACTTCGAGGTTATGAAAATACATGGTGAGGAGATAAGCGGGAAACAGTTTTGAGGATTAAAACTCGGGTGCGGGTGGGAGGGCAAAATGTAGTGTCTTTTGGGGGGTTGAGGAATGGGGGCGTTTCAGAAGAAAAGGTACACTGGGGATGCAAAGGGGTGGGTGGGAAAACTGTTCTCTTATCCGCAGCAGTTGAACGTCGAAGGGTGGTAAAGTTGCTTGGGATTGCTGAGCGGGAAATGTCGAGGTTGGGGGAGGAGGAGGGTATGGCGCGGAGATAATCTGAAGAACTTTTCGGAAGAGATTAGGGAGGGAGGCTAAAAGAAGCGAAGCGGCTCGCGATGGGGAGGACCTTTGCAGTCAGCTTACCCAAAAAACGCCGAGGAAAGCGGGGAGATGTTTTCCGAAATTCGTATCGTACTGAGCGTGGCGGGAAGTCACTTATGCGAGGGTAAAATGCAGGGAGCGGAATATCGCAAGGCTAAACTAGACCTAGGATCGTATATCGATGCGTTAACTATGGAATATTATAAAATATTCATAAAATAAACTACAAATAATCTTTACCAAGGTGGCATTTTCCCCCCCTTTTTTTGGCCAATTCCACTCTTTGGACAGTTTCCCCTCTGCGGACTATTTATCCTCCGGACTTAGCCGAAGGACTTAGCGCGCATGACGGGGCGCGCCACGACATGTGCGCCAACGACGGCCAAAATGCCTACGACTACAAAATGCAGCGACTACTGCCAGCGACTTCTGCCACGACTTCTGCCACACCTTTCGCCGCACCATTCGCCGCACCATTCCCTCACCAGGTCCTGCATCGTTTTTATAGCCAGTAAAGTGAGGAAGGATACCAAAAATGTGGTCATCCTGACCAAGGCACAAAGGCTGTGATCCTGTATTCTGCGGCCGAAGCCAGAAAACAGTTCCTGGCGCTCCAATTAAAAACTGCCACCCTATCTATCACCCATCCCATTATTTCCTCCCCTCCAAGGCTACCAATCGCCAACATCCTGACCTTACCCATTCCACCTTCGTCCTTGTCGACAGACCCCCTCCTCAGCTGACTCATCTCTGAGCTCGCCCTCTAATGCTTCCGAGACGGCGACCGGGTAACACCGTTGTGTGAGCCTGCTGACTTAGTCATTTTTGTACTTAAGAGAGAAGCTCAACCTCTCGTACTTGTAACTATACTTAAATTATTTTCCCCCTGGAAACTCTCATTACGGTCGCCTGGCACTCGACCTATGGGTAAATTGTTTGTAACTGGGTTGGTTCTATTTGTGATTTGTGAAATATATTGAATAGTTAAGTTTATGATTGTTAATACTTGTGTTTCGTTCGTTTTCCTCATTTATCTCACCCGTGCTTGGAAATAGTTTGTGTTTTACGGGTGTTATCGGCGAGAAAATCTACTCCCTTCTCCCGATAGCGCTTCACCAATCACATACATACCCATCACGCTATTCTCTTTCGAGATAGGCAGGGTCAATAAAAATTTAGCTATCGCTGTGAAGCCTAATAACTTCTATATTTAAGTCTTTTAATAATCTTTTTCATATTTTCCAATCTTCGCGTCTCTTTCACTTTCTAATTTTTAGGATACCGGGAATAGCCACAATATTTCCCTCTACGGAGTTTCCCACAAGTGCACATAAGTGCGATATTCCACAGAGGAAAAATCCAGATTTTTCCTCTGTGGAATATCGAACTCTTTCACTTTCGTATTGTTCACGCACGTCTGAGAAATCACGTAGAGACTAGGTCTCACTTCCTGCTAACCCACGGGGCAAGTAGGAAACGGGGGTAGAGAGTGATCACTATTGAATGAGCATGTACCAGGGAACTGGCTAATGAAAAGGCTAAGCAAGAAATGTAAGTTTACTTTGATGAAGTAGTTGAAGCTTAATTTTATCCTTACGGGTGACAATGGGCAAGCATAATTACAAAAAAATTGTTATAATTACTTCTCTGGGTGAGAATGTAGGCAAACACCCAGGAAAGGAATAAGTCTCCCCACATAAGTGAGGTTACACAAGAAGTATAGTACTTTGTCAGCTTCACCGCATGAACAGTACTTGATAAGAGCAGATAGGACGGTTTCTCCTCCGGTCCATCTCCCGGGGGCCGATCACCGCCACTTCCCCGGAGCTGCGCGTCTTCTACTGAAACAATCGACAAATACTGATTGTTGAGGAGTAGAGATGCAATATAGGGTTATAATATGAATAGTTTTATGCTTATTAAGAATGTTTCTACGTAGGAATAAAGCATGCAAGTTGCCAGTAGGGGAGGAGAGAAGTTTGAATGTCATCATTGGACAAATACGAGACATAGTGTAAATGATATAATAGAAGAAACGCCTAGTGGGAAGAACTACCGACGAAGACGTAAAGACGATAGATGCTGAAAATTATTAAGCTTGCCAAAATGAGGAACTAGTATGAAGGGGCAAGTTCTAGGCTGAAAAGAGGGTGGAATGGAGAACAGCAGAAAATCAATCCTCCCATTGTTGGCTTCTTACATGATTAAATTTAGCGTTTAAATTTTTAGCGATATACTTTTAGCTATCTAGTAAAGATGTTTTTCCTTGGCTTAATTTTATTGGTCCTCTCATGTGTGATGTACGATAATTTAATGGAGATGCTAAAATATTATTTCCGTCTATTATTATCATTGAATAAGTTAGATAGAAATTATATCGGGCAACTCTGATAGTGATCACCATTAGTTAATTTATTTGGTTATAGTTTATGTTATCTAATGGGTGGACAAATTAATACGGATGAATTAACATTTCTAAGTATTGGTATTTAATCCGGAAATGTCTTAAGTAATGAGGCTTTTGGGATGACCATGTTGATTAGATAGTCATGGTGATTTTATGAATCAACTTTTTCGTGTATTGTCATTTTGGTCGTGGAGTTGGGAGCTGTTGCCATATGTGAGGTCGCGGAGTTCGCGAGATTTTTGGTCGGACTCGTTTGGCGTTTCCTTTCGTCGCTTAGGAATTCCTTTTCCTTTGCATCCATCTCCCCAGATTCTCCCTTTCCTGTTTTCCCCTTCCTTTTCGTGCTTCTCGATGATGAGACGTGACTCGCGACACTTGGAATGAGTGTAGTCGCTGAGAGAAGAACGACAAGGAATTCCTGCCCTTTTTAAGCCAAACTTTCTCGTCCGAGTACAGTCGGACGCTTCCCTTACCTCCACCTGTGCTGGCGCCCACACCTTTTTCTCTGTGTCTTCACTACGCACTTTGTCGCCCACAACATCGAACCCCACCCAGAGCTAGTCGGGAGAACGAGGCGCCGTCACACATTGTAACTCCACCATTAGTGATTGAAGCTGAAGTAGCTAATGCTTATCGCTCAGCCAAAAGGCAGTGTCTAAATTGAATAAAGTAATGATGATATAGTTTTTTATATCCATCAATCAATCGAGCAGTCAATATAGTTAGGATTTCGGATTGATATAAGTCAATAAATACTTTTGATAATTTTGAATTGTAGCTTCTTTTAGAATTGCTTTCGTTTCATTTTACCCTTTTTGAAGTTTGAATCTCACGTAGATACATTTAAAATATTTCGATTTAGTATAAAAATGGGTTAAGTACTTTGGATATTAAGAATTTAGATGTTATCCCACATCAGTGAGTAAATATGGGTGAAGTTTGTATATTTTTTCCTAAATCCAAATAAAAAAGTAACTTTGAAGACTTTTTTATATGAATAACTCAAAAACTATGGGCCCAAATGGTAGTACCCAAGATGAGAGTTTGAGTGAGTACCCACGTGAAAAGTTCAGAATTTTTTAATATTTGTAAAAACTTTCTTTATGGAATCAGGGATTCATTTTACCGTGTTTGACTTTGAAGAGATTTCCAGTTCATCCTCTTTATTCCGGGAAATAACTTTTTTAACTAACGCCTGTTTCTATATTTTCCTCAAATTGTTCACTGAGCCGCTAAATCCATTGATGGACTTCATAGCTGAAGTTGACATACGGTCCTTGTTTAATTATTTTATTTACAGATATAGAAATGCAAAAAGTTTTGTTAAATTTATGACCGATATTTTCCTGTTTCATTATAATGAAAAATATATGAGAGTCCTGCCAAATATATTTTAGTGATCTAAGATTCATTTTCTTTACGTGAAATGATCTGGTTTTCATAATTTTTCACGTTATTTATTCGAGTTATATTTCATTTTAATAATTGTGGTTTTCATAGTTTTTCATTGAAACAACGTGATGAGGAAATTAAAAAATAGTAAATTTATGATAGTAAATTAATATCGTAATGAATTTTGTTAAATAGTTATAATTTCTCAAAATTCTGGCAATGGCTGATTTTCCTTCAACGCGGTTTTATTGCTAACGAGTCTATCATGCTGATGATGGCACAAATTAATTAATAATTAACAATTTACATGCCAATTACAGTCCCGTAAAAGTTATTTGTATAGAGCTTTTAATTCGTGCAAATGTGATAGGACTAACAACTGATACCTCTTGTAATCACATTATATTTCTCCTATTTGATAGACTTAACTATGTTCGGGAGAATCTACGAGTGTCATTGCCTTTAGTTCAGCTCCATGAAGGGCATAACCAATTTGTCTTCAAGAGCCCTGTGGCTAGGATTTATTTAGTAAATACTAGATGATTGCTTCCATCGCTCTACCTCTATCGCCAAAAATATTCTTACTCCTGATTGCAAGGCACTAGAGTCAACGTCGAGACCAAGATGAAGCAAACGAGGGAAAGGACGGAGATCAGAAGTAGAAATCGAGACCTGGGCCGAAGATACTTGACCAGCAAATCGAGGGGGATTTCATACATTTAGGGGTGAACGAGCTGGCTTTTATCGGAAGATGATGTCGTCCAGATGAAGTCAGAATATATTTGGGAGAGAAGTAATCGGGAGGAAAAAAGGAGAGTGAGGAAGGAAATAAATGGTGCGGGTAAAACTTGCAGGATTCCGGGATTTTAGGATAAAGAAGGGAAAAATGGACTTGTTACTAATGAATATGCCATTGAAGGCTCGTTTCCTGAAATTGGATATTGAACAGTTTTTTGGGATGAACGCAGACTTCCTCATTTGTTAATGTAAAAATAAATTAGTGAGCGCTATAAAAATACAATTTAACACATTGTCTTCTTGCAATTTAGTTTATCTATAAATGTTAATGATGGTTTATTTCACCTCGCTGATTATGAGTTTTTCTAATCGGTGATAAATCAATCGAATTACAATATTGGTTGATCATTAACTGATTGATAACACGACCAACAGCTGAAGTAAATGGTGCTCTCAAAAATGAGTGACAACAGATGGAGAAATTGTTTGAGGAATAAATAAACCCGGCATCAGCCAATCGGCATGAATTTATGGCGCCAATCGGTTCAATGTTTTATGTCACATTCTACGGACGTGCTTATAGTAATCCTTTTACCGGTCGTTCTCAGTTAATTCTCAGCAAAGTACATCTCCCCTCTCTTTCCTTACCCCTCCTCCCCAACTTGACTCTATGTATATTCATATATCTCATGTAACTCTTGATTTTTTAAAGGGATGTTTTTTCATTAATGTTATTTTACGTAAAAACCATGATCTATAAACTTTTGTTTGCATAATATATATGTTTTCTCTCGCAATTGTGGTTAATATGCGGATGTAGAACAAGAACCTTCTCTTCATGTTTTTGAGTTCTGAAGCCCCGGTATAGATTAAAATATTTCTTTTATTTCCAATCATTTCATTTACACAAATGCTGCGGTACGCAGTCACACGCACGGGTGACACGTTATACACCAAAGACGGTGAAACTCGCCATGAAAAAAGCATTTGACTTGACCGGAATTCGAACCCGGATCTCCCAATTGCCGGTCAAGTGTGTTATCCAGTTACAGGTCAGGTGTGTAACTGGTTAACACCCCTGACCGGCAATTGGGAGATCCGGGTTCGAATCTAGGTGAAGTCAAATGATTTTTTCAGGGAAAATTTCGCCGTCTTTGGTTTATATTTCTTAAAATTTGCAAATAAGACTTTTTTTATCAACATTACATCCCATGCTGATGATTTCCTTAAGGATAGCGTGTGAAGTCCTATAGAATGGAAGTGACGAAGAGCGATGGTCATGTGTGTTAACCTCTGTGGGGAGAGAATGTGTGTGAGAATGGGTTGTAGTAAATGAGAAGAGGTGAGGGAAAGAGATCTGAGAGGGTTGCTGTAGTCGTAGGAACATGGGTTTATGGGGGAGGAAAGGTGTTAGGATGGCATTCATTTAACGTCAAGTGAATACATTTCCCCTTTCATTTTTCTAATACTTCCCACTCCTAGTTCTAGAATCTTATATTTTTGAGAACTCTTATGTGTTTTTCACCTTTATAATGTAGATATTTGGTAAACTGCGGTCGCTTTTTTGCCTTCATGATGTAGCTATTTAATAAACCGTGGTCGCTCTTCATTAAACTACTGTTATTTAGTACTTGGTTTTCTCTAACTATGTAGAACTCCAACCCCTATACCGAAATGATGAGTTCTGTTGCTGTATCCTGAATGAAAGTTTTAAAATATTAAAAAAAACCTTTTCGCCCTAACGTTACATCCGCTCCTGATGAAGTCCTGAAAGATGGTGTGTGAAGTTGGGAAGGAAAAGAGTGATAAAGAGACGGGGATGAGAAATGAGAAGAAGACGTGGCAAAGAGAGATAGAAGGGAAACACGCGAAGGAGGAGGTGTGGTGCGGAGCCAAAGGAATGGAGTTTCCGTCGTGCTGGCGAGATGGAGTGGGAGAGAGCAGGAGAACGAGGTGGAGATTAAGGAGAGAGGGAGTATGGCAGTGGTAGCTGAGGAGAAAGAGGCAGAGGCGGGGATTGAGGCAGAGGCGAGAGGGATGGAAGTCGCATGGTGGGGGAGAATGGGACAGTTTGCTCCACTAACGAAGGTAACCACTCGGCGAAGAGATTGCTGAGCGAGATTGAGTAAGTGAGTCCTGTGGAAGTGGGTATGGGGTTGGATGAGAGTAGAGGGAGGGTAAGGAGTTCAGGGGAAAGGTTTAAGCGGCGGCTGAGAGGGGGTTGGTTTTGGGAGAAGGTAGGTTTCGTAATGGGGAGGCGGTACGTGTGAGGGGGTGGGAGGTGGTGGAGGAAATGGTGGCAGGTTTTTCGTTCCCTCTGGTAGGGTGTTTAATATCGTAGGAGGAGGACTTTTGTGCAGGTCTGTGCGATATTGCGCCGTATCGACTACCGTGTGCGATGCTAATCGACTATCGCATCGCTAGATTGAGCCTCTGAAGGAGGTTTTATATTTTAGAATTACTTTCATAGCAGTAGCCATGTAAGTCGCTTGCATGGGGTTTTTCGATGTGTAATACCGGAAATCTATGGCATTATGGGTTAAATAGTGTAGTTATCGCTATACTGTCGTCCACGATTACCACATTCACACATGATTGAAAATAAAGTGACCTCTATTTTGTCTGTAAGTAGTATTCACACAATGTAAACACTAAATTGATGTGTGGGAGGACTTATTTAAAAATATATAAATATTTATTTTTACTGCTGGGAATATTTTTAAATCCTAGAATATACTTAAATTAAATAATTGCTACTGTCATCGTGCTAAGTAATAAGAAGTTAAATAATACTCATATATATTATACATAAAAGAAAAAATATGGGATGAAGATGAGAAAAAAGTAACATTTATTCTAATCGAAGAAAGTTTGGTCTTTGCTTAGTAAGACTTTTATTCAATGTTCCAACTTAAATGATATTTTTGAGTTCCATTTCTTATCTTTGCTATTATACATGGCTATCTTGACATCATTTTGTGAGTTGGTGAAGTCGCAAAGTTGGAGCATATGAGGGATTTATCAAACCTCCATATTCCGTAATTCATAAAATGTAGTTAACTTATACCAAATAGCTTGTAATTCATTTTAACTCTTTGTGTGACATTAATTACGTCGAAATTTCTATGAGCAATATGCAGCGCTCATAACTGTGTCTGATGCAAGATAATAATGCGATACGTAAGAAACCTTACGTAAGATATGAATGCGATATGCCCGAAATCGCTTCTTTTGCGGTGCCAAAAACATATCAATTTGCGTTACTGAAATTTAAATTCCGCACATCTCTAGTTTTGTGTATTAAGCGAGCTTAGAAGAAGGTGATAGATAGGCCAGGAGCGATGTTGTGTGAGCTACTTGAGAATGAGGACTGTAGCATGAGATAGGGTTTCATATGCGATGAGGCATTTCTAGGATAGAGAGAGTTATCTTAGATTGAATACGGGAGAGGTGTATAAGGAAAAAATAGGAGACACGCGGTTGGATAATTGAAAATGAGAATGAAGTAAAATTGAGGAGTCAGTGTATCACGAATGAGTCAAAGACTGTATGTGGTGGACTATCGACTTCCTATACCGAGGGTCTGAGTTTTTATCTCAGATTGCAAAATCTGAGCGAGAATGGGATAGTGAGAGTTAGGGAAATAAACTTGAGTGATTCTCAAATATAATAAAGAAATCCCCAAGCGTCTGGATTTGAATTTCGATGGTGATGACGACTTTTCAGAGTAATTTCGACACGTCTTTCCGTGTTTTGTGAAAGCTAATTCAGGTATAACACTCCATCTGGCGTCCAATTGTACTCTGTACTTTGAGGTAGCCAGAAGTTCAGAGGAAGTATCTTGCTTGCAATGCAATGAAGTACTCACATTGTTGACTATTGTGCCATCACTCACAAGGTCAAAGTAGAGTTTAAATGCATGGGAGTTTACTCTAGACAAGTTTAAAAATTCGAATATCTCTGAAAGTAATTTGATATGAAGACACTCGCTGAGGACGTAGAAATGTTATTCGGGCTAAATTAGAGATCGGGCTGGTGCGGTGACTGCTTATCCCAATAACCCGGGTTTGAATTCTGGCACTAACTGATATTATTCCGATAATTTGGTGCCAGGGCTCTTGGTTGGGCTCTTCAAGTAATTCTTCCATTGGGTTGGACCCCTAGGTCCTTATGGTCCCCTAGGTTCCTCTCGTTAATGGCGAATTCTCTTCACACTCCCTCCATTTCCCAAATGAACCCTCCTCTTCTTTTATTAATGGAAAAAATGACCTAAGTTGTCGGTCGCATCCCTAATTACCCAAATAACCTTAAGCAAAATTAAGATTGAAACAACTATTTTCATGAACTGGGGCACGAAACTAAATCCAATTTGCGCCAAGTGCTTTAGTTTTATAAATTTTTAAATATTTTTATTTTATTATTTCTATATGACGAAATAGCTTTCTCAACTAGCCGCAACTTCATCTACTACATTTGTGTGTATATCAGGATATGATCTACCTAACAACCTACGCATCTACCTTAATGAATTGAATGACCTAAGTAGGTGATCGCTTCCCGAATTTACCAAACTTGCGTGAGATAGAAATAAAACAATCATTCCCCTGAGGGGTTGTTTTGAACCGTTCCAGAACCTCAAGTGGTACAGCAACGAACGACTCGAAGTAAAGGTTTGTTTAAATCATTTGCATGAATAACGTAAGCTTATGATTAGTTGTTTGTTGTTTCTCTTATTGCGATATTAAGCTCAATCAATAATACTTCCGCGAGAAAAACTCTATCGGGAAGGCTACGCGAGATTTTTACAAGTGGTTCAAGTCCACCTAAATCTCGAAACCTTCGTGGCTGTACCACGTGACTCCTTGGTTAAGTGAATTTAATATTCGGAATTATCTCGAGCGCTTCAAACACAACCTACCTTGAGTCGGGCACGAAACTAGTTCTTCCAAATTCGCGCCGAGTTCTCCAATTAGTTATTTTGAATCGATCAAATTATATTTTTTAAACGACAACGAAGTATCTACTATGGTTATTTACATGCATTAAAATATGATTTTTGGCAACATTTTTCAAGCCCACCATTAGGTATGTCAGGGATCCTATGCACCTTTTAACCCCAACCCTATGGAACCCTTCCATTAGAAACCCAACGTCCTAACAATTAGAACGCTTCCAGCCTCTCACCGCATTTCTCCTCCTTCTCTCACCCTCTCCCTCATTCTCCTCTTCTCATTCTCTTCTCGCGTTGGCGGCGGGAATGAGTTCCGATGGGGACAGAAAGGGAGAGCAGTCGGCTGAGAGGAGAGTTCCTTTGGCGCTGCGGCTTGGCTGATGAAGCCGGAATGGTGAACCGTTTGTGAAGAGGAGACAGCGAGGGTTAGGTGTGTGTAGACCTCAGGAGAGGGAGTATATATATGTGAGCGTGCGGGAATGGGTTCTAGAAATTGAGAAAGGGTGGTGGTTAGAGAGATCTGAGAGGGTTGCTGGAGACGTGCTAACGTTGTGTGTTAGGGAGAGAAGAAGAAGAGTAGGAAAGTAAATTGCTTAAGAGATTGATTCACCATCCGGAGGAGGGCGGCTCAAGGTGAAAGGAGGCTGGGTGGGTGGGGTGGTTGGTTGACGCTTCTGCTCTGTGTGCAATGATGGGCTTGAATGGTTGGAGAAAGTAAAAGGAGAATGAAGGGGGTGTGGTGTATTGTCAAGGAAGGGTCTGGCCGGAGGAGAGAGGGAGGGAGAGAAGGGATATTCGTCGAATAGTAGGGGTGGTGCGGTAAAGGGGAGGGGAACGTTAAGAGGGGGGTAGTGTGTATTCTGGGAGATTGGGAGGAGTATGAGGAGGGGGAGCAGGTTGAATAAGGGGGCGCGTGTTGAGACGACAATGATCATCTGGAAGCAATCTGCGGATTGGATTTGGGTTAGATTCATTGTTTACATCCGCGGGGAATTGCTCCGCTCTCGGATGAGTTCCGAATGGGGCCCTGAGGCGGGCCGTGTGTAAGTGATGCATCCCTTTTAGAACTTGAATGATAAGGTGAGGAAGGATAGAATGATTGGTTCGGCCTGGATTGTGGACTGAGTGGTGACATACATACGGGTTTGAAAATAACTGAACGATGTCATCCTTTTACTTGCTTCCCCGATGCATGTAGATTAAAGTCATGGTAATATCTGGGCTCATGGAGAAAATCCCTGCTTTAGAGAGGAAATTGTGTAAAAGGTAGCATTCATATCAGTGGAAAATATTTCATTCTCATAAAAAAAAAAAAAAAATCATCCTCTTGGTCTATTTTAGTGGTAACATACATATATTTAAACTTCCTGAGCAATTTAATCGTAATTATTTCACTACTGCTAATTACGGTATGTATTCGTCTTATTCTTTGTGTTTATGAAGAATATCAATAACTTATGCTAAGAAAGTTATGATAGGTGTGACATGTACTGTGGATTAGGTGATGATACGTATCAAAATATTTTTAAATCTTGCCATCAATGTTCACTCATAGCTACTCTGCGCAAATTATGTTCATGCTAAACTTGGCGTTGAATTTATATTCATGTTTGATGCAAGGTATATTTTATTACAACCAATAACTTTTAAATATATTTAAAAAACCTTGAACAAATACATTTCCTGTAAAATTACTCAATCTCTATATGATTAATGCTCCAGCTAATGTAGGGATGACATTAGAATTCGGAAAACCTGTGTTGTGGAAACAATTTGACTTCCATAATTACCCCGTTTTCTATCTAAATATCTCAGTTTTACTTTTTCATAATGGCAGATAAATAAATAAATGCACTTCGACTGATCAATTCTGCGAAAATACAATTGTATTTTTGAACAATTCAGGTTTGTACCAGACTAGATTTAAATAATCTTTTTTGATTGAAACTTCTTATAAAAGCAAACGATTTTAGTCATTACTGTATGCAACTAGCACGTGAGCAATTTTTTTCTCTTGGTAAAGAAAAACGTAAGAACACGAAAAATTGCTTAGCAATGCTTTATAATACACTCAAGTTTCTTCTTCCAGTAATACCAACCAAGTACTATTACGGAAATTAATTGGTGATCAAATCCACCTCAAGACCGATTTAATCGTTTTGGGCCTCTGTCGGAGGTATTGGTCTGAGTAGTTAGGCGAACCGGAAAGGACAGGTGGGCCTGTTGGAGCCTGTATGTACAGTGTTTGGTTACACAGGATGTCTGTCTGCTGCTCGATACAAGTGATAACATTGTTTAGTGGGTTAGGTTTAGTTAACGAGAGGGTAGTGTTGTCGATGGGAAGCTCTACCCTCGGGGATCCGTCGGAATAAGAGCGTTGGATGGTCTCCTCTAGGTCCCCTTGTTTGAACTGCCCCAAGGTGGGCAAAGAGGTATTTGTCTAGGACGAGGTGTTTATTTTAAATAGTGGTCGTTGAGTCCGGAGGGCGAAGATCACTCAGGAGTGGTCAGGGCGTTCGGGTAAAGCGTGAGATACTTTACCACTAGGACTAAAGTACTTAACATTTTTTTAGTACTTGTGCCGAATCTTTTCGAAGGTCGGATGGGCCAGCGTGCCGGGTTATAAGATCTCAAAGCATGTAGAATATGATAACTGAAATTTATTTTTCAAATATCAGATTAATGTAGTCAATTTAATATCAGATTAATGTACTACACGTATCGCATCATTGACGACATTTTGCAGAAAATATATGCAAAATAAATACTTTCTTTTTGAATAATCTCAAGCGTATGAGCTTAAGTTTTAATAGGAGTGGGTGAGTCAAATGCCTCGATTCTCAGTACTGCTGGATAGTTGTTCTTAACATTTAACACTAGAAGCGTCGGATTTTCCGCAAAACTAAAAGCGCCGGTAGTGGTTATTTTGACATTTTCAATGAAATCCATATAAAATCAATTGAAGTCGCATAGCTATTTCCAGTTGAGTGGAAATAACCCTTTCAGTGCGGAATATCATTTCAAAGAGCGTTTCTGTGGGTGGCGGAATAATAAAAAGGGCATTGTTTACCATTACAAGCTTGACTTACGCTGTGAGTCTCATTCACCCCTGGAAAGCATACATGCATGACTCACACGTGCGAGTCTTCCGCACTAAAAGGTTTAAACCCTTCAGTAAGAAGTAATTTTTTTACAAGTTTTACGGAATAAACAGTTATAACGGAACTCTTAAGCCCTGCTGTGACAATTATGATTGGGAAATATTCCTTTTCTTGCTTGAAACTATTAATAAGAATCCATCGTAAATCGATGGATATATAATCTACTACAAAATAAGTATAAAATAAAGGATATTTATTTGAGATTTTGATAAGTGGTCAAAATGACTGCCGATGGGTATGAATGTAAATATTTCGATAAGTACTGAACCTATCTCCAACAGATATAATACAAATACGTGTAACTAAAAAACATTAAATTTCAAAAAATAACAAAATATTTATCCGGTATTAAGGAAGAGGTAGACGATAAAATTTCCAAAACAATCAAAATGACCGCTTCGGAGTTCCTAGGGGTGATGGCGGTTTGCTTGACTGCTAATGAGCGAAGTAATATTTCGCCGCTCTCTGATACTGAGTGAGAGATCCTTGTGTAGTGATGTAAGGTTTTAGCAGGAATTAGCACCATAAGGAATTTCATACATTGCATACGTGAATTGTATAGGCCAGTTAACATTCAGTTCAATGATTATGTTTTTATGGAGTCATTTGCCATGGCATTTCACAATCATATTTTACGTATAATCTCAGCGCATGCGAACTTGAATACAATATAAATCCTAACTTGAATATAATTTCCTCTTTGTCAATCTCGCCATTTTCTCGCATTTCTCATTTCCATGGCTCGGGTAAATAGTCTCTGATATTATTATAATATTAACCAGTCCTGCAAAATATTTATTTTATTCCCTGTGTACACCTGATGAAATTCACGAAAATTAGTGCATCGTTCATATTTTTACATCTAACTGTGATCTGAAATGTGAACTCCGTCCACCGATTTTCTGTTAACTTTTCTGATAGACGGCATTTTTAATCTATGCATGAAGCGAATGTCTAAGTGTATGCAAACATGACATTCTTATCGTAACCCCCAAAAATGAGGCAGCTCGCAGAACAAAGTGCACTGTGGGTGGTCGTAAATACCGGATGACAATTTAAAGGCAGTTTCGTTGAGTTCCAACTAAACTTTCAAACCCCGTATATTATCTCCACCCGCCATACTGGTCTGTAGTAATCATTGCGGGTGCTGAAGGGGCAATTACGCTCCTTACTTGGAGGCTGGGAGTTGCCTGTTGGAGAATGAATTTTAAGTTACACTAATTTTGAACAATACTTCATCTATTTCACGAATGATTGGACAAATGGGCAATCATTTATAGGGTTAACTTCATTTGTATTGATATCGATATCCGAGTTCATAGAGCACAGCTGTCAAAAATATGAATACCTCGATCCGCTGAAATTAAAATTATGAGTTCTTATAGTAAGTATCTCAGCACGCATAACGCATCATCACTTGTAAAACCAATTTTCAAATGTATCTGTGAAAGAAAACTTATGTCTTTGCTAAAGTGAAATAGGAATGTGCTATGACGAAGAACTAATGTGAAATTGAATTAAATGTAATCGGCTATGGTAAAGTTATATGGTTTTCTTTGCTATCAAATATTATTCATAAATTTAGCAACGATACTGCTTAGCTATTACAGTTTTATGGTTTCAATGAGATGCAATCATTGATGATTGGTAAGATTTGGGGGAACAGCATTATGAACATTTATCCTACTTGTTCTACTTCTGGCCCCCACGCTTATACTACCTCAATAACTCCTTGCGTGGTGGGATTTAACACAAGTTAGACACAAATAATACAGTTTCAAACAAATGCAATTGATTACACTAGTCTACATTTTAAAACTTTTGTCAGATGATTTATTAAAAATAGGTATACTTCAATCAATTTTTTATGCTGATTCTAAAAATGACTTCCTTTTTCTACCACGTCAGGTTTTTACACAAAATGAGAATTATCATTTCAGTATTTCAACTACTGCAAGCACAGTAATATTAACGTTACTTCACGTAATGAAAATTTTTGTAACAAAAATTAGTGAAGGATGAATAACACTTCCAAGGTCAAGCAACAATAGCATAAGTTATTCCAACCTTCTCATTAGCTTGTGCCAACTTACGGCTCATTGCCTCGTATTGAGATATATCCCTCACGCAATAATTGTCCACTGGCACACTTATCAATAAATCTTGGAAGTTAAATTGGGTCCATTCTGAAAAAACAGTACGTGATATAAGAAAACTAAGATCAGTTCTGAAATCAGCATATCAAAGCTAGTTATTATCACCAACTAGTTTTCTGTCATCTGATATCATGAAGACTGGTGTTATACTCATGAAGTGCAAGTGGATAGTCAAATTGTAAATGGACAATTTTCCCTACTTAATATTTACGCACACGGAGGCAACAAGTTATTCAGTTATGTACTCTTTGTTTAAAATGAATAGGTATTATATTTAGCAAACATTAGCCAAAAATGGAATCAATAAACATATACTTACTTGAATTTAATGATTCTCAGGTTCATGTACCAATGTTTATATAAATGCCTTAATAATGATCCGTGTTGGTGGGTTTTGGATCGTCCCGTGTCCAATGCGCAGGTCCAGCGCCGGTAACTAGATCAACACTCTCGGACCTGGGTAATTGGGCCGCAGCTGTTCTCGCGTCTCTAGGTCACTGTATTGAGGTAGTATCCCCCTTCTTCACGGTCACGATACGTGGTGTCCACAACCGCTCTGCCATTCGGTCAGCATTTCAACTCCTATTGGGACTAGCGATTTCCGGGTAGACCCGCTCTGTTCGCCCTTACCGCGATTTATATCCAACCTCATCTATATCTTCCCCCCTCTAGGTCTGCACCTGTCTTAAATCTCTCCCATCGGGTTTATCCCTACAGGGAGTCTAATGCTCCTGGAATGTCTTTAAATATTGGAATTATCCTTGACTATAAAAAACACTCGTGAAATCCTTGAAATATCCTTTAATTTATTTTATCATCCTGGAAAAACTTACACCATATTCTCTGAGGTGCGATATTCCACAGGAGAAAAATCATTCGCCTTGACCGGGATTCGAATCTGGATCCCTCGATTTCGCGCCGAGTGCTCTAACCAGTTATGCTACCGAGGCGTCCTTCTCCCCTGTGGATTATTTGGTGGCTTTATAGGAGCATGGTGGTCAGGACTGTTAGACATGTCTTTTAAGAGGCAGCGGGGAAGAAATATGGTAAGGAAAGGTCCCGTGAAAGAGAAAGGGTGATCTTGGCCGTACTTCTCGGTACAATCTGCGCCCCAGGGAGCAAGATAGGTCGTATTCATTGGGTGTAGTCTGACAACAAGTGAGTGAGAGAAAGGAAATAGGCACGCATAGACAGAGGCCTACAAATAGCTTTCGGGAGGTGGGGATTTACTGGGGAAGGGCGAAGGAAAAGATGGAAATTCGAAGGCAGCTTGATGCAACGGGGGAAGTAAGAGAATGTGCAGCTTGGAAATGTTTTGGTGTGTGAGCTACATAAGGAATCTATTCATTAACTAAGTGTTACCTTTAGCGATTATGAGAACATTTTGAACCAATACCTGAAAATTGAGAATCTGTGTAGTAATTGTTTGATCACATTTGCTGATTCTGGTGTGTCACATTGATAATAATAAACCCAAATGGTAACTTATATATTTTGAAAATAGTGTTCCTAATTAAGTTAATGGTTTGAGGCGTACCTTTATGGAACTCCTTCATGATTGAAAAGAAAAAAACTTTGTTTAGTTCCACATAAAATAATTTTAATACGACCTAGGTTTCGTCGCTGGGCGACATCATCAGGTGTCGACATCATCAGACCTGATGATGTCGCCCAGCGACGAAACCTAGGTCGTATTAAAATTATTTTATGTGGAACTAAACAAAGTTTTTTCGTTCCTTAATTATTTAAAAATACGATCTAATATCATTATTTTTTTCCGAAGTTACTTCTTTGATAGTAAGTGATTGCTTAAAAGTATCACAATTGTACTGATAGTTTGAACATATGAATAGACAACGTTTGAATAAATGTTTACCGTCTACTAATGTAAAACTTTAACAACTTACATGCTGTATGCAGTGTAGATGAAAATGGACCTACGGTAATAAAAAAATGGCAAACTGTGAATTTTAAGAAACGTAAAGTAAATAGTCATCCGCTAATGACATTTACAATGAAGGAATAATTCGCCTCGACTGTGTTTCAAACTCAGATCATCCATGGTCGTGACGAGTGCTTTTGCCAAGTTAACTATCCAATCCTGCCCATTTGCCGTGTACTGTTTGGAGGCTATGAATGATCTACATCTACACACTACCCCGCAAGCCGCCTCAATAGGCGTGTGGCGGGGGGTGTTAGGACACCAGCCGTTTACACATAAAAAGGACACGCTCTAATGAAAATACGCCTAGCCTAGATGTGACTCCTATAGAGTACCTTCTGTACCATGCCTTGAAGTATTCGTACTCGTTCTCATGGCGCTTCAGAGTACTAACTGAAACCCAGCCTTACATCTTATGTATGTTCTACTTAGATGGATGTCAAAAATCGTTACTTTAACTGGAATCCCCTCAAGAGATGCCTGCTAAGAATATTCAGGAATATGTGACTATTACGATCATTTCTCTGGACAAGAATGGGTACCAAAATCTCCAAAATTCGTGCTTTTTGTAAACTATTCCAGTCTTCAAAATCTAGCAATCGTAGGCAACTGTGGATTCTATGGAATTCCGGAGCTAGTGAAAGGCTTGTCTAGACGTTAGAATATTTCTGAAGTGAGAGAGATGGTGAAGGATATTTCTGGAGGGACGGTTTCGCGGGGAGTTGGAATTGAATCAGCCATAGCTTTCACTGCGGGGGGGGGGATATTTATCCGGCTTGGGAGTGTGACGGAGGTTCACGCACCCTCGTGCTGTTTGACATTTTCGAATTAGTTCCCATTCTCGGTAGGACCTCGGGCATCATGGAGCCGCCGCCGCCGTCATGAGCAGGGAAAATGGTCCTCATAGCCAGCGCGAGTATGGTTGGTTCCGTAACACCAACCGTCCTGTGTGACTGCGTGCCTATGCTCGGAAGCGTTCTCATAGCAATTACGTCTACGGCTGCCTCATGAGACTACTATGAGAGGTATTTTATGCACACACCCAAATGCCTGAAATTTTAAATGAAAATAAGATCCTATGTTCAATTTCACACTTAGTTTATTGATCATTTATCATATTGATCTTTGTTTAATGATCGTTTGATTGTTATTATAAGCATTCTCTTGAACTGGGACGCTAATCCATAATGGAGAGTTTTGGATACCAGCTAACGTTTCTTGTTTTGAATGCAAGGCGGCATCTCTATTTCACTTAGAGCCAATTTTTAATTTCACTCTTAGATAATTAGTAATTGTTCTTGGTTTCAACAATGTTTACCATATTCACCGAATGAGACAAAACTAAAGTCCGAATTCATTGTTTCTACTCAAAATTATTCGCTAACCAATGGAGTTGTTCCTAAAACTTGTAGTTAACTATCAACTCCTGTTTTATATATTACGGTAGACGGATAGTTGAAGTGGCCACTATCGATGAAAGAACATATAAGCATCGGTTTTCGGTTTTAGTTTTAAAATTTTGAATCATATCATTAACTCAAGATAGCGTGTAGAAACTATGGTCGATCATGAATAATTAATTATGGGAATTTATGAAACTGAAATGAATATCCCTCGGTTTTTCTTAATTAGGCCGTATATTCTTTTGAACATGAGGAAGAACATTGATATTCTATTTGATTGTTATTAGAGATTTTTTCCATGCAGGGGGCATGAGTTTGAATCCTGGCATTGGAGTAAAACTCTCAGTCGAATCTCAGTCCCAACTTGGGTGCCGTGGAGCGAGTAATGTCAATTTAGTATTCTATCTCTCTGATGGGACATAGAATTGTGTGAACAATAGATCCTCCGGCACCGCTTGTTATGACATGGCTTTTGCCTGCCCTGTTTTTATCTCCACCCTTCCTAAAATTCCCAAATTTCTCGGCTCCGAGGGGTGCCGGCATCCCAACTAATGGCAGGATATACCTTACTTATCAATAGCCATCCATATTAACTAACTGAACTCATTTATTTTGAATGAATCATTTTTTGACGAAAATATAATTGCGCTATGCTTAAATATGTGAATTCTTTGCCGTGTTCCTGTTATAGTTAAAAATCGAATGACAAATAAGAATTATTTAATGATTATTATCGATTGGTTCGTGTGAATTCGAGAAAAAACTTTACACTAGCTGACTAATACAATGTATTTGTAATTCCATTATGCCCAAAGGAATAACTGATATTTCTGCCATCAACTTATTCTGTTTTCCAATTTTAATCAGCTTTGATTTTCTCAAATTTAATTGACTCAAATAACGTTGAGGAAGTCTTATGTATTTTTTTCTGGTATGAACATCTGTTTATCAACTTCATTTTAAGAGTTCGTAATAATGGACTCTGAATCACTTGTAGCCGTTGTGAAATACAGTATTTTTACCCTTAGGAATTTTGTAAATTAATTTGGTTTTTCATTTTTGGTTATGAAAATAACAACTGTACTCTTTATGAAAACAGTGACCCATCATCTCGTGGAATTGAATTGCTTTCATAATTTCTGCTGAAAAGGTTTTTTTATTTTTTATTACAAATTAGGTTGAAAATAATTACTACTTCTATTTTCTTCAAAATTAAGTCATGTAACCGGTTGCTTTCTCCCATTTGTTTATTTTTAGTTAAACTTCATTTCTACTGTTTTTATTATTGCTTGAAATTATTATTTGTCTCTCATCAATATGAAATTTCTTATTTTAGCACCCTAACGTGGAATTTGTTTATGCTCTTAAAGTTTCTTTCTAGTGATATGGTATAATGTACGATTTGGCTATTCTCAAATGTTAATAGAAATACACTTTCAAAAACACATTTATGTTTGCATTCGTATATTGTATTCCTTTTTTACTTCTAAGTAGTGAAAGTTCGTTACCAAATTTATAACTTAATTTATGTAGTACTTTTTAGGGCCGTATCGTCAGTCGCTCCTTCAAGGCTCCTCCAGTCTCCTTCGGCTCCTAGAGGAGATATTTCAGTTCGAGTAACGAGTGAAGTCCCCTTCACCTCCAAAATGGCGCTGGAGGAGACCTACTAAGTGAAGGGTACCCTGGCCACAAAGAGGTTGGAATATATATTCCAACCTTCTCGCATGGGCCAGCCTTCAAGCGAGAAGCAGCCCCTACTTCATCTTCTACTTTACAGTTCTTCATCTACTACTTCTACTACAGCCTACTTCATCCGAGTGCAATTCAGCTACTCGTGTTGTTTGCTAGTAGGTATTTATTAAAAAATGAACCTCGAAATCTACCTGCGCCTGTAGATCAATGCCGTAAGAGAATTTTTATTTTTGAAGTCCTTTGTTGAATAAGACTAACTAATAAATCGAATGCGGTTATTCACTTAATGTTGAGTTACCGAGGATTAAAATATGTTCATCTCTTCCGTTGAATTCTTGTTTACTCTATCAGGTCTTATGGGCTCTAACATTCTCTCTTCCAATTTCTGTGCTACACACAACATGGAACTCTCCCAACCTTCTTCACTTCCTTGTCCTTTGTCCTCCATCTTCTCTTCATACTATGTCCCCACGGAGCCGCATGGAGACTTTGCGTTTTATCCCCGCATCCTACAGGTCCCATTCCGTCCCTGGATTCCCAACTAAACCCCATTCATCCTATCCATCCGTTCCCTTTCTCTTCATGAATACATTTAACCTAAATCATGCTTGGCCCTTAAACAGGCCGCCTGGCCCATTGTGTTTGCATGTTCTTGGCCTAAACAGATTGCCGGAGGTTCGCCTAATCCGTGAATCCCTCTCCGATGCGTTACCTGCTTGGTTTTTGCGTGCCTTCTGCTCCACTAACTTTTTCGTTTCTTGCCCAAGTGACTCTCGTTTAAGTCTAGCACATGGCAGTTACAATGAAAACCTTTTTATCACTGCGTCGTATATATGCAAGGTATCATCCACTTCTGATATTGAGATATATCCTTATTTTGAGAAAACATGAAACTATTCTGATGAGCCTAGCTGCGTGCTATGAGACTTTTTGAAGATATGAAATTAGTTTAAAATGGATTATTATGTTCAGTTCTTCGATTTTCACTGTGAAAGTGTAGGTTTTGGGCCATAGATTTGGTCCTAATAAACTGTCTCGTGCTTTTTGATCTTTTTAGTTTGCTTCCGAAATGCACACACAAATAAGGTGTGTGTCGAAACAACCCACTTTAAATATATTTAGTTGGTTTTCATTGATTATATTCAATTACTGCATGGTTTATCCGTATTTCCAGCAACAAGCCAACATTTATACAATTTCCTCATAATATCTTCAGTCCATCTTAAATATTTATTTCATGACACTCGGTTGACTTAATGTAATTTAACTCATGCAAATACTGGTCTTAAAGTGGTCATTCGTTTTTCTTAAGTCTCTTGCCAGCAGTTACACATTCACTGTAGCTGTATGCCTCTGGTTCCATGTACTTGAAATTTTGCAGTGTTGGACGCAATCCACGTTTTCCTCCATTTAAGGGAGTCTTTTATGCTATAATCCCTTTCAACCGGCTTCCGGGGATTCAATCGTCGGGCTAATAACTATTCACTGCAGAGATTACTGAACCCTCCCCATGATTAGAATCGCTATATCAGATAGGGGATTAGGGTGCTCTAACCTCAGAAATAGGTCTTCTTATTTCTTTTGAGATCAAAAGGAAAACAACACGGAGAAAAGAAATAAGCGAACTCACCCTAGCGTTACGTACCATGAGGCGTGTTATTTCTGAGAACGGCAATTTCCTCTTTTTTGGGCTACCTTTGCGAAAAAAAGACGATTTTTAAATTGGTATGTGATTCCTCCTTTCTAGCCCGTAAATTTTAAGTCTGCGATATTCAGTCTCGTCTTCCTCTTTCCTTCCTTATTCTCATCTTATTCCATTCTGATGTGAAAGCATCGTCCCTGACGGGGAAGGATGCCTTTTATGTGGGTGAGGTGGTGTATCGACCGCTGGGCTAAAGAGGCAGGTTTCTTAGTGGATGAGGAAAATGGAGAGGACAGGCTTTGAGGTTCTCACATTCTCGCAGACTTTTGTCCTACACTGATAATATTTATTAGAATATGGAAAGCGTTATGGTTCTGTACATCATTGGACTGGAGAGATCAAGCAGTATTATTGAGGATTTTTAAAATAATTTTGTCAGAGTAAATACTTGTTCTGCTCTAGTACTAAACTTAGTTTACAGCGATAGTAGGTATGTAATATAAAACATCAACTAATTTTCACACCGTATTTTTGTTTGTGTATTCCCCTAGGACAAATGTAACTTAATGCTGGTTTGTTTACTTTACTTTTCCTCTGTACAAATATCAGGTTTTTGTAGCATCAGGTATTTTTCAGTTTCTTGTTCTTCATTCAATTTCTATTAGTTGCAATAAAATATATTGTGAATACGTTCCATGAAAAAACGGTGCTAAGAAATTCCCGGCCATAAATTTGTTCATATAGAGAGTTGCACCAAAAAATATTCAAGGTGTCACTTAGTTTTTCACATCCATGATTATAAAGTTGTTCATATTATGTTGCCTGTTTCACATTGGCAATAATGTTCCATAAGATATATGGGTCATTCCACCTCAATTCAACAAACGTTTGTCCGTTAGAGTCTCAGATTTTAATAAAAATTGGTGTATGGGTACAATATTAACTCAAACTGAATATCCTCAGACCGTTTTGTGAAAAAAAGTTTTTGAGTGAATTATGCATATTTTAATTTTTTCACATTTTTAGCAAAAATCGGTGCCTTAAATCATATTATAACTTAAATCTGCGCTTGTAATTGCCATACAGCAATGGTTAATAGCTTTCATTAAAGCTAAATCTTTATTGAATGCAAATATATCAATAAAAAATTATTTGTTTCTATACACAATTGTTGTAAATCACTAATGTTCAAAACATTGTTAACAAACTTTTCTCAAATACTCCATCTTAGAATCGGTCTAAACTTTTTTCCATAATCTAAACATATTCAGCTAACTATTCAAAAAATAAAATTTAGTGGCAATTAATAAATGCGTTTTTTATAAGTATTTAAACATTTACAATTTTCTCTCGCGCGGCCCGTTTTTAAAAAATTGTTATTAAACTTTTCTCAAATACTCCATCTCAGAATCGGCCGAAACTTTTATTCCGTAATCTAAACATATCTAGCTAACTATTCCAAAAATAAAATGTAGTGGAAATTCATAAATGCGTTTTTTATAAATATTTAAACATTTACAATTTTCTCTCGCGCGGCCCGTCAGCTTCCCATTTGGAATACATGCAGCAGACACGTGATGCAAGCCTAAACATTTCCCTAATTGCTCAAGATGGTGGCTATATGAGATAAAAATATATTATAAACTATGAATGTTAACAACAATTGTTATTTGTTCTGTTAAATGGATGTTTGCAGAGAAATTAACCATTGAGCCCCACTTTCTCTGCGCGAAGTTTTTTCTAACTACTCCGACACAATCGATTGAAAACTAACGAGAAAGCAAAAACCTTGTATTTATAACAAATGTAAAATGGCTAAGTTAGCATGCTTTCCGTAAAAATATGATGTCCTACCTTATAAACTATGAATGTTAGCATTCATAGTTTATAATATATTTTTATCTCATATAGCCACGACCTTGAGCAATTAGGGAAATGTTTAGGCTTGCATCTCATGTCTGCTGCATGTATTCTATGCTAACATTCATAGTTTATAATATATTTTTATCTCATATAGCCATGACCTTGAGCAATTAGGGAAATTTTTAGGCTTGCATCACGTGTCTGCTGCATGTATTCCAAATGGGAAGCTGACGGGCCGCGCGAGTGAAAATTGTAAATGTTTAAATATTTATAAAAAACGCATTTATGAATTAAAACTAAATTTTATTTTTTGAATAGTTAGCTGAATATGTTTAGATTACGGGAAAAAAGATTCGGCCGATTCTGAGATGGGTTATTTGAGAAAAGTTTATTAACAATTTTTTAAACACGGGCCGCGCGAGAGAAAATTGTACATGTTTAAATATTTATAAAAAACGCATTTATGAATTAAAACTAAATTTTATTTTTTGAATAGTTAGCTAGATATGTTTAAATTACGAAATAAAAGTTTCGGCCGATTCTGAGATGGAGTATTTGAGAAAAGTTTAATAACAATTTTTTAAAAACGGGCCGCGCGAGAGAAAATTGTAAATGTTTAAATACTTATAAAAAACGCATTTATTAATTGCCACTAAATTTTATTTTTGGAATAGTTAGCTGAATATGTTTAAATTATGGAAAAAAAGTTTCGACCGATTCTAAGAGGGAGTATTTGAGAAAAGTTTACTAACAATGTTTTGAACATTAGTGATTTACAACAATAGGGTATAGATATAAATAATTTTTTATTGATGTATTTGCATTCAATATAGATTTAGCTTTAATAAAAGCTATTAACCATTGCTGTATGGCAATTACAAGCGGAGATATAAGTGATAATATGATTTAAGGCACGGATTTTTGCTAAAAATAAATTTTTTTTTCACAAAACGGTCTGAGGATATTCAGTTTGATTTAATATTGTACCCATACACCAATTTTTATCAAAATCTGAGACCCTAAAGGACAAACGTTTGTTGAATTGAGGTGGAATGACCCATATCTTTATCTCAGACTTTAAACTTTTCAATAATTACTGTATCAACGCCAATGGCATAAAACGAGTAGTTGACGAACTTTTCGGTCATTATATAAATTTGAAAAGCATTAGGTTAATGTAGAGAATATAAATTGAACCTGTTCAACTTTTCTCAGGTTTGGCTAATGTACATTTTAATGTAAAGCACAGAATAGATGTTTTTTTCATTGGATGATATCTTTTGGTTGTGATTATGAAGACCTAGATCCAAATTTCTGTGGTTTGTCTCGTAATTAAATCCTTTACGATATAAAGTGTTCCGCTTTTATGAATTGGTACTTGCCGACGGATAGAAATGGGATCATGCCGTAACTTTTAGAGCCATGGATAAAATTTCCACTCCTCATTGTCCTCGTTTAATGCAATGAGAGCTGATCTAGAACGTCGTGGCAGAGACGTGAGTGAAATTTCGGGATAGAAACGTGATCCCCAGTAGGCATCGCATCTTGGAGTGCAATTTGTTCTCGCTAAGAAGAGACGTCTCTCATTATTACTTGGTGTAGTGGGCACTGCTCTCGCCAAGAGTCGTGCTACTACCGAGGATTAGATCTACTTCTCATTCCTACGTGGAATGGTTCTTTCTTGCCGCAGGGGTTCGCCTCCAACTCCTATTCAAGACTTCACGAAGATGTGAGACTAAAAAGTAGTTGTGAGGGATAAAAAAAAAAGTTTACCCATGTCTCCTACTGCATTTTCTTCGAGTATCACATATTATGTCTATGCCTTTTTATCTATTTCCGCTCGCCCCTGAATGGATTTGTTCCTTGCTCTTAAAATATATAACTGTATGTTGCATCATAACTCTCAAGATAAAATAATCTTTTCATGTTCCAAGAGGTGTGCGTAAGGAAAAACCCGCGGGCGTTGCGGGATCTAAAATGGTGCTCTTCTGAATGCGGTTTTTTGAGTTCCGCTTACATTTAACCTTCAGCTTAAGAATGGCATAGAATTTGCTGCATTACATTACTGCAGAGCAATCCGCAGAGAAGGACGTGCTTACACTCACGGTTTAATGTCAGTGTCTAACGCAGTGATTTTAAAAACTAGAAATAAATTTATTTGTGCTTGTGGTATTTGCATAATTTCTTACATTTTTATTTTGTATGATATGCCTTACAATCAGTTTACTTATTACTACCCACATTATTTTGTCTTTAATAGAAATTTGAAACATTCGAAATATCATTATTTAAAGGCATGTTTGTGTTTTTTCAGGTCAGAAAATAAAAAAATGTGGAAGGTTAGAAATGACTCTTTCTCTCTCGTAATTATTAATGAGTAGCGGCTTACATTTTTCGCATTTGCAGTAACGCGAGTTATGGCGAGATTTTCTCATTTATTACGTGAAATACGTGAATTTTGGTGTTAATTTATATGAAAATTACGTTAATAACATGGTTTTGAAATATTTTGGTCATTTTGCACCACATTATAGCATTGAGGCATATTATGCACCAATTGCGATGAAAGATCATCAGAAGGTAGCGACAATAGCCACAGCCTTAAGCTCCAGCTTTAGATCTATTAATCATCTAACCAAATATACGTACATAATGAGGAAATACATGTCACGGGCCATAGGTTCAGTCGCCGCATTTAGTCTTGTGACATAGACAAAGGCGCCGAATAAGCAAAACTACGATTTGAGTGCCTCCAGTGATTCAAAAGTAAGGGGCGGGGAGGGGAGATAGAGAGGAGGGAGGTGGGAAAGAGGTGAGAAAGTGGCCAGAGTAGTCGTGAATCGGAACCAAGTCTTAGGGGCTAGTGAATTAAGGGGATTAAGTTGCCGATGTCGCCAGACTGTACATCCATTTACAAAATATATTAAAACGTGATTCCTTAAACCTTTCAATGCGTACGACGCACAGTAACTTGCAACTCGAAAGGAGGATATATCGAAAGAGTTTATTGGAGTGAATGGATCCGTCCTCCTTTCGGAGGACGTCCCTTCCGTTTCCAAGTTTTATGATCGAGTTACTTCCGGCAATCCCTTCGTTTTCGCTACTATCCACTCTGTTGTGTGTACAGCATCTCTCAAATTCATGCACAATAGACTGAGATGATGAAGTCCTGAGCTATTCACCAAGGAGGGCGGAATTCATCATTAAAAAATATTATTTGACTTGAACTGAGTTCAAGCTTCAGCTGAGTTTCAAACCCAGATCTCCCAATTGCCTGTCAGGTGTTTTAGCCATTTATACTAACTTCCAAGCCATAATATTTCAAGGCGAATGTTATGCTCTATGGTGTTTATCTTTGCATCCTCGCGTGACTGCAATTTTGTTTTGTTCTCCTTCGCTAATACAGTGACAGACAGTCAGATATTTGAAAGGCTATTTAATCAGTACATCTCAACCATGGAGTTTTGATATGATTGCTCCGGAAATTAGAACTAGGCCCACATGCATTTCACACATTCTATTATTAAAATAAAATAGAAATAAATTTGTCGTGGTTCCACAAAGTAAGACCTCAGTCAATTTCTTACATTCTATTCTTCGCATATTTTTAGGTGACACTTGACAGCATCCAGTACGAGCGTTCATATTTGGCCTCGTAACGGACCCATGCACTTACCTCAGATGACATTAATTCGTCCTAAAAGATCTTAGGTTTTCCCGGCGAATAATATTGGTAAAATCTTCTCGGGTTTGCCACCGGGTAAGGCTTTTAAAGGCCAACGTTTCGATGAGTGACTCCCTCATCGTCATCAGGGGTGAGACTGATTGCCGAGCTGGTCCATGCCGGGGTTTTTATAGCAGGCCAACGGCGGTTGAAAAAACCCATTGTTGATCGGCTCGTTCAAGGCGGTTTGAATTTAAATTGTAACCGCAACCGTTTGATTTTATTCAGTAGCGGTCTCCATACTTGGCTGATGTACTGCCCAGAGTCACGATTTAACTTCTTCTCCTCCAAACTTATTTCGATCGCCTCTTTCATCAAACGATCCCAGTATCCATTTGAACGGCAAAGGATTTTCGTGCCGTTAAAATTGATGGAGTGCGCATTATATAGGCTATGCTCTGCCAGGGCCAATTTTCCGGTTTGAAAGTCTTATATGCCTCTTGTGTTCTTTGATCCTCGTTTCCACCGTGCGTGCAGTCTCTCCAATGTAGCCGAGGCCACACTCACAAGGGATGCTATACACTCCAGGCACTCTGAGGCCGAGGTCGTCTTTTACTCTTACGAGCCGATCTCTAATTTTCCCTGGAGGTCTATGGATCGTCTGGATGTTATATTTTTGTAAAATTCTCCCTATTTTTCCGGAGACAGTGGAGATATAGGGTATGCAGGCTCTTCCTAACGGCTTTTCATGTTCTTCTTTCGGCCGCATACTTATTCTATCGGTTCTTTTCAAGGCCAAGTGAAAATTTCTGTCCTTATATCCATTACGTTTGAACGTAGTTTTCAAATGTTTCAATTCAGAGGGAAGACTCTGCATCTGCAACAATTTTTGCGCGATGTATCAAGGTAGTCAGGATGCCTTGCTTTTGGGAGGGATGGTGGTGACTTCTTCCATTTAAATAGAGGTTAGTGTGAGAAGGTTTTCTGTACACACGTCGTCTAAGACTACCATCAGGCTTCCTTTCAATTAGGATATTCAAAAAAGGTAGGCAATTTTTAGTTTCCTCTTCCATAGTAAATTTGATGTTGGGATGCTGGTGATTCATGTGACTCAAGAAATCATCAAGTGTATTCCGTCCATGTTGCCAAACGACGAAAGTATCGTCCACATACCGGAAGAAATGCCTCGGCCGTAGTGTAGCCGAATTTATAGCTTTTTCTTCAAAATCCTCCATAAAGAGGTTTGCAATAGCCGGAGAAAGAGGAGAACCCATAGAACCCACCCATGTCCGTTTGCTCATAGTATTTCCCATAATAAAGGAAATAAGTTGACTTAAGGACATGTCGGAACAGTCTAACAGTCATTTCGTCGAATATACTTTCCAGGATCTTAAACGTTGGCCTTTAAAAGCCATACCCGGTGGCAAACCCGAGAAGATTTTACCATCAATTCGTCCTATTTCCCGCATGCAAAAGATTACCCCTGATCCCTCTGTTGGTAGCTTTTTCTTTGCTATTATTTGACGCCTTAAAAATACATAATGAAAAAGGCATTTTCTTCCCAAAAACCTTCTACGCCAACCAATGCTTGCTTTGAAAGCTTTTCATTGAATCTTAAGCATTGATGCTTTAACAGTTTTCTCCATTATATCTTCTTGACTGATGGGAAAGCCTTCTCTTCATTTTTCCACCTCCAAATCTTCAACTCTAAATTTTCAAGGTCTTCTATATGTCTTCCTAGTAGCGTTAGCACGTCTAATTGTATCTCAAATCATCCTTAATTATCGTACAGATGCTTAAACGCCATACATCTTCGAAGCTTGAACATCGCTTTCCCGCCTCTCGAACAAAGTGTATCTTACAGCTTTTTGACTTGCCGTAGCCCAGTGCCAGGGTCAAAGTTCAGCCGATTAATGATGCGGTTAAAAAAAACCGCCCCAATAGTAGCCACGCAAATTGAGGACCCTTACAGTTCGAAATTTTCAATCCTTTTGACTCATTTGGCGCCATCATTGAGATGCTGTTAAGCGAATGGCTTCACCTGCTATGCAACGCCCGGCGCCACCAGGTTGCGTCCCGGAGCATTCTCACCTCCCTTACAGACTTCGAGAACTGCAGGTCAGTCACGTGACCACATAAGCGTGACCTTGGGTAGGTACTGGCTCACAGTGACCTTCATCATCATCATCGCAGTGAGCTTCATCATAATCTGTAAATGAATCTGAGTTGTTGAGGCAAAATTTTAGCTTAGACTATTTTCCTCCTCGCAGTATCCATTTTCTGCTAAAACTCCGGAAGTGAAACCAAAACAAAATATACAGGTACTTATACATGTATTATTTTTATCTCTTTTTGTCTTGTCGCACATGATCTTTCAAAAATGATATTTTTCCTGTTTACTGCGATCAAATTTCTTTTAACTCTATTTCTCCCTCCTCGGACTATAGCGGAAAATTATGGTACTAACCCATGGTATTGAGATTAGTATTTTCCTCGAGGACTTTCTTTTCCTAAGTTGAACTCAAGCATAATTTCCTTATTTCTTAGGCAAAATTGGAATATTTTTTGAATCAACTTTTAATCAATCATAATCAATTTTTTTGGCAATTAAACGTAAGAGAGTACGGGTATTAAACGTAAACGCAATTTGCTTTTCTCCGGAAATGCTGTTGTATTAGGAAAGATAAGAGAGACACATGTTTAATGTTTAATTGCTATTTCTGTTGATATATCAACACGTCCGCTAGAGTTAAACGTATGTCTCTTATCACTCTCCTTCCACAAGGCACCCGCATTTTTTCAGGCATCGTATGGAGTACACAACGACATCTCAAATTTTACCTCAGCCTGGATTTGTTTTCTTCTGTGTTTTTCCCACTCTCACTCCGTCAGTGTAATTTACACACTAAGGGGGTGGATAACCGCAAACCAACGCTTAACACCGCAGTTTATGAGGATAAACGGGGAGGTGGGTGGAGGTCGTGCGAAATCAGGGGAGGGGGGTCGGTCCCAGTCTTATCTTGCCCGTCCCTTCTCCGGGAGAAACCCCCTTCTTAAAGGTTTTTGCAATAAAAAGAAATTAAACCTCCCAGCCCTTTGTTCCACTTAGCGTTTCAGCGTCCTTCCTTACATCCTTCCTCGACCCTGCCCTCTTTATATGCTTTGGTTTAGCCCATTCCAATGAGAACCCACTCCCTGAGTCCACCCGACATAACTCACTCCAGCCTCCTAACCTCCAGCATCCCATTCCTTCCGCGGCCTCTTCTTTCTTCTCCGCGCTTTCTAATTCATCCTCTTCCTTTAAGCATTTCCTTTTCACAAAAGAATCGGGAGATTTATGGGTTGGGCGTGAGGAAAGGAACCAACATGTGGTGAAAGAAGGAGAGAATTAAAGCAAGGAGAGGGAGGTGCCATTCCACCTGGAGTACCGGGAGATTGCTGAAATGAGGTTCCTCATAGGAATCTCTAGAAAAAATAATTGATTTGGTGGAGATTTTGTAAAAATTGGGCTTTGGACATAGTTTAGCCAATCATCGTTGCCTGCATGTCATTTTGACTTGCGCAAATAGCATGATTCCGTAAAAACTCCTCAAGTGAAACAGAAAGGTTAAAACGATTTCACGGTCAAAACTGAACTGCAAAGTTATGTTTGTGCTCTGTATCTCATTGAAGCACTATATAGGCAGCTTGTCAAATGTCAGTGTGCGTGAGATCAGGGGATTTCAAAGCCTTTAAGCATCATCTTTAATCTCTATGGTGGAGAAAAATCATGAGTTGGGTACAAATGGTTCCAATTTGACTATATCAGAGTCGCACCCAAGTCCATTGGTGTAGAAGCTTTGATTAGTGTGGTGCATTTCTTTCAAACATCTTCATGTATTCAAGTAGGCAATTAACCATTTAAGCATTTTATACGTTTCCAATTCAGCAGAATGTTAAATGTTGTTACCTATTTAGTGTAAGAGTGAGCAAATTTTATTTTAAACATCGACCTTTTTATTTCAAAAATGTTTCCCCTGGCAAAACCATGATTAAAAACCACAGTTGCCTAGTTTTGGCTTTCCTAATTCCCTGGAAAACGATACACTGGAAGTTTTTCAATGGGCGAATGGTGGACACCCTGAATAGGCGAAAATCCGGAAACCTCTCTCACTTAGTTACTTTTCTCTCCTTTTTTCACCCCTCCCGATCCCGCAAACCCTTGAATTAGTCCTCACCCATCTCCTACAAACCCAGATGCCTCCGCCCAACGTATCCTTCCCTCATTCGCCTTCCCCACTACCCCCTGTTTCCCGGTCCGTTCTTTCTTCTTCCGAGACCTCTTCGAACCCTTCTCCAGATCTTACCTCCCCATCCTTTCAGTCTCACCCTCCCTCCACCCCCATCCCTCCCTCCCTTATTCCCGCATCCCTCTTTTCTCTCCCCACTCTTGCTCGCTAAGACCCTTTCCTTCCACTCCTTTTCTCGGAGTCTTCTCCCCTAAATCTCCACCCTTCTCTCTCCTCGTCCTACCCTCTCGGCTCCACTCCTTCCACGGAGGAGGCAATCCATCCATTTCCACCCCTTGCCCTCTCCAACCCCTCCCCCCCGCCACCCTGAAACCTCCCCCTCCGCGGCCTCAGCTTCCTCCTATTTCACTTGTTCGAGCCTCGTCTCCAATCCCCACATAATCTCGCTCCAATTAATACTAGCTTCTTCTTGCTTATCTCATCCTGTTACGTAGGTTTTTCTTTCTTTTAGTTTCCTTTTTTTTTCATCTTCCATCCTTCGTCATTTTCAACTCTACGTCTTTAACTTTCCGTCATATTGCGCGCTCTTTTAATCCTGAAATGCCAAGTATCATTACCTTTTATACTCTTTATCTATCTAAAATCCTTGAAAAGTTGAAATAACATGCAATTTAAAAGCGTGTTTCATCTCTATTTGGATTTATTTACTTCTGTACACCGTTGCTGCTTAAATGTAACAGTTTGCCACCAATATACGAGCTCCTCGTATTGGCTCGTATCTCTTAATTGTAACTTTTAATTCCTATGACTCCCATCAATGGGGGTTTTTGTGGAGGGACTCTACAAATGGTGGGAAAAAATTGAGTTGTACCTGGTTGATTCAGCTCGTTAAGCTTGTCTTGTCACTTAACCCGGTAACGCCTGGGAAAAAAAATTCTTGGATTCCTGTGATAAACTTATATTTTAATACGGTTTGTTTTCTGAGTTCTAAAGTCCAACCATTTTATTTTTAACAGTGGTTGTTATGGAGATACAGCCTGGTACCAATCGGTACCGCTAGGCCCTTAGTTGAAAATTAAAGGCCCTTAAAATTGAAGTTTTCAGGAATTTTTGTATTTTACGTGTAGCTGTTCAAAACATTTAGTATTTCACAGTTTTTCACCTTATTATACATTTTAAACAGTAAATGGTATTAAAATCCCAAAAAAATTAAACAAACTATTTGATTAATAATAAAAAAATAGTTTAAAAAAATGCTAAAAGTCAAAAATAATTAAGGAGTTCCCTATCGTGGCATTATTTTATCACTGTCGTACGTGAAATGGTGTAACACAGTCAATTAACAACCCTACATCACATATCACACACTCCGTTTGTGCCCTATTGGTGCAATTTACATATTAACGCCTATGCCACTAGGTGGTTGACATCACGAGGTGGTTGTACCCATCGAACGTTATATCATCAGAGACACTGAAAATAAAATCAGCTGACAGAAATCAAATGCAATATATGGAATAGTAACATATTATCTTATGATGAGTTCACTTACGTCGCCTCAGTCTCACTACCTCTAGATGCAGGTGCACGTCCTACAGATTTAGTGGGATCCTTGAATCTCTCCCTACACAACTGTCCGTCGGAACTCCAGTTGGGTTATACCTTTTCCTGACTTCCTCATCAGCAACCATGCATTGTGCATCATGGCATCAGTATCCACTTGAAAATAGGCCACCACCATTTCTTTCCCCTAACACCAATACGATAAAGGGATATATTCCAGTCCATTCGATTTGTATGTAAATGTATTGTATATCCCAAAAATATCGTGTCGTTGCGCAAGGATTCTCTTTTTATCACTTTTAGAGAACCTGCCTACACCTGATATGGGATCAATTCCGTGTCATGATGAAATTACCGAAGTTACTGCATTGTCCACCCACTTCACTAGGAGTATGTCGTCTTTCTTGGATCATTTGCCTTCAAATGATCCTCACTTAAACTTGGCCAATTCCTTAGAGGAAACCAGTGGGCAGCTTTTAGGCATTTATTTGCCATATCCATAAGAGGGTGCATTTTCCACAATTTATCCGTGGAATCAACGGTAATATTGTCACAGCAGTAAATGAATCTATTTATTTGCAAGAATCTGTCTCGTCTCATTGAATTATGCACGAAATAATTTCTCACATTATGTGCTGCCTCTGAATAGTGTCTTTTACTAGGAACCGTATTATACCCTCCTTGGAGTAGAATGGCAACAAACATTTCTCTACCTCATGTGTTGTGTTTAGATCTACACAATTGATGAACTGTGCATACTCATTCGATTCTACTACTAAATGGGAGATTACTTCTTCGTCAAATAATATTTCAAAAAATGTGGTTGGGGAACGCCACGAAGGGAAGAGTAATCAGGATTAGGGAAAATTGCTTCATGTACAGTAATGTCTTTATCAACCAAAAAGATCTTTTTTTCGCGTGTTTGAGGTCTCATACGTGATTTACCACTTGTACCAGGTTCCCTATATCCTTGGATATTCTCCGGCTTTCCTTGGGGCACATCACTGGTTGCACGTCCACCGTTCTGAAAGACGTCAACTTTGGCGCGCAATTGCCGTCCACTCAAGTTGTCCACCATTCCTCCATTGTCCTCTTCGGCTGGATCTTCATTGAACAACGCAGTTGCCGCGGGTGGTTCAATGTACATTTCAATGAAATCAATGCCAAAATTCTTCGGCACTGCAAGTATCAACTCAAGAGTAAAAGTAGCAAAAAGGGTGCGAAATATAGCACGACCGAGTGCGATGGAGAGACGAAAGGCCGAAAGAATACAAAGGATTTAGCAGTATTTGGCACCGTCTTGGGAATTTTCCGGTGGCTACATTCCTTCTCATTCACTGACTCTTTCTTCTCCTTCTTCAGAAGAAAGGTTCTTTTTTACCCCCATATCCCCAAATCTGGGTTGGAGTGTGCGTCGCGAGCCCGAAACGAGTATATCCATCCGGAGGTACGGGGACGACCAGAGACCTAAGTCATCAGGGTGAAAGCGAACACAAATACGACTGAACTAGAGATATATCTGGGCTGTAAATAAATGAAATATATACTTCATTCAAACTCGTAATTGGTTATAAACAAGATTGAACAAAATAAATCCGGTAGAAACACCAAAGACCAATAAATTACCGCGTAATCGCTCCCCACATAAAAATAACATGGAAAACACCTAGCGGTACCGTATTGTACCAGATAATTGGGTTGGGTATGGGTAACCTCCCAATTAATAAACCTGCAACTAAAACTTTTGATAATTTCGAAAGCTGCATATATTTAGATGAGTTACTACGTGAGAAAATAATGTAGTAAATTTTAATTATGGATAAATAAAAGAAAATCGGAAGGTCTGCAAGAAAAAAAACTGTTTTTTGGCGATCCATAAAAACTCTCCCATTTTAAATATCTTGAATTGGCATTAAATTAGGGTAAAAACTTACTAAATTTTCGAAGTTATAAGCATAAGGTACTGCTAGGCGTTAACGGGTTAAATGCAGTGCTTACATTTTTTCACATTTATTCGATATTTTCTACTCTTGCACCTTTAATTCCTTTATGTGTATCGTTTACTACGTAAGTGCTCTCTCGTACACATGCAGTTCCCCTTTGAGAGCTACATTGAGAATAAACAATGAAGAGTATACTTGTTGTGAATATGCATTGAATTTATTTATTACCCCCAAAGCAATCTATCATGGGGTCCTTGGGACTCTGGGCCCTTCTTATACAAATTTTATTTCTACGTGCTATCATGGGCCGGCAGGAAAACCTTAATGCCAGATCCGTGAATATCCTTTGAAATTTAAATATCTGGTTGTCAAGGAAATATGCTATTGTTTATTTCAGAGATAAATGTGATATTTTTCAGCTATTAATATGATTTTCAGACAATTACGAAGCGTAAAAGAAAATCGATTGAAAGAATTAGAAACTTCATTTATTCAGTAATCCATTTTAAAAAATTCCAGCCCTCTATCTTGAGTGATCCTCTATCTTCCCTTGGATTACAACCTTGTCGTGGTGGAAGGGCTTGCGTGCTCCGATGGCCCCTAGAGCTGCACTGGCGGAAGAAATGCTCCTGGTCGGGTCACCCATGCCAGATTGGTCAAAGGGTAAAAGACAGACGAATGTTAGTCCGCGCAGCGTCTGTACCTCAGTGAAGCAGCTGCAAAAGGCGTCTGACACCAGTGGGGCGGCCTCTGAAGTGATGGTGTCACGTAAAAAACATAATTGAGATAGGCCACGGAATACTATCTCAATCAAACAAAATCCTTGAAATTATGGACACTTCTGAAATGATAATGAATCCTGGCAACTACGGGACTCAGCCCAGAGGGCCGGGTGTCGTGCCCGGCAGCGACGGGAGCAAGGCCCCTGCGGTCGTCATCACACGAAATCCTTGAACAGACGTAGCAGCAGCAGAGGAAAAGAAGATAAAGAAAAGGAACGAAACAATCAGAATAGGCACGTGGAATGTTAGGACTATGCTGAGGGCGAGGAAGCTAGAGAATATAAAACAAGAAATGGAGAGAGTGGGTGTAGATATCATGGGTCTGGGTGAAGAAAGATGGAAGGATGACGGGGACTACTGGAGCGATGACTATGGAGTAATTTATAGTGGAGGGAATAAAAGTCAGCGCGGGGTTGCATTCGTAATGAATAGGCAAATAGGTAGAAACGTAGTGTATGCAGAACAGGAGAGTGATAGGATAATAGTCGTGGAACTAAAGGCAGAACCAACGAATTTAGTTATAATCCAGGTTGGTATGCCTACCTCTAATCATAAAGAGGAGGAGGTAGATGGGGTATACGATCAGCTAGAGGAATAATTGGTAGGATACCAGGGAGTAAGCACCTGATAGTAATGGGGGATTGGAACGCGGTGGTGGGTGAAGGAAGAGATGGGCGGGAGGTGGGCGATTACGGGCTAGGAAGGAGAAACGACCGCGGCGAGAAAGCTGTGGGGTTTTGCGGTAGAAAAAACCTAGTAATTACAAATACATGGTTCAGACATCATCCTCGACGTAGGTACACTTGGAAGAAGCCGGGAGACACAGATAAGTTCCAGATAGATTATATAACGGTTCGTCACAGATACAGGAATAGTGTTAAAAACTCGCATACTTATCCAGGAGCTGATACAGACAGACGCCATAACTTATTATTCATGAAATGTCGGGTAAAACTGAAAAAGATAAGAATGGGAAGGCGGGTACGAAAGTGAAATTCGGAGGCATTAACTGGGCCAATGAAGAAGTATCGAGAGAAGGTGGATGAGATAATGGGTGAGAATCATTTAGTTAGATCAGTGGAAGATGAATGGGAAAGTCTGAAAAATGGAATTGTAGAAGCGGCGAAAGCAATGGTAGGCGTAGTCAGTGCAACTAAAATTAGAAAACCGTGGATCACGAAGGACATGATAAGGGAAATGGAGGAGAGAAGGAATTGGAAGAGCGTAAACTCAGAGATAGGTAAGAGAAAATACCGAGAATAAAATAACAGGCTTAGAAGAGAAACAAAGAAAGCAAGAGAGGCGTGGTGCAGAGAACAGATCGACTAGTTAGAGAAATACCAAAAAGAGGAAGAGCAGATGCATTATATAGGAAAGTAAAGGAACTGACGGGTGGTCATAAGGGAAGGGGAATTACAACGATAACAGGGAAGACGGGAAAGGTGATCGTAGAGCCGAAAGAGATCCAGGAGAGGTGGAAGGAGTATGTTGAAGAGCTAGCTGTATGGTAAAGAAATAAGGTCCAATAGATTAGATATAGAAAGGGAAGACGATATCGACAGATACGCCATCGGACCAGGTATCCTAGATAGCGAAATCGAAAGAGCTCTACGAGACATGAAAAGGAATAAGGCGGTGGGAATATATAACATAGCTGCAGAGTTTTTAAAGAGCATGGGGAAGAACGGAAGAGGAAAACTTTTTGCGCTTATTCGTAGGATTTATGAGGATGAAGTGTGGTCGGAAGACTTTGCAAAGAATGTACTAATTCCTATACCAAAGAAAAGTTAGGCAAAAACATGCGTAGACTACAGGACATTAAGCTAAATATCTCACACGGCCAAAGTAGTTCTGAGAATTGTAAACAGAAGGCTAGAGAAGAGGGCAAATGAATACCTGGGTGACGACCAGTTCGGGTTTAGGAGAGGGACGGGAACGCGAGACGCTATAGCAGTGATGAGAACGCTAGTAGAAAGAAATCTAGAGTATGGGCAGAATGTTTTTGCATACTTCGTAGATTTCGAGAAGGCGTTTGATCGGGTGGAATGGACGAAATTAATGGGAGTGTTGAAGAAATTAGGGGTCGATTGGAGGGACAGGCGTCTGATTTTGAATTTGTATATGAACCAGACGGCGCAGGTTAGGGTAGCCAATGGAGAATCGGGATGGGTCACGATAGGACGGGTAGTGCGGCAAGGGTACCCACTATCGCCGTTGCTTTGTAACGTGTATTCAGAAGAAATGGTAAGGGCGGCATGGGGGGAGGAGGAGGTAGGAAAAAAGGTAGGAGGTGAGCTGATAAAATCAGTGAGATTTGCAGATGATCAAGCATTGGTTACTCAGTCTGCAAAGGGTTTACAGTCAATGGTGAATGCATTATAGGTGCAGTGCAAAAAATATGGGATGAAGATCGATCACAGGAAAACGAAAGTAATGAGATTTTCTAGAAGTAAGGAGGTGGGGCTGAATATAAGTGTGGGAGGGCAGAAGATAGAGCAGGTCGAGCAGTTTACGTATCTGGGTAGTATTTTGGAGGGGAATAGGTTTAGTGGTAAGGACATCAGATGCAGAATTGCTCTCGCTAAGGAAGCATTTTTGAAGAGAAGGGAATTGATGAGGGGGGTCTGAGAAGAGACGTTATGAAGAGACTGGTGAGAACTTTAATATGGAACGTGGCTCTATATGGGTCGGAAACTTGGTCATTGCGAAGGGAGGATGTGCGTAGACTTGAGGCGTTTGAGATGTGGGTTTGGAGAAGGATGGAGAGGGTGAGCCGGATGGGGAGGAAGACGAACGAGGAGGTATTGTATATGGTCGGAGAGGAGAGTAAGCTTGTGTTCAGAGGTTTGGAGAAGACGGAAGAGATGGATGGAGGAGGTTTTGAGAGGAGAGGGCATGTTGAAGAGAGTGATAGAGGGCAAACCACTGGGGAAGCGTGGAAGCGGAAGGAAGGGGATAGGAATTCTCGACGAAATAAGAGGAGGTAGAAGATATGAATAATTGAAGAGGGATCTAATGCGCGCCATCCTTAGGAGGGAAAGCGAGACAATGTCTATGAGATTGGGATGCAGAATGGGGACTGTCCAAGAACCGAACAATCAGCTGGTAGAATACTTGAATGTAAAAATGAATTCGATATTTTCATTGCTGAACCGCACCCTAATGAGTATCAGACTATGAATAAACATAAATCGGAGTGAAGGGATAACAAGGTTCAGTAAGCTATGTGGTCTTGATCATCAGTGATAATTAATTCGGAGGTTTGCTATGGATCTCTACTTCTCTCTTTTTCCTTCAACCATTTATGCGTCTACGTTGCCATTATTAAATTCTCATCATTAACCGGTTCATTCCATCCTTTGGTCTACTTTGGTAATGCTTCTTATTCTTTGCTCCTTCCAGGCTGTTATGTCTCACATTATGTCTAATAAGCTTGTATTTTCTGCTCTACAGGGTTTTAAGTTTAGTGATTTCGTAAAAAAATTGAAAAATATAAAAATGGGTGCTCAAGATTTAACATAAAGGTGATGTGAAACTGATATCTGCCCTTTAAAATTCTTCTTCTCTGCCCTTCCATTGAAGAAATAGGTACCTTCCGCGTTCTACGAAAGTTATTTTCAAGTTAGAAACACGATATTTTCCCAAGTCCAATCAAATGTTTGCTTCGATTAATGCTTATTCGCATATTTCATCCAAATTCTCTCTCATTTTCTTTCCCTATCTATTTTCATTTATTTATGTAAGTACGTCTTGCAATTTTATTTCTTGTATATCTATGTGTATAGTATTGCTTCAACCCACAGCTAATTTGCTCATGTTGTCATTTCCTCCTTATGGATATTTTTCTTATTTTATGATTATTCGTCAATTACTTTTGGAAACATTTGACTTAACTTCGTACCCGTTCATGTTTAATCTGCTTTCAGTCTGCATGTCGTTGGTCTTCTTTGCAAAGGTGTTCTATTTTATAAAGAAAGACCTAATTTCCGTAGGTTATTTATTCCCATTCCTTAAATAGTTATTTTTCATTTAATCATAGTTTCTTATCTAATAGTGATGTATAGGTATTTTCTTTATCGTTTCCTTTAACCCTCACTTATTTCAATAATTGTTTCTCTATGTCTTTTGATCAAAATTATCCTGACCATTCTAGTGACTTGAAGGGCAACCTTAGGATTAAATGATCTTAGTTCTTCAACACCATGCTAATTTATTTCTTTTCACATTTTACAATTACAACTCCCAAATAAATATTATGGTAAATATAGAATAAGAGGAGGGGGAAGAAGGGGAGGAATTGTTTTGGAAAATGGGCATCGCTTACCCATGCTTACACTCCGAAGAAGGGTAGTGGTTTGTTCTACATTAAAGTTTTGATGAGCTCAATTATTAAAATGATATATCCGTTTTTCCGTTTTGTTAATTTTATTTTCATTTTCAAATCTCATTTATTTATTATGCTTCGTTGTGTTTTCAGTTGCTTCTTTCATTTTTATGATTGTTATCACAACATTAAAAGTTATAACCTATGACGTATCTTTATCCATTTTATTCTTTGGCATGCAGTGTGCTTAATAGTTTTGGCTACCCTTTGCTATTCTAAAATTATTCGTAAGGTAGTTATTTGTGAAGGAAACCCATAACTGACTCAACGGTACAAACTGTAATCCGACGGGCGCAATACTGCACTTGAACCCCTCTAAGAATCGGGGTTCTACTGAAACATCTCTGCCAAGATTAATCCTCGAGCCATCAGGATGGGAAGCCAGTACTCTAGCTACCAAATAAATTTAATCCCATGACAGAGAGATAGATTCTGTATTTCCGACACCCTACCAGTTTCGACGCTAGCGCGTTAATATTAAAATCTTTCCCGCAATGTCTTGGATTTGTTTCCTCAGTTCTTTCGTTTACCGACAATAAACGACACGATAGTCTGAAATCCACTTACGAGTAGGTATAATTTCGTATGGTAAATGCAAATTCTTTTTTATTGAGAGTAACTTACAGGTACTGGAGCCCGTTATATATAGCTGTAAGGCTATTTATAGCATGAAAGGTGTCACAATGGATATAAGAACCTTTAAAGACCATTTATTAATGGCTGTAGTGCAACACTTTTTTTGTTACAGGAAACAGCATTGACCACATTTTGCAAAAATACTCCAAAATTATCTTATTATATCCTACCACTGCATAGGGTTTGGGATTACTGACATTTTCAGCGATAATATCTTGTATACGATCTCTAGTTGCGCCGATGGAATCGCGCTACCGAAAATTACATTGCCCTAGCAGTCCAGCTGAACCCTTATCGTCTCTCCTTGCAATAGCTGGCTTCTTAAGCTCCTTTAGGCTACGGCTCATCCCTTCTGCCCCTTATCTAGCTCAGACACTTCCACATCATTTCCTCTCGAAACTGTATGTTATTCCCCCAAGCCTAATTGCTCTTCCCTCCTCTCTTCTTACGACCATTTTACCCCATTAGCTCTATTTAGCCTATTTTGTTCGTAACATTCAGTTATTCGCTTATTTATTCTTATTGCGATTACTTTGGCTGTAAGGATACATTTTCTAAGCTAACAATACCATATTTGACCATTTGCTCAATTTCATACATTTTCGAGTACTCGCCCGCTGGTTTCTCAAGGCTCAACAACTACGGATACCACTGTGAAATAGACCCAGAATTTTATCTTATCACACTCTAATACCAACTGAATTGTAAGCTAGTCACACATTACTGGACTTTGCATATTTACGCAATTTGTTACCTGAAAAATAAGATTGGAAAATACGACTTGGAAGATGCGTCTTTCATTAAATTTAAACTCAAATACAATTTACTTGGCAGTTTATACTCAGTTATATTCTAGGCGTAGGTGGACATATGTGTCTATAAATAGTAAAATTTCCATGTTTTTTCTTGCATAAATAATTAACTAGCCTCTTTTTTCCATGGATGATCGTTAGAATCTCCTACTCTCATTTTCGGAGTGCAAGGTTTACCTTGCATCTATTTTTTACTTTAAACAGCCATTTAAATTTGTTTGTCTTCATGATCAGTTGTTTTGAATTGCACTTATGACGTTAATATTTTACTGTTGTTAACTACTTTGGATTAGCATCTCTTTCACTATACATTTGCCTAATTTTTTTCAGTGAAACTACGCTTTTAGTAGCTTGGCCTGTGCTTTTGTGGTGTATAAGGATAAAATAAGGTGGCAATACCATCTGGCTACATGAATTTTCAAAGATACCATTACCTATGATATATGTTGTGGATCGATGACATATATGTAGATGGTTTGGCATGCTTTTAATTTTGTTATCCCAGACAGTTCATTACCATGCGTATCTTATACTCCAAAGAAAGGGAGGCTTAGAATTTGCACGACTCCTCCGTTAAAACTAAAGAACGTTTTTACGACTCCTCCGTTAAAACTACAGAACATTTTTATCACTAGGAGAAAGTGACCTACTCACTGTTGTAGGTGTAAGTTTTCATTCCATTTGATTTCTATTCAAACCTATTACTGGAGAATTATTTTCTCATGTTAAGTAAATGTATACTGATAGAAGTTTGATTACGTTTCGTTTGGCGCTATAAATTATATTTTAAATACTCGAAAATAAAACGAACGAAGAGTGCACCTTCATTTGAAGTTCTTTTTATTGTCGTATTTCAATTTGAAATCTATATTAGTTTTCTCGCTTAAATTGTGAATTAAAAACTGCTCAAGCTTTTTTATTATTCCGTGAATAAAACTCAAGGCATTTTCATTACCTTAAATTCCTAGTATTCAACCGTCCAAGAAATGAAGTTTCGCCCAAATTGCTTCTCCTTGTCGGCCGGTTTTTATTGTAAAAAAAATATCTATCTGTGATATAAACACGGGTGTCGTTGATTTAGTAGTGGAAATATGTCTTTCACCCCTGACAGAAATATTCGTATTCATTGGAAGTATGTCTTTCTCGGAACCGAGCAAAAATTACCTTGAACCGCTATAGCGAGAACACCGTATGCGAGGAAAAGCCATCACGTGAGGCGTAATTAGTTTCTAGTCCGTTTATGTGCGCGAATTATCCGCGTAATTAGCCCCAACAGCAATTTATACACTCCAACCTTTACGCCTTATAGCTGCGGCAACCTTGAAATCCTCGATTCCTAGTTGCTTTGTAGCGCTTCGCTCAGTTTTGAAGCGGCGATATTGTACTATAAATGGGAGTTGGAAATGGTAGTTTACCAACAAAATTTAATAGCCTTTCCTTTTGTCCATTCCATATTCCCAATCCGCCACCCAGCCCCAACCTTCTTGCTCTCCTCCTATTTTAAGGTATGTAGTCTTTCTTTGATCCCACAGAAGTTGCAAATTCATCATTGATGTGGATTGATTTGGCTTGGTTACTTGAGTATTAGATTCATATTCTTTTGGCCTGGATTTGTATCACGTCAACGGCAGTTATATTCATTTTGAATTTATTCCCGACCCATATTTCTTGTTTTGAGGAGAGCACTTCTAGCATAGAACTCTCAAAAGTTACTGAGGCAGATATGCTTGGCAAGAAGAAGAGGGGAGGGCGACGATAGAGGGTGAGGGAAAGGAACCAAACTACTTCGCGAAATTGGCACACACACTCTATACTAGTGGTCAAATTCACCCATCACTATGACTTGACCATTTTTACCTTTTTTATCGTTTTGAGCCCTATCTTGAGGTCTCATTGTGAGACGAGTCGGAACGGGACCGCAGGTAATGGTGATGTTTTCAGACTGGGCGTCTGCGCTAAACAAGCTTCCTCTCCCGTTTTGCAGGGTTTTTAAAGTTTCGTAACTCATGCCCCAAAATAGTCCACTGCTCAGTGCCAAGAACTTTAGCGAGAGCTATACTCTGTCCGTCGCATTGGAGGTTAAGACAGTCGTCGACGTCTTGGCACCTTCCATTTAGAGTACTCTAATGCCAACTCGGGATGTATTTTCACACTTCCTTACACTTACACTCCCTTAACCATACCACCCTCTCTTGTCGTCCTCTTGTAATTAGTGATACATTTACTTTATTGCTTGGTTTTTTCCTCATAAAATAACAATATATTCTTCTACGAATCCTCCAGTTATTTCATCCAGGTAAGCTTCCTCTTATAAAACGTATGGAACCCTTTACCAGTAGTGGTTGGTAAATTTCAGGAGAAAAATATTATATAGCTATCTATACACTATCCGACCTTTATTGCTACTTGAGCAAATTTACTCGATTATTTTTTAAGAAAGGAAATAAAGTAGTTGGTATTTTCTTATCGAAATATTACAGTTTTTTTCTCTCCCTTCTTCTATTGCCATTCGAATTACTGCCCCTATTGTCCCTCCCACAGGTCTCTTAACCTTTCTTTGATCCCCCTGACGTTAATTTTTCCTCGCTGAGTGCCCTCGTAATCCACCTTAGCTTCATCCTTCCCGTCTGAGCTCTAATCTGCAGTTTGAGTTAGATTCTTCTTCTTTTATTTTTCTCTCCTGCCGAGAACTCCATAATCGGCTCCACTTCCGCGAAAGACCTAATGTCTTTTAATTCCTTTCGTAATTATTTTTTGAGCCTTTGTTTCCTTCTAATTATTCTCACGTCATTGAATATTCGCAACATTCTCCGGTCTCAAAACATAAGTGACCATGTCCCTTATTCTTTGATTTCTCGTTTGATGAGGAGACTTGAGACTCAAAGGCTACACCCTAGACCAGGATTACTTACTGCCTTACTAAAATTTCTTGAAATAAAGGTCTCGTAATGTTTAGGGTGATTTAAAGGACATAATTTTAACCTCACAGTGCAGATCTAGAACAAACAGAAACTATATACAATGCCAAACTATTTGATGCACCTATTCTTTCTTCACATGCACCGTTATTGACTACAATAATAAGAGAACGTGACAAAGAGACACTCCTTTAATGAGAAAATATCTCACATATATTCATTTCCCTCTTCCAGTTCCTTTTCCGATTCCCTCCGATCTTCATGCAAGTCATACTGACTGCCATGTACTGCTGCATACCCTCACGATAGCTCACTGTGTGACATGGTGATGAGAGAAAATAACAATATTTTGGCATAGTAGTTAAGGGATGTAAGTTACTTGAGAAAACGAAGAGTGGGTTGATGTGGTGGATGGGGCAAGTTAAAAAGGGGGGATGTGATACTGAAAACCGCTATGGAAGATAGAACTCTTGTAAATATAAGATGAATAAGTATGAAGAAGCAGCATGTTGAAGAACGATAGGACTATTTTTAAATGATTATAAAGCTCGTGTTAAGGAAGCATTTCCGCGCTCGCAAGACTGAGGTACTTAAAAAAAATACATGTGTTTTATTTTGACATGGCGGATATATTTACACCCACACTACATCTGTACGATCAGCCGAAGTGACATTATAAGAGAAATATACCATCAAACTGAAACGTGAATACTTCTTTCTTCCCACCCGCCATTCACGGATACAATTAAAATAAATGGAGACATTGGTTCGACCACAGAACACCTCGGTAATTATCTCTTTACTTCCAAAATCTTCCAATATACCCCACATTTTCCCCTTTATTATAAGTACTGCTTTCATAGCACCTCTATTATGTCTACATCAAGTGGTATCGAAATGGCTAGCGAGGTTATACGTGTAGATGTAGAGTATGTCGAAAATCCTATATCCTGTGCCCCTCTTTCAATCCTTCCCTTGTGTTGAAGTTTTTCCACTCTTTCCCACCAATTTTTTGCCATTTCCTATCACCACAGCTTTTTCTACGGCTAAGGTGGCGCCCAATTGGCGAGAAAGCATTAAAAGCGGTTTGATGACTGGGGAGCGGTTTGCGAGGAAATAAGAGAAAGCAGAAGAGGGAACTAAAAGTTTGCGATGAAATACGAAGCAGGATGGTGGAAACCTTTAGGTATAGAGTTCGTGGAGCGATTGGTTCAGAGTAATAACGCAAAAAGCTGGCTTTAATAATTGTAATTTGAAGTAGCTACTTCATTTTTAGTAACCATTTTTTCTCTACTTGATAAATGCATCTAGTTAAAATATTAGAAAATAGTCCTTTAAATTAACTCCTCAAAAACAGAAGGCCAAAGATAGGCAGTATAACCAAACTATTTTTTAACATCAAAACTGAAGTTTTTTCATAACAGGTTACCATTGACATAAGTTAGAAGTAGCGTCATAACATAAAATTATCAACTAGTATAAGACACAGAAGCAATAGGATATGCATCCTTAATTTATATGGAGTTCATTAGTTTAATTATTGAAATACGTGACCAAGTAGGTAACTCGTAACTCTCAAGATAAAATGTCCAATGAGAGGAAGGAAGACAAAGATGAAAGCCTTTGGAACCGAGTCATAATCAATTAAAACGATTGATTAGTATTTTCTACAATGAAATTCAATATCAACCATGATTTCAACTATTAATTACCTTCATTAAGACAATGAATTGCTGAAAACATGGTTGGTATTAAATTTTAGTTAGGAGAGGAAGGAATGTAGCCCCGAATCACCCTACCATCATCCTAAATCTCATTAATAATGCGAATTAAAATGGAAGTTAATAGCATGATGCTTTAGGATAAATTTGGTTAGTGCCTTCTTATTTTAGCACATGTTATCGCAATACATATGGATATCGTTTACATTTTATAGTGCAGAAACTGTGCTTTTAAGCAGTTTAGGCTCTGAGAGCAGTGTAGGTATATTAGGGTGGGTCGAAAATAGCTAATTTTGTAGTATAGAACTATAATAGTGCGGGAATATTGCGTATTTACATGCTAATAAATGGAAAAAGTTGATAAAATTTCTCTTTCATCTTCAGTTTGCGCGAAGTCCTGAAGTTTGGAAAAATGACAAAAACCACCAAATGTTACTTTGCCGAAAAATATTATACAGAATATGTTTTATCTAACTTTTAATAACGTGAAAATACTTCCTATAAGTCGCCTGATTGAATAAAAAAATATTGTAAAATGTCACTCGACACATTTTGATTTCGCGCACTTGGACTAAATGTTTTAGAAAAATCGATATGTTTTACAGTTTTACAAATAGTTGCTGTGCTAAGTACAAGATATTAGATAATAATTTAACTCATAAATCTGATATATGTATACGTAATCCTTATTGCTATGAAACAAGCTTGTTTGATTTATTTTGATGGTGATGTGATCTACAGATCAAGCTTCACGTCAAACAGACTTATTGCCGCACGTTTCGCCTTCGCAAGAAAAATGAAGTAAAATTCATGCCTGCAGTTCCTTTTACATCTTATATGTATTTTACATTGACGGCTTCAGCATTAGTAAGCGATATATTTGGTGTTTTTGACAGATCCACAGCTGCTATGTCTATTGTTGAACACGACCTTCGAAATATGTATCTATGAGCAAAAGTCATCGCCCGTGGTAAACAAAAGAAGATAATTCAGAAGAAACCAGAGACTGCTAAACAAAAAATGTTCCGGCTAACAGTGATAAAGGGAATTGTTTAAAGGCCGTTTTACACGGTACATTTTTTTGTACAATCTATCGTGCGAACGCATGTACAGTCAAGTGTACAAGAAAATATTGTATGAACGACTGAATCAGACTAAATGTCGTTTTACACGATGAGTGCAAACGCACAATTTTCCATGCAATTTAGCGGTAGAAATCGCTCGGAATTCGCGAGTCTTTTGTTTATCACGTATATGTTTCACTCGTATCACGTATGTATTTGACACCTTGAAAAGCTGATCACCTGAAATTCGGAACCTCGACTCGACCATCTGCCTACTGATAATTCTCCCGGTTCAGAAAAAGCTCCCGTGGATTCTTCTCTCTGGCTTTATATTCGACCTTTGCATCGTTTCGTTTTTTCTCATCTGGATTTTAGAGCGACAAGTCATTGACGTTTCTCGCCGGATCTCCACTCATTTTAGACAAATTTCGTGGGTTTATTATGTGTGTGTGACAAAGTGTTATTATCAAATGATCAAGTGGTATAGCAGAACACGGGACCCTTTTTTAAGACCCTCCCTTGTATTTGTACCAGTGTTTTAATGTCTTTTTTTACGATTTCTATGTTACCTGCTAAACAATAGAAATAAAATAATTATCATTATATCACGCGGGATATCAGGAACTCTACTTGAGGACCAGTCATAATTCTGGGGGAAAAGGACACAAACCCAAAGATCGCGATTACACTGAAAAACCAGAACACCAAATAACACGATGAAATGACGATGTAAACAGTTGAGCAACTTTGAGTTAACTCTTCTCGGGTTCTAAACTGCTTCAAACTATTCATAATTGTCGACGTAATTAATTCTTACCTTGAGAATGAGTGACGAGTCGTCTCTCGAAACGTCGACAATTATGAATAGTTAAAACCGGTGGAGAGCCCGAGAAGAGTTTACTCATGAAAGATTATATACACAGGATAATAATTACTCATAATATTCGACGGGAAAGTGTTAATCCTTTTTATAAACAACTTTATTTTCAATCGTAACACTGGCACCACAGTTTTCGCCACATCTGCGCCATCTGTGGAATATTAACGATACTAACTGATCGAAATTGTATGATTGTCTGAATGGAATTAGAACAGGTTCTATTTTCCGTTCAGGCATTCATACATTCGCACAAGCGTTCGCACAATTTGCCGCTTTACACGGTACAATTTCCTGATACATGCGTTCGAACGATAGATTGTACAAACAAATGTACCGTGTAAAACGGCCTTAAGAAAATCTAGGAGTTAAAATGTATCACTGATCAAATAGTTACATTTTAGCGTGAATCGCGACCCTGGTGGGCCATATATCGGCCACTTTCCACCAGTATATGGAATTGGAAGTAAATTAGCCAAGTGAATCCGAAGCTATCTAAACAAATAATGATATCGGCGTTAATAAACTGGAAGCGATCGGTTGCGATGACACAGCGACGAACACGATGGAAAAATGGTGCAATTCGCAATATCGAGGTCAAAATACAGTGCCCATTGCAGTGGTTGATTTGATTACTTCAACGAGCTGGCCAACACATTTTATTTTAGTGCTTGGACGGAGAATCGACGGGGCTAACTTCTATCTGTGGGCAAATTGGCAAACAGCGGATTGGCTCTGAGAATTTACCTGTTGTAAATTTAGAAAAAATCGAATCCGAGGAAATCAATGTAACAAACACTAATCTCTGTAAAGACCAACAGTGCCTTCTAGAAATTGTCAGGGAAATTCAGACTGAAGAGTGTGCTGAAGATCTGTCTTGAAATATCCTAGACCACTCTGTCATCCCCGATGTGCTAACAAAACATGTTGCAAACCAGATCTTACGACCGTTCATTTACCCAACGAGTCAAACAAAAGAACTGAGAATACTCTCCAGTTACATTGTAATGACGTATGCTCCTGTCTGGCTGTACGTTAGGAGATATCACTCAGTAAAATGTGGTCTTTAAGGTTGTACAAACAACAAGACAATTACCAGACAACATTTTAAAACTCATCGATCCTTTGATTGAGAGGAGCTCGCCTAATATATCGCCTTTCTCTGTTTTTAATGGTGGATTTTTCTGAGAATCTTTCTTTCCTTCTTAAATATCTCTTATATTTCTCCTGGTCTCTCTGAAAACTTGCCCTTGGTGGCGTAGAGGCATTCTGTAAACAAATCGTTCATAAAAATGCTGCACCAAAATTTTATTGAATAATATAAACACCAATTTTATATATTGATTAATCATTAAAATGAAAGCTAAAATTGTAGGAATAGATGCGTCAATGACCCAAGCCAAACTTAGAAGATTTTAAAACGCTTCCAAATGAACGGCTGTTTTCCTCTTTATCGAAATAGGAATTGAGTGAAACGGTGGTTAACCGAAATAAGAAAGAAGATGCGAAAGTCAGTACTGAAGAAGTAAATAAGTAAGAGAAGAAGCGTGTTTTATCGTGTCAATTTTTAGTTTGGATGTTTAGTACTCCCAGGAAGTGAAGACCATTATATATCAGTGCTGGAAATAATAGAAACGAGTTTAAAATTATATATTAAATTTTAAGAGAGTACATTCTTAATTTACATTTTCTGGAGTGCGTATGGACTTTCAGGGTAAATTAGTAAGAGTAATTCGCCCTCGAGTGTAGGGAGAGGAAGGTTGCTAGGTAGGTGGTGAATCCTGCCCCTTGGAAACAAATCCCTTAAGAGGTAAGATCAGGAAAGAACCAAAAAAGGGAAGAAGAAAAATCAGATAAAGGAGATGAAGAAAACTTGGAAGCATTGGCAGAGAGAGAAGGAGAAGAGAGGTGGTTTTTAAGTTCGCTTGAGGGTTCCTAGTGAGAGACGAGAGCGCTAAGGGGAAAGTGCCTTACGTCCAGAGTTAAGTGGAGGCCAAGAAGTACCAACGGTTGAAGGCGCCCCAGCTTGAGGGAGACTTGGGGAGTAAGAGGAGGGAGAATTATTGATAACGTGGATAGCTGTTCGAGCCGATGGAATAATGAGATTACTGGTGGTCAGGGAAAGTTGGAGCTTGTATAAGTGTTGGGTGAAAATTGGACTGGGGAGTCTAAGAAGTGTATTGCGTTCGTATAGTTGATCCCACTCGAATCGTGGTCACAAAATGTCAGCATGAAAGGGGAAATATTTCCGACCCGAGAAAATTAAATGATACCAATGTAATCCTAATTTTTTGCTCATAATGACCACGTAGTATGTTCCAATTGAGCCTATTTTTGACATTAAGGAATAGGAAGAGAGAACGGCACCGTTCAAAAATATTTGCTCAGCAATATGAGAGTAATTTCGAGGGAGTCATTGATGAATTATAAGTATTATGGAGGGAAGATTAACCGTGGTAAAAGTTATAAAATTTACTAGTACTGAGAAAGTGTGGTTAATCTTGGAAATTATAGAGCCGTAACTCCATCTGATAAAACAGTTTTGTTTCTTAGGGAGTAACAAGAAGGTGGTTTTGAATGTGGCCTTTGTGTTAAGAACATGAGGAGAAGATTTGACGTCTACGAAAGAGGCTTTATTGATCAGAAAGAACTAGTGGTAGAGAGATTGAGTTCATGAGAGTCCATGAGAATTAATGGCGAAGGCTGTTCAACACCCTTCTGTCGATTATGGCTATGTGCAGGAACCTCCCATAAATTTGCAGTAGATTAGATGTGACGGAGATTAGAGTGTGGAAGAGGTTTAAAAATGATTGATGAACGGTAAATAAAACAAGCGATGGAGGGTATTGCGTTGTTAATTAGGATAAAAGATTGAGGAAATTAGAAGGAATAGCTGGCGGATACAGTAAGTAATAAGTGCGGTTGATGAGATGCTAACTGAAACGATTGTTGGGTTTACTGGTTAATGTGGGAAATGGAATAATGTAAATAGGCCTTCTTAATGAGAGTAGGTGCGAGAGAATGAGTGCCGAGCTGAAGAACCTGTCAGGAATGTTATAGTTGCTTGCGGTTTTAGAAGACTAGTTAAGGTAACTTTGACATCATCTGGACCCAATTTAATGTTTGATATTTCGTAATAAGTAGGAGAACCGACTCTTTTACTAAGCGCCTTCAAACGCATAAGGCACATTATAAGAGACGTTAACATAAAGAAATAAATCTAGCTAATAAGAAAGGAAAGTGAAGGGCTGCAGCAAACCAATCGTAGTATCGATGACTGCTGATGATAATGATGATAACGTTAATAACTATTGATTTATCACGCTGTTCAATTCTTCTTCTCTAATGAATGACTCCGCAGTATTGCGTGGGAGGATGCTTTAATACTCTGATGGAAAGGTTAGAAGAAAAGGGAGTTTCCTTGTTTCGCTCAATGGCATAGCAACACCGATTCTGTAATTAAAGGGCTCAAATTTCACACCCACTTCAAGAGATACTTTACAAATTAAGCATGCTTGCGTTCCCATTGTTGGATGATGGGATACGATTAATGGGAAGTTTTAATTCATCCCAGTGAGTTGCAAAAGGCGTTCCCCGGGGTGCATACTAATGGGAGCGGAATGAAAGGTCGGACGAAAGGAATGAAGGAGAAGCGGCGTTGGGATCGCAATCAATTTCGGGTCACAATTAGGGGGGAAAAGTTGAGTAAACGAGGAAAATATTGGGGAGTCAATAAGGAATCGTGGTTAGAGTGGGTGGGTGGAAGATTGGGATGAGCCGGAATGGCATCATGGAGATCAATCGAAGCAAATGCAATCTATTGGCAACAGATTTTCCTGGTGGAAATACCATCCCGTTCGTTCCAATGAGTTTTCATGAATTCCCATTCCCAAATCCTGAGACAAGCTTGCCGGGAATCCGATTAATTTACTCATTTAGCCAAATAATACTTTCAAGTATAAATTAAATGTGCATCATAACGGCAATGAATCCATAATAATACCTTTTGTACGAAGAAAGAGTCAAAGTGAGCCTGCATTTAATCAGTTGAGTTGAGCTTCCCCGTCTGTTTGCAAGACTGTTTGCACGTTTTCCACGTGCCCCTGCTGTCTTGACCTAACCGCAGCTTCGCTGAGACTGATGATTGATCAAAATTCAATGAAACGATGACCTGGGGAATTTTCGTTAAATACGATTAGCCGGTCTCGATCCCCGAAGGTTCAAAAATGTGGGAAATTTGAATACCATACATGGAAGTGCATCTAAAGTGAGCGGGAGATATTTATTGGAAGTGCGATTAGAATGAAATGAGAATCGAATGGAGTTTGCATTGAAGAAGACGCGGGGTATCTATTGCGGTCGTAACGTATTGTGAGGCATTACCTTTGTGGGAATGATTTTTCGCTCTATTTATCCGCTTCACGGCGTACTGATTAATGACTGCGGAAAAGTCCGACGGGAAAGTATCGTCTCAAAGAACTGCTTATTTTTTAACGGTGAAGTTTGACAGAGGGTTCTCATTGCATGTAGGCGAATTTTCGAAATATCATCGTAGTACTCGTAGTATAACTCGGTTCCTATTGGATCAAAAAGGCTCTTGAAAAGTTTAATATTAATATTATTTGTTCATCCAGAAATGTAGATGAGTGATTGGTGAGGTTACTTTATGAGTTGAGGAACTAATAGAAAGAAAATAGGAACATCCAATGCGTCATGCATGGTACCTCGGTTATTTTTTGCTAGATTGTGTTGACTTCTTGTTAAAAAATACCGAAAAGTTTTTTTTAAGAAGATTATTGGCCGGGGGTGTCTTTTTATGATATATTTACTTTTCATACGATAAATTTAGATTTTTTCTCATGAAATACAACCTTTTTGACAATCCTCTAGTGGAAGATATTTTTTACAACGAAATGAAAGTTTAGAGGTTATCCTGTTTCTTTATGTGTAAACCTATTTAGGTTTCACTAAGTTAAATTATTAATGAAAGTGCATGTTAATAGCTATCTAAGTTATTTCAGATGGAATAGGAACTGAACATGGCCTTATTATATGTTTATTATTGGGTGGAGTGTGAATGATAACTTGGTAAATAGAAAATCATTCTGGTGATTTCGTAATTTTACGTGTAAATATATTTAACAGCGCAGAGGTGGCAAAATATTAATTAATTTGCCGCACATGCATGCAAAATATTAATTCACTGTTACTCCTTATATTATCCGTGTGCCAACTGTCTTAAGTGGTCCGCGCTTTTCTCCTTAAAACATTCTAGTTTCGTGGTTAAATGTATAATTTTTTCTTCTTTTTGCTTTAGAATATGTTGCCTCTTGGTTTCTACGTGAGATGATGCTCACATGCAGGTGTTGGTCTGAGTGGATATAAGTGAGTCAATTGAAACTGATTACCGATTGTAAGCCGATTACCGATGTATCAAAATATTTAGCGGTTATATCCATCCATATTGATTATGCATTTATTTATCACCTGGCGTTGAATGTGAGTGCTTGCTCTGTCGCCAAATGGCTGATACTAGCATGGAATACGGCGTACTAGACGGTCATATGTTGGTGCATCCTCTGTCAAAATTAATTCAGACCAAACTATCGAGCAGTAATAGCACCATTACTAGAGGCATAATTAAGGCTCAGGTACGTCAAATACCACGATGTTCACCAACCAAACATGATTGACCGATTGGCCCTGGATGACTCAAATTACGCCACCTCTAGGTTCCTCCCAAAAAATTGAATCGAAGGGGCACAACGGAGTTGCATTTATTTACTATCGTGTAATTGTCCCCATGAATGACGTTCACCTAGGATGAATTGATTTGGTCATCCGTTATGGACTTTCATACATAAAATACGTGCAATGCCCTTGTAAATCACGAACATGAGGAGAATAATATGCAGTACTTTTGACGAAAATGTAAAACTTCTCTGCTTCCATCTAGGTTGCTCTTCCGTTTTCAAAGGTCTAATTCCGTTTTCAAAGGCTAAAATCAACTTTCACTCCTCTTTCAAAACATCAATTTTATCCTTAAAATTTTTTTCTTTTTGTATGTATATACCATCTGTCTCCACGGGGTTTCTAAGTTTTCTTTTAGCACCCGTAAGCTCGCCAAATCATTTTTCATTTTTTTAATGAGGGGTGAAATCCATTTACGGACTGAGTGTCCGACTCCCGTTACCGGCCTACCGACTTAAACACCCCGCCTTTCCCCTCGGTCAATAGCACGGAACCGTTTGCCACATTAATTCGAGTTAGGCCATTTTTAATTATTCCGCCGAGTATATCTTGTCTATATCAACCAATTTGGTCGAGACGGTCGAGGTCTGCCTTCTTTGCTGTCAAAATGCTATGCGCATATCCTGCCACCAGTTTTCAGTTTTTCTCTCCTTCTAACATTATTTGTACGATGTTTTCGGGAGTTATTAGTAGCCCGATTTCCGATATCATTTTTCATTAGCTTAAAAAAAGGATAAGTAATTAGGAGATACGCCATACTGCTTAGGCATTGACTTTGGTCGCCAAATTCTCAATTTTACGTTCCATTGAATGGAAAAGCACCCATTGAAGTTCTTTTCTTATATTATTGAAGTGGCGTTGGGGATTTAACGAAACTTGGAATCTTGGCCTTTGGAAAAAAGGTCAGTACCGACTCTGCCCATTAAATCATTCTCCCTCGCGCATTTTCATATTTTCCGTTGATTTAATTCGACATTGATGTTAAACTAAGGTTTTAGGGAATATGATTACGCAAGGTATTTTCATAGTATTTCATACTCCTTATGGTCTTTCCCTAATTCGATGCTTTTGCACACAACTGCACTTACTTCTACTAAATCGTGCAATTAAAACTTTGAAATTTCCTTTATACCTTTTCCTTCCTGTCAACGTTCGTGGACTTCCCTCTTGCACCCGTGAACTCTGCTGTGCTTGTTGTAATGTTGTAGCTGCTGTTAGAGAAGGCAACCTTTACCTGACGTCTTGGTGTCGTTCAAAAGAAATGGGTAGGATTGATTTGGAAATCGGGAAAATGCTTGAGAGTCCACTATTTTACGTCCCATTTGAAGGACGGAGTACATTTGAATTTATCTCTACTCGACACTCAAGCACCGGTGGGAATTACATTAAAATATATTCACTACGTCCTGGATGAGGCACGAATCTGGCCTCGCCGCATGGTGAAGCACTATCGGGAGAAGGGAGTAGATTTTCTCGCCGATAACACCCTTAAAAAACAAACTCTTTCCAAGCTCGGGTGAGACAAATGAGGAAATCGTACGACACACAAGTATTATCAATCAATAACCAAACTATCAATATATTTCACACATAGAACCAACCAAGTTACAAACAATTTACCCACAGGCCGAGTGCCAGACGACCGTAATGAGAGTTTCCAGTCGGAATTATAATTTAAGTATACAAGTACGAGAGGTTGAGCTTCTCTCTTAAGTACAAAATGACCAAGTCAGCAGGCTCACACAACGGTGTTACCCGGTCGCCGTCTCGCCAGCAATAGAGGGCGAGCTCAGTGATGAGTCAGCTGAGGAGGGGGTCTGTCGACAAGGACGAGGTGGAATGGGTAGGCTCAGGATGTTGGCGATTGGTAGCCTTGGAGGGGAGGAAATAATGGGTTGGGTGATAGATAGGGTGGCAGTTTTTAATTGGAGCGCCTGGAACTGTTTTCTGGCTTCGGCCGCAGAATACAGGATCACCGCTTTTGTGCCTTGGTCAGGATGGCCGCATTTTTGGTATCCTTCTTCACTTTACGGGCTATATAAACGATGCAGGACCTGGTGAGGGAACGGTGCGGCGAACGGTGCGGCGGACGGTGTGGCAGAAGTCGTGGTGGCAGAAGTCGCTGGCAGTAGTTGCTGCATTTTGTAGTCGTAGGCATTTTGGCCGTCGTTGGCGCACATGTCGTGGCGCACCCCGTCATGCGCGCTAAGTCCTTCGGCTAAGTCCGGAGGGTAAACAGTCCGCAGAGGGGAAACTGTCCAAAGAGGGGAATTTGGCCAAATAAGGGGGGGGGTGAAAAATGCCACAATGGGGAGCTAGTACTAAAGTCATAAAAATGACCCGATCCCCTGACATTTTCTTTAATATTGCCTTGGTGTGATCACGCTTTGATATCTGTCGTTAGGGTGCAGGATAGGCTTCAGCTCCACCTCAATGCCGCTCCTAATGGCCTTTTCCTCATCTTCAGTTTACGCAGAAGGAAACGGCTTTCACTCCCATCTCAAATCACGCATTTAACCCTCGGCGATTCCTTGCATCCCTCCTCCAATCCTTCTGGGAGTTTTCCTTTAGCTCTGGTGAGCTATCTGCTCGCGTAAACCATTGTTCCTTCGCTAGTGGCTCCCAATTATTTCTGCCGCTGCTCTCCTCACCCATCCCTCTTTCACTCGCCTTCCCCTCTAGGTACTCCTCTCTCCCGGCTTCACGCTTTCTGATGCGAATTATCCCACCCACGCCTTTACTCTTCCCCTCTCTCCTCCATCCTAACCCCCTCCCCCTTGATCTCCCCCTGCCTTCGGTTCCTCTCACCCAATCTACATCCTTTTCCCTCCCTTTCGTCGTTCGTCCTTTCTCTGCACGGCCCGTGGCAGCAATTACCGAGGCCACAGCAGCCGGGCCTTGAGGTTATTATGGCGGTAGACCTCGAGCGGGAAATTGGGAAGGGGTGCGGGGAGGGGAAGGAAGTAGGGGGGGAAGCTGCTATTGCTCTCCCCCACTCCCGCCCTCCCCGCTTTCCATCTAAGGCCTCCTCCACCTACACTTCTCCCCTCACTACACTTCTCAGCTGTCTTCTGCACCAACCCAATCCATATTCCTGCTCTCCCAGTTCCTCTTCGTCTTCTCCTTTAAAGGTGCTCCGTCGTAAAATTATAGATATTACATTTAATTCGATTTCTTTCTAAATGCAGGAAAACGGTTCTCCTAATTCATGTAAGCAACGAAATCAAATCTATTGACTCTCTTTCATTCTCCAATGAATCATGAAACTACATGGTTTTATATGCGAGGAGGGAGAAACATTGGGTAAAAGAGTATTTATTTATCCAATATAAATTAAATTTTCCTGAACAACTATTTCTAAACGGGATAACTACGGATGAATTGAAATAAATACATTCGCCGAATAATCTGCGTATTACGTACATTAATTTTGTTTTTTTTTTAAAGCTAAGGCATATCGTTCAATGAAAGCAGTATTTTTGAACAAAAAAGGTAGATTCATTATTTATTTGTACTTTCACAGTGATCATGCGACCTCCTTGACCCGATTCGTTTTTCATCCTTGTATTTGCTCTTTTTACTTTTCCTTATCTATGGTGGAACCATAATTGTCCGTTTTTGTCTCTCTGATTTCTACCATTCGTATAATGCCGGATTCAATGAAAGCAAAGTGATGTTAGATCCTTTCATCACTGGTTATTCACCATCCTGGGTATATTTTCGTTACGGATGGCCTCTATGTGGATGCGTTTCTCCTAGCTGTGGGATAAAATATTCAAAATATTTTCAGTTTATATTCTGATTTCGCTTGAATCACTTCTTTCAATTTTTTACGCATTTAATGAGAAGAAAAGGAAGAGTATTGAGTGAAATCGATTTGAACGGAATGATTAAATTTCAAGTGCATCGTTTTTTGTACGCAAGCCAGCCGTATTTGACGCATTTTCAATTTCTCGGAAGTCAGTTAATATTTCAGGTAAAAGCAATTTGGAGCCGAGGCAATTTGAATGTATGTCATCCTGCTTTTGATCGGAGGTTGGAATCATGCGCAAATAACTGAGTTATTAATTTTTTACCTGTTTGTGACCTTGGCCCTTTTTTTAATCAGAGAGCCGTTTAGCTCCCAAATGCGTTCATCCTGCGCTCGAAGAGACGAAGTCATTTCTTTCCTTTTTTCATTCAACCTTCATCGCTTCCGTTGGCCACCGCTTGGAAAATATTCTTTCCGCCGTTCGATGGCCTGCCTCCCGCCGTAGCCACGATTTGGCCCAGTAATTTCGCCAGGCTCTTCTCTCCTCTCCAATTATTGGAACCTCTTACCCACCAGGGAAATTTTCTGTCTAGGGAAAAGCAATATTAAAATTTCGTCATCGAGTTGTAACAGTTTATATCGCAAAACTTGCGATTTATCGCATTTCACACGATACCGCAATTTACATGTAATGGCGTTTTTAGTGAAATTATAGTTATGTCACGACTTATTCATAAAATCATGCAATTGCACGAATCATGCAATAGAATTCACATCTTGTCAATTTTATGAATGCAATCTAAGTATTCCTGAACGTTGAAACGCTGTAGTGGGTAGACTTGTGGGGACACACCTAGGCCAGTTTGACAAACGGTGAAGGATCAGGGATAAAAATACTTCGGGGAAGTTAAGAGGTTGTCAGGGAATTGATAAAAATGGTGGGCTGAATGTTACCAATCGATGGATTGATAGAAAGATGGCTAAATTATTGCATATTCTCCCTTATGCATAATTTCAATTGAATGAACTGGTTCATGGATATAAGTTGCAATTCAAAACGTGCGATGTGAGTGGTACGGAAAGTCAACTTTGGAGCCCTTACTTCGCATTCAAAAAGCATCGATTTGCACATCGCATATCGTGTTGAAATCGCTTATTTGTTGCTGTTCCTGTCATTTGTAACTCCAAATATGTACTTCGAATTTTATCAATAGGTGATTCATCACACGGTCAGGTGAACAAGGTAGCCATATGGCGACATATTTGTTGCCGGAGAATATTAATTTAGGCTTGGGAGATTTAAGTTGGTTATCTTTCAGCCGATCGAATACACAGCGTTAACTTTCTTTGAAATTAGAATTTATTTTCCAACGATACAGTAATAATAATGCCTTATGTAATAAAAATAACTATATTTGTCTTGTTTTTTGCTAAGTATACTACTGGCATTGTACTGATTTCTTGTGGTTCTATATTCCAGAGTAAGTTCTAACTGGGTTTTTACTATAGAGTTGGATGTGGAACCAGGGTGAAGTAGGCCGTGTAATTAATAAATAAAAGCCCGTAAAATTATTGAAATATATTTAGTCATCTAGTTGAAAAAAAACTTGAGCGTGTGGCAAAGAAATTGTTCACCTTGTTTTTATTAAATGGCATAACAATGGTCTAAATAAACCTGCCTTACTGAATTAATAAATTTGAACTATTTATGACAAAAATCACTCAAATGCTCAATTTCGATTGTTTTAACCCGTAGCCGGAAGAAACGCGATAAGTTGGATAAATTATGTGTGAATTCTGGGAGATATGGCAACCCAGCCGGTGGCTTTATACCGCATTGCAATATCTGAATGAAAGAATATTGCACTGTCGATACACCGCAGTGTCCATCTGGCATTTCTCGCTCCAGAATCACTCCTGCGCCTTCCCGCGTACCTTCCTGACTTCCGCTCGCTCACCTCTTCCTCATTATCGTCTATTCTCACCCTCCCTTTCCCGATATTCTGGACGGCCCTGGCTTCTGATGTGCGCCCTCAGGGGGCGGGGAGGGGGATGAAGGGGAGGAGGAGTCCTCCCCACCACCGCCGCTGCTTGCTCCGATGTCTTTAGCCCACTAACCGCCATCGGTGGCCGGGAATGGGCTTTTACCGCCGACATGGAAGTGGTTGTCCGAAAAGATGGGAGGTGACCTGGCAAGGTCATGTGGTCGGTGATGGGGGAAGAGGTGAAGGTGGGGGGAGGCTGTTATGGGAGGCGCGTGCGCGAGGCTGCATCCAGGAAGATTAAAGAGGCACGCGAGTGCTGGAGATGCATTAAAAGGAGTGGTGGGGAAACTGAGGACCGTGATTGGATTGCCCGCGATAGACCTTAAATCTACGTCTGCAAAGTACCCCCTGGGTGTGTGGCGCAGAGTGATTCCATCCCTGATATGCAATATAGACTACTAATTTACTTAAAGGTTTCCGTGGTACATGATCAGTGCCACGTTTGGAAAATATTAATACAATATCTATTCTGACAGAAGGAATAAAAAGCATGTAATAGTATAAATATATAATTATTGAATAACATAAACGGTAAACGTAAACTCATATAATGATTGGCATGAAGAATCACTTAATGAATTGATAAATTCTAAATTTTAACCGATGGTACCGAATTTTAACCGAAAGTATCCTTACAATTCTGGGTAACGCTTTCATGATTTTTACACCTCAGGGTTCTTATTAAATATAATTGAACCAGTGTCATAATTTGATGTAATGACGGCTTTAAAATGAAAATTTAGCACATTATTACTCATGTGTAGTTTTAAATTGAAAAAACATAACAGTATTGTAAATTAAATATGAATAGTTTTAGCCAGTAAAAAATGTAAAATGTTTCCACTCCGGTCCAAAAAAAAGCCGCTAAAACGTTATTTCATTTGAAATATAACTTTTGGTTTTGGATTCGATAGTACCCACATCGGAATGATAGTTTAATGAACCAGTAGTTATTTTTTAGGAATTGATACTAAAAAACTGTTTTGCGTGCAATTACTCGGGCAAGTGCTATTTCAAAGTCGTAAAACATCTCATCCTCCATCAAACTTTGCAAATATTGCTTTGATAAAGCTCTTAGTTGAGCTATGCAAAAATAAACCACTCACTAGGACATTGCTACGTGAAAAAGCCTGAGTAGTTTGTATACTTTCTCAATCATTTAGAAAGTAAATATATCCCTGACAGTAATAACTTTTTTATTGCAAAAAATAGCTTTGATTGTGAAGGCGTTTTCACCGTAAAACAAATAAGTCTAAGCTTACTCATGTATATCTAAGGTTGGGGTGTACAAGTGGTAGCGTGTTCGACTCTCAATCTGAGGGTCACAGGTTCTGAGGTTCACTGATGGAAAAAATCTGTAAAAAGACAAAATAAATTCCGACACCCTACATACTACCCAAAATACCCGGCTCCGCTGCTGAGAGGCAGCAGTCTCAGCAGAATGCACAGACGGTGCAGATCGGTCCGGTATTAACTACCACAGCTTCAGGCGAGATTGAAATTCACGGAATCAGCCGCTGCACCGCGATGTGGATGGCAAACGGGAAACCACCTCAGAAGTCACCCTAGAAGATGCAGCCTTGCATTCATACGACGAGATGGCTTTCCTCCTGATAAAATATTCCGAAGGTAAAATAGTCCCCCAAGGGTGGGGACAAGTGGGAGGGGAATATCAGCCAGAGTGGATAAATGCAGGATGAAGACGTGTAAATCTAGTCAAATACTGGTAAATTCAGTCAAAAATCATCATTTTTGCCATTAACAGTACCATATATACTACATTCTACATTCAATGGATAACTGTTTAATAAAATTGGAATGTAGTCCCTGTTAAGACTAGAAAAGTATCGCTCACTTTACCCTGGAAATTATACTTAAAGGGAATGTATTTCATATTTAATATGTTGCATCAATGGTGTTTTGTTTATAACGACGTACTTTTGTTGACTGTGCTATTGAAAACGGACTATAACCCGAAATATTTATTTTGTTGAATTTAATTTCACTGCTCATGAAAGTAATCCTTGTGGTATACCCACCATTTTTCACTGATATGTGGGAGGGAACGTAGAAATATTAATTTTCATATGCTACACACGTGTATAATACTCTCGCGAATCATATTTTCAATCCTTGGTGTTTTATTTTATGATCATATTTGCCTTATGGCTTCACTGTGTATCATTTTGAATTCAGTAGTCGTTGAAAGATAGTTTATTCGTGCCACAATGGCAGGATCATAAAAAAATTACAGATCACTGCGCTCATGAAAATTCTTAAGCCTCTTGTGCTTTTTCGGAAAAAATCGAAGGCATTTGTATTTACATCGCTCTCGAGATACGTTAAACTATGGCATTCCCAGACGCTGCACCTGTTCCTCACCGTTTTGGCGAAAAACGCTGTTATTATCGCCTGCGTCAGTGCGGCAAGAGTGCCTTCAGGGGAATAGTTGGTGGAGTAGGGATATTTGCAACCCGAAGAAAGCTATTCTCCGATAAATTTGGCGAAGCACGCCATAAAAGATTAGACTAGAATGGCTTCGTCGTGCCATTAAGAGGCTATGCACTGCGCTGGGACCCTCTCCTCTTATAGTGTGTTGGAATAAAGGCATTCCATTAGAGTCAAGACATGTCCCCCTCCTCCGCTCGTATTTTCCTCCTCTGTACCTTCTCCTCTTTTGCACCTAACCTTTTGCAGAACCCCGTATTTTTATCCCAACCGTGCTCGACACGGGGACGCAGAGGCACCAAACACTTTGGCTTTCTCCTCCGCTTGGCTTTTAACCCCGAAACGTGGTATTCGTGGTGGGGAGGAACAATGCTTCTCTTAACCCTTCATCGTCGTTCTCTGCTCTACTGCTGTGCCTTACAGCGTTGTCGCCATTGTCTCACCGGAAGCGTGGGAGTGGCCTCCTCTCTACTGACTGCTTCTCCGCTACCGCACCCCCTCCCGTGCCGCAATTCCTGCGCCGCTTGTGTCTACTACCCCGTGGATGCTCGTTCTCACGAGGGAAGGGTGAAACGATGCGAGATGAAAAATGAGCTGGTCAGGAAGTATGCACGTTGTTTTGATCACGGCTATTCTACGAAGGAGATTGTCGGATTTTGTTTCCAGAGAGCCTTTCTGGAAGCGATAATGAAATAGCCTGGCTCCTTAGTTTTCCTAGGGCCAAGAAACATATTTCTTGTGCCAGATTATTCAGCAATTACGCTTTGATGACCTCCATAAAAATGTCTCATTTTGGATGAATCATCGTTATGCTGCTTAGTTCAATTTTCGGTGGATATTCACGAAATAAATCCTTGAAGGGATGTTTTTCCCGCTCTAGACGGGCATCTTGAATGCTATAAGCGAGTATGGGATACTAAGTGCGGTACTTTACATTATACGAGTGAAATAAAGCAAAGAAGAGTCGATATATTCTCAAAAAACTTATAAATGAGTGAATTACTAAGGAGGTGGGTTAAATTGGCGCATTTGCACGGAGTTCAAGGTAAAAATACTGGAAATATAATTTTAGCTGGAAGCATTGACTTGGTACGTTAGGTTGCAATGTAGAGTGAAGGCAGTGAATATAAATTTTTTCCACTATTCATAGAAATAATTCTGTATGATTTATGCATCTGTACAAATCTCAGTAGCTAGGATTACTCTTTGTGGGCTCATTCTAATTATCTTATATCGTCATAAATGTACTCAACTTTGAAGTGACAGCTTGAATATTGCCCAGCTGTAATGATTTGACGATAATTAAAGAAACCCGCTAAAGGCAATTTCGGTATCTTATTCCTTATTTTATCTTTCCTTTAAAACTTACTTGTGGGAAAGGTAGTTTGGAAATTAGCACTTAAATTGCCTCAAAATATGTTTAATCATTTTGCATCGAGTTCAGTTCTTTATGTCCTTATTCCTTTTGGGCTGTGAACTCCGTTGAAAAACGCGTGGAATCGACAGGTTCGTGCCGTGTCTCCGTGTTATCAAAGGCTCACCATCCCTTGAAGCCCCTAATGGCAGCAGCAACTTTCATCAGTCTCACGAGGAGGCGTTTCTTCTTCCTCGACTCGTGTACTATTCCTTTCCCGTCTTCTCCTTCGATTCCGTCACTCGGCAAAGAGTTACCGCCGCCGTCGCCTCTAAGAAACAGGCACTACTCGCGCACGCCTCCGGTCTTCTTCGAAACAATGCCTGTGGCGGCATTAAGTGAGCAGCGGGAGGCGGAGGTGAGAGGATAGAGTCTGGCGGTTGGGATTAAAACTGCTTAAACCTGGAGCCGCCCTCTCTCATAAATACCACCTCCATTGCTAGGCCCCTAACATTTGGTAAATTATTTAAGCCATTAACGTATATCTACAAGATCAAAATGTGGGTATTTTACAATATTGCTGGATTTAAACGCTTTTAATTTCGTGTCTCACCAATGAATATCATTAATCACAAGTGAAAAACTTATTGAGCGCATTTGGCGACGTAATAGTCTGCTGAAAAACAATATTGAAGTAAGAATAGTATTGAGAAAGATTGTCATTTAAGACGAAAGATGGAGTACACCAGTTAAATCATGAGGGTCTTTTAAGTGAGGATTTAATATAGAAATGAAACGGTTCGCTGATAGGAGAGTTGAGTGGAAGATCTTCATAAAACCAATCTTCTGATTGATGATTGAAGATAAGCAATCCTTTTACGACTCTTAAAACATGCACCTCATGTCTTAAAACTCTATCTTAGCCCTATCTAGAAACTACCTTCATATCTCCTACCATCTCTCACGCTCTCAAAATATCCCACTCTTCTCCAACTTATTCCCAGCTTTCCCTGCATTCTCTACTTCATCTCATTCTTTTACGACTCGTCACCTCTCTTTATACTTTTCGACTGCTATTCTTGGCTCTTTTGAATGTCTCTCTTCACCCATTTTCCTCTTGCACTACATCCAACACTCTCCCTCCACCCCAGTTATCTTTTCTATCAACCACCATATTCATATCTTGAAATACTTTAATTTGAACTCAACATCTTCTCTATCAGGCTAGGTTTTTGTAGGTACCATAATGTGCTATACTCCTTAATAAATTCTGACTGCTAATCTCTTCTTTACGCTTCTACCTAAGAGAGCCTCTTATCACTTCTCTTATCTTAGACTCACGACTGTGATGAAGGGGACTAAAACATAAATATTTATATGGATATTATATGGTCAACAACCTTGGAGATTATGGTACTAATGGGATGGAGGTGATGGTACTAATGGGATGGAGATGATGGTACTAATGGCATTTAATTTTTCAGTGAGGTATGAATGAGAATAATATTCTTATTTTCACCATTTACTCATTTTCTTTAAAAATAGGCAGTAACTAATGGGGTAAAAATAAATCTGCTTACCGCATGTCTAGGAATAAGGATGACATGAATTTCGTGTTCGTTTCCGATTCCGTGGATTGCTCGAGGCCCAGCAATCCGGGTCGGATAGCGATCCCGACCCCTCTTTGTTATCCCCATCTGAAGTCGTAGCCCGCCTCTTAAGACTAAGATGGAGAAATCCTCCCCTCCCCTTCGCTTTTCGCCTCGTAATTAATTGATCGTGCGGTTACCCTGCCTCTTTGCCAGTCAGGCAATTTACGGATTTTTGCGCAGGGGAAGTTTGGTGGGTGGGGGCAGGAGTAGAGGTAGGGTGGTGGTTGAAGATGCTGTTGAGACGGAGAAATGGGAAAGGGATGAGTCTGTCGTTGTTGTTTTCCTTCGAGAAGAAGGCATTTTTGAATCTCTTCTCTGGCTGTCTTGGTTTCAGGGCGAAAAGTGGTTTGGGTTAAACGTGGGTGACGCCACTGCTGGTATCCTTGATCAACGAAAAATCAACTGGCGAATATCCAAGTGATGCAACGTATTGTGCTGTTTGTCCGCTCTGAATTGTCGTGGGTCAACGTACATAGTATCGTCGTCGCTATGATGTTAATCAGCCTTTTGTCTTCCACTCTCTGGAAATGCGAATAGGCGAACTAGAAACCCAGGTCTCTGATATACTATGATTTAAAACACGGTATGATTAAGGAATACAGCTGATTCGTGGTGAACCTGGTGGACTTAATCGAAATATATGATGTTGAAACACTTTGGTCCGGTTCTATAATGCCTGGTTTACGTTATCCGCAAGGTGACGTAGTCTCTACGTTAATTTTATGTAAAATGAAAGTTCGGATTTTATATATTAAAGCCCGATATTTAACTTATAGTTAGAGTTAATGGCATTCTGATGTAGTTTTTTTGTTTACTTGATGTTAACTAAATAATCGGGTTATGCTACCCCAACCTACCCGTTAGTTGACGTGAGCGTTACCTATCAATTGGAAAAAGTGATACCTTCGGTCTACATACCTAGAAAATTTATTAAAGTAGATATCAGAAAACCGAGCCCAAATTAGATAGGCTACCTGAGGTTAGTTTACCTGAGTTTTATCGGAAGAAGAATGTATTAGAATCGATTTTCTAAAACCAAGCCTTTGTGTTTTCCCACTACTGCTCTAATGCCACATAATTTTGGCTCAGTGTAATTCAAAGCCTTATGTGGGTTACATAAATTTGGAAAAAAATACCTACTTACAGTTTTATTAATTAAGATTATAAGTAATTCTGACGTTAAGTTGTCTCAATTCTCCATTCATTAATGTAGAAAGGAAAATTAACAACCTTAACTCTTTTTCTAACACTAAAAAAAACGTGATATGAATATCCTAGTTTAACATCCGTGTACGCGCATAAATAATCTTTTAATAGGTCTACGCTGCCGATGAACACGACATCGGTGCCCTCTTCTAGCTAGTAGCTGAGCGAGAAGGGAGGTATCAGAAAGAGGGAGTAAGGTGAAAGGGTGGAGAGAAGACAAGTTGCTTTGGTTTTACACTCTTGAGGAGAATATGGGCTGCGTTGCTAAGGCTCGTCTTCTTTACGGCGTCGTCGGAAGAGGCTTTCTCCTTCGCGTCCTTGACTCTCCCGCGTGACGTTTTAAAAGGCTTGGCTCAGGAATAACGGCCCTGCCACGGGAGGGAGCACGACGGCGTCTTGGAAGCGCGAGAGGCGGTGAGAGGGGTATTAAAGGGGAAAACATTATCGTCTTGGAGAGGGCTCACAATTAATAAGCCCCTAGAATAATGTTCTCCTCATCTGCTGCGTGAATGGGAAGGAGCCAAGGAGATTTCCGAAGAATTAAGTCGAATTTCGTAGCGCGAAGGGTTTTCATCGCAAGTCGATGCAAAGGGGTAATTTGCTTCAAGCCGTTCACCTGCATGAAAACGTGCAAGCATGTCTTGTCTTTCTCCAGATTATCCTCTTGCCTGTGTTCGTTTTTCAAGTTAATTTTTTAATTAAGTCTCAGCAGTACAATGCCAGTCATTATTTTTTTAAACATCTCCATATTTAGCTCGCAAGCAGTACTCCTATCTTTAACTCCAAGAATGAAAACAACATACATGTTTCCTCATAAAATTAATGCATCTTGTTCTCTGGAGATGGATCACTTGAATGGACATCAGAAATACTTAAAAAAAACCTACTTTTCGAAAGTAGGTATTTTCATAGATTGTGATAAAAATATATCATGTAAAATTTTTAAAGGGGTTGTTCTGCAAGTATATTCCAAATTGTGTAACTCTTGTAGGTTTTACCAATTTTGAGGAAAGTTTTGATACCCAAATGAAATGTATTCTTATGTAAAATTTCTTCAAACTGAAAATGTACATTATGGTGTAAAATACCCTTTGAAAAAGGTTGAATTGGCTAAGATACAGAAAATGTATTTTATTGGTTGCGTTGTGATAAGTACACTGTCCTATCGTCTTCCTCCTACTTCTAGTGTTTCATATTGTTGTATTATCTAAAACCCTGATCCTATGACAAACAAGTAAACCATGCTTTAAAATGTATGATGTAAACTTTCATGCCCGAACGCTTATACCCTGACTAATAATTTTTACCTCTCAAAGTAAATAATTATTTTTTTATTTAATGCATATACTTGTTCTATATACCTATCTGGTAGTAAATATTTGATAGCTCTTAGTGGGTACTCAGTGGCTTTTATCTGGCAATTACGCCATCCTTAATGAAATATTGACGCATGGACTTAATCTCACTGGCTGTAATGTTATTTTTCACTTCAATAGAATTTTGTCTCTTCTCGTCCTCTAAATGAGCATGAATACTTCAAAGGGTAGTGCCAACCCCGAGGCGATGTGCGAGAATTGCTACAATCAGTCATAAATCAAGGGCGATCTCCCAAGTTGAGTTGCTAAGCGTTTCTCGTTATGAAGAAATCGGTGAAATTTCGCAGTCATCATGGCTCGCTCCAGCAAATCATCTCTTTTGCTGCCTCTCCAGAGAAAACGAGCAACTTTGTTAACGGAAATTCTGGAGTCGTAATGAGTGCAACCCCTTTCCTTTGAGCTAGAGATGCTCGTGAAGATTTGTCTTCTCACCGTGTCCCGGAAAAGAGCTACCTTGGCTAAGCCTTTCCACCCTCTCCTCCCCGCGCCTGCGTCTCTCATCCTCACCGGCTCCAACCTCCTCAGCAACTACCTCCGTGCGTTATCTCTCTTTCTCTTCCTCTCACGCCTTTCTCGCCTTATCCGTCTTTCTTCCCGGCAGACACCAACTCTCTACTTCCACCTTACTGCAGCAGTTAGTCCTCGCTCCCCACGTTGGAGAAGAAGGGGTAACTAATCCTTAAACGAGGCTTCAAGAGTGGAGATATTTAAGGACTATCACATCCCCTGAGCTTCTCTGAGCTTAACATTTCTTCCTTTTCCAGTCCTCCGTTTTCCCCACGTTTTCACCACTACCTCATTTCCACACTATCATGTACCCCTACCTCTTTCCTTTTCTTTCTTTCATCCGACCATGGTAATCTGTGTTTACCGTATACATTGGTCATTAACTTCCTTCTGGTTTTCATTTTCTCATATTTTCCTTCCATTTTTCCTTTGTTTTTCTCATCCTTCTCCTTTCCTCGCTACTTTCTTCTTCGTTATCTTTACTTCCTTTAATTTTCTTCCACCCATGGAGCAATGAATTATATTAATACCTGTTGGATCTCTCTCATTGCTATTAGCGTCCCTTCCAATTAACTTTATTCTTTTCACTATCCTTTTTTGCTTTATTACTTTTGCCTTTCATGTTTCCTTCTTTCCTTATCTTCACCTGATTAATTTATCTTTAGCCGGTAGACACATATACATGCGTTAAGCACATCATTGTCTTTCATTGTTCTAAACGTTCCTTCCCTGTCTATTCATTATCCTTCGCCGTCTTCATTCGTTTTATCATGTCCGCATCCCATTTTATCCTCTTTGTATGCTTTACTTCTTTTCGTCATGGTTTTGTTAGTTCGTTTACATGTGTCTCTTCCTATCTTGGAAATAATTTTTTTCTACTGCTCTGAAGGATTGGGGTTAAGTAACAACCTGGAAAGTCTTTTGCGAAGCCTAGAGGGAAGATATTGCAGAGGTTTGAGGTTACATTAGCTGAAGTAATTATAGAAACAATGATGATGAAGAACGATGTATTCAAAGGGCTAGAGTGAAGAATATGCGGGCATATACGAAGTATGAACGAGAAACAATAGCACTTTAAAATTTGGAATTGGAAACTCCCAAGAAGAAGGATAAAAAGACGACGGAGAAGATCATCGGGGTATGGAGTGAAGGAAGCCATGCTCTGCAAAAAATTAAATGAGAACGGCATCCACATCAGAGTAATGTGGTGTGAAGGATGCGGGAAATGGCGAAAAGCAGTAAAATAAACCCTATTAAAAAAATGTATAGCATCTCTCTTTGGTCATCAAATCTTTTCTCTCCCTCACCCTCAGCCATTTTTCCTGTTCTCCGTTTTCTACTCTCCCCTTTTTATTATTGCAATTGAACTTCAATTCATTCGCAATTCGCCTTTTTTCATCCTTAGACCCGTTTAATACCCGACTTGATTACTATGCATGAAATCTCTCTTTGGTTATGAAGCTCCCTCCTTTTCTGTTATGTTCTTGATTTTCACTCTCTCATCCTTATTATCCCCGTCAACCACTTGCCTATCTCCTTTTACCTCTACTTCCTTGACTTCTACATTTCGATGGTCGTATGTATGCGTTAACTGCTCACCGTATATCCTGCTTCCTTTTCCTGTGCATCTTCCCCGTCGCTGAGTCATAGCCGTGCTCGTCTTTGATGGAAAGAAGAAGAGCCATTAAAGCCTTGAGGATGATATAGATGGTGGCCAGAAGAAAGACGGAGATTGAGGACGCCCACGCTGGAGTGAGCTGGGTGGAGACCGCCTACGAGGAGAGAAAAGCGAAGGAGGGAAGGCGTTCTTGGTGAAAAGTGGAAGGAAGGAGCAGCAAAAAGGGGAGAATAGCTTTCGCACAGTTTTCTCTCGACTCAGACAACTCTGATTTATGTTCGCAAAATTCGCCTGTGGATTCATGATGTTTACGGTGACGCAGGAACATGCTGCTGATTGATATAGATAGCACGGTACGAAATCCTGAAGCACTTTCGCCCCCAAGGGACCATTTGACCGTAATACGACGATGTGTTTTGTTCAGAAAATCGCTGTTCTCGCGATAAAAATTTCCTCATGCCATCGCTGCGCGTTCTCCCTTTCTTTCATAAAGGGGTTCTTAAATCATAATCTATGCGTCAGTATGTTATCAAGGGTATCTGTAGAGAAAATCTGATGCTAAAAATTTAATTTTTCCGTAATCTGATGTTCGTTTGTTGCCCTACGAGATAGCACGAAATTAATTGAGTTTTTATTTACACACAAAATTTTGAAAAGTAAAATTTTTTTAACTACTTAAGAGGTTTCCTATAGCTTTAAGTCATTTTTGGCTGCCAGGTAGCATGAGATCAATGGAATGACAACTTTTAAATGCATATTTTTTGATGGGGGAAACTGATAAAACTACATGCATGCTTTCTATGGCATTTATATCTGCTCACGGCACGATTAATCGTCGAATTTTTATGTTTGGAATATCTGTGTAGAAATGGTAAATATTTGCCAATAGTACTTATGCTTAGTAAAATAATTTCCATTTTTTCATGAAAAATATCCCGTGATAATCCTCATTATTTTTAAGTATTCAACGGCGGAGAGTAGTATACTTCTTTGGTCTAAGGTTACGTGTAGGCTTAATCAAAAAATTCTTATCTATCTGATGATGTTTTTATTGATCTGTTTAAAATTATAGATTAATATATCATAATTGATAAGGGTAACTAAAAATCCAAATTGTTATTTTAGTTTCACTAGTCAACCACAGTGTTGTGTGCTATCTCTTTTGTTTTTGTACTAAGTATCTTAGTTAGTGTGGTTTATTATCACCCCAAAAAGCTCCTACAATTCCGTTCTTCATGCGCTTACATAACTCGATATTCATTTTAGAAGTTTATATCAATGTTCCTATTTACATAAATAGGAATGCTTTAATGAGAACGACAAAATATTTGAAAGATGTAGAGAATCCAACTGACAAGGCAGACTAAGTCAAAGAGGCAGCCAGTGAATAAACCGAAATAAATGTATGACATAGACATAGAAAGACAAAGGCGAAACACCATTCTACTTCAAGAACAACCGGGAAAGAGAATTACCTACTTCATGAAATTTGCCATTAAAGACGGGAAAAGAGGTAAAAGAGTGGTTGGCGGACTGGATCATAAATGTGGAAGCGATTACGATAAGAAGGAGGAGCTTAAATGGAAGGCACTAGGGAAATGGAAATGAAAGGGACGTCTCGTCTTATAGGCAGGTAGTGGAGGTTAAAGAGGGGGGCGATTACTTTTCGTCTTTATTTGCGCGAGGCTGTATTAAGTGCCTCCCTTTTCACCTCTAGTCCTTCCCTAATAGAGTTTTCCTAAAGGAAGAAATATTAATGCGGTAACCCCTCTGAAGATGAATGCATTCAATCCGCAAACGTAAATAATGAGTGTATAGGGCTCGTATGATTTTCGTGGGCGCACTCTTGACTCACAGTTAAGCCCGCGTCAATCCAGGCCTTTATTTCTTACGCTCTTTGCTGCTCTTATCGTGACTTTGTTCCATCAGGGTCGTGCTGTGTTGTACTCATTGTAAACTGCGTCGCACGTTATATTCCGTTTCCAGGAGTTGGCGCTCTCTTTTACCTATATTTACTGTGGTGGCAAAACTTGTTGGCAGTGGTATGAGGTAAAAATAACGTAAAGGAGGGGAAGGCGTAGTAGACAAAAGGGTAGATGGCAGAATTCAGCACATGACATTACTTTGAATAATTTGCTAACATAATGGTTTTCAAGTTAACCTGGCGGATACTTTTCAATTGCGCGTTACTCAACAATTTTCGTGAGAAAAGAAAAATGTAAATATGTGGTATTTATTAATACTCCGACCTATGTTTCAACAGGTTGAAACTCGTTGAAACTTAGGTCTGAGTAATAAAAACAGTCTGTATTTTTTTCCTCTCTTATAGAAATGGAAAACAAAGTTAAGCCAGAGTTACTTTGTTTTTATACGCAACAATTTTTACGATCAATAATAAGCCATGACGAAAAGAAACTAAAATGTCGCGACTTATCATAGAATTCCATCTAAAACATTAGTTTAAGAGAAACCGAGAGAGTTTTAGTTAATTTGAAATAACAGAGAGAGTATTTTGAAGTTAGCTACGAAATTGCCGCCTTGGCATCCCTGATAGTCAGACGTGGAAACTGTTTTACTTACCCTCGTGGACCTGCGTAGTTTTTCGGCAATTGACCCATCTTATAGGAAGGGTCTTCTGAGCACCTGCCAGCATTCTTCAATACCACTGTATACCTGTGAAGACGGGTATTATTTTAGCCATTATCAGATCCTCCCTTCGTACCTATGTTCGAAGAGTTGTGCTGTATGCACACATTTCTGTTGAGTTTAGTCTAGTTATAGTTTAACTTCAAGATATAGTTGGAATCGGTTACCCGTAGCCTAAGGTTAAACTATACGAGAAATATAACGTCAACAGCCTAGATTTTCAAAATCACACGACTAGAATATGGAATCGTTATTGGTCCGTGCTTTCTCACATTCAGAGGAAACTCCTGCCAGTTCTTTCTTGAAAAATTTGCAAGGTTTCCTTGCGATGATTTGCACTGCATATTCCAAGCGTAGGGGATAAGGTCCCATGCCTGATGTCAACTGGAAGTGCATTTCAATACATTGTGTTTGCGCACCCTTTATTCCGCAAAGGGGGTTCGATCCCTGTGCTTTTGTGAAATGAAGTATCGTGACCTCATACGTAATGCATGAGTCGTGGTTTCAAGAAGCGGCGTGGGTGAAGTCCGTAATTGCTAATTCATCGCACGTCTGAAAGATGCAGGTGGCTGTGGCCGCAGTGCATCCGTCTTGAATGAGCGACTGGAAGGGTGAACGAGAATGAAAGGGGGCCGAGAGTCTCGTTGAATGCCACAAGGTGGGGATTTCCTCCCCTTAGGAAGAGCGGAGAAACCAATATTTGAAGGGAAGAGGCAAGAGGGAGGGAGAGAGAGGGAATTGGAGGAGACGAAGAGATATATATACCAACGCACTCTCCTGCAAGCCTTGGAAAGGACGTGTGGCAGGTACTATTAGGATACCAACCATGACAAAGGAAATCGGAAGGATTAAGATGACGAAAAGTGAGGTAAATCCCTTCCAACAACTTTATCACACTTTCCTCAGTCTCTTTGTTGTTATTTAGTAGTAGTGGCTCTAAAATAACACAACAGTTTCATTGCAACTGTTTCGCAACTGAAGCAGTTTCAATACGAAACTGTCCCATGAAACACCCTGTTACGTACAATAGCTAGAATAAAATAAAACATTGGGCGATCAATCGGCGCAGTTGGACTAGGCTGGTAGTTATGTATTCTATGTAATCAGAAATCATTCACTTAAATATAGCAACAATTTCAATTATATGAATGAAAGATACTTCACAGTTCTGTCGGCAAACGATTAGCGGGCATATGTAGGCTGATTAAACCAGCTACCGCCTGAAACAGGTTCAAATCCAACTAATAGCAACTTTCAACTGGAACGATACAGAAGACGAAACAGTCCGATTCAGCAATCAGTTGCCGCTGCACAGAACAGAATGCAATGCTGAGGCGTGATAAGGAAACTAACATGTTGTTTGCAGCAGTTATTTGAAACAGTTGTCTGACCGAGACAGCTGCGGCTGCAGCCGTATCGTTCCCGACAACAATTAAATCCACCACTATTAGATAGTTTGTTGAAATCCCGAATCAAATCTCTCTGCGATGGGTTCTATTTCTCTCGGGGTTTTCAGGAAGGTCTATTTAGATTTCAGTGACCTTTCTTTTCACTTTTTTTCCGAGAGCCCTCCTACATTTTTCTTGACTAATCCTGGTCTAAACAATTTGTTACGGAAAGTTTTTCTCTGTGTTTTCCCTAAGTAATTCTCTAAGATAATGCTTCAGCTGCTATTTGACTTCTGGTTGGTGTGATTGTCTTCGTAGCAGGTACGTGTATATGTAATAGTTTTATGTATTCAGAGTAAGCCGTCCGCTCAGATACTCGAAGATAAATGTAATTTCCTAGAATAAAAGATCTTCAAGTCCACGTGTGTAGGAAATCTTGGTAGATGACCCAATTTTCAGCTAACTATAGAATCGTCGCAAAATTCCTCCTCCCAAAAAATGCTTCCCATTGCGAGAATAATGAAGGAAACGAGTTCTTGCCTACGGCGATTTTTATTTTGTCTTTTCGAATGTTCACCAATCTTCGACCCTTAAGGGTAAATCTGATCGTAGGAAGTTGAAATAAATAGGCAGAGCCCAAGTCAGATGAGTACCTACTAAGGGTTGAGAGAAACTGCGATCTTATTTTTTTATGCAAAACTGGAGAATAACAAGGGTTGAATTAGAATGAGCACTGTCTTGGTGCAACAAAGACAACAGTGCAACAGAATGTACCACTCCAACGAGTTTCTGTTTTATTCCTTTGAACACTTTCATGCATCATTTTAAGTCTCCGAGATGATAAAAACGATCAATTTTTTGTTCTTCTGAGGGATTTTTGAGGTACTACTCTTTGGAATGAAAGATTAGGGTTAACATAACCTTAAAATTTAATCAAGGCTGACAGCTATCTTTTGTCTCGGAGAACATGTTATCGGAGGAGGCTTCCATTGTGATAATTTTGCTTTAATGCCCATTTCGTATCCACTTACCCATATTTCGGAACTTATTATGACATTCAAATGGTATGTGTCATCATTACTTGCCCTTTCATCAAGATTTTGCCCGGCTTTTTCAAACCGAAGTAGATAAAGCTCCTCCGTCGTCAGCCGGGACTGATCACAACATTGCCGATCGCGAAAATGTTTTTTAAAAAACAACTACAGCTCCACTACGAGTGCATACATGAGAAGTGTATAAAAAAGAGGTTACTTGTGACGTTTTCTTCAAAACATTTCCACCATATGCACGGTGCATAAACGAATGATAGTCACGTTATTCAACCAGTCCCGGAACGTTTTGAACAAACCTAGTATGCTTGCGTGTGTGTGCGAGGAAAAGGCGAAAGGCAGGGGATAGATGGAAACAGAGCATGTGGATGAAGAGGAAGGAGAGGAGCAGAGAGGGAGAAAAGTGAGTAAAGAGAGAAAGAGAGGTAGCAAGGTAGAATGAGGCTTGGAAGGTGGAGAGGAGAGAGAGAGAGATGTAAGGTATTCCCGTGGGGAAGGAAGTTGGAGAGGGGTCTGCATTAATTTTCAATAAGCCCCTCGTGTTGATTATTCTCCATCGCGCCCCCTTCGCTTCCCCCCTCCTGCCTCCCTCCCTGGAACCGCCCCTCGCTCCCACCCCTGGGCTTTCTCGCCCTCCCTCCCAGCCCGACCTCCTATTACCTACCACCTCCCGATCCCTATACCCTGTGTTCCCCGTCCACATCTCCTTCTCCTCTTACGGGTCCTTTATTCACGATGTCTGGTTCCTTGAGTCAGGTGCTCGCAGTTCTCGTTATGTGTACTCCCGACCATTTCGTAATATTTTTCCAGTACATTCAAGAGGGTTGAACTATATATTGGATGCGCTATCGAGGAGAGTGCCCTGTGGCCAGGAATCTTCCTCTTTACTGTTTCAACTTTTGTCACTGGGCTTCATGTAGTGGATACTTAATTCACCAAACTCACCGATCTAAGCATTCTCTATTTACCCTTTCCTTTCACACCATTTACTATTATATCATAAATTAGTTTTGCTAATCGGTTTTCATCCATTCTCTCGACACGCAGGATAATTTAATTACCTCTATTACTGAAGCATCCACTGTACATTTTTATCTCCATTTCATCCCTATGCCATTCATCTGCTATATTATTTAAGAATAAAATCATTCACTACCACGTAATCAAATTAAAGCAAGAATTCAGATAATATAATGCGAATAGCATTCTTAATAGGTGCACTGATGTCTTTTTGTGTATATGTACAGCCCCTTGTCCCAACGTAAGGGTTCGTGGCAGTGGGCTCTACGGCACCAACCGCTTAAAGGTTGCAGTGAAAGGAATTGAAAATATAGTAAAAAGCGGACGGTAATACGAGTATATACGGATTTCAATCTATTGTCTATTTCCATTAACTGTGCGCCGAAGGGGAATAATTCTTTTTCTTATGTGTTCCGCTGTACATTTGTTTTTTATTTCGTTTTTATCCGTTCTAGTGATGCAGTATAGGAGTGACTTTATATCTGCGGTGTCAATGTGAACCTTGCGATATCTGATTTTTTTATGGTAATTTTTTCTAAGCGTTAAATCTTCGAGTCTCTAGCAGCTCCTAACCCTTTCCTTCTTGTAGTTTTTAAAGTTTTCGGTTCGCTTTTATTGCCACACCAAAAGTGTTATCATAGCAGCGTGAATAGCGAGGGTTGAACTTATCATTTTATATCAAGACTCAGTAGCCAGTGATGTTATTTTAATTTAAAGCTATTGTGGAATATATATCTATTATTATTTTTTTCAAAAGGTTATTTGCATGTTCCGGTTAATACTTCAATTTGTTTGAGAAGTTGAATTTACTTATTATCCCATTGAGATATCAAAGTTCTGGTCAATGCAGGCGTGGTAAATTTTCCCTAAAAATCCTATTCCATTTGTGAGCCCATATTTATTCCAAGCGAGACCAGTTTTACGCTCCTGGGTGTATTTCAGCCTCCTTGGCTACCTTCAAGAATTACTACATTGTTTTGTTTCACGCCATTTTCCTCTTTATCTTTCTCTCTCGCTCGTAGAATTACTCGTTGATTTCAAGGAGTACATTTTCCTGCGCTTTCAAAGATGAATCCTGTCTCCCCTGCCACAGTTTGTTTCTGCATAAATCTGTCATGTCTCCCCCAAAAAAATTGAAACTAATGATGTGTCGGTTAATGAAAAACGGTCGTAATCCATGTGTAAGAAAATATATTATGATATATTACTTCTCAGAGAATTTTTTTAGGCATCTACAGCCCAGGGTGAAAGTGGAGGAAATGATTCTGACGGTCTCACATTTTTTTTTTGCTTTTGTTGAGAATTCCTTAAAAATATGCATTTCTCATTTTTCTCGGGGAACATTAGTCTTAGTATTTTTCACGTGCTCGGTTGAGTTTAGAGTAATGACTTCTCCTCGGAGTTCATTTTGTCTGGATATATAATTCATTCATTTCTCCTTGCTTCCAATCTTGGCAATTGCTTCATTCATTATTTCAATAAGTTTAAAGGGAAGTACTGCAATTTAAACCGTTTATGTCGAGGTAGACTTCCTCTAAAATGAACACTTTCATTATTTCCCAGATAGTGTCCTTATTAACTCAGTCGGAGTTCCTGACCTTTCGTAGCGTAATTAATTCATAAAAAATATCTGCGTCCTTTATTAGAGTTTGCTCCTTTAATTTTCGCGACGGGTTAATGCACCCTCCTCTCGCTGTATGCGCCTTAAACGAAGACGTTACGAAAAATACTTTTTATTTCAAGTATTTTTAACTGTCGTCTTTTGAATTTTTGCCAACTGCTACTGGAAATTACTTCAAGTATTTTAAAGCATCATTTTGAAGTAATTCTCTGTGTGGAAAATGTATTTTATACCACTTTATACTATGTTGTTCTCAGGAAATGGGTTCATACCAGTTTTTCATTGGGACATTTATGTTATCCACTGCAGCAAGATGACAAACAGGTCATTATGTGAAATCTCTTGTTACTAATTCTCAATCATGTTATACTGTCTTAATATCCTGTTATTTGTTCTAACCCCTATAGTAGCGTTAATCCTAAGGTTTAAGCAAATTCTATTTTTTTTCTAGATTAATAAATTAATACTTAAAGGATCTGACTGAATAGAAACAAAAAACAATAAATAAATAAATGAAGAATAACAATGAATATCAAGAAAAGATAACGATAAAATAATGGGTGATGATTACACTGGGGGTTACTCTTATTTCTTTTTGATTATTTGCCAAGTAATAATATATTTACCTGTATTTGCGTAAGTATATAAGTGCATGCGGAAAGAAATTGTGTTACATTAGTGCTGTTAGCTTTCTACGCAAGGAGTATGTTTTTCTTACTTAACCATGGGGAGGGGTACATATTTGGTACAACTTCTAACTATAATTTGGTGTCTTAACTATATAATGGCTATGAAGAAGAAATCCTGTCTCGATAGTGACCATATGACAATACTCTGAACCCATTTGCTTATCCCTGGTAGTCGGTTTTACAACTTTCCCTAAGATAGCAATTTCCCTAAGAGTTCATTGTCGCCATATTTACTCTACACCAAGGTACATATATGGTCGGATTTGCAGTGGTGCTGTAGTTGGAAATCCGATTTTTAAAACTGTAGTCTCATTGTAAGCATTGGGATCGAAGAGTTATGAAATCGATGCCGAGTGTGTATACTACGTTCTAGTTTTCTCCAAAAATTTTATATCAGTCCACATATCCACCGCAGTCCTTATGATATATCAAGTCCGTTATTATAGGCGAACGCAAGCTCCAACTTTTGGGACATTTTTTTAAGACCTGAATCGTTTAATTTTCTTAAATAGGTCGAAGCCAAACTTATTTCGATAAATAAGTATATTTAAGTTCGGTACTTCGTGCATTTAAATCCAATAATTTTGGCGTGAGCTCCCGTTATCATTGGTTGAAATTCCTTTCTTTTTTCTGTCTCGTTTATTTAAATTATTTATGTACAAGGTGGTCGTTAAGTGACATAATTTGTAAATATTGGTACTACACGAATGCATTTAATACCATTTTAATAATTAACGCTCCAGTTGATTTTTTTGGAATTATAATTTGCAGCATAAATTTATTTTAATAAGGAAAGATTATTGCAAGCTTTGATTATATGTGTATTTTTTAGATCATTTTATCACCATCAACAAAGTATATATGTATTCTATAACTGCCGGTGTTATTAAATTACCATTAGTAGTCTTTTTCAATGCTGTCTGAAATTGACTTCGTTTGTTATTTTTTTATTTCGGCCTTTTTGGTGGTGCAAGTTTGTTGACATCATTGTCTATCGATAAATGGTCCTCAAATTTGCTGAATCTAGCCTTTTTCTTTAACAGCGACGTAAGGGGTTCATAGTTCATGGAATAGGCTTATTGACGTTGAATTGGTGTTAAGCTTTCTTTTACTGGAGTACCACTAAATTCTGCGGCATCCTATGCCAATGGTAGAGTTTCACCTGGGAAATTCAATACGTACTGGCCTAGGATGCCTACATTGTTTCTTAAGTTCACCGTGAATTGAATAGTGTTCATGCACCCTTTTTATTCTGCGAGAGATAATCCACAGGCGTGTAATCCAAATTAAATTCATTCGGCAAGATGTATAGTATTTTTTGGTCTACCAAAACCGAGTACTATAGGCAAGTTTTGAAAGTTTTATGGAAATATTTGGCGCATTTGCGATGGTACCAAAGTCAGGATGGATTTCTTTTATGACAAGGCCGACTTGTGCATGATATGTGAGATAACTGATTCTGGTGCGTTCTTTTCAGGCCATTTAACTCATGTCTTCATTCAAGTATTTTCTCCTCCTAAACGATATATGCATACAATGTCTGCTCAAACTTGTAATCAATATAGTATAGTGCAGGATCGGGAAAAATCCAATGCTCTCACTAGATCTCAAACGCAGCTAATTGAGACCAGAACTTCGCGTTAATATATATTTGACTAGTAAAAAATTGCGTTTCTCCGTCGTGGGTAACATACTGTTGTGTTGTATTGCTTTTTAGGATAAGGTGTAGGCTTATGGTTCGGTTTGTATTGCTAGTTATTACATACGTAGGCTGTGTTTAGTGATTTAGTTAAGTTGTAAAGTATAGTTCACATTATTTTCCCACCGAAATATTTCTTCTCGGTGAATTTAACTCACTCAAGTGTCTCTTGTAGCGGTTCATTTCCACCCTAGTTATGCTGCTTGGAATTTTATTTAAGCATTTAAGGAAGCGTGAGACCTTCATAAATTTTGCAGCCCTTGTTTTCCTCCACTTACAATTAAGCATCATATAATGATGTAGCGTGTGTCTGCATTTCCCCACCCCTTTTTTAAAAACCAACAATTCGTTATCTTTGGTGCACACGCTAATTTATTCAGGGATAAAGAGAAAAACTTCGAGGAGAGAGTTCATTAATTTTGCACGTTAAGCAACATCGTGAGTGTGGCACGAGGGGAAGCTAGGAGTAGGGTGGACGGGGAATATTTCGGTCTCCTTATGGCGTCATAACTTTCAATTCCGCGGAAAACAGCGATTTCCCACGAACTGTGAGCGAATAAACTTGAAATTCCACGCCACTTCTTTTCCTTCTTTCGACCCCAGCTTGTTGCAAATTAACAAACGTACACCCCATATATTTTTATAACGAGAACCAAAGGTCGTCGTGCTGACTGTTTCTCTCTCGGCGGCGAGCAATTAAAAAAAAGCCGCACAACGGCCTGCGTACCCCGAATGCACGTGTGTGTTATATTCTATGGCTTCTTCCACATCCGGTCAATTCTAGTTCCCTTAGTGGTCGGTGCACCTTTGTAGTGTGTGGGTGTGTTGCCAGACCAGTGCCGACGATGAATCGACGATCACATGAAACCATATGAAACTCCCCCATATAGTTCCATCCCTATCCACAGCTTGGTGCGATAAAACGGATAAAACGTTGAAAACAAAAAAGCAACGCTTTTCTGACCGCCGACGCTTTCTCATCCCCCGAACAACCCCCCCCCCCTTAACATCATCACGCCCCTTCTAGCCAACTCTTCCCTCACCACAAGTTGGCTCCATGGCTTCTCCCTTGCTCTTCAATCATCCCCTTCTGTATTCCTATCCCGAGTGACCTTCTTTGGTTACATCAGCTGGATTCATTGCGGATAGCTTCTTGAAAATAATATGCCTAAAATATTTTTGCGTTATTAATCTGATGATTTTATGTATTGCTATAATCCGGTTATTATTATTGTTTTTTCATAACTAGAAGCTTCCTGCTGGTTAAAGATTTTTGCTACGTAATATTTTTTCTTCTGGAGGCTATAGTTAATTCTGCAATTCGTCTATTATTATTAATAACATTTAAAATATTCAAATAAAATCCCCTTTGGTGATCAGAATGCCATTTATTTCCTTTGCTATGAATTTTATAACGTCATCTCTCGTGTTATGCATATTTTATATCGCCCTCATTGTATTCCCATTGTGCGCAAAATCACTGACGACAACAAAAGGAAATGCGCTTTTCAGGCCACCAAAGCTTTCTTCTCTCGCCCGCACTCCACACCCCTTCCCCAATGTCATCTCCCTAAAACCAACTGTACCCACCACAATTTGGTTCCATGACTTCTCCGGTGCTCATACGTTATCCCTTGCTTTGTTCTCAGCGTTCCGTTCCTTTTTGGGTTACCACGGTTTCAGTCCTCTGTCTTCACACTTCAAAACGTTTACTTTACATTTATTTTACGGCCTGTAAATGTATTGCATGAAATCATTGAATGTCAGGAAGGAAGGATTTGATCATTTGTTCATTTGAATTCTAATCAATTTTGATACTCATATCTGTGTAGTATTAATTTCCACATTAATACTGTTTCTTGGACGTACTTCACTGAAATCCTCTTCAATGTGCACATGTTAGTCTCTAATGTCTAGTTATCTTCTTTCGAGAGTATCTTCTTATGTAATAAATCGTATCTTCTTATGTAAAAAATCGTGTCTTCATATGTTATAAATCGATGTATGTCTCTCTTAGTAATGATTAGAACGATGTGGCATATTTCCCAGAAAAGGTCTCTTTTCATTCTCCAGCAGATTTAAATTTTGTTGAAATAATCAGATAATCCTTGGCCTTGAACATTTCATGTTATTTATTGGCTTTATAATTGAATGCATCAATTTACATTCAAACTTTGGTCTAATTATGGCATTCCACATTTTATTTAAGGTAACCGTCTCTCTTTTCCTTCTTAATCCGAAAGAAATGGGGATTTACGATGGCACCCCAGGCGTGCTCTTAGTTGATAGCATCGTTAAGTAGACAGTTATGTCCAGTAAAACTGCAAAATTATTGTCTCGGCATAGTCGGTCATGAAAGCTATTTCTTTTCAGCGAAAGAAGGACAGCATGGATAAGGTATATATTAGAGATAAAATTAGACTGAATTCCGTTTTGTGAAAAATTAAGAAATCATCATGATTTCTCAAGGTAATAGCTCCTAATCAATGAATACGTTACATCTTGTAGTTACAAAAGCACTCCCTTATTTTAAATTTTCCACTAACTTTTAGGCTCGTTTTATCATAAAAGTAATTTTGAATCTTGATCTTTGAAATGAGAAAGTCAGTACAGTAAATTAGAACTTGTTATTTTATTAACATTATAATGCCTACTTATGTCGACGCATTTTTGTGTTGATTTAGATTTTATTTTTTTGAGATCGGCAATTTAGGAACGACCTTGTTGCACAATCAAATGAAATTGCCTGCAATTTAGGTGCGGCGGAGGATAATTTTTGGCTTAGCACTTCCGGTCATTAAAGCGATATCCTACGAGGGAAAGAAAGAGAACACCGCAGAGAGATAGTGGCTATAGAGGGAGAGAAATTAGGAAGAATTTCAGGTGTTTTTGTGTGCGTGGAGTAATTTGGGGACGTTGGGGCGCGGTAGAGTGGTGGCGGTCATTAGTCGCAAATGTGAGCGGCGGTAGGCGGTGCGGAGAGGAAGGAGTGATGTGTTGGGGGAGCAGAAAGACGAGTGTGTGGGAGCGGCAGGAGTAGGGCCGACCCGGGAGGGTGCGCTTGACTATCCTGCGTCGCACCCGAAAGTGGGAGAACATTGCCCGTGGGCCCCTGTCCGCCGCTGCTTCGGGAGTTTGCATTTGTAATGGCTTCCATCTCCACACACGGTTTTCCCTCCCCTACTTTCACACCCTCCTGCTCTCTTGTCCATAGCTCGTTCGCTTCTATTCCGTGTTCCACAGTGCCGACCTCTCGAAGCTCGATGGCTTTCAACCCAGGTGATTTCGGCATTTATTGCCAGTCGAGTGAATTTCAAACGATTTAATTCCGGGAGGCGAAAGGGAGATTGGAGGAGGGATTGGTATGCGTTTGTGTGTATGTATGCATACATTCGTGAGGTTTTAGGTGAGAAAAGGGTAGTATGAGGCCTTTGCCAAGGACGTGTCTGATCCAGTTTTTTCTCCTCCGTCCCTTTATTCTGTAGGTCCTGTTAGCCTGCGTTCCAATCAATGGTTTCTCGCCTCCTGTTTCCATTTATACTGCCCGTCGTTGTGGGAATGAGTCTTACGGTTCAATGTGTGCAGGTGTATAGCGGTAGTGAAACATGGTGGTTGTGGCGCACTGGTCCCTGAGCAGTGGAAGTGTGAATTCTCTTTTAACTGGCTCCGTATGTGAGAGTAAGGTAATCTCTGCGTTTGACTACCAGGGTTCTCAAGGTCGTAAACTTTCATTGCCAACTTGAAATGTTCCATATGATATTAAAATTTTATTTCTTCACTTCTTACTTTTTCACCATCTCAAGTTAACTGCAGTAATGTTGACAGTGTTGCCTTCCATGCGCTGTCCTCTCCCTTTCCTCTCATTAGTCGACCCATTAAACGCGATTCTTCCTCTCTTTAACGTTACGCGTCCCAGGCGTGTACCACTATGTTCCGCTATTACCATATAGGATTACTCGGATGAGTTGCTTTTTTCCCTCTGCATAGTGTTTGGCTACTGTTGATTTGCTTCCCTGTCGGCTGTTTTTCCGCTGTTATCATTGTCATTGCCAGTCATGATGGTAATGCAATGCTAGGATTTAGCATAGTGATTCACATGCATATGGCATATCCTAGACTTGGGCTCTCAATGCGATGGAAGTTAAAAATGGTAGAGCCGGCAGAAAACAGTCGATAGAAATTCAACCCTATAAATCAAGATGCAAACCTAATATGTCTTTAGATTTTCCGTATTCGTACTTATTTTGCATTTTTATTTAGCTAGAGTTGATCATGCACAAAAATATTTGGCGCTGTGGTATGAACGTGGGGGGTCTTGGTGGCCTAGTGGGTAGAGCATTGGAAAACCAACCGGACTGGGACCGGAGGGTCCAGGGTTCAAATCCGGATGAAGCCTCTCCGAAAACTCTCACCGAATATCTTCGTCGTGGGGTTGTCTTCTTGCCAGGACCTCGTAGAAAATCGATGGCCCAGGGAAAGGAATTGGCCCCCATACCCTGAATGTGTGAATTTCACACACCAATGGCTTAGTATGGGGTGATCTCTACTATCATTTATCAAAACCAACGTTTGTGTTTAAAAACAGTGAGCAAGTGCGAATTTAAAAATTTCCCAATGCTCAGGCGTAAAATTGTATTTATTTCTTAATTTATGTGTGGATCAATGAGGGTATAGATGATAGAGGGGACTACTCCTCAATAAATTCGACTTATTAGTATCATTATGTTGCGAATGGCATCAATTAATGAGGAAGACCCAGAGTCAAACTCAAGAAGCACATGAGATGTTAAAGTGGGAGTTATGTGATAGAATAAAGTGGTAGGCTAAAAAGATAATGAAGCAGATAGATGCAGAAAAACGCTTTCCTGGTTGACGCAAACAAGGTTCAGAACAATCTGTTTCGCTTGCTGAGAAAGTTTAGCTCAAAACTGGACCGGTCACCTGATAGTACTGTTCTGGGCCGGCTTGAGACAAAATTTTCTCCCGGGCGAGAGATTATTCCGGCGCCCCTCCTCGCCGCTTATCAAATCCATACAGTTAAACATTGTAGTAAAACATATTTTTTCACCATCACGGCGCCCTTTACTTTGCGGCGCCCCGGGCAGTCGCCCGGGCCTTAACCTGGGTCTGTGTACAGTTCCATTCAACGGAAAGAATTATTCTAGCGGTTTTATTAAACTAAAGCCAATTTTTTTTCCTTTTTAGCAAGTTTGCGCTTTGTGAATAACTGCGACATGTGCGGATGAGAACGAGTTCATTAAAATACTTTTCAATCACTCTTTGTTTATTTTTTAATTATTAATATGGGGATTAAAAATATAACATCAATAGGGAATAAAAATTCAAGTGTCAGAACATGCATGCATACCGTAGCAAATCCTGACGTATTCGCCCCGATAGATTTAATTGAAATGCCATTGCATATTGAATATAAATGCGTGGTAGGTGCTACAGATTTTGGTGCATTCAATTAGTGATAGAAATGATTAAGTTAATAAAGGATATAATCATTAAGTTAATTAATTTCTTTTCAAGTATCCGGGATGTTGCATTTGACAAATGATGCATGATGTTTTGAGCTGTGTAAAATATATTAATGCAGTTATATATTTTCTTGTTCATTAAATTGACTTTGTATGATTAAAGCAGGGTTTTCCAACCCATATAATGCCATTTTTATTTTTTCCCACGCAATTTTTTTCCATGGGATGCAAATGAATTTTTTGCGTGGAAATATCTCTCATAACCTTGCAAGAGATGTCCTATATCCTTTACCATATGGATATGATTTTTCATTCATTTTTACTCCCGCAGAAAAACGTTTTTAAATTTTAAGGAGGTAGTTTTTTTTTAATTTTCCACTCTTCCGTTAATTATCTCTCATTGTTACCTTTCATGCATATACCTACTCAAAACCTATATATTTGCACGTACTTGTACATAATCTCGCGGTGAAGGGCTTTGCTCAGGTACTGAATACATCATCAGGTGGCATGTGTCAAATTCATTCCTCATATTTGAGTCGAGCAAATGACAGTAAGGTGATTAACGAATTCAAATATATAACCTAAATACATTTCCTTCCTAAACTCCTAGTTCAGACCGATGCATCTATTGCCGATATTATACGCATCCAGAAAGATGCATACTTAGGTCTGGGCGGTGAGATCTCAAGACCAGAGAGTTTTTCAAAAAGTTTGTTTGTTGCATTCTTCAGGTCTGAGTTCGCCCACGTTATCTCAGCTACGACTTTCACATCTTTTCTATCTCTAAAACTTTCCCACCTTCCCTCATGCTGGTTTGAGGGCTTCAAAACTGTCCTCGTTATCTGGAAAAGTTCTTCGGAAATCTGAAACTTCCCATTGAACCTAAGTGCATGACGTAACTTAACCTCAAGACGCAATCACCTGCGTTTTCGAATGAATGAATGACATTATTTCTCTTTTCACTAAAGCTGGCCAATAAGTTTTTTCCTACTGCAATTCCCAGTTTCCAAGAATTGTTCCACTAGGATTGTGTGCTATTTTTACCTTTGCAATCAAATATTCGTAATAAGGAAGGAATACTGATGAGAGCCAGTGGCAATGCTTAAAATGTGAAGATTGCTGTACCTCTATCACTATATAACATATTTTGAACATATTTTGACGCTGTACTAAAATTGCGTTGCGTTGCGTTGTGAAGACTAAACGTATCTCCGCCGTTAAATAATAAACAAAATAACTCATTGACGCAATACTGCCCGGTGGCACACCCAAGGTAATCCTGATTTTTAGGACCCAAAATTTATAGCAAGGCCTGTTTTTGTTTTTTTTTGTTGTGAAAGAAAGTTTTATTCATTAAAGAATGCTCATTGTTGAGTAATTGGACGCCAAATTTCAAGCTGCAGCTTAGAGTTTCAGAAATTTAATAACCAATTCATTTAGGGAATTTTAGAGGTTGGTTGTACGAAAGTGGGTGCTTGAGAATCATCTCATAAAGAAGAGACTCTATCTTGCGTAGCTTCTATTTACCTTTGCATTTTTATTTCTTTTGGAACTAGGTTACCCACGAAGGTTAAATTTTGATGGTCAGCTGAATAAGCCTTCTTTCATCGTGATTGGCCATCAGAGCGGTGAAGCATAAAAGATTACTAAAGCCGTTTACTTATGCCCTCAATGAATTTGGGAACCCTTTCTGTCTGACTCACGCGTTGGAGATCAATTTTTGTAGTCATGTTCCTAGAATATACTATCAGAAAATGTTATTTATATTTAACCTATTTGGAGCACCAAACTTGAAGTTAGGAAAGTCAGCATTAAAAAAAAAAAAATATATATATATATATATACATGTGTGTGCTACGTGCAAACACCTGTATGACCGTGAAGCTTAGGCGATATAAGCAGCAGCTCTCTGGAGATTGAATGACAATGAAATGTAGTGTGATTGAATAAAAATGGAAAGGAGTTGGACGAAGAGTAACAAGACTTACAAAATCTTACATATGTATAAGAGTTACTGGAAAGGAAAGATGCTTGATGAACACTCTGCGAGTAATATGCGTCAAACTCTTAGGATATGTCCAAGACGTAAATAGCCTCCTAAAAATTGCAATGAACGAAACAACGTTTGCGGGGAAGAATTATCGTGAAAGACCAAGTATTCAAAGAAGAGAGCAATTGACAGGTAAATTTAAATTAGGGACTAATCCAAATTGTTAATGAAAAGGAAAGGAAGTATGCCTCCTATGCATGCATTTCAGTCATCCAAGTGATTATCTATAGGGAGTGCAAGAATCTGGACAACACGGGTTTACCAGATTCAAACGCTTCATGTATATGTTACCCTGGATGACCGAAATGAATGCATAGGAGTCATATTTCCTTTGCTTTTTATTGGCTATTTGTATTAGTCTTCAAGCTAAAGACATTGGTTGGTTAGATGGTTTGTTGTTTGGAGATGCGGCCGACAGTTTAGTTCATTAACGTCATCGGGGATGGTTTTTTAGGATGGGAAATGGTGGAGGAAAACTCAGTGAACGCATAAGTATGCACTTGGCAAAAGGTGTCTCTAGTGGGCAAAGGATGGCAGCAAATCTTGAAGGATGTCAAATTGAAGAATCGTTAAATTACGAAAAAACAAAGGGGTTAGCACAAAAGCGAATGGAGCAGGGAGCTGCATCAAACCAATCTTGTGATTTATGAATGCCGATGATGAACTTGCGTTCTTAAGCCTAGTTCAATGTGACGCGGTCTTTTCTCCATTTACTGCGTTTGTTTTATCGCTTGCCGGTTCCACATCACCACTCCCTGCATTCCTCCTCGACGTCAAAACTCCATCTTCATCTCCTCCCATCGTACCACCACGACCTGGCTGCCTTTTGCTTTAAATTCTTTTACCAATACGGAGCAACCTGCGTCACTTCGGCATGGACTGCTCCGGTTCGGCGCGGCGGTGGGTTCATTTACAGGCTAAGCCTACCGGCAGAAAGCTCTCACAAGACTTCCTTGTTCCTTACTCTCTTTTATATTATTTTTTCAACCTCTTTCCCTTCATCTATTCTCTTCGAATCACCATTATAGTGGAGGGTATCAACGTGAAAGAGCTTTTTCCTATGAGTCGAAGGGATTAAGTAGGGTTTTCATAGAAGCCGTTTGCCGAAGCCCTTTCCAGTATTTTCCCCGAGTGCCTCTTCAAATGGGAAAAAATCAAGCGGGGTAACTAAGTATAAATGTTTTTGCTCCATTGCCATTTTACTTTTGAGTTTTAACCATTTATTTCTCTCACTTTGATTTCCACTCCCCGCAAAATCTTTTCTATTTTTTTGTCTTTTCTTCTGTTACATTTGGATCCCATCCCCAATTTTCTTTCTCTTCCATTTATTGTTTTCATCCTCTCCTAGGGTCCATAGTAGACGTTTACTCAGGGCCTCTTGGGAACATTCCACAATCTATTTTTTTATCATAACCTATTTTGGTGTGAGTGATGATTGCTTGAGAGTTGGTGGAATTCCATTGCAAAATTGTTAGAACTTCAGATGACCGCTTTTTGATTTCACGAAAAATAGATTTTTATTACTTCAAATAGTTTCCCCTAACCTGTGGTACTTACAGGAAGCATCAAGGTTGTTATTTGAAGAGCTATCAGTTTTCTTGATTTTTGTTGAATTATTCTCCATTATCAAAGATATACAGATTTCACTGACGGTAAAATTCTTTCAAAGGTATTACATCACTATTTTCCTTTTGATTTTGAGCTGTTTATGTGCCTCACTTTGATTTCCGCTCGCCGCAAACTTCTTACTATTTCGTTTCATCTTCTTCTTTTAGTCTCCATCTCCAATCTTCTTTTTTCCCCTCTTCCCCCACTCCTCCACTTCCTTGAGTGTCTATCCTTACCTCCCCCACCTTCTCTCCCCCCCTCCCCATTTTCCACAAAACTCTACTTCTTATCCTGTTCCCCGCCTCTTTTTTCCCCCTTCTTTTCCTCCGGCTTTGAAGAGCACACCGCTGGCCTAATTGCGAAAGTTTCTCGGACGTGCTGGACTGGCCAAATAAATAGACCCTTCCCTCATCCTCCCAGCTCTGGACCCTTCTTATTTCCACCCTCTTCCTATCGCTCCCTACCTCCTTCCCGTCTGGTGATGGGGAAAAAATTGTTTCTTCACTTGGCCGTTTGAAGCGTCAATATAAGTATAAAAAATTATTTTATTGTAAAACCTTTTTTTAGCATTATAGGTTTTTTAAATCTAGTTTTGCCGTCTGGGGAGTAGATTTGCCTACGAAGAAAAAATCGTGAAGCTTAAAGTGGGTAGCATTAAGCATTAAGTAAATAAAATGGCATTTACTTGAAGAAGTTTCTACTGGCTGTTTGAAATTTAGGTTGGAAGTTAGGAAACACTTCGTTAAAACATACATATGAAGTATCTTTTCTTATGGTGATGAGGCTTTGACAAGGACTGCTGCAGAGCAGACAATATTTGAAGAAATGGTTGTGAAGTGACACACAAAACTGATTTAGAGTAAACCACTAATGGAGTTAGAGGTAAAATCTATGAAGCATACGCTACATATATATGGAACACATTTTCAGACAGGATAACCTCTTGAGATGATAAATAAAAGGAGAATATATAAGGGAATGGCAGAGGACAATCAAGTATGGATTTTACAAAGCATGCGAGTTTATGAAACGCGCAATGGATATGAAGCGGGTCGCTGAATAGGTAAAGTTTTTTAATGGAACACAAATATACCCAATGGAATGAACATTATTGCGTTAATTACTCTGAGATATTATTCACTATTATCCTGTATTTCTACAATCTTTAATTCACGGAATAAGTTATACGTCAGACTTCCCTAGGTGCTTACAGCTATGGCTTCGGCATAATAATATGAAAGCAGGAATGAGGCTTATATTTTCATACCTAGCAAGTGGTACGAGATAGCATGTTAGTATTAAAGTGACTAAGTTTAACTAATGAGTTAATAAGTATTATTATATTTGAATAGCTTATTGCGCCTTATTGCAAAAATACGATCGATACCAATATTGTAGCTAAACACTATTAAGAAAGTATGCAAATGTAAAACAGTCAAAATATATTTTTTTAGCAGGAAAACGCCTAATGATAGCATTTCTAATGATATTTTGATGCTATAAACTCTTATTTACATCACCAGGTATTGTCTATTGATATTTCTGGGGTCGTTGATTATGATTCAATGCTTCATACAAATGAAATTGATTTGAATTTAAAGTTTGTAAAGGTAACTTTCGTGTTGTAACAGTAATTTCCTTGGGAACTATTTATACTCCATATAAATTTTCGTTTTTGTATCATTGACTGGTTGTAATTTATCAGTGTTAAACCAAATATAACAGTTTTCTTTTTTATATTTCAGGTATGTACGATGTGCTGTACGAATCATTTTTTTGTGTAATGCTGCTTATGGTGAGTGATGCCATTATCTTATATCGTTATATCTTTAAAAAGTAAAGTTCAGCATGGAATCATTTACGGAACTAACATGCGTTTAAAAAAGATTCCCTATGAAATTTGTAATGCACGGTTTAGATGGTTACAGGCCAAACAAAGCGTTTGTTCCCCACAGAAAATATACTAAGAGTGCAAGTAACACAACTTATTACTCTTGATTATTATATTGCAAGTTGTAATGATAGGACGAGCGTGCTTCACAGTTGAATATTTAGGAAAAATTCGCCTTACATACGATAAAGGTTGTAGTGTGCATGGTTGCGAGTATTTTATTAAATTTATTAAATATTGCGCCTATTATTATTTTCATTGTGGCCAAACCGGTGTTTTATGTTTTAAAGCAAAAGGGAAAAACGTGGTTTTCTAATTGCTAAATTAATGAATTTGAATATCAAGCTGTCATAACTTCTTTTGGATTCGAATGAATGAACTGACTTGAGTTTCAATGGTTTTTGTTTCCCATGGTGAGCATCTCAACTATTCTTGCTATCTATTCCTCACCCTCCCCGGAGTTTACCCCTCTCTCCCCAACGTCTGTCGACAGACGGGGTGTTTGTTGAAGTCTGGAGCACTGCGAAGGGCGTTGCGTGGCTGGGGTGGGAGTATGGTTGGATCGGCTATCCGACTACACAATGAAACCTTATGCTGGACCTGCTGCGGCTTCCCCCATTTGCGTTCCACGAGCAATTCCGAGCAAACAAGCAATATGAGGAGAGCAGCCTTTCTGCAGGGATAAGCTTCGTTACGATTAGTTCCCAACGTTTTGCCACGATCCACCCTACCTCCCCTCTTATCTTCCCTCTAGTCATCTCGTCCTCTTGATTACATTTCTTTTATACGTTTTGTTTTTGACTAGCCCACTTAGCGCGGTAAATTTGAGATGGGTGGGATGACGGCGAAGTGGAATCTGGGGTGAAAGAAAGAAAAGGAAAGCCTGAAGGACTCGTATTTTTCTTTTAACTACCATAACTAGTTTTAGTGACGTGTGGGACTTCACCGTCTGAGTAATTCATATATTAATCCCTCATCTATTTCGGTATAAATTTTCCTTTCCGTCAATTAATTAGATTTTCTATAGCTTTATCAGTTTGCTGTAACTTTGCAAAAATATGTATTCTGCTAATTGGTTTTATTCAGTTAGTGAGCAGGTAATTTCCGATTTAAAAGCATGCAATTACCCATTCTTCATGCAAGTAATTTCTGTTCACAATCCTGTAGGTATTAAAGGGGCATTTGGTGTAAAAATACTTCTGATTTTGCGGGTGACTGAATTTTTCCTGCTAAATTTGCAAAAAGTGTAGAATTTAAGAGCCAAGAAAATATCGGAAGCTTTTTACAGATAATGCGTATTTTATAAAGAATTGGATATTATTCAGCAAAAATACGGGGTATTATACGGAATAATGAGTTTTTCTTTTGGAAATACCTTTTTAGATAGTGCGCAAATGATAGGTTGACGAAAATTGGGCCATTTACGGGGCTTTCAAAATATGTATCAGGGCAGACAAGGAAGAAATCATCATGGCGTCTCAAGTGGATAATTTGTTCTGGTGGAGGAGGGTTAAAATCTTTTTGAGCCTTAAAATATATTTCCTCAGATAGCAAAATGGCCAAGTTTTTTTTCCTCAGGAAAGGCCTTCTATTCAGACTCAGAGACCTCGTGAGAAAATTGCCTTTCTCACATCATTTTTCAGACGAATAACAGTAGTTTATTTGCTGTAGTTCATTAGTAAGTACGTTTAGGTAAACCTATCAGTCTTCCTGTCTTGAATGAATGGTTTTTAGGAAGCTAAATGGAGTTAAATGCTATGAATAATATGTTTGGCTTCCCGTCTTTTACTGTATTATGCTGCTTTTTAATGGACTCGGGTGAATGTGACTAACATTAACTGCAAGGTTGTTGTACTAGCGTTATAAGAAACTTGGTATAGGTTTCTTAGATCCTTTAAAAATTTAGATTAAGTGCTTACCCAAGATTAAGTAAGCTTGATAAATGACGAGGTGGTAGTTTACCTGAATGGTGAAAGATTCATAGATCAGCACCATCAATTTGGAACAACAGTCCAAATTGTGAAAATTTGCTAGGTGATGTGAGCATGCTTTGGGAAGCGATAAAAATTAAGGTTTATGTACATTATATAACCGATCCTTAGTATCCACAAAGAGAGAGATATTTGGATAAAGATGGTTATTGGCTAGGAATAGTATCTTTTTTAAGGAGACCAATAAAAATCGAGAGTATTAAACCAAATGATAAGGATATATGAGTTATTACATCTATGGTTAATATTTATTGCCTCTGAAAAATACATATACTAAAAGCAAGAAGGCATGCCAGTGGAAGTAGTCAGTCATATATGGCGCCTATCTGGCAACTCACACGGATTCGTTGGTTCTACTCTTCCATCGGGCAACTTCATACTCGACTTGTAGCTAAGGTCTTAGATTTGAAATCTGATGAAGCCGAAGCAGTTTTGATAGTTCAAACACAAATATGCACTCATAAAAAGGTTGTAAACTGGTTCAATTTTGACTGAAAAACAATGGATGACGAAAACAATGGAAACCAAGTATATTATCCTCTTCCATTGATAACGCTAACTTAACTAACTAACCAACTTATCTAACAGCCTTGTGCAATGTAATAAATAAAATATTTTCAGTCGACATCGACTTAGAGAACATACTACAACTTACAGTTTATATCAACGAAATATTTGCTTGATTAGTCAAACTATAAAAAAGCTAAAGATTTTATATGATTAAGGCATATTAAATAATTCTATTATGTAAATATAGCTCATAAATTTTATTTATTTTTTGAAAGAAGATACTTCTTGGTTAAAGAATGCTAGACGTTACCACATCACTTTCAATTTTTTGCAAATGTATGTTTTCTTCAAAGTAAAACTATATTCACTAAACTTTGGCGATAAGGCGACAACGTCTAGACATCTAGTAATGCCTTAGTCAGGATCTATCTTCTCCCGACGAAAGAAAAATAATGTATTTAAAAAAGAGATCGAAGAAATATAGAATCTCGATAACTTTTATGTGAGGGGCCGTGCTCACGATGGAAAGACTGAGATGGAGAAGAGGCAAGACTCGTAGGCTGATAGGTAGGGTATAGCGGAGAGCCAAAAAACAATTTCGAATCGAAATTAAATCCCTGGGCAGAGTAAGTTGAGGTGAAAGATGGGGTATTATGGAGGTGTAGTCCGGAGTGAGGGAGGGAATGGAAAGAGGTTGGGAGGAGGAGTAAGTCCTTGTAAGGTCTCCTCCGTTGAGTTAATAAAAGATGGGGAAGAGGACAAGGGAGGGAGAGGCGAACGGGCTGAGGTGAGGTCGTGGGAAAAAGATGAGAGATGGCGGGTGGAATAAGGGCAGGGGGGGGGAGGTATGGGCAGTGATACGGGTTTTTGGTCGCATGATCGGGAGACTGAACCGAAGAAAAGGAACGGAGAGATTCGGAAGGGCGGAAGATGCCGGTCGCGGGATAGAATTAGATCCCATCCCTATTGGGGAAATGGGACGGACCCTGATCGAATCCTTCCCCAGGGCTTGGAATGGGAGATTGTATGGGTGGAGAGGAGGAGGAAGATGGGGGCATCTTCAAGAACTGCGCCGAAATGTTTGGTCTCATTCTGGGAAGGAGAAAAAGGATATATATATATATGCATGAAGCCGGAGAAGTGAGAGTGATCGATGTCTTCGTTCTTCGGAGGGGACGCTCTCTTTATCATGTGCCGTGTAGTATTATTTTTTTCACCGGTCATCTTTCGCCAATTTCTGTTTAACTTTGGATGTACTTTGCCTAAAGCATCTATCTTCCTTTCATTTTTCAAATGCAAAACTTGCTTTTGTAATCAATATTTAGATCTTACTATTAAAATAGTTCGTTAAAGTTAAATTAGTTAACTTTTTTAGGTACCAGTGGCTCAACTTCACTATTTTTATCTCTTTCACCAAAACTACGCTACTTAGGAGAGAGGTGAAATATACAAATTAACTTTCCACAGACCATATATTAGACTGTACAATTGATTGATATGAAACATATTAGGTCTTTATGAAGATATCATGTGGCTAACCAGACATAATTGTTATATACCGCCTTGTAGATACACTTATCGGTAATACACTTATACATTTAATTCTAAAAAATGTATGTGCAAAAAAATTGATAAAAATTACATATAATAGGTATAAAAGTACAATTTACCCTATAGGTACTATTATTTGTACCTCATCTGTTTCGTTAACCAACCTCAATTACATCTTAAAGGGTGTTGAAGACCTTGAAAATGGCACTTGCTGCTGCAATCTTGGCCAAATGACAAATTAAGCTTGGAAAATACTAAATACATTGTTCATTAATATGACAATGAAATACGAGTATTGATTTCGTTTTGATTTCCTTTAGAAGCTGCCACTTTCTTAATGTTCTATAGTTGCACCCTTTTTTCTCCTTACTGCTTTGCGAAAAAATTGGTAGCGCTAATTATCTCTTTCGGGCATTCTCGCCTTCGTCGCATGTGTTGAGAAGGACGATAAATACCATGGATCGTTCTTAAACCCTAATTTTGTTATATTTTCCCCCGGCCAAATGAAAACATTTCTTAATCAGGATGTTTGTAATCTATGTATAAAAGTACAGATGTTGATTGAGATTTTATTGAAAGATATTCCTGAACATATAAAGCACAGTACTTTTTTAAAACTTTGTGTATTTTTCTAGAAGTATCTGTTTAAGTACAGGAATATTTTTTGGCGTACCATTTATCAGGCTACGAACGGCTACAATCTTCAATCCGTCTGTTGAAATGTTGGAATTTCTTCGTACCCATGACAAAGACTCCACAATGGAGTTCACGTGAAAGCCGTCTTCCTTTCTAAGCCCGCAGAGTGTGGGTGGAAGTAAAATATATTCAAAGTAGAGAAGTGGCGCTTAACAGCTGGAATAGTGGTTGGTGAGTTTTCCTGCGCCACGAAGAAAGGTAACGGAGGTCCTTTTTTTTGCAAAGAGTAGCCTCCCGCAGAATCGAGGATGTTAAGCGGTGGATCATTCGTGAAAATTCGAAGAGCTTAGAGAAGAAATCGGTGTAGAAGTGCTTCTGGTGGAGAAGGAAGGTGCCAGTGAATGTGGCCGTCATTGCCTCCCTGAATAAATTCCTCCTTTGGTGTGAATGATCCGTCTCCACTGAGGATATTTTTGAAGGTTTATAAGTGTAATGTATTTACCTGATCCCTCCTATATCAGGCTTTGTACAAGCATCATAGGCAATCAGGTTCCTCGAAATCAGCGCCCACCATCCCAACAATCATTCGCAGGTTCTTTTTTATTCATTGATTGTAAATATAACTTAAAAAGGTTATAAAATACACCTGAATAACAATTTATAAGGCAATGCCAATTCCTTGTGGAAAAACACGGCGGCGAGAACAAAACAAATACTAAATAAAATGTATAATAATTGTAAATATCCGAAATAGAATTTTTAAGAAAATTATCTGGATATATTCGAAAAGATAGAAAAAGAAATATATAGCCAGGCTTAAACGATTCGATTGAGAATACAAAATCAGATGAAGAGAACATGTAGGAAGAAAGGATGGATAAGAGTTAGCCAAACAAATATGGATGCTGTCAGTTATAGCAAAACGGACGGCCCAGATAATTCCCAAAGTATACTAGGGTTTATTTTTAGCTCACAAAAACTAATTTAAAGCATTGATGCAGTTGACTTCAAGGTAATACATTTTATATTAGAATGCTGGTTTTTCATCAATGCCACAAAATATGATTTTAAAGGTAAAGGAGGCATTCGATTGTCGATGAAGTGTGTAGTTTGCAGTAGGATGGTTTTTTCCATTGAAAAGAAGGAAGGAATCTAGTGAAATTAAATGCCATATGGTGATTCCTAACGAAGATGTGTGTGCTAAGTTAGAAATGTCATTTTATTTCGCCTGAAGGAGGGACAAACGGTGATCGTTATACATTCTGGAGGAAATCTGGTATGATCCATTGGCTTATGCTAACTTTGCATTATCTGGTAGTGATCCTGAGGAGAACTTTATCCTTTTTCTTCCCTGTCCCTCATGTGGGTAACTTTTAACTGGGAGTCGGAAATATGCAAATATAAGGGGGATGGCTTTCGGAAAATTCGGGCAAAGAAGAGGAATTGACTCAAACCATGGTGAATTCAGCGTAGTTCTGCCTTGTCCTTCCCATTACGATACTTTCCAGTTAACTCTTTCCCTGCCTAGAGCGATGGCATGTCATCTTATAATAAAATTTTCCCTTTCTTGCTTTTTTTAGAGACTTTGTTGAGATACTTTTCATCCTCAAGAATGTTTCATTGTAGTTCTATCCAACCCTTACTTAGGTTTTCAATGAATGTTGCTTCCTTATAACTTCAAACTGTAGTTATAATGCTTACTTTCAATAGATTGGACCAGGTTTCTCAAAAACGTTTTGGCTGTCATCCCTTTGAGAATTTCCCTGTATGAAGAGGCAAACACAAAACCTCCAAAATGTCAATATATCTGAGGCTTCATTAAATATCCTAGCTGAGTGCCAGGGTTCAAAATATGACGCTAACTGATGGAAGGAAACTAGCAGCAATTTGGTGAATCCGAAGTAGTGGGGTGTAACATAAATTGTGTTCGATGATCTTTATTCTCATTTCATATTCTCTAATAATTATCGTAAATAGCCATATGTACGTAATATAACGACTTACAAATATCATGTATGTTTTATGATGCCTGATATGCCCACGAGGCTCTCATTTATTATCACCTCATCCTTTTTGCACCGTTTGACTAATATCATGAGGCTGTGCACCGTTAATAAGCCGTGTGTTGATTTTTGATATTTACTTAATAAATTCCTCTCTATTTCGTTGTGCCTGTAATCTTTGTATGTAGCTTGTACCTCTTTCGACTTACTATTTAAAGCGGGTGGGGTTTCGATGCTCAAAAGAAAATCAATGATTTTACAAAATATTCCTCTGGTTGTAATTCTCATTTCGTGAACCATCTTACTCTCCCGGTGCACACAATGCATCCCCCAAGATTTTTCTGCTGGGTAGTTTACAGCAGTGAGGAGTAATTTCCGGAATTATTTCTCTTTGTGTCCTCTATTGTGACGTTTCACCCAATCTTTACGTGTCACGGAAATTCTGACGGAGAAACCATTTAAGGATTTCGAGATGGCATTAGCCTAAATCGATATGAAAATATCGAAAATGTTTGCATAAAATTAAAAAAAAACGACTTAAATTTAATGTTTTGGTATTTTTCGTATTTCTTAAATAGAAGAAATGTAGATAGGCACTTGCAATTTACAAATAAATGATGAATTTTAATATTTCGTAGAAGGATCTATTTTTAAATGTGAACACGTTGTGGAAAGCCGGTCTAGGTAGAAGCAACAATATATCGTCATATGCATTCCAAGGACATTTACAGAAAAGCCTTATTCACATGATTGCCTGTTTCTTAAAATGCTACTCTCATTTTAAATAAATTAAGTTTTAAAAATGGATAAATGCTGTGATAATCTTTGGCGAAATGTATTAAGATGATGAAGTGACTACGCATCAGCCTGTTTACGAACCGTCTACAATGACCTCGAAAGTTATGCACAAGTTCAAGGATTAGAGGAAGTGCAGTACTAATGACATCGAATACAAGAAGGTTTATTATGTCATATATATCTGAATCGCTTGCCAGTAGCATTATTATACAGGCTGTAAATTACACTACGGGCAATCAGTATGTATACAAGTAGTGAGGAATGTATGTCCTCCTCTTGTTGTTACAATGCTTGTTTAACGTTCATGTTATATCTCGTATGAAGATGCCTAAGAAATGCAAATGAAACTGCGGCTATAGTGTTATGATGAGAAGAATATGTTGGAAACATTGTATAGTTAAACCTTTTTGATTTTTGATGCAATGGAACTATATTATTTTCCGAAATCAACTTTGAGTTAAAAAAAAACGATTTCCATATTTGACCACACCAGTGGCACTCTAATTAATGCTCCAAAATTCAATCGTAATTATAAATATTTCCCTAAATTCCAAGCGTACTTAAATAAGAATAAAAGTAGAGTCAAATGTTCAACACAAATAACGAGATGATGTTGGCATTGACAAAGTTATTTCATTAGATTTTAGGTGTAGAAATATCTGTGCTTGCCCAAAATTTTATAGTGAAAGTCCACGCGTTCCTCTTTTGTTAATTTGATAAGTTTCTCGGAGAGCACACCATCTCGTGTACTGCCGTGAGGCCATAAATATTCGGCAGAGTCAATTTCCGGCACCAGAAGAGGGTGGGGTAATTATTTCCCTTCGAGCGCACAGAATGCATTTCTGGGGGCTTACCCCCATATCTCCCTATTCAATATTTTAGAGCAAATATAAAGAATGATGGCTTCCGCATCGTGATCATAACATTTTAATCTCCGTATTATTACAACGCAATTAGGGGATGATCGGTTTTCCTGTTGCCAGAATTACGTTGTTTCCTTGAAAGTTTTATAAGAAGTAGTTTTTGTATTTTTTATAATTTTCCCTTCTTAATTGATAATATATTAAACTGATATATTGTCAATTTAATTTAGGTATTATACCTGTGCTCACCGGTGTGTATCATTAACTGCCTTCGTAATGACGTGTGAATCATTTTCATCATCCACATGGCTGAAGGATTCGTTGCTGTAATACCATGAGTCAATAATTAGTCAATTAATGTGTATCATCGTACGTAAAATGCACACGGAGAGATATGTATAGATGGGTAGAAGTAATTTATTATCCATGTAAACCTAAACTCAAATAAAATTGGCACAAATACCTTGTGCTGTATGGCTTATTTATGATTGTTAGTCCATAAGGCTTAAAAAAATTCTCTACGTTTAGTTTCTTTCACATTTTGAATGATAATTCCTTCAAAATTTGGTTTTAATGCATTTATTGACGTTGAGCCTTTTTTTTCCTCTAACGACCGCAATACGTTTCAGGTGCAATTTCTCTGTTCACGTAGGCAATTGGGCTTCGCTGTTCTTGTTTGTGAAAATGTCGAATACCGTTCTAATTGATTGCCGCCTCGCTTGGTGAAGTTGTGCGGAACGGACTACTTCTAGTGAAATCCACGTTTTCCAGACCGGAAGGAAAACATTCGCATGGGAGTGGAAGTTAAGGGTATAGTGAAGTAGAGAAGCCAATGACTTGAAGAAGGCTAATGCTAGTGGAATCAGCCTGTTCTTAACGAAACTCATATGGGAAAACTTTGGTTAATGTCCTAATTATATATGAATGTATAGAGTATAAGTCTTAACGCAATGTTCTGAAGCTTATTTATGATGAATTATTGTTGGAAATCTTCCACATATTTATTGAATGGCACGACGCGTTTCATCTCTCTATGGCATAATCATGTTCAGGGTTCTTCGGTTTAGGTCGTACATATATAGCCCCAGACCAAATTTCGTAGGGGAAAGAGGGAGGGGAAGGGTGAGGAGGTAAGTGGGGTGGGGAGGGGGAAAATGAGGTGCCGGAGCAAGGGTTTTGAGTGGACAGAGGAAGGAGAGACGTAAGAAACGGCAGTTGCAGGACTTTGGGACTGGGTGGTGACGGATGCATGGATAATGTGAGGACCTCGGTGGCGGGGTTAGAGGGGGGTGATAGTTTAGATAGATAAAAAGTGCACTGCCCACGCCTGGGTACTGGCTAAGAGGGAGGGGAAGAGTGTTCAAGGCATTGGGGCACATGGGAAGAGCGGATGGATTTTTGGGGGCTCTTAGTCGAGGGAGTCGGTGGTGGCCAGAAAAGGGGATAAGTGGTTGTACAAAAAATCAATACGTGATTGCGATATGATTTATAATATATGATAATGCTATGCATATATAATGGATTTTGTTAATGCTATTCATCATGGATATTGACAGCTTCCACCTGGTCCAGCGTGACACTTATATTAATGCTAAAGCCTGTTTTTTATTTGCTAAAAATGATCCACATCTTTGTTATAGCATAGAATGTGTGATGTAACGTTCCAAAAAATGTGACTATTTTTGTGAAACATTATCGGGTTGGTGTGCAGTATGAGGTACATATTTCCCATTCTAATGATCAATATTCGAAATCAGGCAATGAGGGAGATATTGCTATTGGCAATTTTGGTGCCTTGTGGCCATGCCGTGTGGAGAGCACTTTCAGATGCTGAATTCTATCCATCAGATTACCCGTTAAACTTTGAACCCCTTTGTCCCCGTAGTTAAGAGCAGGCAAATTCCAATAATAGGTTCCCTTCACAATTTTTTCATGGCACAAATATTCCATATCCTCTATGGCGCAAAGTTGTCGGTCACCTCCTCCACATAAACAGGGAACATTTATCAGAAAGAATGTGTTTTAATACATCATTCTGTTAGCATATAATTATTTATATCGTTTTTCGGCCTATTAACATAACAATTTATCCATACATTGAGACTGATGACGTATTAAATGGCCCCAGTACTCCCCTGTTCTTTCGGTTCTCATGGTATATGGCAGTCAGTTTATCCTTATTTTCAATCACAAGTAAAGGAGTGTCAATTATGAAGTATTCTCTTGTAGGCACCTTTGTAGGAGTTTACTTTATCAATGAAAAGTTCCACCACCGCTTGTATTCTAATCAAGAACCTCAACTAAAGAGTTTGGTGCCCTAACCATCGCACCAATCGCATAGATAGAAGATCCACGGGTGCATTTTATATGCATGCGAGATCAGCAACAGGTTGTAGGGTGCAGGAAGGCACAAAATCTGGGATGCGGACGGAGAGGGTGTTGCCGCTGCCAGCAAGCATTCTCGGCAGGATAGGGGAGTGGGCGACGGAAGAGGGCTGGAAGGGTTGGGGAGAGGGGACGGGTTGCTAAGGGACGGGGGTTAAGGAGAAAGGAGATGAGAGGGGAGGGGATAGGTCGGGAGAGGATTCAAGGCAAGTGGAAGTAATTTTGCACCGTCTCGCGGATTTTCTTCCCAAATTGTTTTCGACGGCTAACCCTATACCTCGACTGCTTTCCATCTCTCTCTCTCTCCACCACACAGCTGCCTGCCATCTGCTACTTAAGCCTCATTGATCTGCCGCACGCGTCATGACTCCGCTCAGTTTAATGTTCGTTGGGGGATATCCTGTCGTGTTGTTTCATTCATCGTTTCCGGTGTTTCGTGAAACCCGCTATCTGAAAATCATGGCTACATTTACATTATTTAGGTGAAACGACGATTTTTTTTACATTAGAGACACCTTTGTCAAGCGGATTTTAAGAAATGTTGAGGGAAGGTGAAACATAATACTTTGAGTTAGTTTTCCTTATCTTTATGCTCAAAAGAGAAAATAAATCTCTGATAAGTCATTAAATGTCTTATAAATATTTAGCATCATGATAAATGTTCTTTATAAATAAACTGACATCTCCGTCTCATTTGGAAGATGTTATTTTCTCGGCATTGGGATCCACGACTGTAAATGGCTAACTTCCAGTTCCAATTCCAGTAGGAATATTTGGAGCTGAGTGAATTGGGATGATGTTATGGGCAGTTCATAGAAATTAGCGCAAAGAGGTTATATAGAGAAAACCAGTAAAAAAGATGAAAGTAATGAAACTAACCATTATAAGGGGAATTATTGGGAGAGTAGTACTTTGTTAGTGGAATATGAAAGGAACTATGTCTTATTTAAATTATCTTGCGTGTCCACCAAGGAGAGGAGGCGGAAGGAATGAAAGCGAGATGCGACACAAAACTGATTCAGCACACGATAAACAATGAATGGGAAATTGGTAATACTCGATAGTAGAACACGAATGGAATCTACATCTCCACTCTCGCCGAGCCGCTTCAAGTGCGTATGGCAGGTATTATTGGGTCAACTACCTGAATAAGAGGGAGGGAGACAAGAAATTGAGAAAAGGTAGAGGGATGGGACAAGAAGTGAGATGTGTTATGATGACTTAGTGTCTCGCTTTGTGTAATGGAGTGTGATGAGGAAAAATTCTAATATTCCCGTGCGCTAATATACCCTTTAATTTTATTTTTTGTGTGACATTCAGTGCTTTCTATATTGGGCCTAAGCTGGTAAGCTTTGTCTTTAATATGTGTTTTGAGGTCAAATAACATCCTCTCCTTCTACCTGAAACTCGTGGGATCTGAGATTTCTTAGTAACTCTAACCTTAGGGACAATTGTTTGGTATCTTGGCGGGAGCACTGCTTTCCCATCCCGAGGGCCTGAGTTCGGATCCAGGAAGTGGTGAAGATTTTCAAAGGAATAGTGCTACGTCCGTCGGATTTGATATAAAACTCTGTATCCCTTGACGCATTTCGTCAAGATTTTTATAATGCCGACGCCGGGATTTTCTCGATCATTCCTATTTACCTATGATATCCTTCATTTATCAGTCTACTCACCTATCTTTGGTGGCTCAAAGTACTCAGTCGTTGGTCGTGTACCCCGAATAAGTAATCAATTAACTCAATCTTGTATGTAACCTTTGAGATTGTAGCGGCTCCCTACCCTGTCTTTCCAGTAGTTGAGTAATGATGTCTGTTAGCTCGTTGCAGTGTTAATCAGAGGCCGTGGTAATATGTATTTATTTTTTATTGAAATGGGTTTGATTATGTCTAAGAAATACATAAATTAAAATAATATCCTTCGTGCCAGCCTGAGACTCATGTGATCTGAAACATCTCGTAATGATATACTCGTGGGAACGGTGTTGATGTATGGGAGAGGAGGGTTGAAAGACTAAAAAATAATGTTGAGCGATTTCTATATTGATTGAGATAAGATTGGATTTTCATTTGGGTGAAAAGAGCCGCCTTAGTTATACATCCTCATACTGCGTGCAGTCGCAAGGCGTATAATAAGGGCTTTTAGATCTCCAACTATGTGGGTGGGAGGGATTAGGGGAAAAAGAATCGGAAGTTGGAAAGGAAGGAAAGTTAGTCGATGGATTAGCGTATCGCTATATATTTCACTTTCTGTAGTTGTTAATGGCGTGTAGGAAAGAGTTTATTTTGCTATCTTTTGGACAGTGTATCTATTTTTTGTAGCTTTTTTCCGTCATTTGTTTGGAGGTTAAAACAATACCATCCGTGTTAATCTTATACCTTGTGCTATGTCGCGTTTTCAAGCTATCTTAGCCTTTTCATGTTACCCCATGGGTATAGAGGTAAACACCCGGTTCCTTGAAAGACTTAGCCATACTTTGTGGTCGATTGTATCAGAACTTAGCAAACGTACGATACTTGTGAGGAATGACAAAAATGTTCGACGAATATGTATTTGAAAAATAAAGCAGTATATTCTGTGTCATCCTGATACTCGTTTTCAGTCTGCTTGAGGGGAAGCAATGGTAGAAAGAAAGAGAAGTAAGGTGTGGGAAAATAAGTTAAACGGTTTTGAGGAGTGATTGGATTTTCATATGTGGTGTGAGAAGGCCACCGTTGTTCAGGTCTTTGGTTTCTCCCGCACTCGATCCTTCTGCACCAAACCTAATTTCGTCCGGTATGCTATTCGTTCTTTTTACACTCTCTTCCTCTTTAACTCTTTCTCTCCCTCTCCCTCTTTCTTCCGCCTCACCCATCCTTTTCTCATCATCCTCAAACGAGATTGGGACTACTTCTTCATCAAAGGATGCTTGTTCTCCGAAATTGAAAGAAGATGAGAAAGTGACGAAGGGGAGGGTTGGGATGATGTTGGAGACGGGAGGTTGTGGGTAGGGAGGGGGGTTCGAGGGGGGGGGGATGGGGTAGAGCCGCCAGGGATGCCTAAGTTGTTCCGAGGAGAGTTAAGGGGAGCGGAAAAAAGGTTCTGGAAGGATCCAGGTGATCAAAGGATGAACCGCCTCTCGACGTTCGGTATCTACCTATAATGCAGACCCGTTAGTGACACTAGCAGCGAAGTAGGACGCTGAGCGAGTAAAAGAAACCTCGGGAATGGATTGTAATACTCTGCTGAGTGCAAAGGATTGGCGATGAATATTCATCAGCGTTCCTTGCCATTCCTTCAAGAGTATAGAGTTTCCATTTACTTATGTGTAACTATCCTTTACTCTTTTTGGTTCCCCCGTTCATTATCTCGATTCCCTCAAGAATTGAGACACAAGTTTCCTATTTACAAGAATGCACTCCTGATTCGTGCGATTAAGGATATCTACTTGGACATTCGATAATTATGGAAGGCAGAAAAATTGTCTAAAACGATTTTTTCTATTCATTTTGTTTTGCGCCCGAAGTATTTCTTGGGAGCGAAAGTTTTATGCTCTGAAGACTGCAGTGGAGCAAAGACTGTTGATAAGTGATCACAAAATGTAGCGGTTTCACAATAAAAAGAAAATTAATAGTTTCGCTGTTTCTTCGTTCTTCTTGGGGATAAATCTGAATCCTCCGAGAATTACTATGTGGAATTCAAGCCATTGCAGCAAGGGTGGGGTGCGTCTGTCGCTGGAGAGTAATATAAGTCCTCGCTGTGACAAAAAAATGGATGATTTTATATTCATTTTTCGTCTCAGACTACAATCTCTCATCAGTCTTACCCCTTCAATTCTTGCCTAAAACTTCATGAATCACCCCATCTCCATTCACATCGTCCCCACCACCCTCCGGCTATTCTTTGCACTTCCATCCCCCGGGAAGGGAAAAGAAGGGTGTGTTGTTGGAAGATGGTGCGTGCTGGAGGACAAGGACGATGGTGTGAGGTTCGGAAGGAAAGATAGCGAGGGACTCCTTGCAAGAAGTTACGTCGTACCCGATATTCCCGAATTAAGTCGATAAAGAGAGGTCGGGGGAGGAGGAGGAGAAAAAGGGAAGAGTTGTAAATTTATGGGCATGAATAAAAGGGGCATCTCTCCACTTTCCACACCCCGACCAGTTTTCTTCTAATCTATATGCCACGCATTAAATACAGTCCTGCTTGATTTCGAACCGGATTTAAACGAATTTACGCCCAACATTGTCTTTTCCGGACGAAAAAAAGGAAAAAATCTCGGGATAGAATGAATGAAGCGAAGCGAATGAATTATTGATGAGCTAGGATAAAGATGGTAATCGAAGTAGACGAGGATGAAGAAGAAGACCAAAGAAGAGCGTTTTGCCTTGTAGGCGAGATTTTCCTCTTTTTCCCTCTCTCTCTCTCACTTGGGTTATTTTTTAAGGCCTTGAGTTTTGCGCAAATCTAAACTCTGAAGAAGGAACTGCTTCCTGAAGATTAAGAGCAGATAAGGTGGGGGATGAGAAACAGGAATTTCGAGCGGATGTGTAGTGGAGAAGGAAAGAAGATGTTGGTTGGAGGTGGAAAAGCCAGTGGCCAGAGGGCCGGACGAGACTTGGAAGATGAGTGAAAGTTGTGGCCTAGAGGAAGTGCGCAAATAAGGCACCGAATAACGGCAGATGAAATCTCAAAAAATGTAAATACCGAGGAAAATCGATGAGCTGAGTGGTCGGACGAGAGCTGCTCATATTCGAGTTTTAATAATATTCTCATAAAATCGGAATGATGGCGCATTATTCATTTATTTTTAGCGCTATGATTTCCGTATCTTAATGTATGGGATCGGTTATGTGGCCCGAACAGCATTTTAGAAAGCGTGCCCCAAGCTAGTTGTTTTTTTGCAAAGTATTGCATTAGTACATAGTTGATGACAAGTCTTCTGATAAGTATAATTACACTAGTCAACATATCAGATGACTGAAAACTAGTAAGTGTTAATAGCTAAAATTTGGTATGCTGATTTCAGAACTGTTCTTAGTTTTCTCCTATCACGTACTGTGTTGTTCAGAATGGACCCAATTTAACTTCTAAGATTCATTGGTAATGCATTATATATGCCAGTGGGCAATTATTGTGCGAGGGATATTTCTCAATACAAGCTAATGAGTCTTAGGTTGGGACAACTACTGCCATTGTTGTGTGACCTTGGAAGTGTTATTCATCCTTAATTCATTTTTATTACAAAAATTGTCATTTGCATTAAGTAATGCTAATACAACTGCGCTTGCAGTAGTAAAAATCTTAAAACCATAATTCTTATTTTGTGTTAAAACTTAATGTGACAGAAAAGAATGGAAGTCATTGCTAGAATCAGCATAAAAAATTGATGCAAGAACACCTATTTTTAATATATCATCTGACAAAAAGTTTCTAAATGCAGACTGGTGTAAAAAACGGAATTTTATCGGTTGGTTAATTTGCAATATTTTATGAGTTTTCTATTTTAATTTTTTCATCACCCTGTTTTTATTGAGAATTTATGGCTCTTATGTGTTGAAATTCAAATTAAAAATATAGCTTTCCAATTGTCGGTAAAATGTGTCTGTCAGGCACTAAATTATCGCTATTTAGTGCTATAATTTGCTGTTGTGTGGTTATCTGAGTACGATGCTTGTTGTGGAACTTTGTCACGTATTATTGTGATTTAAAACAATTATGAATTTTTAAACACCCATGATGGTATTATTGTTCAACTTTTGCAACAAATTGTTTTAGTAATTTTTATTACCAAAACGATCAATGTATTAAGAAAAAGTCTTTCAACGTCACTACAGACTGCTTAAAAATATCATTTTAAAGAATTTTATTTATTACTTAAAACAAAAAATGCCATTTTCTGCTAAACATAGGTAGAAACACCTAGGCCACTATGTTTTCCATCCCCTAATATTCATTATAAGGAAAACTATTTTGCGAAATTCAAAATCATGACATTTTCAGCTTATATTTAAAGAGACCACCTGTGGGTGTATTATGTTGAAATTATGTGGAAATATTTATCACTATATAGGCTTCCTTATATGGTTATTGCTCTGAAGTGCTTGAACTTTAATAGAATCATTTCTAGTGTAATCTAAGGAAGTCATCTACATCGCCAATTCTGCGTGAAATATATCAACGTCGGAAACAATATTATTACCTAATGCCCCAGATAACTCTTCTTACTTATTTTGATTGCAAAGTCCACTAAGTAAATGATTCTCTATCATTTTCAGGACCGAGTGTTTGTTTTCTGTGACGTGGTAAACTTTGCATTAATCATCTATGACTATTTTATCAGCATTTAATGTTTCTGGTATGCTTTTAATCGAGAATTTTCGTGTGAAACACAATGGTAATCAGATTTTGCCACATGACACCTGCTAAAATTGCGTTGCTGTTTATAAACGTTCACAGCTTAAGTGCTTTGATAATTAATCCTCGGAACATTATGATGCGGGTATGCGAGGACAGTTTAAAGCCCCGATTTTCTGCCGAGGAAAGTGTCATGCGTTGAGCGAGCGACGATGTAAAACGCTATCCCTTTGAGCTTCGGGAGGAGTGAGAACGACGGGAGCGTAAGTACGACAGGAGTTATCCTTTAAAGCCCGTTTCTGTGAAGGCGTGCTCTAAAAGTAGCTGCATATACGCTGGAAAATATTATGCAAACCATTAATTGGATTAACGCATGAAGGCGTCGCGAGGCATGCCCGAAAAGATGATCAAGAGAATGCCATGGGGAGGATGAAAAGAATTGTGCCCCTTACAGCTTCCGGTGCGAAGGAATGACGCGACGAGAATGTTTAAAGCGCTGCGGTTGCCTTCATGCAGCAACTCACACGAAAATTTGCGTCGTGGGGTAAAATTTAGTCGCCGCGCAAGATGAATTTGCGGTACTTTGGCGCGTGTCTCGGTGGTAGTGGTGGCGACTCGAGGTTTTTAGGCATGCATGATGGTCTGAGGGGAATGGGGGAAAGATTGGAGGAAGCGAGACAAAGGAACGCGTGAAGGGAGAAGATAAATGGGGGAGGAGAAGGGTAATGCTAAAAGGAAGTCAGACGAGGTGCGTCAAAAAGAGGGAGGAAGCTGAGAAAAATAGAATTTTGAGATGAGAATGATAATGGGATTATTTTAAATTCTTCTTCAGCACAATTTTTAATCGCATATTCCGGATTTTAGAACAAGAATGACCTACGAATCCTTATCTTGTAGATTTTTTTTCTTAACTGCCAAACTACTTGATGCTGCGCATCCTTTTTACCTCGAATTTGTTGTATAGGCATTAAAGCAAAATCAGAAATAGAATCGTCTATAAACTCAATAGAAATCACTGGCTCGAGTAAGAGATATGTGCCGCCAGTAAGCGGCTACATTTGGGCTTCAGAATTGATTGATTGGAAGAGATTTTCTGTTGTTTGTGTATATATACATACAATATATATATATATATATATATATATATATATATATATATATATTTATATATATAAACATAAATATAAATATAGTTTTAAGAACACAGGCACACGGAAATGAAAAGAAGGACTCACAAAATATTCTACGGGACGTATCGACGGCCAGGCCGTCATCGTTGGGAACAAGAGACTAACTAGTGGTCTGTTACCTCGGGGCAGGGGGGGAGAAGTCGGAATAGAAGGGAATGGGACTGGTAGGGAGCGGGGACGAGGGGTGGCTATTGGTCAGTGGGCCAAATTTAGCCCGAGCGATTCAAATTCTCTTAAGATCCAAATGAATGCCATCTCGCGAGTCCTCAATTCGATATTTGTTGCTAATTCGGGGAGGGCTTCTAATATAGAGAGAGAGAAACATTTACTGAAGGTTTTACGATGAGAAGTGGTGTGTTTAGGAATGGGATCAATGAAGGGAGGACATGTGGTGGAGTAGCGGTGCCCATTCATTCGTATGGAAAGCGGGGTAGTACACTCGCCAACGTAAAATGCCGGGCAGAAATTGCACGAGAGACGGTAGACGATATTTGTGGACGTACAGTTGGCTGCTGAGGTAGATTTTAAGGAAGATGGCGTAGCAAAAGAGCGTAGGTGGGTGCAGCATTTGCATCTAGGACGGTTGCAAGTTGAGGAGAGTGGTGGAGAGGGGGTGGTCGGTTGAAAGGTGGGTTTCGTAGATTTTAAGATATCTCGCAGGTTTGAGGGACGCTTAAAAGATAGTGTGGGACATGAAGGTAATAGGAGGGCAGTGGAATTATTATTCTTTAAAATTGGGTATAAATTGTGGAGGATGTTTTTGATTATATGGAAGCCAGTGAAGAATGTGGTAATGAGGCTGAGTCTGTCGGGGTGGTGGGTCTTGCCCCGAGTGGTGTAATTGGCAGAGGGGGGCAAGGTTTTGTTTGGTAAGAAGCTTTTTGGGGTACTCACGTTCTCTGAGGGAGTGATATAGGTTATCAGTGTATTGTTGAACGGAGTGGGCGTCGTTACAAATTCTGTGGCTGCGGACCGAGAGGGAAAATGGAATGGAGCGTTTGGTATGTGGTGGATGATAGCTAGTAAAATGAAGGTAAAGGTTGTTGTTAGTGAATTTTATATGGACGGAGGTGATGAATTTGTTGTTTTTTTAGTTGGATATGAACATCCAGAAATGTGATGGAAGAATCAGAGACGGAAAAGGTTAAGGAAACATGAAAAGGAAGAGTTTAGTGAAGAAATGAAGGAAGATAGAGATTAACGGCCATGAGGCCAAACGACAAAGATATCGTCAATATAGCGGGCCCAGAAGAGAGGTTTGAGGGGTTGGTTTTTGAGGAAAGTGCTTTCAAGATGACCCATGAATAGATTTGTATAAGAAGGCGCCATGCGAGTGCCCATGGCGGTCCCTCTGATCTGAAGGAAAACTTGATTATTGAAGGGAAACGCGTTTTTAGTTAATACTAATTCTTATAGGTTAACAATAAAGTTCGTGGAGGGAAGATGTGGTTTTGGGCGTTGGGAGAGATAAAAACGGAGAGCTCCAATTCCTTCATGATGGAGTTACTCGTATAGAGGGAAATGACTTCTATTGTGGCCATAAGAAGGTCAGTGTTAGTAGGGATAAAGATGGCTTGTAGGAGGTCGGGGAAGTGGTAGTTATCTTTGATGAAAGAGGGGACAGACATTACTAATGGTTGCAGGTAATGATCAATCAGTGCTGAGATCCGTTCAGTGAGGGAGTTGATGCTAGAGACAATAGGGTGACCGGGATCGTTGGTTTTGTGAGTTTTAGGAAGCATGTAGAAATGGGGAGTTTTGAAGTTAGAGGGTGAGGATGGCGATATTGGAGGGAGTGAGGCCTTCGGCTGGCCCGAATTCCTCAAGGAATAAGGTTATTTTTTTCTGGAATTCAGCGTAGGGTCTTGGTGAAAGTGGGTATAAGGAGAGGGATCATTTACATCTACATACTACCCCGCAAGCCGCCTCAATAGGCGTGTGTCGGGGGGAGTTAGGACACCAACCGTTTACACATAAAAAGGACACGCTCTAATGAAATTACGCCTAGCATTTATTATAGTCCCTTATTGTTCGGGGGAAAAACGAATTACCATACTTATCCGTTCGGAAAAATATCTCTCTTAATTTATCGTTTCTGTCGGACCTGGAAATATAGTGGGGTTCTAATATGATGTTCTCCGCGTCGCTCTGAAAAATATCTATTCTCAATTTTTCAAGCAATCTAAGCCTAGCGCGCAGCCTCTGAGTCTCTAGCGGCTCCCATCCTAATTCGTTTAACATCTGTGTAACGCCCTTAGCAGTTTTTGACGAATCGCGCATCTTTCCTTTGTATTTTATTAAGTTCCCGGACTAAGTCTTTCTGCACCGGATCCCATATGCTCGCTGCATATTCAAGGTGTGGCCGGACGAGTGCGAAATAGCACCTCTCTTTTACTTTTCATCCGAAAATCTTCCCACAATACGCTTGACGAATCCTAGCTTCTTCAGAGCTCTGCCAAAAAAATATTTCTTATATGTGCTCCTCAAGATAGGTCCGAAGTTATCGTAACTCCTAGATACTTCACTTCATCTGTCGCCTTTATGTTAACACCATCCACAGCATATTCACGGGGATTTAGTTGCCGAAGTCCTTCGGATATGTAGGCATTTTTATCCAGTACGACAACAGTCGATCCTTTGTCTGCCTTAGTGATAATGATTTCATTATTGTTGGATAACTTTTTTAAAGCGAGTGCTTCTAGACGGGTGAGATTACTTGGTGGAGTTAGTGATTGGAGGAATGGCTGTTCAGATAATTTAGCGAGGAAGAATTTAATGAAAATTTGAACAGGATGGTTAGCATGGAGTGCGCAAAACGCCACCCCCAGCCGCATGAGGCCCTTCCACCTTCCGCCCCTACCGCTGACCGCGAAGTATAAAACCTTTCCTCCTTCTCCCTCGATGCAAACGAACTTTCGGGGCTTAAAAAGGGACTCTCTTTTTCCCCCACTCCGAGAGTTAACCCAGTGAATATTCTCACTGACGCCTTAAAATTCTGCTGAAACTTGAGGTGGCGTGCATTCTGGAAACCCTCCCTCGTCTATTCAACAGCCCTTTTCCAAATTTCTCCCGCCAACTCAACGGGAATCTAAAGCACTAAAATCTACGAAAACCGCGAGTAAATTATAGTAGAAAAAAATGTTTAATGGTCATCGGTGTGTACTTGATAAAAATGAACGAAATCATGACGATGAGCATATAATAATATTAATACGTGCTAAAATTCAGTGCGGAAATATTTTGTTGAGAGAATGTTTTATAATTCGATAGTAGTTGGCAAAGAGTTGAAAATCCATGAGAGGAATCGAAATACGACTTAGTAAATATCCTAAAATTTATGGAAAATGAAAGAAGACGAGAGGGTTTTGACCCCATCACCGGGTATAGAAAATGTTGCTCTCCTGATCACGTACCCAACAAGTGCATTTAAATTTGTTACCTCATGATGCGTTTTTATTTTATTCGTTATTTAACAAATTCATTCGATGCTTTTATATTATTGCTACCCTGAGTAATAGAGGGGAATTATTTTATGAATAATTTTGCGCTTAATATATCCAGAAGATATTGCATAATCAATCAATTTAGAACATATTTTCAAAGGAAAAACAACTTTCATGCTGTCACGGCTATCTAGTTGAAGTGTAAGCCCGAATATGAGCACTAATTGTTGGCAAGGCCTTGCTAGGGATTTTGCTTCATTTCAAAGGAAACACGACTATCATGCTGAGCTGCAAATAGGAAGTTAAAAAACCAGAGGACGAGATAAGGAGTTAAGTCATCAGGATAACGCGTTAAAGCCTGTGTTCTCGCGTGTTGTTGTTGTCGCAGCCTTATAACGTAAAATGAGAGCGAAACTTCCTGCAAATATGCAAAGCAGTGTACAGTGAGCGGAGAGGAGAGGTAGCGTTGTGGCCGCGGAGGAAGTGTAAGGATAACGTTGAAGAAGGGAAATGCGGGAGGAGAAAGAGCTGGGGGAGTGATGTGGAACGGACGTGGGAGGGTGGAGTGAAGGCGTGGTTGTAACAGGAAGACGGGGATGGAGCGTGATTTGTGGTTGATGGATGAAGTGAGATGTCCGGGGATGGAAAACGTGAGGGGTGAAGGGAGGGGGTCGGCGAAGCATGCTGCGGCTTCTTGGGGTTCGTGCAACTCGATTTCGTAGCGGCGGCCTCGGGATCATGTAGTCGGGTAGTGCGAGAGATGGATGAGTCTCCTCGGCGGGTCGGAGGTGGAATGCTCTCCGGGGTGATCGCGAGTGGTTGGCGAGGAGAGGCAAATCTAGGAAGGCAGGGAGAATAATGTATGTTTTGGTTGATGCCGGATAATCTCTTAAGTACTTATTGAAGAAACGCATACGCTAAATGCATGTCCATCTGCACCTAACTTGTATTCCGTTCCTTATATTTCGACGAATTTTGAGAATACCGGGACAAGTCACGGTATTACGTTTAGGGAGTCATATTTGCTGCACACAAGTGCAAAAGGATTCGCCTCGACTGCGTCTCGAACCCGGATCCCTCAATATTGCGTTGAGTGCTTTAGCCGATTAAGTTACCGATGCATCCTTTTCCCTTGCTGATTTTTGAGATTGGTTTCAAAGGAACTAGTGTTTCAGGAACATGACGACACAGAATGTTATATAGACAAACGAATAGGACATATGATGTTATAAGCAGACCAAAGCGTGCGCTTAGCGACACCGTCCGCGAGGTTTAAGCAAAGCGTGGAACACTTTGAGCTGTTTTGACTAATTTTGAGGGTACCGGGACTAGCCACGTTGTTACCAATACGGAATCACTCGCAAATGCACACAATTGCGAAATTCCACAGAGGAAAAAGCATTCACCTATTCCTAAAAAGTCCAAAGGAAAAATGATGCCTCGGTGTCTTAGCTGGCTAAAGAACTAGGCGCAACATCGAGGGATCAGAGTTCGAGTCCCGGTAGAGGTGAATGATATTCCCTCTGTGGTATTTTTCACTTATATTCTATCCGAAGAACCGAATTTTCCTTTGAAGGTTTTGTTTTTCGGGAGGGAATTGAGAGTTAAGACCCATTACGCAATTGAGGACAGGTGGATTATATTGAGGAAGAATCATATTATGAGGAGAACGGGTAGAAAACGTACTGCCATTGTCGTTAGAATACTCTTAAATTTAGGCACCAAAGGGCCACAGTTTAACTTACCATCCGACGGAAAGAGAACACTCGAAATTACTTCAGCTTTGCACTTAGCTAGGGATAGAGCATCCATCAAAAAGTTACGCCAATTATTAAGATTTGAATCAAGGGCCTTGGAATTGATTCCTCCCAACCAAACCAATTCACCGTTTTAATTTGGTATCAGTAGACTAGGTTGGAAGCCGCCCAAGACTCACGGCTGTATTTCATATTTTTAACACTGAGACTAAGACAAATCCTAGTAATATTGGTCGTTGCTTAGCTTCTAATGCGGCATATATAATGAAGTTTTTGAACTTTCTGGCGTGAAGGCTATTTAAACGGGACTTAATCTCCTCCATTACGCTCCTTTAGATGCCATTCATCGTCCAAAAATTATATAATTTCAAAATATTTGTGAGATTGGGGAATATTTTGGGAGGAATTGGGGGAGCTTGAGAAGTCACAAGGACTGAGATCATTTAGAGAGGGGGGGGGGGAGTTTGGAGACACTGCAGTTCCATTTTTTGCTGTCAAAAATCGTTAATGGGTTTGGCCGTGTGAGGGCATTGTCATGGTGGAAAATACGAGTGCCGCAAATGTCTGGTACTGCCTTGCCTTACACCGTTTTTGTGCCCAAATCTTGAATTTAAATCGGATGCAGCGAAGACTGGTCCAACTCTCGATGCATCATCTTTAGCATTAGGCGACGGTCTGATCTCAAAAGAGCCCTCACTCGTTACGCATTGTCGTCACTCCATGACTGAAGTTCCTCAAGGAGAGGGTACAGAAGTAAGGGCTCTTACTTCTCTACCTCCAAAAATGTTTGTGTCTCGGAAAACTTGTGCATTTGATAAGTTAGGCCTGTTTCAATTTTCACATGCCACACTTGCGTTTAATACAAAATTTATTGCCACTACTTTTCTCCAAATTCCCCAGTTCCATTTTTAGTGACATACCACAGAAACACCACTACTTCACTGATGTCTCTGTGAATAATCACGTAGCAACGGCCAGGAGTTGAATTCTTTAGAGCCTCTGAAAGAGATAAACCAACTTGGGAAAATGAGCTCCACAGTGTAGCTAGATTTCCCGCAGTGGTTCTAGTCACATTAATTTTCTGCCACACCTGATATTTTGGGAGTAATGTGATGGACAGGTGTGCGTGAAATGAACATATACAGACATGATGAAAAAAAATATTTTCCACAAAGTTACGCCTTTAAACATTAATATTAATGGACAGATACAGATTTATCATGTAATTAAAAAGCCTTAATAATATTCCGAAAGAATGTGTGTGAATTCTGTGTGTGAAGATGACGATAATAGACGTTACTTCAAGATTTGCAGTGCAATACGAGGTGTGACTTATAACACGAAACATCTTGCAATATTTTACAATAGGTGATGTATCACATTTATTTCGATAAAACATTTATGTCTTAATGCGATGTTGAAGTTGGACTAACATAAACCCCTGTGAGAAGTGTCAAGGAAGCCTATTGCAGGTCGACCACTTTCGGATATCGTATCTCTCGCGTGCTCCTGTACGATGTTTGAAATTAAATTGCTGCTCACGTCAGTCACCGACCAAAACCAATCATTTTTCCTGGCATGCTTTCATACGAAATCATCCGCAGGCAGTTAAATGTTCCATTTTTTTAAATTATTATCATAATGTTGAGTATTTATTTGGACTTCACCCCAAATATTACGTTTAATGTTTTGAAATATATAAAGCATATCAATTTTGATATAATACCAAAGGTCACCTGACCTTTAAGCATGCCAATCATAATGACGTACTTTCACTCAGCCATAGAGGTTTTCGGCCTGGCAGTAATTAACTGTGAATAGGCAATTAAAAATGGAAGACCGTTTAGCGTGAAAACTAGCGTAACAAACGTATTATTCATTGTTGTAAATTTATAGTTATATTTTATACATAATGCATATATTATTTTCAGCGTCGGTAACTCTTTCTCAAGGATGAAAATGAATGCACGCTTATAATGACTTCCAATTATTTGTCTGCTGCAGTCCGTGAACCAGTGATCCCTGTGAATGAGGAAAATGGATGAAATGATTCTCATGTATTTTTGTTAGGGTAAGTCATAGGGAAGTAACTGTATTAATATTAAAACAGCCCATAGAAGTTAAAGGTCGAAGTAATAAATACTTTTGGCAGTGGAAAGTGGGTATGGAGGGTTAATTCAATAGCAGGAGCAAGCTCGTTTCAACTTAGGATCATCCTTCACTTTCAGCAATTAGATTAATCAAATCAAACTGAAATTTTCCAGATTTTCAGTTTTTGTTGTTCTATTCGCATTAGTAGGCTCTGTATCCAAAGGATGAGAAAGAAGAAAAAACGCAGACGATGAGGATGGAATGAGGTGGCAGTGTAGTCAGTGCCACGTGTTTGGATTAGAACGTTGAAAAGCTTTTGGCGCCATCATGTTCGCTATCCCTCGCGTATGAGCATCAATGTAACATCGTGCGTTTCAAGCAGTTACACGAGAGTCATAGCTGAGGACACAGTAATAAAGAGCTTTTAATGGAATGCCCTGCGTCTCTGAGATTAGAAGATTTTACGCAAAATCCACGATGTTTTCTGGACAGAAAAAGATGGTTTTAAGTTCTTGTATACAAAAATCTAGGATTATGTAAAGAAGGCCGATATATCATTTGTTCATGCTTTTTTGTGTAGAATAAAGCGGATGGAATGGGAAGCAAGTATTGAGAGTATACTTGGGTTTTTTATCGCATGGCAGAGAATGAATATACACTCTGATGGTTCACATGTGTGGGACTTGTTTCTGTTCGGCCCAATTAGAGATTTATTTCAGCTTCTGCTTGCGTTAGAAAAAACCTCTTTAGTGAGAATCATGGAGATTGTGGGAGCAAGTTTTAATAAATTTCGTAGATGACTTGTGGTGGTAAGGATGTTGCTGTTAATTGGCTTAATATGTAATAGAATGTAATGCTACGGAGGCATGTTTTATTCGTTTTACCTTAGAAATGAACAGAAAGGTCGGTTGTGCTGCGATGGGTAAAAATTGCTCTCGAAGAAATAAATTCTTCTTACCTACCCTTCTGCCGTTTGAGGAGACGAGGACTGGAAATCACGTTGCTGTAAGGTAAAACTTTGTGTGTAAAACTATAAAAAAGGCTCCGGGAGTTACTGGTGAGAATGGGGGCCGTAGTGAGATGCTGGTCCCAAAACGAAAGAGGATGGAGTCAGTGCAAAGTACATAAATAGGATATCTATGGTAGTGGATCTTAAGTCCGTACAGTAGCTATGATTTTATGAAAAGGTTTGGTAGTTACTCAGAGACTGGAACGGATGAGGAAGTCTGGGAAACGGGAACTTATTATTAAGTTGAAAAACTAGGCGAAGAAAAGAAAGATTTTAGGTAGTGCACAGCGGGATGGAAAGGATACTCTTACAGTAGTAGAAGGGGAGACGGAGGTCAATGAGGAAATTCCCGAGAAAGTGTTGTCGTAAGTGTCGCTGAGAATGATCGATTGACGAAGGTTGACTCGGAAAACTGCTAAGAGAGAGAAAGAGAGAGAGAGTGGGAGAGGGAGAGAGAGAAACCAATTTAAAATAAAAAGAAGGGTCCAAACTTGAGAACGAGAATGACTTGGGAGTTTCTCCTTTCCTAGAAACCCTTTTCCCTTCGTCCCCGGGTTTCAGTCTCTTTTTACTTTCACGTCATCCTCCTCTCAGTATCACTCTCCCTTTCCGCATCTCCAGCGTGATTTTCCTGCGAAAATGTTTTTATTTACTTTCCAACTTTGTTTTGCTACCAGCATTCAATAGGAAGGACGAATTTAATATTTACGACTTAAGAAGAGGGTTAACCCAAAATTATGGTCTTAATACTTTTTTTAAACATAAAAATATATTTCTGAACATTTTTACTTGATTGCAAAACAGGACCACGCGATTTTAAAAATATTCGTCATTGCTTTCGATGGATTTTTCGAGCCGCTGTGATAGTTTTGTGTGCCAGTGTTATAGAAGCTCGCCGCTAACTCAATGAGGTAGCGTATGAGCTCTTCTTTCACCTCGCCTTCGTCGTCGAATCGCATTCTTCCCATATGTTCTTTCAAATGTGTAAAGAAATGCAAATGGCAGAGTGCCAAGTCCAGAATATAAGGGCATACCCCATGGTTATAATGTTCCATCCAAACTGGCACTGAAGATTGACGGTTGCGCGGGCGACATGTGGGCGAGCATTTTCAAGAACAATGCACTCGCCCGTGACGAGCACACCTCTTCTCCAGTTCTGATTCACCCGTTTTAATTTATTGAGTGCTTCACAGTATGCGTGTGCGCTTATCGTGGGTCCAGTACTATTGCCTATGAATTCCAATAGGTTGAAAACCTTTCGCGTTGAGAACTATATTGACTTCGCGAAGTCCGCACTTGGTGGGAACGGTGATCGGAAGCTCCATTTGTAATGGCTGATGCACGGCGGCCGTTCGCGTGAAAAATGGGGGTTCTGCTGCCCAAACATTTTCCCTGTGGATATAGCTCTTTGGAAACCTTACCTTTTGGTTAACCCTCGTATGTGTTCATTGTAAAATGATTTTTTTCCTTTTCCTGAACATTACCTTACATTTACAATGACATATTTTGCAGCAGATCTTAAGACACAATGATATTGCTATTTTTTAACTTATTTTACCATGCCGAAATCCACTGCGTATATTTCCAAATAATATTCATCAAGATAATTTATTAAAGAAGAATGTATAAGCAATGCACATTATTTTTCACATTTGTCTTTAATTGCCCTATGCTATGAATGCGCAAAAGACACTTAAGTTACACTTCAAATTCGCATCATTTCATAGGATGGCTGGGTTACAATGTTAAGGGAGGATCCTCATTGCATTAATTCTTTAGAGCCTAGGTATTTTATACCATTTTCATGTTTGATACCTTTCTATTATTTATTATGCGTACCAGGATATCAGTAACAAAAAAGTATTTCAGCATTCCCCCAATATGGTAACTACTCTTTTTGTTCAATATACCTTTCAGCATTATTGATAGCTCAATATAAGTGTTTCGCGTTATTAAGTTATTCAAGCAGTAATCAGAATAAATGCGTAACGAGAAGGCCCTGGAACCATTATAGGAAGGTATGTAGATTCTACATTGTAGAACATAAAATGCTTTCCGTACATTGACCCATAAGTTTGCTTTTATTGAGACCTCATGCGTATTCGATATGGAAAGAAAACGTAATCTAAGCTGCGAGATGTCTTGCAGCTCGTCGTCGTTACCTCCCAATAAATCTCTGCTCCCTACAGCTTAGGATGTTTCGTTATGGCTTAGGATTAAGTATGTAATGGAGGGAGCGATGAATGAGAATCAAGCTAATTGGATGAGTTTTAATCCGACCTTCAATATTTTCGCCTTCCCGAAAAATCTTTCTCATAGGATCTGCGATAAGGGAAGAAGGGAGGGGGTGCTTTGGGGGTACTCTGAGGGATGCGAATGATATAAAAATTTTGACGATAAAAATAACTCGAGAGGAGAAAAATCTTAAGGAGAAATTTTCTCGAAAATTAAATTAAAAGGGATCTTCTCGTCGTTTAAATCACAGGCAATCTACTTTGGGGAAGGGTGCGGAGATGGGATGGATAGACGGCGGAAGAAGGGAGAATGAGTGGGAGAAACGATCCCACCCGGCTGATTGTGCGAAATAGGGAGAGTCTGACAGGATCTGGAGTGCCATGCGCGAAATTGATTCCACTGGCTCTCTCTCTCTCTTAAAAAAAAATATAACTAGCCGAGTCAAATCCATGCGCCGGGTATATTCCGGGTGGAAGATGAGGAGATGGGAGATTAAGCCCTCTTTCCCCCCCCCCCCCCCCACTTCCGACAGCCCCCTCGTCCGCCTCTGCTGTCATTGACCATCAAGCCGATTTAATGGAGTTTTTGCATCGGAGGGAGCAGGAGGGTGGTTTGGGTGATGATGGAGGCGATAAGTACTCACTTCAGTGGGGGCCAGCGAAGATGCGGCCAAGGGTTTGGAATGGAGTGGGTTTGCTTGGGTGAGTATATGCGAGAATACAAACTAGAGGCGGGATAGTAGCTGTAGTATACTTGGGGGGACAGAGTTTGTGTGGTGGCTAGAATACTGACTGCACACTTACCGTGGACGTTAGATCGGATTCTGGAAATAGCGAAGAATTTACCCTGGAATCAAGAGACCAGACAAAAAAGTTTAGTTTAAATAATTAGTATTTATTATTCTCGAATTATTACATCCACTATAAACGAACTTAATTTGAGTAATGAATAACTGAGCACAATAACACATTCCAGTGAAAATTGCTGGATAAAGAGATTCAGGGGTTCGTCAAAATTTAATAACATGAAAAAGTATGTAATTGTAAGGATAGAAAAGGATGTATATGTAACAAATTACTATGCGATACATTCTGGTATATTAGTACAGTAGGATATTTATTTGATCATTATGAGTAAGGTAAGAACAAAAACATTTTCATTAATACAGAATATTAACTATTTACAAGCACTTATTATTTCCTACTTACTGACAGACTTAAATGTTTGTTTCTAAATAGGTATACCTATTCTAAGATGATAAGTCTTCTATATTTTTATGTAGAGTTTTTTTAGATTTAGATTTTGGGATTGGAAGAAATTAAATGTTTGGTTAATAGAGTTCTACGTTGCGACCCGTGGAACCCGAGTTTGGATCCCGGTAGTACAACATATTTTTCAGTGGAATCCCGATTCATACCTGGGTATTGGGTGCAAACTACCAATTGTATTTGTTTGTTCGCCAATGGGACGTTGTTCTGTAGACCACTACACGTATGTTGTTAAGATTTAGGCAAAACCGACATCAGATTTTTCTCCAGTCTCCCTGTATTCACATATTAACCCATCCTTAAAAACCCAAGCACCTATTCTTAATCCCGCCTATGATCTCAAGTGTCGGTGGCCTCCACCAAATTGCCAACAAACCTAGTGAATTCGGTATTTGGATTCGTCTACGGCTGCAGCCATTTTACTTCACGTAGTCACTGCCATCATTGGGGTTTCAGTTTTTTTGTTGGTTTATTTTGCTCTGTTCCGGCTATAATTTTTTTATTGCCTTTTATTTTCCTACTCTTTATTGTTCTCTTCTGTTCCTTCCGTTTACTGCTCTTCCCCATGTCGTTTACGCAATTAGAGGTGAAGTGAACCGTCGCGCGCAATGCGTTGAATGATTTCTCAGTGAAGTAAGTCTCCTATCAAACATATCATAATTTCCACAGTTTATGTAAAACTTCCATTGAAAAAAAATCAGTTTTTTTATTTTATTAATGCCATCATTATGTAATGGTATGAGTGACTATTATTATTTTCACGCTATAATTGGTCATTGAACGGGTCATCTGGTAAACCATAGGTCATTTTGCTATGTCAAATTACGTGTGAATTAGCAGCAGAATTTAATACTTTGTTTTGAAAGTGCATTCATAATAACCATTATCATAAGGTGTATTAGAGGTTATTTTCCGTATGGAATATGTCACACCGTAAACACGATAATTGATTTTGTGTACCTGGTGATGATGCTTAGCGTTGTAATAGTAGGTTGTAAATGTTAAAACAACCGTAAAAACCTTAAAGTCTATTTCGGTTATGAATTATTGTACTAATTTTGCGGAAAAAGGAAAGTACTTATCACAATATTTATACTCATACTTAACATGTTACAAACATTATACGAGAAAAGCTTGTTGCGAATACCCTGGTATTTAAGGGATTTTGTATTATAAACCATATATTAAATACCGCAGTATAAGATGTCTTGCACACATAACAACAACTTGGACTCTAATTTAAGTAAAATGAAGAAGTGGTCCAAGGCACTATATCGAGGGGCGTGGTTTTTGGACCATCAGAGCCCCGACCTACGGGCCGCAGAGGAAAAGTGGGGTTGCGAGAGCGTCCGTCCTCCGGAACGTTTTGTGGCCGATGCTCTCCGTCTCTCTTCCAAGGGGGGGAGTAGTGTGGCGCATTGTTCGCCACAACACGGAGTTGGACCGGTGGATGGGTGTTGGATTGCCAATCGGACGGCCCGCGTTCGATTCCCGGCGCCGGACGATATTTTTTCTGCCTCTCTCCAGAAGGATTCTAGAATGTTCGAGGTAGTTCCGGCGCCGGGTTCGAGAGAGTTCGCCGCCAATATATAAGCAGGCCACCTCGGCTGCCAGTCTCAGTCTGTACTACGAAGTGGAAATAAACGCTCCTCTACAGAAACTTCGCAGTTGTATTATTCAGCGTAGCAATCGCTCCACCTTCATGTGTTCATTGAATTAATTCAAATAGATAAATTGCATTCTGAATATTGTGCAGGATATTTTTTAAAGATTGTTTCTGCCATTTCATAGCTCAGAGATACATTGTAAGCATTATTAAAAAAAATGCCTCCATCCAACGTTTTGATTATTTTTTCAGCAATAGGCTTTTAGGTGAATGAAAAAATACATATAGACAGGTGGAAGGAATCTGGAAAATGAGATCCTCATCAGTCGTTAATTTCGTTTATAGTAAAAATGACAAAGGTTTAAAACTGGATGTTTTATAAATTCGTGAAATCACAAGATTTCGTCTGAGCTTACTGTTTTAAATGACTTTACTAAATTCAAATGTTACTCATGTTTTAGGGTTAAAAAAAGACAAATCATGAAGAGTATGATGGGGAATTCTCAGAATGAAAAAGGGAAGGAAGAAATGAGAATGAGTATAATTGTTAAGAAGAACATTGTGACAGTCAAAATATACCAGAGTGATATATGTTTGTGGTGGAAAAATGTTGTGTGGTGTGGTAGGTGAAAAAAATACTTTTCTGAAAACATTATTTGAACTGGAGGAAATACCAAGTTATGATGGCGAAAAATAGGATTTTCAAAGAAGCTTCAATGAGAAAATGGGGAGCACAAACGCAAAGGAAACGATATGCGAGAATTAGGTGTCAGGTCATTTGAAATGGAAGACCAGATTGAAATGTGCATGGGTCTAGTGGTTATCCCTTTATGGTTTGCCTCATTCCTTTGGGAGGAGGCGGTTATATTTGAGCTCGTATTGATTTTTCCCATTGTCTGCATTTATAGACGTGGCATGAGCCTTTGAAGTGACAATCAACTAAGTGACAGGACTGCGACACATTCACTACTCCGTATTAAGTGTCAGTCATTTGTGTTGTGGGTCTTAGCTTCTTTAATTAAAATTCTAAAGATTAATATTTGATAAATTAAGCGTCCTCTATCTATCTCGAATAGATTTTGTAGATTCGGTTGAATTTCACTAAACTTTGACTTTGTTAAATATACCACCAATATTCACCTTGTATAATTCTAGGATCACGCGGTACATTTTTGGTACTTTAATAGTGGGCCAGAAACTAAAATGAAGTACTTTTTATTGTTTTAATCCTTTATGGTGTCGTTCATTACGATTCACGTTTAAGTCATAATCAAAGCAACTTTTTAATCACCGTCAAGCATAAAAATTGTACGGCATTGATATAAAAGACATATTGCAGCCTCCTTAAACACGCTTTCTTCCATGAACATTTAGTTACTGTCTAATACTATATGTTCTACATAACATATTTTGTATTGAAATGCCAAAAACTAATATTACGATGACCATTGAAAGTTCAAATTGAACATTTGTTTATACGGAAGGTGAATTGTACAAGGAAGGAGTTCATGAGTAAAAATTCGAATTATGATTTAACGTGTGTTACCTTTATATTTTATAAAAAAAGTACCATTCTTCCCTAATTATTGCCTAATTATTTCTATTGTTTCTTAATGACATGATCATTTTCATATTAGGTAGAAATATTTCGTTTTTGGATTTGTATACCGACACTTCTTGAGAACCAAATATAATTCTGACTCAACTTTTTGTTTATCGGTTAATATCGCCCAGTGTATCCATATGAATAATTCATTTTAGCGCCTACTGGTAATGGTACAGTCCTCGCGAAAGCTTACGGCCTTTAGATGCGCAGAACAGAGGGCGTGAAATGTGTGGGAGGGGTAAGAGAAAGGAACGGAGGGGAAAGTGAGCGCGTGGTAGGCAGAATGACCAACATAGTGTCTCAGCGTAGTAATGTAATTCCGAGCCGTATTGGACAATTCGACTCGTCGCGGAGCATGGAGCATGTAGCCGACCCTTCCTCACCATACCTCGTTCCGCGGCCGGGGCTGTGGAATAGATAGTCTTACGCGATGACTCACAGCTGGGCATTTCAATTACTTTAAATGCATTAACATTTATTCAACATTAATAAAAAATAACATGTGTATTCGTGATTTCGCTGAAACACTGAATAAGTAGACACCAAACTTCGTGCAAATCCGTTGATTTTCAGAAACGTTGATAAAATTTTCAGCCGCGTGAAATTCTGTAATCCATATTTGAAATTCATACCATAAAATTACGATATAAAAGTGCATTCTATATTCTTCTTTTGCTTAGCTAATGCATAGAATGGAGTCGGACTTTGATTACCACTAGACTGTAATATCAGTCACTGAAATAAGAAAATAAAAAGTACTTGAAGAGATAATTTAATAAATTGGCACTATGAAAATGTATATTCGATGAGTAAATGGGACATTGAGAACACAAAAGAGTAGAAATATAAGAATAGATATTCTAGATAGAAAGAGAGAACATATACACTTTACGCAAAAATAAATTGGATAATTTCCGTAATTTATTTTTTAAAAACGAAAATCGCAAGTCATACGAATGTGATATTTTTTTTGTATAATATTTTGGAAAAAAGTTATTACTTTTTGCAACTATAAGTCCACTTGCGAGTCATCGGCCTGACCCCCTGGCGCGTGCTCAGGTACAAAGGGACGACGCTCCGCCCACTCCATAACCCACTGCGGCGAATAGCTGGGGGCATTCAAATTCATTGAAGGCATATGACAAATTTCAATGTTGGAAACGAAAATCGTAAACATTAGCCCGCTGGTGCTACCCTCCCACCCGCGGCAACCGGTTTTTAGAAAATAGACCCTTCCAGTCCCAAAATCGTCTACTGCGCAACGCCGTAAGCTTTCGCGAGGACTGTACTAATTTGGTCTTATTTTCCTCCCTAAAGGTCAGAGAGTCAACGGATATTATTAGCTTAAGAGCCAGTATTGCAATCGTAATTCCTCATCGTAGTACCGACTCCGAAACTAATTAACTTGGGGCATTCTGATTCAGGCGCATTTAAATTGAATTGTATGTGAGATGTAAATGGAATTTGGGCGATATTTTGCTAATTTGTAATTTTAGCGTGCATGCTTTCTTCACTTGATTAGGGGGATGATTAGAAATTAGGAAATGAATCGTGTCAATAACCCATTACAAACGGAAAAACCTTCCTGGCAATTATTATTCATAATGAAGAACATTTATGGCTGAAATTTATCCAATGAATAAATTATCACTCCCATAGTCCTGCGTTGCCTCGTATTAGGTGGTAATGGTCCTCTTACCAGACAAGTTGCGTACTGTTTGTAAATCATAGCCAACATTCGGTGTTAATTTGTTGCAAAATTATTTTTCCATTAATTTAGAATTTAATTTGTTTTCTAGGCAGTTCACCGACATACCGCTTATTTAAATCAATGGCTTTCAATTACAACAGCTTATATCTTTGTGAGTAAAGGCATCAAGGATACATTTATTATATTTGACTCTTCTTCAGTCTTAGGATGTTAGTATGTTCCTCATCAACCAGATTATTGAGAACACCAGCACTTTTTTGTAAATTGTTTTTTATTTCATTTTTTTGTGCGTACTTTTGTGTTCTTTTTTCCTAACTAGTGGTTTTTAAAATTAAAAATCGTTTACCAATATTTTTGAAGCACCGAATCAATTTCATTTATGAACGTATAATTCGAAATACTCTAAAATTACTACCATTGCCACAGCCACTAAAATATGATTAGTTAAATTGCTTTTTTCTATTTGGGGCAATGTAATGCTAGCTAGCCTAATTCCTACAGGATGTAAGAAACTATCTATCCTAGGTAAATAGCGCAGCTGTGAAAAGTATGAGTACTATATCCCTTATTTCTATTCGAAGGAGTGACATGAACTTTCTATTTCGGCTCAGAAATAATGTAAAAGGGGATACCAATATTTTCAGGCCATCTCGTTTGCACGAAAATGTCCACAACGCGGAGATAGACCTCTTGGTGGTGTAATGGGGGTGTTAGCCAGTCAATAAGACCTCCGAGAGGTCCCTTAGGTGTTAGTGAAATAGCCCCATGAAGCACACTCCCTCGTAGAATTAGGAAGGGGAAAGGTGAAAAATAGACCGGATTCTTAGGATGAACGACAAAGGGACTGCGGGCGTTGTCGGGGAGGAGGCGAAATAGAAAGGGGATGGCGGTCTGAATGGAACTGAAGAAAGAAAGGGCGAGATGGATAAGGATGGCTGGGCGAAGTGAAAGGAGAAAATGGACTCCTGGGGGAGGGGGGCGGGTGAGGGAGAAGAATAGTGAGGGAGAGGACATGAGGGGGGAGGGCGTTCGGAGGGGTTTTTCAAAGATCTGGAGAAGGTGGATGGGATGGGTATTCGTGTGGGGAGAAGTTTTCAGAGGATGAGGAGGATGTTATTCTGCAGCAAGAGGGAGAGACTGTGGTGAAGGTGGTCAAGTTAAAGTGCCCCCGTGGAACGAACGATGAAAAATTCGGTTTCATTGGACAGTTGGTGGAATACAGTTATCTTCGTCTATAAATTACCATGCGAGCCATCTCCATGGTGGATGACACGAGGCAATATCATCTCAAAAATAGAGAAAACTTCCAGAAGGAACTTTGAAATTCCACCACACATAATATGTTAATGCTTCAACCAGTTTTGCTTCATCTCAGAATTAACAAGCAACATTATAGGCCTAGGGTGTTTCCTGAATATCAAAAACAATGAGACGTAAGTAGTTGGAGTGATTAGACATTATTTAGGATTGCGTAAATTTGCTTTAAGTTCTTTTCCATGATGAGAAAACCACCTTTGTTATTTCCACAAACTTTATTACGCTGGCACGACGCGCGTTTCACCACACTGTGGCATACTGAGTATGCCACAGTGTGGTGAAACGCGCGTCGTGCCAGCGTAAGAAAGTTTGTGGAAATAACAAAGGTGGTTTCCTCATCATGGATATCCATAATTTCTACGAGGTCAGGCCTGAGATTATCAGTTTTATTAAGTTCTTTTAATTTTGATATAGAATTCTACGAAGTTTCGGCCTCAACTATCACCTCAGGGATATGAATTTAATCCGCGTACTACGTAGAACTTAGCAACACTCCCATGGCCACTTAGTATAATAAAAATGCTAGGGGAGCTGATTAGTGGCAGACTATTAACTATGAAAGTGCAAGTTATGAAACGTGCTTCCGATACCAAGAGGGTTAGCTAGTAGCCCAAGCGATATTTGTTTGGTGTTTTTCAAGTAAAATTTTCACAAATATTTTCATACGTCTATGTACTTGTTCTATAAAACCAAGCAATTTCAGTCCTTGTACATTTTTCGACCTGTAATATGCTGTCTAATTTAAATTAAAACTTTTCTTGGGTAACTGACAGAATTAAAAGGATTACGTGCATCGATAGCAAAGAGCCAGTGCGGCACATTCAGAAGAATCACCCTTTCTATAAGTTTTCTGGATTTGAAAAAAATCCTTAATATTAGTCAAAACTTGCAAAATGTGGCTCAAATTCTATTTAAATAATTTATTTAAAGTTTTTACAATATTTGTATAGTTTATTATGAAAATGTTTCAGTTTTATTTACCTCATATATATTTACAAGGTATAAAATTCTCCAATGGCCGTAATAAATTGGTACCACTCGTCAAAAATACGCCACAATTGCTGTGTTGGTTTGGTTACGGCCATTGGAGAATTTTATACCTTGTAACTTTAAGAGGCCGTAGAGCTCACGTTCCCTAGTTTCATATATATTAGTCAAGAAGGAAATTTCTCAGCATATATCAGAATTTAAGATAATGGAATAATTTCATTATTTTCAGTATAGAAGTTAACACATTAAATGAAAAATTATGTTGGGGCAACCCTATTACCCCCCTTGGAACTTACTCCTAAAATTATTTGGGAATTCGAAGGGATAAAGGCAGTACAAAAGTTATGAGTAAGCCAAGAGGATATTATTTTTGATATTTCTGGCCGTTAGTTGAAATTCCTGCATTCATTTGAGTCTCATGATTGAGATACTTGATAATCTTAGATGAAAGTCAGAGAATCATCATCTTCATCAGCAGTCATAAATCCAAAGATTGGTTTGGTACAACTCTCCACTCCATTCTACACTTCGCCAACCGTTTCTTTCCTACATAGTAATTCACTTTGTCGTCCACTATACTCTGCATTATGTATTTCATTCTTGATCTTCATCTATAATTCTTCACATTCATTTATCCCTTCAATTTTGTTTACTACACAATATTTTGCTGTGTTGAAAAATGCGACCATTGATTTAGACACCTTTTTCGCATATCATCCGTCATTCTTCGGTAAGACCACATATCCATCGCTTTAAGTCTCTTTTTATTCTACAGTCAGAGAATATCCGCCGGATTTGTAACAACAGGGAAGTGGAAATATTAATGCGCCACGAGGTTGGTGGATGAACCAGGATGAAAGTATCTTGAAACGTCAGGAAAGCAAAGGAGATTAAAAGCATGGCAGTGTACATGAAAACAATTGTAAGTGAAATGGAGAGGAGAAGAATAGTAGGACAGTGTAGAGTCGTTCAGAGGGGTTTTTCAAAGGTATGACGAGGGTAGATGGGCTAGGAAGTGTGTTCGGGTAGTGGGGAAGGGACTGCCGGGTGAGGCTGCTTGTAGGGTGAGACGGATGTTATTCCGAATTGGAAGTGCAAGTAAATGGTCTGGGAACGGTTCCATATAGGGCCAATGATGAAAAACTGCTCAAATAAAAATAATGAAAAATGAAAAAAAAAAGTTTTATGTAAGAGGGGTCACGTGAAACTAATTGGTGGTTTGTTCACGATGGGATAAAGTCAAAGTATTACACCATTTGACAGTAATTAGGCCGTGCCTCTAAAATACGGCCAAAAGTAAGGACGACAAAAGTGAAATGAATAGGTTGATTGAAGCACTTGGTTGGGTTGATAAAAGGTCCGCCAGATAAAAAATCAGGTTTGGGAAAACAAAAGTGTACTTCAGGTATTGCATGTTCTGGAAGAAAACTTTAAACACCGAGAAACCAAGGGAGATCCTTCATGAAAGGTTGGTTTGACCCGAGTTATAAACTTGTTATTGACGACGTATTTAAGTTTACAACAATGGACTCTGCAACCCTGGCATAGTACGAGAGGTTTATGCTAAAATCGATGTGAATTCGCCTTATTTCCTTAAAGAATTAGGGTGTTCAATAGAACCATGGAAGGGCATCCGTTAGTTTTTATGCGACATAGTCGCATTACATACAACAATTTTCAGTTAAAATTACCTAAAACAAAAAGAGAGAAGGGGACCACCATTTAACGTCATATCCGTCAGACTGAGAACTGTACTTAAATAAAGTCAACAGTGTCCGGCGAGATGCGGTGGAACTGCATTATCAAAATTGAAAAGTAATCCATATAGTACTTTTCACTTTATTTTAAACTGTCAACACGTACTTCGGCTTTTTTACTTGCATTACTCAGGTACAATCCAGTAAAAAGAGCCAATCAGTTATGATTGTACCAGAAGATGGCTAATTAAAAAAAGCCGAAACGCGTGTTGCCAATTTAAAATAAAGTGGACAGTACTACATCGATTACTTTTAATTTTTTACTGTACTTGAAGTGCCCTCGACAAGACACCCATCCTGAATTCCGATGAAAAATTCCTCCAACTGCTAGCTGCCTCGGCCGCCGCACGGGTATTCGAACTCGGGACCTCTGGATGGGATGTCAGTACTCTAGCCACTACACCAAACATATACTCTTCTTAACACGACTCGCATGATATGACGTAGATGAGCGACATGAAAAGGGAGAAGCAGGAGCGTAGGAGGAGAAACAAGATGGGCTTTGAACGTACGGAGGGGACGGACGCGAAGGATAACGGATGGGAGTGGAGTCCGGCGGGGAGGGACGATTTGTGACGGTGTACGCAAGTAGAAGGGAGGATTAAAGGGGTGAAAAGGATGAGTAGTTGATGTGTGTGTCAATGGCTGAACCGGGTGGCTCTTGGTCGTGTCCACCCCAATTGCTCTCCCGCGTTCCGCTGAGCCTCAACCCTTCTGGTTTTCCTTCCTGTTTGACCATCCTATCGTGTACGCGAGTACAAATATTGCCGTAAAAGATCATTCTCTGATTTCTCACGCAATTTCTCTACATTTTGATGCCCATAGGACATCTAAGTCTCGTCAACTCTCAGCTAAAACCAAGATCAGATGAGTGAAGCTCCCTATTGGAGCCAGATTTTAAGGAAGGGTGTCATAAGTAATTTCGGTATTAATGTTCCTTGTTCCTGTTAGCCGTTTTCAATTCTAGAGCTTAATTGTACTTAACACTTTTTTTTAAGTGTGATTATTTCAAAGTATTGCCAGGTATGGTATTACCTATGGTATTACTTATTGAATTAAAAATAATTCTCATTTTATGTCGATGGATGGCAAGATAATTTTACAAAGAAAATGGAAGTTTTGGACTAGATTCGTAGTAAGTACATTGTACCCCGTCACGGTGAGCTTGAACTAAGTTTAAATAAAATGTTTTCGGGAATGGAATTTTCTTTTTCTACCCTTCTGTACGTACATGTTTAAATGTTTTCCAACAAAAATCAAAATAATCCGTCGGTCTGTTTAAAAATAAAATCGATTTTATCATTCTGCATAGTGAAAATACGTATTATTTACGCACGAGAAGCTTCCATAGACTTAAAGCGTTTTTATAATTATTACTATGACTATTTGGCGATAAATTAGTAAATATGTTTGTTTATTTTAACAATAAAGTTCGATTTCCAATTGTTAAATATGCTTGAATTAAAACAATTAATAATTTTGTTACAAGCAATTGCAAAACATTTAAAAAGAAATATTACCGTGAAACCTGGAAAAATACGTAGAGGTTATCGAGTATTTTGGATTATTATTTTTAATTTTCGAAAATTTTGAAAATAAGTGTATATAATTCATAAAATAAAATGGATAAAATTTTTATAGCAATATTTTTCTGAAAAAAAACGGGCTATTAAAAAATAATCATAATAGGTCATTGTCCTTTCTTAGGTGAAGGTGTTGCTGATTGCATTGATAAAAAATCTGCTCGACGACGGTGTGAAACATCAAAAGGAATACTATTTCTGATGCTACAAATTATGGTGTATATTGTAAAAATTTAGAAGGCTTAATTGAGTATGTTAAAGATCGACGCAAAGTATCTAATGTTCATTTAAAATTTGGCATAGATGGCGGGGGAAATTTTCTCAAGCTTTGAATGTCAATTCAATCGTTAGATACCGGCACAGATATCGATGATACTTGACGACAAAAATATAAGGATGGTGTTGCATCTAAGCGTTTCCGAGATTCAGGTGTGAAAAAACTATTTATACTTTTTTTGGCACAAAGTACTCAAGAAAATTTTGAAAACGTATTTAAGATTTGGTCTACAATAGGTATTAATGATTTTGATGGAACAATTGCGACAAACATTAAATTGTCCAATATTTTGACTGGTCTTATGTCTTTAAGTAGTGCATTTCCATGTACTTGGTGTAATGCAAAAAAAGATAAACTGAATGAGTGTGGAACGTTAAGAACTGTTGAAAGCATAAAAGAAAATTGTCTGACATTGTACAACGCTGGGATAAAAAGAGGATTAGCGAAACAGTTTATGATCTGCATTCACCCACCAATTTTTTAAGGTAAATTAAATAAATCTATTAATGACGTGATTGCACCACCTGAGCTCCATTTGCTTCTTGGTATTGTAAATGGTATATTTAATCATATGCTGACTGAATTCAATGCCATTGCAATATCATGGGCAAAATCATGTGCAGCGCGAAATCACTTATGGTGGGTCAAATTTCAATGGCAATTCATGCAAAAAACTACTTGAAAAAGGTGGCAACTTACGAAACAGTTGTGATTTAGGATGTTTAAAGTTTGTTCAGGTCCTCACTGATTTCCGATTTGTAGTCAAAGCCTGTTTTGGTAAAGCTTTAGACAAAAATTTCAAACAAATAATTGAAATTTTCAAAAAAATTACTTAAATTTGAAAATTTCAATTACGCCAAAAGTTCATGCTGTTTTCTATCATGTGAAAGAATTTTGTGAAAAAGCTCAAGTTGGACTGATTATGTATAGTGAACAGGCCATGGAATCAGTTCATCTTGATTTGAAGACCATCTAGAATAAGCACAAAGTGAATACGATGCATTCAGACTATAAAAAACATTTGCTCAGGGCAGTTTGCGAGTTCAACGGTCTGAATCTTTAGACTAATCAAGAAGAATCTCTATTTTATTTATATAATGTTACAATGTTTTCTTAGCTACTTTAATGTTTAATGAAATTATTTTACAAGATTCAATGTAAAAACTGTTTGGAATTATGTATGATAAAAACTTAATAATTTGGTCTTTTCAACGTATTAATCGAATTTTCTTTTGTGTAATATACCGGCCGCACATTTTATGAAAAATAGTGGCGGAATCCCTTTTCACCTCATATTATTTTTTATAACTATAACTACTAATTTATTTAAATATCTTTCTTCATTCTGTGTAATTTTTTAACACAATATTTTCAACGTTTTCAAGCGGCATTACTGCATCTAGATACTCGACAATGGTCCTGTGCGTAAGTTATACGTATTTTCACTATGCAAAATGATAAAATCGATTTTATTTTTAAACAGACCGACGGATTATTTTGATTTTTGTTGGAAAACGTTTAAACATGTACGTAGTAAAGGGTAGAAAAATAAAATTCCATTCCCGAAAACATTTTATTTAAACTTAGTTCAAGCCCACCGTATATGTTACATAAGTGCAGCGACTCGTAGTCTGTGGCATGCGTGCCTATTTAGGGTTTGTCCTAAAATTTCACGTGTACTTAAGAGACTTATTCAACAATACGCTGTAGTTTCAAATATATTTGAGCTAAGCTTATGCATCAATAATTTTCTTATAATTTTTGTGAACGAATGTCAATCTTTTTTGCTCAGAGCGAGCGTTGTAGTAATTTTAGATGAAAGTTCATAATAACTTTAAGACATAAACTAAACCTGAAAATAATGGCTATTCTATACTTTGTACGTAATTATGGGTAAAAGTACGCCTGAAACGGAATCGGAACTTAAAATATATTACACGCCGACCGCCGCGCCGCGTTACCCAGGAATTTTTGTATCCTTTTGCTCTAATTAGAATATTTTAAGGTAATATAGATAATTTTACCCCCTTACGATCCATCAAGAATATCGCTCTCATGGTATATGAGGGGTTTTGAGTAACTGCGAAAGACAGATTGCATTACTAGCACCATGTGGGTAAAGGTACATAACTTAAACATAAAGTATGGCTGTTAAATGTGAAGAAATATCTATGAGAAGAAGTCCATGGCAAAGATCCAAGGTTCCATTTATGATCAAAGTAAATGTTTTCCCCTTTGCGATTTCTAGGAAGCTCCAACTCTATTAGTGAATTTTATGTAACTTATTGGATCTTTGTAGAGTACTGTTATTTCCTTGTATATTATCCAAATACCTTTCATTCTCATATCTCTCCTTCACCCATCTCAGGCCATTTATCTCCGACTTTCACTTCAAATTTCTCCTTCGCTCGAGGCCAAAACTGCCCAACCTTTCGCCACATACTACAATCGCAACTCGGTCCCCTTCATTCTTTCTTCGTTCCTCTTCTTGTTCCTCGGCCATATATCATGCGTTTTCTATTCTTTTTTTTCATTCCCATCGCCCTCAATAGGCCTCGCGATTACTTCCCTTAAGCCTTCCCCGGTCCCGCTCCCTTCGTCCCCCATGCCATCCCGCATTAACCACTCGGGTCCCGCGCTTCATGCTCCTGGACTGGGACTTTATCAATTCGATTCGATCGATATTAGATTTAATTTATCGCTGTGCAATTTTTATCTTTTATTGTAAACGGCGCGATGCTACCGCATGTAAATCTCATTCTGTTAGAATCCTTTGTCCCAGTCCAGGGGGCTCAATTCTATTCTTGAATTTTCCTCCTTCTTTTCCTTTTATTATTCAACCATTACCTTATTTCAGGCTACTGAAGTGGGTCAAACGAGCAATAAAAAAATTAAAGTTCAATACAATGATGAGGATATACCATCTCGCATCATATTCCAACTGTGATTCATGATGTCAATGCCGTTTGCTTAGCAAGATGCTATAGACATCGTGCTTTATTTGCAGCATCATGAGATGTGATATCGGGAGCTGTCCATTCAAGGTGTCGATGTTGCAGCAGAACGTATTCAAATCGCATTTTTTCGGCTTTTGCCTTGCCATGGGCCGGCTGTAACTGGGGACTGTGCCTTTTTTTGTTTCAGATTGTAAATATTTATTCTGAAAACGAATATGCTGCTGAACACCTTATTCTGTGAAATTGGTAGTATTGTTTGTTATTGGATTGATATTTTTTCTTTATTTTATAGTTTATAATTTAGGGGTGTCCAACAAGGCGATCGCAATCGACCGGTCGATCGCGAGGCCAATTTTGGTCGATCGCTGATCTCTCGCAATGTCTGGGGTAGAATTCCGTGTACTCCCGTGACTTTGAAGCGATTTTAGAATACAAAACTTTGTAGTAATAGTTGAATGTATTCTGGGAACTTGCCAAGTTCATGAATACCTAGAATCTTGACAGCCAGACACTGTTATCTCCGCTCACCCAGCACAATACATTTTGACTTATGTGTTACATTGTCACCGGACACAACGCGCGAACGCAACAGTTACAACTCGACTCATCGAAGAACACAGTCAGTCAGCTTGAATATTTGGTAGTGCCATATGGTAGCTTCTTTTTCTTTGTATTAACTGTGTCACTATTAAGCAATATTATTTATCCTCGGTGACCACGTTGGATTTAAATTTTTCTTCTGTTTAAAATGTAAGTACTTACATTTTCTTTGTTTTAAATTAAATTGCTTTTCTTACCTATCTATTTACTTGATAAGTGAGCATTCTCGGCAACAGATCTCTAAACTGCGGTCATTATACTGGGAGAAAAATAAGGGACAGTATTACAAATATATTAGGAATAACAGTAATTCTATCTAAAGTAAGAGGTCAGTATTGTAAACCGTAATAAATATATTGTAACTTTAATATACTTCTTGTAAATTCGAATATATCTATATTAGATTTTAATACACTTGTATTGTTGTCCCCGATTGTAGTGTTCAGGATTGTTATTATTTCTCTCAATGTAACGGAGACAATTGCCGCAGTTCACGAGTTTTTGAATTTTCTAGGAAAATATTTAATTTAATATTTATTCTTAAAATTGTCATATTTCTTTGCATTCTAGTATACCCATGAACATGAGTAGTAAACCGAAGACATCTAAAACTTATCACTTCAATGAAGAATGGGAGCTCGATTACTTTTTTACAATGGTGAATGATAAATGCTGTTGTTTAATATGCCTTACCTCGGTAGCCATTGCTAAGAAGGGTAATCTGGAGAGACATTTTTTAGCTTTACATAACAAGTATCAAACATATTATCCACCAAATTCTGAACTGAGAAAACATAAAGTTAGGGATCTTAAAACTCGATTAACAAATCAACAAAGCGTTTTTAAAAAGCCAAGAGAATGACCCACAAGCAGTAACTACTGCATCATTCAAAGTAAGCTATCTCTTAGCAAAAAAATGCAAGCCATTTTCCGACGGTGAATTTGTAAAGGAAATATTTTTGGAAATGTCAGATTCACTTTTTAACGACTTTAAGAACAAGAGTGAAATGGTTGCTGCAATTCAAGATTGTCTCGAAACACAGTGGTGCGACGAATTGAAATGATGAGTGGGAATCTAAAAGAGCAGTTAATTAATGATATTAATAGATGTTCTTGTTTTTCCATTCAGTGTGATGAATCGACAGGTATAAGTGATACAGCACAATTACTTGTTTTCGTTCGTATGATTTTTAAGGATTTTACATCTAAAGAAGAATTGTTGGGTATGGTTTCTTTGAAGGAAAGGACTAGAGGTGTCGACATATTCAAAGCCTTTAAAAACTTGCTCTATGATTTGAAAGTTCCACTTTTCAAATTAGTCTCAATTACAACGGATGGCGCAGCTGCAATGATAGGTTGCAAAAATGGATTTATAGCCCTATGTCGAACTGAAGATGAATTCCCAGCCTTTTTGAGCTATCACTGCATAATTCACCAGCAAGTGTTAGCTAGTAAGAGACTAAGCACAAAAGAGGTAATGGACATAGCATTTAAAATTGTTAATTCAATTCGAGGAAGTTCCCTCAAACGGCGTATCTTCCAACTGCAGCTCGATGAAGGCCAACCTGAATTATTACTACATACCGATGTCAGATGCCTGAGCAGAGGTAAATTTCTGCAGCAATTTCGTGATTTAGTGCCTGAAATTATAGATTTTCTTCACGAACAAGATGGAAACTGTGAAAATTTAAATGATGAAACTTGGCTTAATGACTTGGCATTTAATACCGTTTTTACTTCAATATTAAGTCATTTAAATTTAGAATTACAAGGTAAAAATAAAACAGTATTTGATATGATCAGCTGCATAGACGCATATAAAACAAAATTTATTTTGCTAATAGAAGATCTGCAACAAAATAATCTGAATCATTTTCCAAATGTGGCGGATAACCTACAAAAACTAGAAAATATTAAGTATAAGATCGACAAATACGTACGGTATTTTCATAATTGAAGCTAACGAAGACTAAACAACGTTCTGTCCTGACTGATTCCCATACAGAAGGCTCATTATTATTATCTTTGTCAGGATATACACCTGATTATGATTCCTTGGTTAGAGACATGCAAACTCAGTCTTCCCATTAATGTTAAGGGAACAAAGTAAATTCTAAATCTGTATTTATCTGTGGCTACTTTGAATTAATAAATATTGTTAATAATTATCCATGTTCTTTTAATTCCTGGGAGTAAAGGATTGAACACTGCAGCTTCAATCCTTTACTCCTAGTATGATTGACTTCCACAAAGTATTGCCTGAAACTGTGTTCTTTTAATTCCCCTGGACGTGAGTTTTTTGGCCCTTTAAATAATTATTGTTTAATTTTTTTACGTAGGTAGATAAGCCGTATATCTATATTTCAGTATGAGGTGTACTTAGCGAGCTATTGATAAATTAGCAAAAAGTAAGTCATATTATTCTCTCATGATAAATTTTCTTGGCCCAAAAAAAAACGAGAAAGTGAAATATTGTAATCAAATTATCAGCCATACTGTGCATTTTTATAACAACTTTTTTATGTTTACGAATAAATAGTACAACAACTACATTGCAGTTGATAAAAAAATTAAATAGCTTTTTAAGTTAATAAAAATCTATCTCGAAAAAGTGTCGGAAAATCGAATTTTTTAGGTACCGCATGTACGGAATGCTGCTATCAAAAATTGGGTCTGGAAATTTATTTTCTTAAGGAGCCTATATCTCGAAAATTTAATAAGTGATGTAAAAATAAAAAATAGTTTTGAACGTATATTTTACATACCTACCCATACCTCGCTGGAATGCACCTTATGCTGAAACACAGTGTATAAGCATATTATGCATTTGCCACCCCTTCTTCCTCCTTAGACTACGCCTATGACAATAAGACGATCGCGACACACTTTTAAGATAAAAAGTAGATCTTATATACAGAAAAGTTGGGGACCCCTGGTTTATATGAATTGCTTATACCGTTTTATCCTAAATAATTAGATTCTAGGTTGGAAAGGGGAAGTCTCAATATCATCCCACTACATCTACCTACTATTCTGTGTGTCGCCACAGAGGTGGGCAACAGGGGGTGATAGGACGCCAGCCATTATAGGGAGGGAAATAGGTAAAAGGAGTGGGGAGAGATAAACTCGAAGAGAAACGTTAACGGTGTCCTGCAGCATTTGTTATATTCACTAATATCTCGTGGAAATAAATAACTTTAGTACCTATCAGTTCGTCAGTGTATCTTAAAGTTGTATTGTCGTTTAGTATCAGTTCTGGAGATATAGCGCGGGACTAAAATCATATGCTCAGTGTCTTACGGAAACTCGTCTGATTTAAATTTTTCAACAAAGCTAAGCCTATAGTGTAGCCTCCCAAGTCTCTAAGGGCTCCCAACCAAGGTCTTCCATCAGCTGCGTACACACTTTCTGTTCGCTCACAGTTTTTTAAACGAATATAAAATTAAGTCATTTATCTATAACCTGACTTTACCAACTAACTGTTATGCTTTCCTAAGACAACCATTTACACAAATTACTTTAGGTGAACATCATACATTTTATATACATATGCACAAATACATATGTACACGCCATGAGATGTTGCAATGTGATATGTTGCACAACAAGATATCGCACGATCCCACTCTTCTCCTACCTGTATTTTCCCACGCCCCGGACGAGCCAAGTCCACCGGTAGCCTCGGTGCTAATCTTTTCATCTTGTCTTGATGGAGGAATTTTCAATTTTACACGGATATCATCCGCGTGGAAGTGAGAACAGATGGGGTGAAAAAAATGCACGTGTTGGAAAAGAGGGAGAAGTTGGCAGGAGATGTGAGGGAACACGCGGAAGGTTGGGAACGAAGATGGGGAGAGGATGAAGAATGGAGGATGGAGCAAAGGATGATGAAGCGAAGATAAAAATGAAATTCCACCGGTTTTGATGGGTGAATGTGGAAGAGGTGGCAGAGTAGGTAAGACGGACGTAATTTCGCTCATCTCGAGCGTCGAAATAAAATTGAAATATATATGCCCAGGGAATATGCGTTACAAATTTTACCATGGGGCAAATTACCGGGTTGGCGTGTCTGCGAGAGAAATTTTTCATCGCCATCCAATCAACTCGGCCGTTAAAAGATAGGGCTGCTGGTTTAATGTAATGTTTGTGAGGAGATTTCTTACCGCGGTTGGATCTTCTTCAGCTTAAGGTATCGTGACGAGCTTATAATTGCGTTTTCTGCTGTAGGAACGGCTTATGTTCTTCGTATAGGGCACAGTTGATACTCTTATAGTAATGGAAACAAACTCACTCAAGAAGCTGGAACGTAAAGGGTGCATGTATATCGTCATGTTAAATCGCAGTGAAACAAGGAATATATTATATTTTTGGTGTCAGTCAAATATTTGTTATACTTGCTCTTATAGTCACTGGGGTAACAAATTGGGGTCTATTTAGTAGGTCAATCCTCCGATGGTTGAATAAATTATTAGTGGATATCTTACAGCGTACAAAATGGTTGATTATTCTTTATCTTCATTATCTTGGTATACGTTTTTATCCAGAGAAAAGTAATATTTCAGCTTTTAACTCCTAAAATGCTAGAATAAAGACGTGGTGCAAACTACTAGACGATGTAATTGTAGATTAATCTTCCGAATAAATCGCAGTGAAACAATGGATATATATTTTCCATAATAACTACGCGAATCACTGGGAAGGACTACGAATTGGGTTTAATTCCTATTGGTTCGGGCACGAATACTATCAACGATTTGTTGGAGCTGTTGTTATTTAAACTTTCGCACGAAATTGCTTTCTGTGAAATTTCTTCTTCGATCATTCTCAATGAAGTTGTTTCGAGAAATTGTTGGTTTGCACGGTGGCTCTATGTGAAAGATGTGATGCCATAGGGTAAGAAAATATATTGCCATTGTTTCATTTAATAGATGAACTTCTTCATATTTATACAACTTACTGCTTATACTTATCCATTGATGGTTTTGTACTCTTTTTTTTGCTAGCGATACTGTATTTTCTAGCGACTTTTATTTACTAAAGTTCTGTATGAGATAATATTCTCAACGATAAATCTCAATGCCTTCCAGATTCATGTGGTAGTGACAGCTTCCTTTTAGCTTCTTTTGGTAACTCCTTTGGATAACATTCTGCAAACAATGGCTATGAGGGAAAAATACTTATCGATCAGCTTTTTCGAATGAAAAATTGGTCTGTTATTCAGAATCCTTCTATTCAAGACATCGTCCTTTCTACCTCGTTACTCCACGTGGTAGAGACGAATGATATGAAAAGTATGTTGGCTTTGATAAATGTGGAGGATGTTATATCAAAGGGTAGAGTTAGAAGAGTACTAGAGGTATAGGTAATTGCGTGTAATTTCATCGTATCTCCATAACAATGAATCCTAATGGCACCTCTGCGCTGCTCGTAGTGTTTATGGATGCCCGGAAATTTCCATTTCTCTAAGAGACAATAAAGTACTCAGCGTTATTAAGTCATTTCTTAAATTTGCGCCCCTCATTTAAAATTCATGATTTCTTTCATACTGCCAAAAATTAAAACTTGAAATATTTATTTATCTGCGCCACCAGGACCCATACGTTTTTCGTGGGATTAATAGATCACTTTTATGAAAGGAAACTACGTTTTGGTGTAATACCGGTGCTAATATTTGCGTAAACCTAGTACATTCTGTGTATTTAGCAGTTTATGTACGTGAAATTTATATTTCTAGTCGCTAATTACTGCACGCAGTAGCAATACGGTGCACTGTATTTAGCCGGGAATTTCATCAAATTACCAATCTTAGAGAATCAGTGCGTCGGATTGTTCTCTAATATAACAGATTCAGTTATAATTTCATTATAAAGGGCATGGCTCGGTGTTATTGATGCAATTGCTGGGGAGCAAAATTCCACGAGGTGAATACGTACGCCTTATAATAAAGGCAAATGTTCGTATGGACTACCCGTTAAATGAGGTAGTTCCAGTAGCAATCATACTGCGTTTTGTTTTTCAACAACTAAGTAAACCGAAGCGTAAACCATATCATTTGTGTCAGAAATGAAATCTAGCATTGTGGATGAATTTTGTGCATTATTTGAGCCATTATTCAATAATGGCACCGGCAATTTTCATGTGAATATATTGGTTATCATGAGCATACCTATAAATATATATTTTGTATTTTATTCCCCAGATGAGGTGAAATGAGCTCTTTCAGATAAAACGTATTCATTCTATTGTGAATGAATCAGAAGCGGTTTCGAAGTCCGGAAGGAAAACTTAATTAAAGTTACCGCAATTTTCGACAAAATCCCGAATTTCACACAATTCGTCCCTTATCATGTAAAACGTGTCCGTTAAAAAGAGTTCGCAAAAGTATTTACCTCACCTGCGTATAGATGTTCTACACACCTCTTATCTAAATTTTCACCCTTTTACCCCCGTGCTTTTTATCTCTTCGATAACGAAATGAAGTATAATGTCATTAGTGTGAAAGCGTGCGTGCAGCATTGGGCGAATAAATTTACGGCCCACTTCGTCATTTCCTCCCCCATGCCCTGTGGCGGGGCGCCCGTGCCCTGCAAGAGAGATCTTGGGGTTTTGGAGAGGGCATGGGGAAGGTTCCGTTGGCTCTCTCCCCTTTCCGCCTGTTATTTCTTTTTTCGTTGGGGCCAGCGCGCTGTGGTAATCCCGCGCTTACGTGTCCGCTAATCGGTTCAAATAAAAAGGAACGGAAACCTTGGAAGCGAGAATGGGGGGGAGGGAGGGTGTCACGAGCTCGGTAATGGAGAATGCATTAGGGAGAGGGAAGTTTGGGGGGGAAGCGGGAGGAAAGGTCATCTAGGGAAATACGTGAAGGAAGAGTTGTTGAGGTTTTAGTTGCAATTCGGCAGATAAGTAGACAGACTAAGTTAGTTAGGTTGCCCCTATGCATGAGTGCCCTCTGAAAACTTAGCGCGTTGTCGCACGACACTTATGAAGCACTCAGATAAATTACAGGCGATTAGGGTAGTTCGGAAGAGATGTACCTGCAAACGAAACATTTTGAAAAATTAAATGAAATACCTTGTCTGTCTAATGAAAGGGAAGGGGACTGGCACCCCTACCCTTTCAGACGCCAATGGCCTAGTATGGGAGATCTCTCCTTTCACCTATCAAAACCAATCTTCGGGTAGAAACATTGAGTGAGTGAGAGAAGTGTAGTCATATAAAAAATGTTTTTGCGTCATTAATTTTACTTTTCGCACATCAGGCTTCTTAAAACTGATACATTCAACAGATTCAGGCGAGATATCGTGGAAGTTCTTCATAATATTGTTGAAAAGTGCAATTGTTTCTCTTATATTCTTAAAACTGCTTATTTAAGAAATTAATTTATATATGGTGTTTGTAGTGATCGGAGAAAAACCCACATTAACTAGCCTTAGTAAGAAGACTGCGGCAGTATATGATAAAACATTACCAAATAAATAAACAAGTGTAGAATATATGTAGATCAATATTTACAATCAGGTTAATACCAAAAGGCTGGTTGTAGAATGAAATAAGATGGGGGGAAACCCGGGGTCGGAATTGGGAAAAGCGATACACAGAATTAACGAAGAGATCGGAATTTACTGAACAATCTCCACCGAAACCTGTATTGGAAACATAACCAATTGATAAGGGAAGTTAACGTAACTACCTCACAAACCAAGTTCCTAATATGGTGATATCCGTGAATAAATTATTTATTTTGAATAATAGTTTATTTTGGTAACTAATGACTAAGTTATTCTAAATTTCCCGATAAAATAGCGATCATCGGTTTAAACGAAGAATCGTATCTGAATCTCCCGCATGGTTGTGGGGTGCCACAGGCGCTAGAGGTAACGATGAGAGAACGACTTTTAAGAGGAGATGTTGTTGGCGAAAGTCCGCGGACCTGAAGATGAACGGGCAACAATGCTGGCTCACCGAATGTTAAAATAAAAAAAAACTAGAGGACAAGGTAGGGTTGGAAGAGAGAAAAAAACAGGACTAATACACATAAACAACGTACGAGTTCCCGCGAGATGGCCGTTAACGTTCTTTTCTCGTATGCGCCACAGAGGACTTCGCCTTTGTGTGTGTGTGTGTGGGTGTCTGTTCTGCGGTTCCCAACGGTTAGTTGTGGACTGTGTGCGAGTGTTCTCCATGAACCGTTTCTCGCTGTGGTCCCGTGGCCGTTTCTCAGGGCAGTGTGAGTGAGGAGAGAGTTGAAGCCCGTACAAGGGTGAGAAGGGAACGTGTGGTGGGTGGGTATGAAAGCGGGAAGGGGGTTGATCCTCTCTACTTTCCCACCTCGATGTCAGCGGGTGGTGGGAGTTTTTCGGAGGTTTGGGAGGCGTTTTAAAGGGTGGAGAAAAGGCTTGAGTGGTCGCGAGCGGTGTTGCCAAATTTGTGCTGCGGTTCACATTCGGAGTTGTCTTTTTATGCCCCTGTCCTTTTTTGCCTTTTAGGCCGAAGAATTTATTTTATATGTGCCACTCACCACTTACTCAGGCCGGTGCATAGTTCGCCTGTATTGCAGAGAATGTATTAAAGGGAACCTAAAGGATATTTTTCTCTGCTTTCAAATGATCATTTCATTTGAAGCAAAATACGTATTGTTTTGAGTTACATTGACTAATTTGAATACCGCTGTAGAAAATTATTCATGACTCTTTAGCTTTTTGTGAATGTTTTTCATTTCAGCGATTGTTTTGCATTTGATTGAGACTTCATGATGAAATATTTTTTTGTCGTAATAGCTAGAACTGCCTAACCTTTTCATGGTTAACATTAGTTGAGCTCTTATCTTTTTTCCCCTCTTTCATCGGAAAATATCGTTCGTTATCTCCATGCATGACTGTCCTAAGGAGAAGACTGGAGTGAAAAAGGACCTCTAAGGAGATCGTGTACTACTTTAGCTTATGACTACATATAACTGGGATGGAATTGTATCAGTGAACTAGAGCCACAGAGAAATATTTATCCTGGAGGAAGTCTTTTACGTATTAAATTTCTTTAAAATTGTTCAATCTCAGCATCGCTTTTCATTTCTTCTTTTCATGTTACTTCAGTGAAATACTTAACACAAATTTCTTCATTGAGAGTAGAAGTTTCAAAATGTTAACGGTACACATCCAGGCTAAGGAGAGGTACATGTGAAATTACACATTATTTCCTTATTTATGAAGTTGTTAGTGACAGGATAGGGGTTCAACGCTCCAAGATACTGCATTTGTTGGTTGATCCTTTACTTCTCCGCCTCCTCCCCTGGTTTTAGCTCAAAGTGAGAGTTTACAGACATAAGGGTTTGAGGAAGGCTTGATAGGTCGTAAACAGTGTTGCCAAATTGTTTGGTTGTCACAGCGCTCTTGACCATTCCATCAGAAAAAGTCAAATATTCGCTCTGCATTTCACGGTGACATTTTTGTAAATTTTTACTGTTTACATTTTGACATAAAAAGAGTTTAAAGAACCTCTTAGAGGATGGTCTACTGCATCCGTTCCATGACCTAACTTTATCTAAAAGAACTGAACTGTTAAAAATGCCTTAAGGCAAATATCTCACTTTTCGTAAGTTAGTTAATGATAGGTTTTCTCTAATATACGCATACTATATTTTATTTTATTTTCCCTACGAAAAATCATCTTCCTTTTTGTCGGTAGTTACTGTGTTGCTGATACATTTTCTCATATTTCGGTTTTACTCCTCAAGTTCATTTTTAAAAATAGGCAAAGGGAAAATAGGTCTTAAAATTCTCATTTTACGAGTATCAAATGTCAGTACAGCCTGAAGTTCTTTCAAATAAACTTTCAGGGTTATGTCATTTGACAATTTTTTCATAGTACTACTTAACGATTTTTGCAAATAAGTTGTATAGTATAATGGTGAACGTATTTTAAAGACCGAAAATTCATTTCGACCTTGTGGACTGTAAATAGAAACATCGGCTCTCCAATGAAGTACATATCTTGATTGAAATCTTTTCTTATTAACGAGTGCACTTTAGTTTTTGATATTCACAAGCACGAACACATTTCCACGCTCATATCTAGTTGGCAATTTGAGGAGATGCTACGAAAGATTGTGTGAATCTTCTCTCACGTTAAGGTAATAAAGGTGGGCTTGCAGACATATCGTTTTTTTATTAACGTTGTGTTTTTCCACACCATAAAAAGGAAACGTCACAATTCCGTTTCCATAGGCGTCGTGGTGGCGTGACGAAGGCTGCAATTCCCTGGAAACGCCATGAGGCCAACAGCTCTCGAGAAATATGCGCACAACGTGCACATCGTAGTTGTGATGGCAGGTCTACAGTAGGTATTTCATTAAGCAGTCTACCACTAGAACGCATAAATGTGCCATTCTACTTGAGCCAGAAAAAGCAGCAAATTTCTTCGGATGATTGGATGAATAACTGCATGGAAAGTTGCAAATCTTTGGTTCCTCACGATTTCCTCCTCACGGTTCCTCACGATCCTCACGATATCCACAATTGTCTCCTGCGCCTACTTCGCGTAATATCTGCAAACCTAATATTACCATAGCTAAGTTAAAATCATTGTCTCATCTATGCAATCATCTTTCCTATGACATTGAATCTGGTGTTCTACTAGGTAAACAAGGTTTCAATTTTATGGCGAATAGTATTCTCCTAATCGTTAAAACTTTGGCGGACCATGTTTCAACGTTAAAACTTGCATTAAGTATGATTCCATACCTACTTAAAAAGCTATATTTATGCAGCGCATATCTATTCCTATAGCAATTTCACCTCTGAACACCAAATCTGGAAAAGCCTCCGGCAGAAACGAATCAATTTTCAAAGCGAAGTTCAAAATTTTAAAATAAATGCCAAATCATCTCATAAACAAGGTTTACCATTGAAGCAGTTTTTCTCAAACCCGAATAAAATGATAAAAATTGGCTGTTTAGTTTTGTTTATCATTCGCTCACGCATGCTTCGTTTGACTCATGGCTGCGCATAATGATGCCGCTGGAAATTGCCCATCGATATTGCATCTTTGAATCCGACACTGATAAGATTCTGAAGTTCTCTCAGTTCATCGGTAGATTCGATACCTTAGGTTAAGTAATGGGGATGGACAATACTGATACTCCCTTATACCACGCACGATTCCTGCTGCAGAACCTTGGTTACAGAATTTAAACGCAGCATAATTACTTGCACATCTAGTACTTTTGTGGTTCTCAAAAATATGAAAATGTCTAATGCCCAGCCACCCCAAACCACACGCTCCGATGGCACCTCACGGAGTAGAGTGTAGATTTGTAAGAGAGTCAGAAACAGCCTTGAGGTAGTTTAAGTAGGATATAACTTCACATAAAATTCAGTAACTTCATTATCACTGTTGTGAACATTATCTCATTTTTTCAGTGGAAACAAAACAATAGTCACTTACTGTACTAATTTCCGAGATATTTTAAAAAATATTAAGATATTTTATACTTTACATGGTGCAGTTATTTGCTCCAGAGAGACTTTATACAAAAAATGAAGAGGTTTTGACGCATTAATCGCGTCAGAAATGCAACCACTTGTCGTTCCTATGCTTTCTCAACTAGTTAATAAATACAGTTATAACTCACGGTGCTAATTCTTACGAAGTCACAAATAATACTTGGGCTGTGTCGGTATTTCATGCGTCCAATGTGAAACAAATTGGTCGCTGTAATTCCTCCAATATTTGGATCTAGTTAATTACTAAGACCATGTAAAACAAAGTTTTTGCGTCCTAAATATTATGATACCTACTTCATGTTTCTGAAAACAGCTCAAATTTTAAAATAACATTCGATTGTGGTCTCTATGATAACTAAAGTAAAACATGTCGCTGAAACTACTTTCAGTGCTTGAAATGATGTCAGAGTGGGTGAACGTGCCTTACCACGGTTTGAAGAGCCTTGCAAGGTGTTCGCAGTAACTCGACAGCGAGCTGGAGATGTTGGCTGGCGCCCTCCCCGGATGATCTAAGGACTTCGTTTTCTCGCGGAGGCAATATTGCGGCGAAGGAATGCGTTGTGTGAGCAAGAGAGGGAAGCCATTCCGTGGCGCTCCATCCCTTCTTTCCCGGGGCGACGAGGAATTCTTATACCTTCTCACCCACCCACTAACGCGCGCCGGCCATGATAGCCAGGAGTGTCAGCAAGCACCGTTGTGAAGGCGAAAGTCCTCGTAAGACGGCGAAATGTGTCGTACAGAGAAGGCTTTCATTTAATCCTTATTATTTTTCTGGAGAAAGAATGGCACCACAAGAAATTCGCAGAGGAAAGGACTGATCACCCACGGTGTACTGTGTGCGTAGAGAAAGCGTATTCCTTGACGACTATTGCCCATGTAGTATTCAGCCACGTACCTTTAGTTGTTCAGAGTTTTTTTTGTTTTAATCTTTATTCCTCCACCTCATTGCTTTTAAATTTCACACACTGTAAATTTCTATATATGATTTGTGTATAAAGGCCGTTTTACCCGGTACATTTCTTTGTACAGACTCTTCCGTGAACTCTTCCATGAGACAAAATTTATCGTGTAAAGCGGCAAATTGTATGAACGCTTGTGCGAATGTCTCAATGCCTGAACGGAAAATAGAACCTGTTCAATTGCGTTGAGACAAACGTACAATCTCACGTATATTTGTTTGTACAAAATCTTTCATCGTGTAAAACGGCCTTTAGAGATTCATTTCAAAGCTCTCTGTTATAAGAGGGATAATATCTCTTCGAATATGATTATTTTAATATGAATTATCAGTATTAAAGCACCACATCTAACACATGCTAGGTCTTAATATTTCATAGACTTAAAATTATTTTTATTGTATTAAGGTTCCCATAAAATAAACATATGTTTAGATAAAATGTAAAATTTATTCCTCTTTACGAGCAGCTTCAATACTCTAGAGAGAAATCTGTACATTTACCGTTACCATATTGTGTACCGCATAATTTGATAAGAGAAGTCGTTTTGTGGAAACAAAAAGCCGCACATATAGGAGGCCTCTTTTTGCATTACGAAATAATGCCATTTGGTCTGCAGTCATCTTAAGGTAATGTCTACAATGGCTGGCGTTCGGAGTAAGTCGTACGCGAAGCGTAAGGAGACATGCAAAGCCAGCTTCTAACACCACCGTAATGATTGTCTTGCGTGACGATAATTCCGTAGTAGAGTTTTTTTTCTCTCGCGAAAAAGGAAGAGGTGTGTTCAGGGACAGCAATTTACTTTTGCGGCTAACGGTCGGCGACTTGGAGTCACTGGTACCAATTTTCCTTTGACGACAAGTCGGGCCGCCCTACTGTGGTCGGCCAGAGAAACGAATGGGCCTAGGGTTGGTTAGGGAAGAGAGTTGTGGGTGGCCTCGGGTGAAAGGGAGAAATAACAGTGGCAATTTTCGAAGGAGCGCGCAGTTTGTTTTTATGTAATTTCTCTGAATAATGACTCGACGGCGCTCAAGTGAGGGATGGACCCGCGGATGCCTGTGAATCTACATCTCTACATTAACTTGCAATACGCCTCACGGGGCTGGTGGTGAATGTTTCATTAGACGCATTTTTAAAAGTTTTATGAACGGTTTCTTATGCTAACGTGTGTTAACAAATGAAGCACAGATAAACTTGCTAGATTTCGTGTGAATCAACATATACCCTACGAGCCGTCTCAAAGATGGATGGCAAGGGGTGCTTTGCTACCAAACATGCTCAACGTTTGGTGTATGATTTGAAAGTTTTTGGAATAATTTTGTGGTTAATTTAAGTATAAACTTCCCAATAATGAAACGGTTTAACGTATTAGGGTGCCTTTTAAATATCCTTTTTGTATTCCATCATATACATTCAATCATATAGGCAGGCGACACAAGTCGAGGAAAAAATTAATAAAAAATAAATGAAGTATACATTTATATCAAAGTTTTTTCTTAATTTCTCACTTCCAAATTTCATGGCCACGATCTAAGTAGCCGTAGTAATTCAGGCACGCATTTTGCTTTTATTGTCGAAAAAAATCGACTTCTATTCAATTAAAATGATTCTGTTTAAATGCTAACCAACGTTAATGTCTGTTAATGTAATGTCATCGTAGTCATTTTTGGATTTTGACAGTAATGTAATTATCATTATGAACTTCAAAATCTTGCCAATTGTTGCTATTTTCGTTCTAATATTTTATATGTACCTTGTAAGGATCGCAAGCACCGGCGGCTTATTACAATTACGGTCAAGTGTGAGAAGTAGCTAATTCCCCTTTCTTTATCACCGCATATTCTCGGTATCATTTTAAAAACCCTAATTAACAAATAGCTTCACCAGTTATTTCCCGAATGAGTTTACCCCACGAAGGATTGTATTCAATTCTTCCTCGTTGATTATGAGATACTAGTGAAATATCGAGCTATTAAATATAATTGGAAAATAACCGAAAAAGAGATTTATTTTGAGAATAAAACATATTTTGCCTACCTAACCTACCTATTTAACTACCTAATTCTTGATTCCAGAATAATATTCAAGGCTACTGGAGGATCAGTTTAGGAATCAGTTCTACAAAAACAAACTTCAACAGTTATTGCCTTCCTCCGCAAATACATTTCTCTCTTACTTCCTGGCTGATGTTCCAACCCCACCTCCCTCATAGCCCTTTGATGGCTCACAAAGTAGTTGTAATTCCGTAGTTTTTGAACCGTGATAGTTTTCTTTAGGACTTTTACTTGTTAAAATAATTACTCTGTCATTATGAGAGACTCAATAGCATCCTGATTAGGGATTTACTTTTGCTAATTACGTTAATTGCTGGTAGATCTTCGAGTACACGGATGTTGTGTAGGATTAAAATATGAATGCATTAGTCTCTGTTTCAATCCTTCCTCACAACTTTCCTATTCCCATTGCTAGATTCAAGTAGTAGTTACTGGGTATTTATCCAGTACCTAATTTCTTCATACCCTGGAGTACTTGAAAAGCCTCCATTTACCTCTTTTTCCTTCACGTTGAATGGTCAATTCTACTTCAAACTGTAATCTCAAATCTCTATTGGGAAACTTATTAGGAGGGCACTTCAAGTGAAGTATCCCATCCGTCGTTCAAGACATTTTTGTGTGGTCTCCTTCGTGCCTTCAGTTTAGAGTAGGTCTGTACTGACACCAGGTTTCCCTCCGCCCTTTTTTCGTTCCGCTTACCTGCCTATAAACTATTTCTAAAAGGCTCAAATCAACTTAGGTGTCGGTAGCTCTCCAAAATAATCATCCAGCCGTGGAATTTTAATCCAAGTGATTATTCTTCACTTTTGTTGCAATACCCTTGTTGTTTTTGACTAAAATTACGGCAATTTTTAATGGTATATAATTGATTACTTCTACAAAATTCATCGGAATAAAAAAGTGTACGTGAAATTAAGCAATAAGTACTGATAATTTCAAATAACTGGTAATACAACACACCTTTAGCAATTATCCTCTACAGGATTCCACTGGGACTACAGTCATTACCAATAGGAAATGAACGACGTGTTGTTTATGTAACTTCATTTGAGCAACTACATGATAGTAGAATTCGAGACAAAATCGTTTATTTAAAATCGGATATTGCCGAAGTCCATTGAAAAATGTTTGAGCAATATTACATGTTGAATATTTATTAAACTACCTAACCACCTAAATCTTCTTTTTAACAAGGTTAATCATTTTAGGCTTTCTTTATTGCGCCAATGGAATGCTAAGAAAGCAATGAAAATTGCTAGAGGTAAAATGGTATGCTGAACCAGGGTAACTTTTACTTCTACATCTATTTCTAAATTACTCTGCAAAAATTGCCCAAAGAAAATCAGGAATCCTGAATTTCGTAGTAGTCTGCGCATTCGCACGGAAATGCCAAGAGTCGGTGGTTTGATGTTTTCTCTAGCGAAGCCTTTGAGCAATATAAAATTGATAAATCATGTTTATCACATAATTTATTAAATCTACACTTTTTTATTTCCAACCATGGTTTGAAAATCACTGTCATTATGTAAGAGATACAAAAGATTGCATTCGTATCTCCTATAAACAACAACTCATTCACTGATTGTTGAAGATGGTGGAAGATTAAAAAAATGCTGAATATATACGAAGTTAAAATTCATACGGTGACATGTACCAATTCTATAAAGTTACGCCGGATAACTTCGCTTTTTGCTATACTTTCATGATCAGTCATTGCTTGCGTTCGTTTCATATGCAATGTAGGTGTAAAACCTTGAGATATATTGCATGAGAATGACATTAATACCCATCATGTTAAGAAAAACATAATTAATTGCACAAAAACAACATTGCCATTCACAAAAACACACGTGGCTGGTTTCATGATACCTCATGCCACAATCTCTCGTAGCAGCTCGTGGGTTACACTTTCAGAATAAAATATTCTTGTAAATTCTATCATTAATTGAAGCACGAATTGCACGACCATGGCTCACACTTTGGAACCAGTGACGCAGACCTTTCCTTTCCTCCACGTGCCATTCTATCTTGGCCTCTTTAAACGTAGGTACATATATATGCAAACCGAAAGGTTTTATTAATTTTTTACGTGGGACCGCCCACTTTCCTCCTCTTCCTTTTGCTTGAAGTGGCGTGAAAATCCCAACGGCAAATGCTTTTAAGGGTGGCGGCAATACATATAGAGGGAGAGGGGCGCTTAAGGTGGAGCATAGCCGGGCTGGTGCTTTGGGGACTGAGGGGCGGGGGACTGCGGAGTTTAAGGGAAGGAGTTGGGTCCTTTGGTGGCCACGCAGTGCCGGGCAAGAGGGCTTTACAGTCATCCCCACGGGGGGAAGGGCGTTGGGAAGAACCGCGGGGGAGTGAGGTTAGAGAGTAAGGGGCTCGGTGGGGGATAAAGGCGTGCAGGGGAGAGGGGTGTTTTTGGCTTGTGAAGGGAATGAGGGGTGGGGATAAAAAGTGTGCTCTAGCAAAGACAATCGAGTGAGGTTAGAATTAAGGGGAGGGTGGGTCATTTGGTAGCCGAGAAGCGGAGGTGGAGGGTGAGGTTTTGGCCTTAACTCAAAATGAACGATGCGGAGAAAAGGGGGCGAGAAAGACCGTGCGTTGTAGGAAGGAGGGGACAGAGGGTTAAGGAATGAAGTGTGGGAGAAATAATTACTCCAGGGTGGGCCACGGAGGGGTGTTCTGGACCAAAGGGGAGGATTTTTACGATATAAAGGGAAAGAGAGGGCATTTTCAGTAGAACCCCTGGCGAATGAAAAGTGGGCAATATTGGACCCCTCCCCCCTTAAATGCATCGTACTCACCCTCTTTCGCTAGACCTCTTGTGCACTCTTCGTCAGCGTAGTCTCCGTTTAATCCTCGCCTTGACTTGCAATCTTTTCAAGTACGTCTCGGCCGATTGACGTCCATTCATTAGGTCCTAACCCTAATACCTGTCAACGTGAATGAGACGTTAAGACCATAGGTCATCGCTGTTATTCTCTTCACGTCATGGAAGACTATAGTTGAACGTATCACTCTTGATTGTTTCAATCCTGTGATTTCATGTGAATTTCCTCCTGCTCCTCGTTATATATTGGAAAATTAAAGGGTTGGGTAGGCTTGAAGTAGAATGAATAGAATGATTGATGACATTTGGGGTTATGACTTGCCGTATATTGGCAGCTGTATGTATTTTCGAGGCTGTAATAACGTGGAAGGGAATAACGACAATTTAAGACCAGTGATAAAAAAAATGATGAAACACTTAATAGATATAATAAGGAGGAATGCGATTTGTGAAGAAGGAATCGGAAGGATTTATGTATCGATTATTCACTCATGAAGACGTCAAGAATAGTTTTAATATTCTTCGATTCATTTTGATTATTTCTAGTAGTTGTGTCGAGCCACACAAATTCTCTGCTGAACGTCATAATGCAGTCAACTCTGCTTCTTGAATCGTTAGACATTTCCTTTCAAGTTGAATTTAGCATATTCTAACTATTTCAGATATAAATAGCAAATGATTGCCATTTTCTATGCGTACATGCATCTCACCGATAGGTTTGATAGTTTCATCGGAGAATGAATAGGCAAGTCGTGAGATGCTGTTCGCTTTGGTCAACAAGTAGAAAGCTGTGAAGGCGGAAAAGAAGAGAATAGAAACATGGGTAGCGGGATGTTTAATGTGGGTAAAAGAGTTAAGGAGGAAAGTATTTATAAAATATGAGCAATACTTTTGATCACATCCAAGTTGTTTAGTAATTACCAGTAAAAGCTGTCGAAAATAGACTGACTAACTACCTTCACATATAAAGAAAAATCGTGGCTTTTACTCACACGCGCAACTACTTCCATTAATGTGGTATAAAAATAGAATCTTGTTCTCACTGATTGTAAAGATGATAAATATTACACTTTATTTACACGTGCGTACATCATTTCTCCTACTGCTTCTGTAATAAAATAGCCTGTATTAAATGCATCCACTGTGGTTAGGATATGTCGGGGTGGATGATTATCTTCGATTTAATTACTCGTTTACTTTTAATATGTTTTTATCATCGTGTAACTTCGTAGAAGTTCCTATCACGGAATAAGCTGCAGTTAACCTGGATTCAAACATACATACACTTCACGACATTCCTTTTCGAGGTTGGTATGGTTTAAGAGCTAAGATGTTGCGATTAGGCCGAAGAACCTGGCTCTCTTTACATAATTTCCTTCATAAAGTCCTATTCCTGCATCCTTTCGCTTCTGTTGTATATTTATGCATTGAGTAATATTCTCTCTCTTGTTATAAACACTTCTAGTATTCATTCTCTCATGAGTATTTTCACCTCATTTATGGCTTACTCTCTATCTACTATTTTCCTCGATCCACTCTATCATCTCACACTTCACTCGTCTGTCAACGATACTCAAATTCGACCAATGAGACTCGAATCCAATTCTCTCGATGTTGCGGTTTAATGAATTTTAATAGGCTTCCTTTCTCACCTCTTACCTGAGTGAGATTCCTGGATTCTATATTGATTATTTTTATTCTATGCCCGAACTTTGGTAAGTCCGAGCCGGAATAAGCATATCATGCGCAGGGTGCAAGTTCGAGCCATATGTCACGGAACCATGATTGTGTCCGTCACCCAGCACTTCTTTTATAATATACTGGTATTCTTGTGTGTATTCATCATGATACATGGAATTGATGCGGGATAAAACGTCGTCATGAAGCGTCTGACACTTTAACTATTGCATTTCGCAAAACTATTGATTAAACTCTAATACGTTTTTCACTAATTGATATGGCGATATTGTGACTTACTTAATGCCGTCAAAAAGTACATTATTAAAAATTATTCCTACAATTTTTTTCATTTTCCACCAATGTGCTGCAAAAGGCTACATTCATTACTTAATAATTTTAAAATATTCTGATCTTAGAATTCATAATACAAAATCACCATCTCTATTCCATCATCAAAATCACCATCGCTACCATTATTCTGTTTTTTTATTCGAATCTCATCCATCCTCTCAACGTGGTCACCCTTGAAGTACGCTCCTTTCATCCGTCCGTCTATCATTGGAGTGTCCTATCCTTATTCTTTCATGGCTCATTCATTCCCCCCTACTTTTTTCGTATCCCGTTCCATCTGACTTTTGCCTCTATGCTTGCTTGCATAGTGAAACAAAGCTACTATTTTAAGGATGTTTTGTTGTTTGCCTTGCAGAATAGTTGTTCCGAGTCAGATTTTGAAGTCAGTCATACGATGCTTGATCAGTTTGACCAGTTCGAGGGTACTTGCTAGTATGATAGCTTTCCAGTGCTATGTGGTACAGAACCAGCATACTTGCTAACAAGCATGATCGCTATCATACTTACTGAGCTACTTGATTTCACTATTGATGCGGTTATAGTTTGGTACTTGCTCCTAGTAGAAAATGTTTTCATCGACCAAATACGCAAGCTCTTATATTCGAGGTTCGATCTCCACTTGCTGAAATTGGCACTATCTCTACCTAATAGTAACTATCCGGCCATGAAATCAATAGTAAATAAAATGTCCCGACAGTTTTATTGGTCACCTGCTGCCATAGATTGGTTAATTTAAAATTGTAGTCAATATGCGCTACGATATGAAATAAAATACAGGTTCTTCACCCGTACTAGTGCAATTATCTTGTGAAACTTTCTAGGATGGCTCCCGCCCTCAACATCAAGTACCGGATAGCATAGTTAGTTTAGTGCTGGATCAAGTATCAGGTGAAATGCGCTTTGGGACTGCTGTAGTTGGTAAAGAAAAAGCTGGCAAGGGATCGAATGGAGGTTTGAAAAGTAAGGGAAACGTGGTGATTGAATGCGGAAGAGAATGACGGGGATAGAGAGGCAGGCAGAGAATAAGCGAACATGTTAAGGTAGAACCCGTGGCCACTGAAGGGCGGGAGGTGGGTGGATGGGACGATTGTGGGGAAGAGGAACGGTCGGGCGAATGTGGAGAACTGATGATATGGGTCGCGGGTTTTGGTGTCAAGGGCTTGTGCGTGAAAATAAACGCCCTGGGATAAACGAATTCCTTTTGGGAAGTGCGAGCGAGGCGAAGCCGGAAAGGCTAGATGTAGCTTTTTCCATTCCCTAGGAATTGCCTGCTTCTTTTCTTAAACTGCATTGTTGGACGCTGACTCCTTTCACGGTGAGACACATTGCTTTTTCTGGTGAAGGTGGGTGTCCTCAAGGGAAATAGGAAACAAAATGTCGCATTTAAACACATATATGTAGCTGTTCAAGGATGTTTTCTGCTTGTTTTTCCTGGTGGATTTTCTTGAAATTCAAATTTATTACTTTTTTGCTAAATTAAATGGATTACGGAAAAGGTTGAGTTTTTTAGGAATATCAAGTCCCTTATTTCTCTTTCTTCCTTCCCCGGTGTTTTTCTTCTTTTTGAATATAGTAGATGTGGATGTTTTTATTTTTTTACCTTAATATACTGATGTGGTAGAAGTGTTCCCATATTAAACTCTCCTGCTAAAAAAATCAGGCCTTTACACTCATCAGAGATGAGACAAATTTGATCTTATTTCAAACAAAATTTTAGATTAGATTGTTTTGGGGGGGCCTTCGTCAGGAGCCCGGGCACTTAGACCTCTCTTGGTCCATTGTGCCAACCCCATGCCTGTCTGCCACTTGCAGACAGGGGACAAGAGCACCACGGTAGAGGTATAGAGGATTGACCTCTCCTCCGCATCACCCCAGCACCAGGGATGGAGGGTGTACTCCCTCCATCCCTGGTGCAAACAAAATGTTGCTTTTGTCTCTGTCTATGTTCGGCATAAACCGAGGCTGATCTTTACACAGCAAGGAGTTTTTGCCTCTCTAAGGGTTTATGGGTTTCTATTTGTCTTCCATGTATTCAGCTCTTCTGCTTAACAAATTGTAGTATTTCACAAGTTATATAGTGAATATTTTGTTACTGACGATTTTTAATTATGATGCTACAGTTTTGCACTAAACATTATCTTCACTTCGAGGTGAGTTGTTTATATACTGGGTTGAATTTACAGATATTTTTGGATTTCTCACGAAGAATATTCTCTCTGGAAATTACCATCCCAAAATGTTGGGTGTTGTCAATCTGAGATGATCATGTGATACAGGTTGAAATCCCAGTGAAGCCATATTGCCCCACCTTTAGGCAACGACCCACCCCCCACCGTCTCCTAAAACTTGATCTGAAAATAACAATAATTCAACTGACAATCATTACAGTCGACAGTATACTGCGAACCGTGACGGCCACAATTAACAAACTCACACAACATCTTACATGCCCTCTCATAGCCCTCTAATTCGATACATACACTCATGTTACACCCTTAATATTGTTAATATTCATGTAGGTGTAAAAAGTATTTTAATACATTGTAATAACCATGAAACCTTGAAAGTAGTTGGACACCTTGAATTTTAATATCCGTCCTCACTCGAATGTGTGATGTTCTTTTTCCCTGTTGTTTATTCGTTAACGTTCTTATATTTGTGACATTTAAATTCACCTTTATGAACATAATTCATGTATCATAATTTTTGACACTATTCACCAACTGAAATTTAAATCTTCTTTTGAAATTTGGCGCTAAAAACTAATTTACTTTAAAATATAGTGTATGCAATTTCATTATAATGGACAGATACCTTCAAAACCTCATATCTCTTTCTTCCACTTTTTGCCCGTTCTCGAAAAAGTCGTCATTTTACTAATTCCATAGAGTTTACACCGATTGTAAATGCAAAACAATGCAGCTGGTGGATTGATAAAAACGTGCTCCTAAACCCATGAACTTGTGGAGTTTACAAGTATGGAAGACCATTTCCATTCCTTGTAAATGGAACCTATAAAGAGTTACATGAGCATTAGATTATGAAAAATATTTACTTCATTTTTTGTTTACATAAGAATTTTAATGCATTTATGTTTTTATAACCGCATGTAATGGTGTAGTTCATTGCAAATTCCTGGGATCAAATGGAAGGGAATATTCTGGAGGGTTATACTTTTTCGCTCATGGCCGATATATACTCTAGAGATTCAATCATCTTTTATGTTGAATGGTTCTTACCACATTAGTATAAACATGTACTATGTATGTACCCTTTTTAATGATATGTTTTACGTTTCAGGTGTCAAAAAACCGCGGAAAATACAGTGAAATACAACTAAAGGAAAACTCTGCACACAAGCATCGGTAAGTAATTCAAAATGTTATCTTGACTGTTGAGTCAGTGTGACGGAAAAATACTTAAAGATCAGGAACGATTGGGCCGTAAATATTTTTGGTTCACGTTGGTGTAAACACTTTGACGTTAACTTGTTTACCATACCTGTTTACTCTTACAGGACCGTGAAAATACAGTACCAGAAGATGAGAAGTTCGGTTCGAGATTTAATGAATTGTTACTCGCATTTGAGCCAAAGTAATGAACCAGTGAAATTAATTTATCATGAGAAAATTTATTCTTGACGAAAGCTGCTGTATTCAACTAAATATGCTAATGAGTCTGTCTCGTATGCATTTAAGATTGAAGCTCTTCGTAAGATTATCTCATTATACTGGCACACAGCCAAATGTACTTCATTAGACCACGAAATTCCATCTGTGGGGAGACTTATCAATTTATTTTACTGCGGCACAAGCAATGTATTCGAGGAATTAAATTTATCTCCGCAAGTTATTTTGTGGTGGTACAACTAGTGGTTTTATTGAACTTCAGGCGAAACCGTATTCCATTTAGTTAGGAGATATTAAAGCGATTGTGACAGATTTGAGCTGAAATTTGGAAAATCACGGAAAAATTATGGTATTATTCGAAACCTTGGCACCATGATACAGTGATGATTGTTTGGCGCTTGCCTGTGTTTCAGTTTTGATTTAATTTATTAGTTCACTCCAATTCAATCTTAAAAACAGGCATAGTTGAAAGATAATTATAAGCTATTCTCCGTTTTCATCTACAGTTCACGAAGAACGTTCAGGAGAGGAAAAAATGAAGGGAAAAAAAGAGCATGAAATATTATCGCCTGCTTTCAAAAGACTTGGTTTGGCTATTCATCTGCAAATTGTTTTTTATTATTCATATTTGTCTCTACATTCGACCAATGATCATTTCAATTAAGATTCTTTCAAATGCGATTTTTGTCCTGTGTTGCCCGTCGGTGAAGTTCAAGCGCCACCTAAAATGTTCGTCAACATATTTTTTCCCAAAGGTCTTCGGGCCTTTTTTGTTATCTAAAGGAATAATCTCGCCGAAAGTGGGTGATTTAGAGGGAGGAATTTTGCTGGGTGGACCCGGGGATGCGATATTGTTGGTGGGAAAGTGGGTGTTTTGCCGGAAAGAGATGTGGCGAGGGAGCAGAGGGAATGAGAGGAAGACAAGAGGATGAGAGATTACCTTGGGGAAATAGACGGCTCGGATGAAGAGTTGCGGAAGAGGGAGGTAAAGTGCTGGAGCTCTAAAAATAGGAACGGATATTTGGCAGTCCTCTTGAAAAAGGTGAAAACTCTCACACCGAAGAGATGCGAACTAATAGATAAAACGCACGCTTTGGAGAGTGTATTAATGTTTACTTCACTTAACTAAAGCCACATCTGGAGTAATCCGAAATCATGTTGCGACCATGCGATGATGTTCAATCTAGTGAATTAACAACTTGTGATATCAATTTTCATTGGTGCTTTTAAGATTCTGCTTTAACTTAGTATATTCATTGATTTTACGGAGCAGGTTGATGTTTTACGATACACGTTTTAAGTGAATAAATATCATATTTTGGAGTTTTGTTCATGTGAAAAATTAATCTTTAAATATTTTTGGACTTTTCGTTAATTTATCTAACATCATTAACGCCAACTTAATAAATTCAAAATATAAACAAAGCAACCGTGTTATCACTTACAGCCATCTAATGGGAGGTTTAAGCGTGAATATCTTTATGTGACTTTGAGCATTACGTTAAAATAATTCTTGTTGAATTTTAAAGCGATACAGAAACTCAAAACTGAGAAATTTTACTTATATACGTACATTAATGAAGTAGCAACATTTAATCAACCCTCGTTGAACTGTCTCTCTTATGTAATGGATGGCGAGAATTTTGGATATTCCGCAGAAATAGGTTAAATGCACGAAGCATAAAAAGCACAAGGAATGCATCGTAAAACATTTTCTGCAATGGAACAAAGAGTGCAATGCATTTAATGGAATTACTTGATTGGAAATCGCTGGAGAATCGCAGGTTACACGCAAGTAATAGATTACTTGAAGCACTCATACTACGTGAGTTTGACCAGCATCGCATGAATATAGCTGACAGAAGCAATGAAATAAGGGATGGTCATTTCATAACTGATATATGCGAATTGCGATATTGCCATTAACGGCTACAAAAACCGTTGAGGGACTCTAATCTAACAAAACATATCACTTTTCATCCTGTCTTTCTTCTTTCAGTACTTTTCTCTATCGGTGCTATTCCTTACCACTGCTGTCTCACGCCCTTGTGGCAACTCGAAAGATAACATGTTGGTGCAGAAAGCAAAATAATGAATCTTCCTAGAGAGCCGAACTATTACTACGAATTTCTAGAGTTCCCCTGCAGAATGATTAATGCCGCGACTTAACCAAAATTTAATGAGGTTAGAGGAGGAGGAAGTAAAGGGGCGTAGCGTCATGCCCGGATGTTAGAGTGGGATACCGAAGGTCGTTTAGATTTCATAGAGTGCCATTGCTCTGTATTTGTGGGGCTAAGTAATGAATGAGGTAATGGCCGCAGTAAGACGCAGGGCATGCTTTAATTAGAGCGCGTTTTCAGACACATCCCCTGAGATAGATCCCGCACACACGTGCACACAAAAAGGTATGTGTGCGCTGGGAATGATATACTGCCTCAATTACATGCACAAAATGGACGAGAATAAAAAAAATATCTTTTGAACTTTTGGATCGTAATTCAAACCAATCAATTTCCCATGTTTCCTTGAAAGTTTCACGGTGTGGAAAAATCCCGTTTACCTCCGGAATAAAAACGTGATTCGTAATGACATGACTTGGGTGGAATTTTCGATGTCATAACATTGTGAAAGTTACAATTTCCTTGCTCAAAGTTTTCTAATTCGTATTGGGCAAAGAATTTTCTTTTGCGTTGCAAAAATTTCATTTGCTACAGTTAAATGCACCTTCTTGTTTCTCTAAAGTGGTCGAAGAAAAATATCAAGGGGTTCCGCTTGTTCATCATCAGCTGTCATCTGTCCGAAGATAGGTTTTCTGCGCCTCTCCACCCCGTTATCCATTCTATTAAGTGCCTCAAGGTGTTAAATTTTATCTATCCCATAAGTTGATGTATTATATATCTCAAAGTGTGTTTGCACTGGTCTTCCTCGTCAGCTCTTTGAGTTCAATTCTCATCCAATATTGTTTACATGACGCTATAATGTCTTATATAATGTACTCTTTTTTCTGTTTGGGCGATCTTAATAAGACCACAACATGTGGAATTGAATCAAATCGCTTGACACCCAATCAGTTAGCGCTTTCCTACCGGTTATACCTTTAATCTTGTAATGGTTGATGAAGGTTGAGCTGGGGGTGAGGATCTGTCATCTAGAAATATCGATGAATGGGCTCCTGTTGTCAAAAGTCGTGTAGATAACATCTATATTTTTTCCATTGTAGTTATATACTTAGCTTATTTCCTTTAAATATATCCTTTAAGAGTTTCTAGTGTAGTTGGTGAATTTTAAAATAATATAAAACTTGCAAGTTTTATATCATGATCGTCACATTTTAAAATTTTAACTCGCTTAATATGATAATTTATGTAGTTTGACTACGCACGTCAAATTTAAAAATAATTTGTGATAACCGGTTATATTTTGAGAAACGTCGTAAAACTTCAGGTTTTCAAGCGTAAACAATGGTACAGTTTGATGAAACGTTGCCTTCTTATTCTAATATCCTTTAGCCCTTTGAAGTTAACGATTGTTTTTCATAATCCGTTTTAGATGAGTTTAGTAGTTAGCTGGCCGTTTTAAAGCTTACAGTGTAAGATAATTATTATGATATATGCTGTTGATCCGTGAAATCTCATACTTGTCCTCCTCATTTAAACTTGATTAAAAGGTCTTTTGTTTTTTATAAAATACTGATTGTTTCAATTAATAATTTCAAATCTCGCCGGCTTCGAGTGCCTCTTGAAGGGTTTCTTCGATGTCCATTCATAGTAGTTCACATGTTACCAACAACGAGAAGGCTAGCAAATTTTGCTTATCACGCGTTTTTATGAGAACGGTAATCACTTGAATTTTGCTATGGGGAAGCTCGAAACGCTCATATCGACCTGGCGACGTACTGCAGGGCTGAAATCACCTTTCAAAAGAGTACCACCTTACCTTTTCTTTCGGAATTGGATCATTTCCTATGACCTGGTTTCATGAAGAGAGAGCGGCGCATGTGAATGAACTGTTGGTGGTCGATATTTTACGGGCCGATATATATATTAGCGGCCGACCCAAATTAGGGAAAATACTTGACCGCAACGTGTGCGAGAGGATCGCATTTACCCACAATTGCTTCTGAAATACTATATATATACACACGATCGCCCTCGGCAAATTGCCTGGAAGTGGAAGTATAAAGGGATGTTCAAGGCATCTGCTGGGTAGCCAACTAAAGCACTACTGTCGACCGCTGAGAGGTAAATTGGGTCCGATGTAAAAGAAAATAAAAGAAGAGCTCATGGCCCCGCGCGGCAACTGATGGGATTCTATTCATTCGATTGTTTTTTACGTTTTTTAGTTCCTCGGTTTTCTCACAGGAGGTGCGTGGTGTGGGGGTGAAAAAAATGGAAAGGTTTCCAAATGAAGGTGGAGTGCTGAAGTCCCGTGATGCATCGTTGGGAGACGAAACAAAAAAAATGAGAGATGCTTGGAACGAGCGCAAGGAAAACAAGATGTGGGCATAATTCGTCGTCGAGTTGTTGTGTTTTGAGTGTCGGACGGGCTAATCTACGGGAATAAGCCGTAGGGAGGAAGTTTTCTTTCTTCATTTTTTTATCTTTCTTCCTCTTTCACTTTTTCATTTTCTCGGTAGGGGCACGAAGCAAATCAATGATTATTTTGTTGTTTTGCCCACGTTTTTTGATTTTAAAGAGTTCGTTAAAGAGAAGCACTCCAATCCGAGGGTGCAACGAAAGCGTTCCCTATTTAAGTTTTAGCCATTTCACTAGACGGGGATAGTGAGTCCAGTTTTTATTAATATAACTAGATTTTTAAATGCTCGATCTCTCTTTATGACTGATTCAAGTAGAAGTTCAAGCCAAAGGAAAATGTTTAGTGAGATTGTTATAGTGGGTGGTACATCATTTTAATAAACTGATAAAAGAGAGATGTCGAAATTTTTATCTTCCTCTGACGTGAAGATAATATGTTTTGATGGCAAGTTTTTGTAATTATTAAATGATTTGACGTTAGCATCTTTTGAAGATGCATAAATTGCGCCATAAAACAACTCAAACATAAATAGAATTTATGTAGCCTATGTCGAAAAATGTTGCAAAAGGATCAGCCATGTTCTAAAAAGATCACTATTTTCCTCTAATGTACATTAGAAGCTTAATGAAACTTCTGATTTAGAACACACGATGGAAGTGTTATGCGGGCGCAAGAAATGGGTTACTGAAACATCAAAATAAAATTAGGACAAATACAAGCATCAATAGGTATACACATACCCAAAAAGCCGTTGCCTTTCAGGTTAGACATGGTCCAAAAGAGCTTCATTCACGGCGTTTGACCCAGAAACCTCATGATAGTAAATAAATGGCAATGTTTCCACACTTTTATTGAATACCTACAATGGTTTCGACACGTAGTGTAATTTTTATGGCCTGTAATGATGAAAGGTTAGTGGAAATTTTACCTTTGTGTTTTCTGTCAACAATTTAAAGATTAAGCATTTTCACAAAGTTATACCTGAAACTCTTTCATACGTTAGTTACAGGATTCAGGCTTCGATTTTAATTATTTACTTCTTATTGCCCTACCCTTAAATACCTATTTGCCCCATTCTAGCAAAGCTTAATTCAACCTCTCTTGTCATAGCGTGAAGTAAGAAAAATGCGCAAAATAAGTAATCGCACCTAGGATGGTTGAATTGAATCAAACTGAGAATGCGGGAAGTGTGAAGGATTTAATAACTCTGTAAGAGTGGGCGAATACCCCTTAAGAATTAGATGTGAAAATGAAATAGTGATTTTAGGAAGGGAGAATGGTGATGGTGGATATTGATGAGAAGTAAGGCAGGCCTTTTTATCGAGAGAAAAGGAAGGGGGCGAAAAACAGGAGTGAAAATGGAGGAAATTTGAGGAAGCAGAGAAGAGGTCAAATAAGGGCTTCGAATGTGGGTAGAGACAGAGAGAGGGAGAGAGATGGGGATGAAGCTTTGGAAGGGAAAAGGAAGAACGAGCGAGAGAGAGAGAGTTAAGAAGATTTGGAGATGGGGAATAAAAGGGGCAAATTTGAAGTAACAAAATTTAGCGATGGAGGCAGGCGGGAGAAGAAAAAAATAAAATAACCATCTGAGAGAGAGAGCAAGTGGATGAGTGAGGATGAAGAGGTAAGGGGGTGAGAAGGGGCGGAAATGTGTAAAAGGGGTTGGTAGAGGAAGATTCTGAATGGTACAGGGGGGATGGCGTTGGAAGGGGTTGGAAGATGTGGAAAAAAATTATTTTTTTAAAAGTGGAATGAGATTTATGTAAAAATTTTGGAGATGAAAAGATACAAGGCCCCGAGAAGATGGAAGAGTCCTTTTTTAAGTGGGGAAAAAGTAACGCTGATATATATTCAAGTGAACATTTATTGCCAAGAATAGAAGTCGTGAAAGGGCCTTGGAGTGAAGGGAGATATGACTACAAGGTGCTTATTATTATTTTCCCTTCGGATGGAATTCATAGCGGGCGAGCAGCTTGCTGGTAGAAGTACACTGCCAATGTTATTTTATTCAATCGCGATTATTATTCATTAGGCTGATTTTGGGAGAGTTTTAATACTGTAATCATGCTTAGCCATGAGCGTAACAAGCAGTGTGAAAAATTGGCTCTTGGAGTGAGTGACGAAACGTGAATAATCTACGTTCCGGGCTGAGTATATCTACAGAAGTAACGCTTTTAGTGCTAGATTTTGTGATAGTGAATCACAGACAATACTGCTAAAACTAAATGAATATTAACATTATTATACCTGAATCCGAATAAGCTTTAAATATATCCCCTCAAAGGATATAAATTGCTGGATATTTCTTTTTCTATTTCATAAGCTGAAATATTTGAATTTATTTTTGTAAATTAATGTTTTTAGAACGTTTCTAATGTGTCTCAGGAATTGGGATACTCAAAATTCTGTGAATTAATCTCCTTCACCGATTGTATGGAATGCAGTATTTTAGTGAGGAAAATATTTTGATGGCCACTTTTTGCTTGGGTCCTTGGAAGTCTTAACGAATCATCAAATCATCAATCGTGACTGCCTTTTATATGCATTAAATTCAGTGCGTCAACGAAAGACTTGAAATATATTATAGGGACCTTTTATTTTAACGTTGTGAGGAGACGTAGCGTCACCAACGACGATATATTGAAATGCTGAAGTGAACATGAGTTGTTAAGAATGGTGTCCTTGCTAATTGAGATTTTTTTGCGAGGGATCTCATCATCACTGCCCAATAAAGAGGAAATTTCATTAACTTTCAAAATAAGATCAGATTCGCGGCGTGGACCAAGTTATGCTTTCAGCAATTCTCGGTGATGTAATGTCGGTGGCTTTGTGGAATTAATTCATTTTACTTATCACGAGAATTTAAGAAAATACTTTGTAATTTTCCAATTTTTTTATTTTCGGACCTAACTGCTTTAATGAATTTACAAATCAGCAATCATATTTCGGAGGGTTGATTTGCTGCAGCTATCTACTCCACTCTCATTCAATTGCTTCACTCCAACATAATTCTTCTCTTTGACGTCCTTCATAATTATCCTGGTGTAATCCATTCTTGGTCTCCCTCTATAACTTCTCTCTTTTATTTTCCAATATACGTAGCTTTATTTAGGCTATTGTGTCACAAAAAAATGCCCAGTACGTTTATCTGTCTTTCTTATGAGAGCCATCATTATACTTAATTTCTCTTCAAATCTTCGTAGGACTTCTTCATTTGTCATTCTCTCCGTCCATTCGATCTTAATCATTTTTCGATAGCCCCTTCATTCCATTGACATTAATATCATTTGCTCTGCTGCTGTTATTGCCCAGGCTTCACTCCATGAGAGCATACTCCAAATATAAGTTATGATGAAGTTCTTCCTTTATTCTAGGCTTGAGTTACTAGCTGTTAGTTACTAGCTCCTCTTCTGATAGAATACCCTCTTTAATTGAACTATTTGGCTCACAATATCTTTCTTGCTTCTTTCATCGCAGTTGCATCATTATCAAAAATAACAAACCTTTGATAAAAATGCGAAACCATAGAAGCCGATAAGGTAAGAAAAAATTAAAAAAAGAAAAAAATAGCAAGTATTTTCTTTACAACATGATGATTTTATTATGATCATTATAATCAATTATTTTGTGTTTCACAATGTTTATGCGTTTAACATAACTCAGGCACCGCTGTGAGAAACGGGTGAAGAATAGCGTTGGGAGGGCCAGGAGCGAATTTAGACTTGGGACTGAAAGGGGAAAATTGAGAAGAAGGAAAATAGATAGCGAGGTGAAGGGATGGGTAAAGGTTTGTGGTGGTTGGAAACATAAGTAGGAAGGAGACCAGTGAACAGATTTCCGTTTCCTTTGCCTTTCCCAGAAAGTTACGGTCCTTTTGGATATATCCTCCTTTGCCCGCCTACGATTCCGCGTAGCTGAAACCACCTCCCTCCTCACGCCACCATCTCCCAGCAACCCACTCCCCGCCACTCTCTTATATTTCGTTCCCGCTGGCAATTTCTCTCCAATCCTACCAGCCGAAGTCTATACCTTTTCTTCCACCCCACAACATCAACTCACCCCCCTCAAATTCCATTTTTCTTGGGCTTCTTACTCTCTCTGTCTTGAACCCTCCTGTAGGACAACATACTCAGCTTCATTCAAATTTCTATCTCACTTTTTCATATCATTTTTCTATATAAGTCATGCCATCTTTACAATCCATACAATCATTATATTACTCGAAATTTTCAGATCATGAGAGTTTCGATATGACAAGGAGTTATTTTGACGCCGCACTTTCTCTCTAGAACTGATGTGAATAGAAATGAAAAAATAAGAGAAGTACGCAGCCGGAACAATATATAAAACAATTTCTGATGTACATGCACCATTAGTGATTATAACAAACAATGCGTGACAGTAACATTTGTCACATTGCTAAACTTCAATTCATATTTGTCGTGTTTCTCTTCCTTTTCCCCTTTCTCTCCCTTTTTATGGCTGGTGCCCTATCAACCCCTGTCACACGCTTATGCGGCGGTTCTCAGGGTAGTATGTCGGTGTTGATGTAAATACCTCTCCATGTGTCTGTCTCCTACATGCCCTCTTCGACTATTGGCTGGCACATTTAGCTGACGGGAATTGGTGCGGTGGCTAGGTTACGTTATCTTCATTGCGGAGATTTTGTGTGGAATTCCCATGACCCCTTTAGGTGTCATGCAGGAATAGCACTTCAAGAATATTACCTCGTTCGATGGGTTTGATGTGATACTGCAGACTCCATGTTGACTCTTCGTTAATTCGCTACTAGTGCCAACGGTGGGGTTCTCCTCGATTTTTTCTATACCCCAAGCAACCCTTCTAACACCTACTCTTGTTTTATCTCCATAGCCAGAACATATTCCGTAGTATAAATCTCGGAGTCTGGTTGTGTGGTGGTCTTTCATCATATATGGTGGTACCATCCCATGGGTCTTTCCAAGTCACAGTTGCGTTGGAGGTTTTTCAGTAGAACCCCAATTTCTTTTCATTACTCATACTGAGATACTCATATTTTAGCTCTGGTATCTTAAGTAACTAGTGTGCAGAATGGTTGCGTGCACAACTATGAGCCGTGGGAACGGCTTTCAACCCTGGCAGTGACAAAGATCTTTCAATTGATTACCGACTGTAAATTGGTAGCCATCGCAGAGCCCTTCAATTCGAGTACTAAGTCCGTCGAATGGCACGTGGAACTGTAGGCCCCTTTAGCTAAGATTAGGTTAACATGGACGACGATTTTCTTTTCCTCCTTCCTCTGCTTTAGTAATAAAATTTCCTTTACCAACTTAACCGCGTATCCTTCATGGCACTAACGACATCGGCCGACGGACGCCTCCTGAAATAATCAATTTGAATAAAACACTCTGCTTTCTTAAAAATCTGTCCTTGTCTTGGTCTTGTATTTTCTTTACATTTACCATTCCTCCTCGTTCATCACGTATTTCAGACTTTTGACTGAGCTGATTTATTTGGTGGATTACTTTGGCAGTGTTCTGATACTGGAGATCGTTCGATATTTTCATTTATTGATTGTTGCTCATTCTCATTAGATGCGCAATTAATGTTACGTTGGCTGATTTATCTTAAAAGGTTCTTCGTCAATAGGGCAAGCGGATTTTACATTTTCATCCGTCTTTAATTATATCTAATACAGAACATTTCAGCCGTACCTGTTTTTAGAACATCCAAGGATGCTGATGAGGAGAAATATTATTCCGAAGCTTAATAATTATTCCGAGCCATCCCGGACGGAAATTTTTGAGGGGTCTCCATAATATTTAAGCTCTTAACACAAGAATACATAAATCAGAAGTTGTGGTAGGTAATTATTAGTACCTATTATCCCGGCCAGGTCAATCGTTTCTAGTAGGTACATAGGTTTCGGTGGGAACATTTGGGGAATGGGAGAAGTGAGGAGAGTAACCCGGATTCAAAATTGGTCTACTTGTATTGGTAGGCGCAAGTGGATTCACAGTTTAAATTCCCATCCGATGGACGGTGGGCATCACATCAAGTGCTCTCCCCTTATCGCTCTAGTAAAAATCCCCTGAAAAATCTTCGCCACTCTTGTAATCGGCCCCTGGTCCTAGGAGTACGAAGCTAGTAATTTACCAACCACACCCACCCGATGTAGAGTAGAACTAAAATACGAACTTCCAATCCGTAGGGTGGAGTGTAAAATGCATTTCAAGTGATACACATATGCCGCATTACTCGGCATCGGGATAGTTCTGAAAAATGTTAGCGTGAATTTGAACCTAGGGCCTTTGGATGAGAAGCCGATGATGTAGCCGTCGCATTAAAAACCCTCTCCCCCTGAGATAATTTGCTCGATCATTCACTGAAACAGTTCAGATCAGATCGAACAATTCTTGTGAATTAATTACGAACGAGGGCAAATTCGCTGAATTTATGCATAGCGTTGCGTTGGCGGAGTCCAGCAAATATCGCCACGCAACCCGGTACTTTGCCCGGGACAGAGATTGGTAATGCTTCCAGGAAAATGCTCATCAAACGGTGATGCATTTTTATATGTAGTGAATGCTGCTGAAGGGTAAATGAGAAATGGTGTGGGCCATAACGTATAATATTCTCTTCCTTCATGTTAAAGCATTTTGAGGAAGGTTTCATCCCAACTGCATCAATATAGTTCTTTTTTCAAATCCTTTTATCCTAACTCTTAACTGAACAGGATTGAAAATAATTAAATAATAGATTTTTTATAATTCCGTGTTACGATTTATCACGGGTAATATTTTTGCGTTTGTCTTGTCTTCAATATCGTCAGCTCTGTTTCTTACCTTGCATCTTGGAGTGAACCACGTACACACATTAATATGATTTGGGAGGCAATTTTGAAGTGGCACCATGATATATTTAATGCAATATTTACTCTGCAAATCTAATCTAAAGATTATATCTTGCTAGGTATTTAAAAATGGCGTTTGATTTAAGCATCATAAGAGCCTAACTAACGAAAGTACTGCAGTTCGTATTATTCACAAAATTACGATTGGCATAACGTATAATTAACGCTTTTTCTCGATAAAATATGCCGTACAAGGATAAAGGTATCCTTTGCTAACCGATAATTTAGAAACATTTTGCGCAAAGGCTCCTTCCTCCATGGACAACACATATTTACAATATATCTGTTGTCATTTGGGTACTTTGGCCGATTAGAAATCGGTTCATTATTCATTTCGACGATTTTTTTATTTTACGAATTAGTTTTACTTGAATTATAAGCTAATGCTAAACTTTGGGCCGTATTGAGTGTTTTTAAATGTCTGTGTTCTCACAAGAAAGCCCAATAAGAATATGCCTTTTCTTCGCCACCTTAGTAAGATGTTAAACATATTTACTGAAATAGAATCAGCCTTTCTATGCAATATTTTGACTGGACTAAAATTTGAAATGAGCTGATATCGTGGTGTTATAATGGTATTGAAAGTATCACCAATGATGTGAAACCCTAATTTACATTTTAAAAATTTTGCACGCTAATTTGCTAGCAATAACCATATATATTACTTCTTAATGCTCATCCAAAGCACTGTTTCCTGAGTTCAAGTGCTATTTCTCGTTACTTCAACAACTTTTTTTTATTTTTTGTTATATACAGTGAATATTTTTTGTTATGTATGCAAAAGATTGATATGTGTAAGTGAATTTATCGATTTAATTCGCGTATCGGGTTAATATGTTGGCTTCTAATTTCTAAAAAAACGGCACAGACTGCTCATTCAGGCCGGATATCTAAATGATAATTATGATGTATTGCTTTCTATCAACAGGTAATACGACAAGGTTCAAACTTCACTGAAGTAGATAATTTCTCAGAATCTATAGTTAGTATGCCTACTCATGGATTTCATCCGTTGTAAATATAGAACGAGAATATCGGTCACGTAAGTATATGTCAACATTTTTTTATATATTAATATAAGCATTCTTTTTGACGTCATAGGAAACTTAGGAAACGTAAAAAGATATTCGTTTTTGCGTCCAGACCGTCTTCTCCTCTCTTGTATACTTTTTAAACCAGTTCCTTTCACCGGAGCGAGTCCGAGTCCTGAGAACTTAAACGGATGTTCGTGAATTTTGAAAGCGACTGCCGAATCGGAATAAAATCGTCCCGAAGGCATCGCAGCTGACTTTAAGCTCCTCAATTATTCATTTTTTCGTCCACGTTTCCTTTATGCGCCACCTGGCGACGCGGAAGAGAACCACACACCCACTGCCGCGCGTATCCCTCCACGAATTTTGACCGCTTTTATGTATTCCGATTGTCAGACCCTCCCCCCACCCCCCCCACAACTATCCCCCCTCTCTGTTTCCTTCCTACGTACTTCTGCCCGTTTCTTATCCCATACTCTCCCCCTTCCTCCTGCTACCCTCTTACTCATACACACACGTACAAAGCGACTTCTTGGAAAGAAAACTTTTTTAATTCGAATTTCCGCCTTCAGGTATCGCCAAGGGTATGGGACTGCTACATCATTTTTTCATGACCAAGAATTCTAGCCACTTTCTTTCTCCCATCGTATTATTTTTCTCATTTCTTTCTCTCCTTGCCTCCCTTATTTTTCTATGCATACCTCATGCATTCCTTCAAGGGAAAAAGGTCCTTGGCAGGGGGTTTGAGGAGTTTCGATGGGAAGTTGATGATGGAGAAGTTGGGGCGTAAGGTGGGAGGTATCATCCTTCGAAAATGTCTATTCTTCCAATATTTCAATTGTTTCGTATTGCTCTCCCATATCCATCAATCGAAACTTCTTTGCACGCGTCACTTTCACGCCTCTTTTTTAAAAATTCATTCTCCGCGTGTTCCTTCTTAGTGTTTTGCGGGTATCTCAGGGGATGTATGCTCACGTAGTTTAGGCCCACTTAAGAACAGCGATAAAAGCACTCTCCTGTAATATTAATACGCGATTAAATTCAGCTTTATAAGTCAATCTTAAAAGAAAGCACATTAAGATGTGGAATGCTACCAATGAGGAATAATTTTTTATATTGCCCTATTAAAAATACGTAAGAAGACTAATTTTTTAAATGAATAAATGAAATTGAAACTTGGCGCGGTTAACTTAATCTTTTTGACGTTAATTTTTATTGTGCTGCTGAAAGTATTTTCCGGATTATGATACACAGTATTACTCCTTAGATTCCACAGGAAAAGTGTAATTAATACGAATGCCTGATATAATAACTGATGATGACGTGAAAAAGTTAAAAAATGAAACCCATAAACAATTTTCGTTGGACAGTGCCAGGTTTGTATTTAATTAACTCATTGAAATTCTGTTCCACCACATTTCCCTCTAAAACGTTGAATTTATCTGAAGTTGTTCTTTTGACTACACCATATGTTTTCTGGGGTTGTCCTCTCTTCACAGTACTGTATTATGGCTGAAGGTCTAAATCATAGCAAATAAGGTATTGGTGACCAGTGGAATCACCTTAAAACTTTTTGGTAATCGTTGGACGAAAACTGTGACAATGAGCCAAAGAATGCTGCAAACAGAGAGTAAGTTTCAGTTTTACATCGGAAGACGGTAAACGTCTATCCTGTCGACCCGCAGTGCAAAGAAACATTCAATTCTAAAAGCAGTACATTTAAGAACTAAGGATCAGGGACGTTGCAAGTAAGAGAACAGAATAATGTTCTGACGGGCCTCGTACATTTAAACACTCTGACTGAACACCAGTTACCAATGAGTGCGCAGTTTAATGGCTTCACTATTCTCTCTTTTGCCATTATAACTGATATATACCTCCATTTTCCAATTAAATCTACGGTTTCATGGTATGAAAGTTAAGATTTGGCCAACTTCGCTCCCTGTTATCCATGCGAGTGAGGAATAATAATTTCCGGCATTTGATTCTCTACCCGCAAAATTCAACGCTTCACTTGCATGTAAACTCTGCCGTTATCTTCCTCGGCCTTTATTCCTATCTCCCACCATCTATGATTCGTTATTCCCTCCTAATTCTCCCATCTCAACCCATCCTTTTACCTCGACAAAACCGTGGCCGTTATTATCCTGGCGAACCGCTCTGCTGTTTCTCTTCCCACCTGTCTTCATTCCCCTACACTGACCTTTAACATTTCACTCAGTTTGCAAAGTCGCAAAGCGCAGCTCAGGGCGAATGTATGCGTTAAAATATAGGTGAAAGTAAGCTAGCTAGAGCTGCAAGTAGAACTAGATTTTTATACCTCAATCATACTTTTTTTTGGCGACAGTGGTATAGTTGAAAAAGTGATGTCAAATACATTTTTCCCTTCTCCAATCCGTACCATAGATCACATGTTACAGGTGATGAAATACAGGGAAGGCTCGATTATCTGAATTAATATATATTGATACCCCTTCGGTCAATTAAAACCTGATAATACGAAAGGCTTGCTTACAAGCGATAATATAAGATGCGGCAAAATGAGATATTTCTATGCTTTGCCGTGCTTCATTTTTTTGACATTAATAAGATAATTTATTTCTGTAAGTCGACGATCATTTGGAGACTGTACTGATTGCGGTATTCAGACGTTCATCTGTATGACATAAACTACTTTGAAATAGCCGCAACACAATAATTTATGTATTAATATAAAACTAAATTTCATGAATAATTAAGTTTTATATAACTTGTTTAGTGTCTCTATGAATAAAAAGCGACTTTCAGGCAGGGAAAACTACTTTTATCTTAAGTCGAGGAAATGATGAACAGCTACCAATGGTAAATCTGATAACCATTTTTTTGTATGACGTGTCTTATCCATGAAACCCTACTTGAAGTGCTTCATTTTAGGGATTGGCTTTGGTGAGCTTTTTTGTGTTATATTTTACTCGGTAGCTTTCCTGTTGTTTGTGCAACTGCAGATAATTCCGGTACAGACACTTCTCATCCTTCTCTATCGGGTCGAGTGCTCTTGGATATTTTCTCATTTCCTCATTCAACATCGTTTCAGAGAATTAACGGCTTAAGTTTACCCGGGTGAACGAACTTCTAACGGTGCTAAAGTCTCTGGCCTATACGGTTCTCATCTACTTTTAAAAGCTGAGTGCGCCTCTTGTCTATAAGAAGCCTATCAGAAAATGATAGTCATCAAGGACTTGAGGAGAGATCCTCCATAACTAGTTGTTTTTTTACGTCAATTTAGTTTCACCGGATGACTTCCTTGTTTCACTGACAACCATTCGACTCTAGAGCCTCTATCCCGCAGTGGAGACGTTGAAAAATCATTATCCTGTTGAAAAATTAATTTTTAATCTTGAGTTAATCTCCTGTGTTTCACTATGGTAGTATTCATTTACTCATAAGTGGTTTGCATTTCGCCTACGTATAATGGCTTCTAATGCTCTGTTATTCATTTTTCTTTAATTGTTTAGCTAATTTCCTCGTTTTTATACGCTTAGTAGGTTGCTTCACATATCGATGTAAAATATATTGTCTCATCTCCAATTTTTAGTACAGGAATGGAATAGAGATGTTTGTGTGAGTGCATCCATTGATGCTGGTCTAATTGTCATTATTCATTCCAAATGTATACAAAGTGGTTATTGTTTCTTCGTCTCAGTAAACTAGGGTATGTCTCCCCATGAACTAAACACTTATATATGAAACATGTATATATAGGCTGCCACCCACAGCTGTATACCTTGAAAATGGCACTACGTGCTGAAACCATGGTCGGTTAATTAAAAAAAAGTGTGGAAATAGACTTGTAAATTCATTATGCTTAACATAAAAGATTTCCACCGAATTACGCCGGAAAATGTAATTTTTATTTTAAACACTTAAATTTTTAAACTACACTTCCTCGGTACTCGATTCTATAGACAATGCTGTGAGTTTGGAAAGAAAGTATTCGAAAGCTTACATCTGTGGTACCTTCAATCATTTATATCCGCGTGATTCACGACATTGATTATGCATTTAATATTCAATTTAATATAAAAGACGTACTATTTTAAGTTCTCTTTGAACAAGTAAAGTCAACATCCAATTTTCAATTTCTTTGGGTGAAATGGCAAAGCTTAGTTTCACTTATTCTTTTGAGATTGATACCGTGCTGAGGGACGTAATTCAAATAATAAATGAACGCATTCCAGAGTGTGCGGCTCCTGAAGTATTTCCACAGGAATGTATGAACTCTCATATTCCTTTTCTGCCTATAAGCCTTCAGAGACCGCCTGTTTTCATTGAATTCGGCGTTGAACTGAGGATATTCATGTATACTTTTCCCTAGCATTACCAAATGTTAATAGAGTTTGATTGAGGGTTGGGTACTGAGCTTATTTCAATTTGGTTATTTTGCTAGCGCAGGGGTAATGTGAATTGCTTTTGGGCAAGGAACTCTGAAACTTTATTCGTGTACTACTTGTACATACCAGATTTAACGAAGAAACTTTCAAGTGTTGATATTTATGCTTGAATATCAATGGTATGCATCTCGTCATGCCATATTTTCCCCGAGAAATGGCTCACTAGAAAAGGATTGCATAGCTAAATGAAAGAGCATTCTTCATTTCTTTCCATAGAAGCTATTTATTACCAGTAATCCGGGACTAATTGGTGTAGTCAAAAGGTTTTGTCTCTTAACGCACTCGACACTCACGTCTGACAGATTAGAAAGCCGTTTATTTTATATCCACAACATCCATCAAGTGTAGTATGTGGTCGGGAATTTAATCAGCTCATTTTACTGTACGTTTTTATTCTTAGACACAAATTTCGTAAATATTGTTATGTTAATTAATGAAGAAATATCGATTAATTGACAAACATTCGTAGGAAAACTTTCAAAGGACTTGTAAATCATACGGTATGTTATACACTCTTCAAATACTCTAGGGTAATTCATGAAAATTATTCTGAATTAAGAGTGTATGTCCCTGTATAAATTCAATACTTTTTTCCAATGGTTCCTTAATCGCATCTTCTTCTTAAGTCCTCAACCCAAAGGTTGGTTGGCGGCAGTTCTCCATTCGCTACGATCTTGTGCCATTCTTTTCAACTGCACGTAAGTGGAGCAGCCTAACTCCTTCATTATTTGCCTCATAAACTCCAACCTAGGCCTGCCCCGGCAGTTGGTTCCCTCCACAGTGCCTTCTAAGATGGTGGCCAGTAATGTTTCGTGGCTTAATTGGTGCCCGATCTATATATTTCTTCTCTTTTTCAGTAACTTCAGCAGACAAGGGGACTCCCCCACACGTTTGAGAACCTCCTCGTTACTGACTTTGTCCAACCAGGGAATCATTAACATCCTCCTGAAACACCACATTTGGAATGTGGTGTTTCACCACCCTCCTCTCTTCTGACTTGCCCAACGTCCAGGTCTCACTGCCATATAAAAATATGCTCCACACATAGGTTTGAAGAAGGTGTTTTCTCAGGTCCAGGCCGATATTTCTGGATGTTAGGAGTTTCTCTTTTTGATAAAACGCATTCTTTGCCTGGTGAACTCTACTTACTAAGTCACTTTTGCTCCTTCCATCGGCTGTTATTTTGCTTCCCAGGTAGGTAAACTCCTCTACATTGTTTACTCGCCTGTCCCTTAAATACATTTCAGCTTGTCCACCATGCTTGCTAACCTTTAGTTCTTTGGTCTTCTCTACATTTGTTTTCATATTATATTCTGTTGTTAGGATGTCCTCCATTACTTCAAGTACCTCACTCAGATCCTTTTCGATCTCAGCCAGTAGTACAATATCATCAGCATATCCAGTTTTTTTCCATGGATCTTGACACCACCTAGCTTCCCTAACTTTTCTCTCATCTCATCTAGATCTCTCTGTATATAGTAGTTGAAGAGAATAGGTGTTAGAGAGCATCCTTGTATTACCCCTTGCCTTATAGTTGCTTCCTGCACATGGTCTCCACAGCGCACCACTGCCTTTTCCTTTTCATATAGGTTCCAGATTACTCTCCTGTCCTTGTATTTGATTCCTCCTTCTTTTAGTATTTGGAAAGTTGGTGCCCAACAAACCTTGTCAAAAGCCTTTTCTAGGTCTATGAAGGCCACAAAAGTGTCCTTGTTCTTTCTTAGTCGTCCATCGCATGTTAATTCTAATTTGTCTCTGACTAATTCACCCTTATTATGTCGGCCTTACATATTTTTTATGCGTAATTGTATCTAGATTATGGTTCAACAAATGCAAGTACCATACATTCATCGGGAATGTGAGATCAAGCTACTTCACTCTTTGCCATATTAGGAGCCATCGTGACGTAAATCATTGGGTGCTATATTTCTAACACGTTGCCGTGCCCTGCCTTGTCTCTCCTCAGCCCGTCTTTCGGCCTTTCCTGTTTGCTTGTCGAACTCTTTTTATGCTCGTATTTCCGTCAATTTTTTTCTTTCGCCACCCCTGAACCCAATCTCACCACTCCCTTACGCTCCACGGTCCCATCGACCTTTTTCTTTCGCAATGGCGACGGCCCACATCTGCCGCTGCACCCATCACTTCGAACCCCCCTTCCACGTCACCACTCCCTTTCCATCGTTTCCCTTTGCTTCCTTATAATCACATCCGATTGGGTTTGTGTGTGAGGGTGTACATCTCTGGTGCTATGGGTGTAATGCCGCCCGAAAACCTTTCCGTGCTATCCCGTCGAGTGCGGTAAAAGAAGTAGCACGCAACCTAAGGGTTTGCTATCCTAGCTGCCGAATCTATATTCCTTCATCATTGTCTTTCTTTTCTCCCGCGCGAACACACCGAGTGTTTTAAAAGCGATGGTTTCACTCTCGCAAAAATTCTTGGTGTTGCACAGGGGACGATTGTGGGACATTGGCTACGGAACTTTCAACATAGTTTGAAACATCTGTTTCTGTTGTAGTCATTGGTTTAGTGTAGGGCATGACGCGTTGTAAGTGCATGTTTTATCCACAGCTGCAATTATTAAGTCATCCATATTCGTTGTTTTTTATTTAATATCGAATTTTCGGGAACACCAGGCTAAACCAGGTTAAATTAAAAAATAATAATTCATGAATAAACATAAGCGTGATATCAAAAAATCTCATCTGATTATTTAAACATAGAAAACATTCGACGGAAGCCATCAAATTGAGCAGAATAAAACAATTCCTAGAGTCACAATTGCAAGTATACTATTCAGCATATATTTAGAAATATTTGAGAATATATTTGGCTATATATTTTCATTTGTTTCATTTTAGCTTAGGAAAATAAATGAATGTACATATGCTTACATTTTGAATTGATTGAACTGCGTAGTTCATATATCGTAATCCGATCAAGTTTCGTTGTATCTATGAACACGTTCACGAGATTATGGGATTATATATCTATAATCCGTGTAATTTATCTCGTTAATTATAGTTTTATCTTGTTGGATCGTAGTTTTCCGTGGCGTTCTGGATTCGTGGATCTCTTCATTCGTGGACTTCGACCTGAAGACGCCTGGTGGCTCTGTCGTCAGCCTATGGCTACCAACGCGGCGCAAATACGAAAAATGGAGAGATCCACAAATAGTTTTATCTTAGTTATTCCCCAATTTTCCCAGTATTTCTGCATATTTTTCCGCTGATTTAAACCTTTATAATTAAATTATATTGGGCACATGTGCTAAAACCTCAACCTTACGATTCTAACTTCCGTGTCGGTTAGAACATTTAATTGGGAACTGCGTAGAAATTTTATGCTTCGAGCTCTAGACATTCATGATGCTGTGACTCTAGGTTAGTGCCGTGACTAAAAAGTGCTGCGAAGTTTCTTACTTGCAGTTCTTTCTCTATTAGGGAAATATTTTCCTTGGTTTCTCTCTTTCATTTTGACTCTCTCCACTTACTGCCTGGAATTTCAAGCAGCTTCCTACGGAAACAATTCACCTTTCCTCATACCTTGATTTAATTTATTCCTCGCATTAGGACCCCTAACCGTATCATTAATTTATGCCACATAGCGCTCCGATTGTTGTTGGACTCAGTTTAAAATGCGAGATTTAACCATGTTTAAATGTAAACCGGTAGCGTATCATACCTCAAATCCCTTGAAAATTGTCTTATTTAAAAAAAAAAACGATGCATAATTGCATTTATTTCCGCAAAATCAGATTAATTCATGAGCTAAATGGTAAGGCAATCCGAAATAATTCTTTACTGCTTATTCCAAGTATTAAATGTACCTGGCTCGCGCGTACGTCCTAAAATTTACAATTTGCGACCCAAATTTTATATTAGGCAGGAAATACTAAGTGAGAGTTTCTGTGGAAATCAGTGCATCGAGCAGTGAGTAGAAATTAATGGCTCTGCGCATTTTGGCTTGCGTAATACGCAATGAAAAAACTTTGCTGTTGCTTATTTGCACCCTTTCGTGAAGTACACCGTTTTGTATGTGTTTATCTTTTTCATTTGCTTTCCTTTGCCTCGAATGGCCACTGTGATACAGTTTTATGACTAAATGCTAAATGTTTTAATTAACTTGTCACTAGCGTTTGGGTTAAACTTTCTGCGTATATTCTCTTGTGTTGATGGGATGCGTAAATTAGATAAATGGCGTGTAGATTATAATGTAGAAAGCAATTCATGTGACGACGAGATTGTCTTTTGTGGGTGAAAAGTTTTTAAGGTTTCTCATATTTTTTTAATGCTGGCGTATTTCTTTTACTCCCGCTTTTCTGCCTCTCACGTAAACTCACCTGCTTGGATTCCCAGGCAGGTTCCTAGCAAAACAATTCACCTTTCCTCATTGGCCTCTTGCATCCCTCCTTCCCTTCACATTAGGAGTTCTCCGCTCTCATTAAATTTCGCCATTAAGCGCAGTTATTGTTTTTGGCCTCGATCCAGAATTTGAGAGAGAGAGAGAGAGTCGTGAGACTCATCGAGCAACAACAGAATAAAAAAAAAGAAAATAGGAACGCCGTCTCGAAAGTTTATTCCATTAGCGTCGGCGTTCACCCTCGCACGTTCACTGTGCGTAATGAGTCGCTCAAAGCACCAACACCCAAGCACCAGCGAACACCCTCGCATCGAAAAATCTTCAGCGGCGAGTTGCCGAACTGCTATTCACGCTGCTCAGTTATTCGAGTGAAACCGCGTAATTGTACGAACGTTGCTGCCGCATTCATTTGTTCTTTTCTCCTCCTGCTGCTGCTCCTTTTTTGTTCCATGGACCCAAATTCGGCGCTAGTATCACCGGAATGTAGGGGAGGAATATAACTGCGTTAAGCGTGCTTATTTCGAAGGCTTTTCTCGGGAAATGCTCTGCGGTTTTGGAGCAATAATCATCCCCGATGAACGAACCCAATTATTCTCGTGGAATAGCTTGTCCTCGAGGCAGTTTGCACAAAAGAAACATTTTTGCAGATTCCTTTTACAAACACCTCGACCCTTGTATCTCGTGCTAACCGATGTTTAATTGGGAGAGGATGCTAGGATACATCTATGCTCGGTAAGCATTGTCATCTCGATATTCTTTTGCCATGTGATGAGCTCATCCTTCATCTCATTACCATATTGTCTCTCATTATAACTTTTCCTAATCGTCCTTTCTAATCTTCTTATGCCAGATCATACTTTTCTAAACTGACAACAGTTACACTATCGGAAATTTAGCCGTTTGAATAAATGATCTTCCTCGCCCACCAACCTTATTCATAGATGTACCACTATTCATAGATGTTTACTTACAATGAGGCATCGTCAAAATGTAGATTCCGAAAAATATCACTTCATAGACAGTTGAAACTTAAACTACAACATCCTTTTAGGCTTAGTCTACAGAGCTTATGGACAGAGCCATGGTTATTTAAAGGAATTCCAAAGAATAGATCCAATGTTTTTTCAAACTGCCGAAAAGTCGGCGATTGAATATGCTTAAATTACATTGAGAAAAGAATCACCCTGGATCAGCAAGGAACTATGAATCTTTGAGTTGGTGGATCAATGCGTTAAACCACCATGATAAACAGATTTCATAATTGTTACGGCAATTTTGGAAGATACAGGTGAACTAAAATTCAATCCCCTGTTCTTCAAGGAATGCAATGCAAAAGGGAAAAAAGTAGGTATTTGAAAGGAGTCACAACGCGTGCAGTTGAATCCTATTATCGCTCACTAATTCTATTAAGCCATGATAAGCTGCGTATGCAGTGATTTTCACACTGTAGAATGGCAACGAAATACGCAATATTTACCATGAGAAGGAATCGGCCTGGACCTGTAAACGAACCACGAAACTTTGATTTAGATTGATTATGAAAACTTGACATAATTAATAGGTTTTCTTTCTTGTCATACCGGAAAATACGCCATTTTTTGTTAAGCGAGCCTCACGAGCACGCATGAAAGAAATTAATCCGATGCATGATCAAATACAAGTTCGAGCATATTCGCTGATATGATTGTTTTCCAGAATCTTGTGATACAGAATCAGCCTGCTGGATAACCAGAAAAATCGTTATTATACTCGCTGAGCTTCTTTATTTCATAAATAATGCGGTACTAGTACGATTATTGCTCCCAGTTGCTATCGAACAATTCGCTATTAGCTATCGAACAATCTTGTTAGTGTATTCAGTCGCAGTGCGATCTTGAATTTAAGAAACATGCACCTCCTGTGGCTATTACTAAGTGCGAGGCAACAATTAATAAAAATGCCCCGAGTGTTGTTAAGATTGCCTGCTGCCTTAGGTTGATTAATTCTAATCGACATGCACCTTGATATGAATAAAAATACCACTCCCTCGCCAGGACAAGTTCAATTGCGAAACCCTCTAAAACGAATCCAATCATATGCCATAGGAGTACTCAACATCAAGTGCTTGATCAAGTATTGTGTGACAACGGCTTAAACATAGCACCATCCGTCTCTGCCTCTACGAGTGTATGTGAACGCGGCATTATCCTCGGCGATTTGCTTTCCCATTTCCTTTATGACTCCTTCCGACTTCAATACGATCCCTACCATCATCTCCTTCCCTGCCCATCCTCCACTTTCATCCCCCACACCAGGAGTTCATTGTCTCCATGTCGCCAGCTCCGAGAGCCCGTTTCCTGGCCGATTAAACAGAGTTGCATTAAAATCGAAAGGAAAGAAAAAATTCGGGAAAGGAGCATCTTAAGTGGTTTCTGAGGCTGACGCTTCAAAGCACATCGTGTGCGCGGAATAATTTGTTAAGTGCTACTTATTTAATTCGTGCATTTATAGTTAGAGGAACGTACCTTCAATGTTGGTGATAATACTTCCCTCTCCCATTGGCTAGGTGCAAGTTTCAAACTCTCAAAAGAACCGTTTAACTGTGCCTCGGAAGGTTTCTCGGGAGCAAAGATTTACTGTTGAAAAAGGGAATTTCCTATGGATTTGCCATTTATTCCTTAGCCATGTACTTTGACAGTCATGCCATTCGAGAATTTAGCCTGAATATTTCTAGCCTTATTTTAATTCGTCTCCGAAGCCTTTTCATAATACTTTTACGTCGATATTTGTTAGAAACATTAAAAATTACCAACAATTTTTTCTTCGCAGTGGAAATGGGAGTCAGTATGGCACTTTAGTTATTGCTTCTTTTCAGCAGTATTATGACAGCTTCAGCTCAGCAGCTTCAAGACACGCTTATGTCTTCGAATTATTGGCGGCTCCATACATTTATTACCTTTAAGTAATTCATCACTAGAGTTGACTGATTGGCATTGGGAGAGTGTCGTCTCCTTGGATTTTGATAAGGTTTTAACCGTTTTTTTTTCATGAGAAATAATGCGTATTAGTGTATATACTTTTATTTATATTTGGTTTTTGATATTCATCAGATTTATTTAAATTAATAATGACAGCTTTTAACGATTTTGTTTGCTTCAAGGGATAAAAGTATACCTGAGAAAATTCCTGCTTTGCACAATTTACGTGTGTTCTTTTTTGTTGCTTCTCATGGTTATCGTCTCGTGATGTGATCTCGTATTAATTTGAAAATAGTTATTAAATATATTAGCTTTGCATGACTCATCTTGTTTTTTAGCGAAGTAATGCATTGCTTTTGCCTCGTTCAAGTATTCATCATTTTATTAACTTGACTTCCAGGATGGCCAATTTATTTGGTGAGACTTGTTCTTTTTTAATATTTATATTCAAGCAGTCTTCTCCAAAGAATCTATGAAAATAAATGTGGGCAAGAATGTGCGCACACGTGCAATATTTCACTATTCTTTTAATTTCATGTGTTTTGAGTTATTTTCTGTTTATTATTTTTATGGATGCTCATAGTTGTTAGCATAGGATTTTATACCCTTGCACCCTTAGGTTCTTGTAGCGCCATCTGCGACTCAAAAGTTCGATATGATTGACATCCACGAAGCGCAATTTAGAATATATTTCAATGGGTTAAATTGCATGACCTTACGCACTTAGAGTATGATATGTTCCTGTTATTCAGCATGCTATTTACCAAAATTAAAAGGGCTCTTCTAGAAATGTGAGTTTACGTTAATAGCAAAGTTGGAAAAATAATGTTAATCGCAAATGGTGTAATTCATTTTACACCAAGCTATATCCTAACCCCTCATGATTGAGAGTCTGCTCCACTGTATCGTTAACAGCAAACATTAATCCTAAATTTATCTATCTTATAAACCTGCAACTGGCGGGATGGTCAAAGTCAATAAATCTTCTTTTCGAATGCATCCGAAATCTTTTTCTCGTTAATTAATTATTGTTCTTTTGCGGTCACTAGGTCACCTACATTTTAATTGTGATAACAATAATTTAAAAAAAAACTTTTTCCAAACAATGTTTTTAATAATATATTTAACATATTTTTTACGTTAAATATATGATCTTATCACTTTTTTATATCATTAATGAACCAAACAAGTAATCAAAATTACATCATCATATACCAAATAGTGTTATTTCCATAATATTTTTTATAATAATGGAAATTGAAATTTTAAACAAGGATGATCAATGTATAGAAATAGAATTGGATATCAATTTTAGTATAGGATAATAGGTTTTCATCAATAATGAAAAAAAATTGGAGAAAAAGAATAATAGTGCAGTTGAGGTCCTGCTAAGCCAAAGCGGCTTGTCAGCAGGTGCCTTTAGTTGAAAAATATTTTTTTTTGCTGTGTAGCGTTTTGGACAATTAAGAGCTTAACAATGTTAGCCTATGAGCCACTCTTTTAGTGATTTTTTAAGAACAGATATGCTATTAATATCATGCATTGATATAATTAATTTGTTTAACAACCCAGGGACTACATGTGCCAAAGATCTCTTGCCATGGAGGTTAAAATACTTCGGTACAGACAACCTATTTATTCGACGCAGTTGCATGTCAGTATAAATCACACGTTTCTTTATTAATTTGCTGTCAAAGAAGTTGTCACAAATTAACACATATTCATACAATTCTTTTAATGGTAACAAACATTGATTCCTATTTACTTCTCTCACATTGTTTTCCTTGACCATTAAATGCGCAACCATTTTATTTTGTAAAGTAATAACATTGTTTTCCTTGACCATCAAATGCTCAACCATTTTATTTTGTAAAGTAATAACCTTATTGAGCAAGGTGGAGTTTGTGCTACCCCAAATCGTCAAACCATAACGTATTACGGCCTCAGCTAAGCCTTGATACATTAATCTTTTCAACTCATGAGGCAAATTTTTTATGCTGGACTCATGATAACAACTTAATTGTGAATGAAAATAAATCCAAAGTTATGCATGTTGTGACAAAGATCTCTCAGAAAAAAATACTAAAAATTTCCAAACATTCACATAACTGCTTACATGTAGGCTCAATAAATTGTAAATGCCCAATGTTAGAACAAGTAACTAAGTATAAATATTTGGGTATAATAATTGATGATGCATTCAAATTTAATAACCATGTAATTGCATTAAATACAAGATTAAGAAGAATATTATATCAAATGTACTACATTAAAGAATTAATTCCATTTTCTGCTCTGAAATTAGTATACTGTGGATTAGTTGAGAACCTAATAAGATATGGTCTCACTATATGGGGAAATGTAAATAGTATGTACCATAAGTTATTAATTAAAAAACAAATAAATTCATTAAAGTCTTGTGTAGAAAAATAGATAAAACAAACACAAATATTGAAGACATGTACAAATATTTAGGCATTTTGAGGCTAGACAAATTATATAGATATATCATAATCCAGGACAACTACTTTTGTAAAACTTATAAAAAAATACGTTACTTTAAAAATATTGAAATTCTCCGTTTTGTAAGAAATTTTATTGTTCCTCTGCGTTACACAAGGTATGGTAATAATACATTTAAAGTGGTTGTACCAAAAGAATTTAATCAAACACCATATAGTATAAGTACATTAACTACAATAAATGAAGTTAAGGTTAAAATTAAAAAATAGTTGCTAGAAGATCAAAATGATTGGTAATAGAAACTGTGTAATCACGTATTATATTATTTACTAAAAGCTTCACAAATATACTGGATATTTGAATAGATATATAAAAATATGTTGTGTGTACATTTGTACTTAATTGAATTTAATTGAGTATTTATGAGTAAGTATATATGTTATGTAAACAGGGAAAAATGTATGTATATATAAAGGAGTCGTTGCCATATTTTTTCATGATGTCGTGGAACCCGCTGACAAGTCCTTGAGACTTAGCGGGGCCTAAAGTGTTTTGTTAATGGCATTAATATGTATTAATATGTAAATAGTGCTTTAGGTTCGACATTGGAAACAAAATACACCTTAGTTTGTCACATATATAGATGATATGATTAATAAAACTAATTCTCTAAACTCAAAATAAAACTCATCTAAAACTATTCCGAAGTATTATAGGTGTTTAACTTGGGTTATTTTTGCACACGAAAAGTACCTATTGCACGCATTTCTCGGTTGGCCACCCTGGTTGGAGTGTAAACAAAGGTGTGTGTGTAGTGTAAGGCCTAAGGTTTGTCTTTTTTCCTTCACATTTAAAAACTTCAAGGAGTATGTCTTATTATTGTTAATAATTATTTTATTATCGTGACACCATAATTGCAAGGAATACAAATCGTTTTTTTAATTTCCGTTGGGCCACCTCAAAACATCTGCCTGTGGATAGTAATGCAATGTCGTCTTCATTCATAAAAATCTTGCAGTTTCTAATATGTTGAACAATGTCATTTATGTATATATATATATATATATATATATATATATATATATATATATATAAATATTATAAACAGAATTGGTCCTAATTATGAACCCTGGAGAACTCCAGATTGGATAGTTTTCATTCCACTGAAGTGATCGAGAATTTTTATAGTTAGTTTTCTATTAGTAAGGTAGGATTTTATCCAGTTCATCGGCGGTCCACGTGTACCAGCCCGTTCCAACTTATCCAACAGTATGTAAATATCGATAGTATCGAAGGCTTTTCGGAAGTCGATAAAGACTGCAAGTACGGAGTAGTTTTTGTTTAGTTTAGAGCGAACGTTCTCGCTAAAGTCTTCAAGTAACATTTCAGTACTTTTGTGTTGTTTTTGCGCATAAACTATGTGTGTGTATTTTCTCGGTGAGAACACCTTTACTAGTTGAAGGTATAACTGTATTTCAAGGAATAACTGTAACCCCAGCCATCATCATTATCATTTTGTTGTATTTGCTATTGTGTGAAAATATTCACCATACTTTGTTATTATTAGTTGTATTTTTGTTTGACGTGCATTTGCATTTCGCAGTTCGTCTGCCACTTGCAGACAGGGGCAAAAGAACACGAATAATCACCCCTCCGGCCCAACAATGCTTATCTTCGGTGGCTAATCGGGAGTAGGTGTTTTCAGCGTGGTATGCCATTACTGAACAGAATCATTTTACAATGATGCCTTTACTATGTTGTTATTGTGAGCGTAGAAGCTCTCGGAATTCAGGTTATTTTATATTATATCCTCTGTAATGTGCCTGTGCGCTTGAAACTAATTTCCTGAAGTAAATTGGTTTCTCTACGCCTCACAAGAAATAGGCGTGCTTAGATAGAATCACTTGTACTTGGAGAACGTATAAAAACATATTTCTAACTCATCTCTGTCGTCTCCATTAACCAGCTGGGTCATTTCATGGATATCTTTGCAATATTTTGGATATCCATTTATCTCAAAACTTTGAGACTTCCAGTATAAATCTGTTGTAATTAACGGTAATTGGAAAAGTTGAATTTACGATGAACACTTACATTATCTCTCAAATGTCTCGACTAATGGAGAAGGATATGGGATCAGAAAATTAAAATCCTTCGGGATCATAGTGTTCATCATATATGCAGTGGACGATTGATAGTCATGTCTCCCTTATTAAATATTTTGAATTTATTCGCCTTATAAATATGATCGCCCAGTTAGTCCGTATTAATTTTCAGTGATCGACCTCGTTTTTTTCCACCTTTTTTTCCTATGAACTGAAAATTTGCTTTAATGGCATTATAACGTAAAGTTTTTGTTTATTGTATTCTGCACTTCTTAGTTTGGTAATATTTGACGCATCTGTTCGAATGCCCTTTGCATGTATGCACATACTACTCTTGATCCATTTGATTTATCGCTGTCTCTCCTCTAGAATACTGAGACATATTGCACTCATTTTAAATTTTAGGTTTTGTTTTTTTTTCCTGGTGTATTATCCTGGTGACGGCCTCTTGGGTCTTCCACCTGAAGAGATATTTGTTGGCCGACCTTTCGGCAGCTAACTCCGCCGTCGTCTTCAGCGCTATACCAGCTGGAAATTCTGTATCCTTTTATCCCACGACTCCGGTCAGATGGCATCTGTTAGGCGGTCGCCAATTTTTCCCCTTTCCGCCTTAATCTTGAGAAGCGCGGGTTTCCACGCCACCCTCAACGCGTACCCAGAGTCGCGGTTAGGGTTTCTAGCTTCCAGCCATGTCTAAATCGTTGTCAAACTAAATACGATGGTCCCTCCCAAGGCTGTGTTCCGCTACCTATGATTTTTCCCGGTGACTCAGGCGGCTACACCTCCCTTGCTGTGTTCCTTAATCCGAGTCTCAATCATTTGGCCTGTCTCGCCTATGTACAAATCTCCTTGCTTTGGCCGAAATTCTTACCTGCTCTTATATCTGAGAAGGCTTACCAAAACAGCCCAAATCTTTATCACAGGAGCAGAATAAAATGTCGGCGAAACCACTACTTTAAGTGAAGTAAGGTCAGTTGTCGTAATATTTGGTTATATACTTCAACTCTAATTATTGAATGCATTGAGGTAACGCTTTAATTACGGATTTCTTGAGCTTTGCAAAGGTGATATGACTTCTGATGATTCAGCCAGAGCCTTTTAGGCAATATAATTATAATACCCATGATACTGGGATAATATTCAACCAGGCATGGTAAAACTGGGTCTAGCAGTATAAATTCGTGATTACTAAGAAAAATACCTGAATGAGAAACACTGGTATGGACAGGATGTTGATACTTTTAGCCATTATCTAAAGTTTTTTTCCATAATCGTGAGCCGTCTTATATATCCAGGGACGAGAGTCCTCGGCTTCACCATGGTTATAGTAGGAACGGAATTAAATATGATTGAAGTCTCTGAAAAAATTGCTGCCGTTTTCTTTATATTCTTGCTTTTGCAATGCGAGGTTTTAATAGCCCATTTCATAACTCATCAATAGGACCATCCCTTGGCTCCCTTACGGTTCAATCACGGCGATTCACATTGAACAAAATTGTATAACTTAACATAGTTCAACAGGGACATGAAAATAAAATAGATTTGATTTACGATGCACGTTCAGAACTTTTCACAGTTGATGTGACTAATTTAACTTTCAAATTATTTGGTTAAGTTAGCCAATCAGGAAGTAGAGTTATTCCTTAGTTGGCCACTCAGAAGCTACCTTGCCAATAAAGCATGCGCCTCAAGGAAGATAAATGTTGGAGAAAACATAAGTTAATTAAGATAGAGCGCTTCTCTCAGTGGTAGTTTGCGAGTAATTGTTTGAATGTTGTACAATGGATCAAAAATTTATTGATCACTAATGAAATTGAAAGCCTAATCCCGGCGTAGAAATGGAATCATTAATGCACTCTCTTCATTTTAGAACAAGAAATATCAAATATCAAGTTAAGGACAGAGGAAAGTGTTGTTATTGGCTGCCTTGAAGGCACGAATGAAGGTAGGTGGAGCATAAGCTGTGTTATTTCTCTCTATTTGATGCGGATTTAAAATGTCAGCGATTAAAAGAATCCACATTTAAATTCATGGTGAAACAATGGAGGCTATCTTGGATAGTGGATATTCTAGAAGAAGCAATTCCATTTTTGAACTTAAGGAAAGACGTTTATTCTCATTATCTGGTTCGAAGACACGGGTGATTGCAACCTAGTTACGCAAAACATGTTTCTGAATAATGTACTCGTGCTCGACTGAAAATGGCTTAAAGGTGTCGGGATAGTCTCATGTGCCAAATTCTGTCGTTCCCACTGCTTTCTTATTTTATCTCGCCGAGGTTTGAACCCATTATGGAGACCCTCTTGTCTAGATTCAATCCATTCCTTCATTCCTCCTCCTTCGCCCTTCCTCTTTTGCACCAGCGCTTTTCTTTCTTTCCTATCACTCCATTCCCTCGTCCACCTTCCCTTATCAGCCTCCCCGCACAACCCTCATCGTCCTCCCATTTCTTTTTATCTCCATCCCTCCCAACTACTCAGTTCCAACCCCCTCCATCCTCTCCTCACCCCCCTCCCAATTCCATCCTTTCAAAAAATAAAAAGACTTTTGCTATCGCTCACACTTTTTGTCCTTTTCCTCGTTTTCCGAAGTCTCTCTCCTTCCATCTCCTTGAGGCATCTCAAATCCCTACGCCTTCTCTCTTTCTCTTATCTTTTCCCGTTTTCCCTCCCCTGTCTCTTGATTCGCTTCTTCAACTCCTTTCGATCCCACCCCTAGTTAAACCGGATGTCTGTATTGCCATGTCAGCTTTTGTTCTGATCACCAGAACCCTGTGACCGAAATAGAACCAGCTGCCACGCATCTCCCTGAATTGAATCTGCCATTAGAAAAAATCAGCAGACATATTCAAAGCATTGCAGTTTCAGCGGGAGTCTCCCGCTTTGGAAATACTGATTGATTTATGAAATAAGCAGCTGTAGCAGAGGTTGCGTGAAATTAGATGTTGCCTAATTGGTGAAAGATTTAGGCTTGGAGATACTAGTTACCTATCCTAGTCCTAGTGATGTGGTTTTTTTCAGAGTGAGTTTCACAAATTTGAGAAATGATTAGACAAAAGATATAGAAAAATTTCAGATACGTGTTAAGTGGGAAAATTCGAATGTGAAAGTGAAGTGGAAAAATCTGACATTAATAAATCATTATTTCTCTTAACCGGGATGGAGACTCTGGTCTCCAAATTTCGACTCAGATTCTTTTACTAGTCAAACTAGCATATTATCTGAATTCAAGGAAAATATCAGAGGGTGAATAAAAACGATTTTTAAAAATTTCAACGTGTCTAGCTTTGATTGGATTGGCGCTACCCTACCGGAGTGATTAAGAAACATAGAATATAAGTTGTTAGTAAATTATTTTTGTCCAACGTTTAGTGTGATACTATTTAAAAGTTTTTTTGCCCATACATAAGTCTAATACGAAAATTTGAAGTGCTAGTTTTTTATAGCCAAGATGAGAAATGACAGCTCCGACCGAGACCCACAGGTAGATGACGGAGTGATTACGTCTCCATGATGGAATTTTCTTGTAATTCTTTTAATAAAAAATCATGAAAGCCGTCTCAACGAAATTCAAGATGAGGAAATATATTTGTAAAATATGGACAGAGGAAACGATACTGATGTTTCTTGAATATAATTTGATTGTGAAATTTCTTAGAAAGCTTGGGGAGAAAAATCACTGTCGTTACGTGAAGGTCATCGGGAGTCAAATTTTTTTTAAAGGCTTCATTGTGCAAAGCAGTTGGAAAATGGAGTTTTCAAAATCTCTCAAAGCTACTTATATTTTAGTATTTGCAACGACGGCCCATCAAATACGTTTCTCTCTCAGGAATATGAAAACAAATGTACTAGACTCCTGATAGCGACTGTTACTGCATTCTCTTTTGATATTACTTATTTCACAAATCCTGAAAAATATACTCAAAATGCTGCATCAAATCACGTGAGAACCGAAATCTATAATATTCTACGAAAGGAGCACAAATAAAATTAACACAAAAACCGTATACAATATTCAGCTAATTACCTCCTCATCTATTACGGTGCTTCTAACGCAAACAACTTTGGTTTGTCTGTTTGGAGGAAATAAATTTGGAGCTGCTATACCAACGCCGTTGGAACTCTTACTGTGTCACCTAACAAATTCTTTGTCTTAAACCTTTCTTCTCCTTCCTCTCCCACCGTATCTCACGACGATTCTACTTATTCTCCTCTTCTTCACTTATCTACCGTCTTTTACATAACTCCCTCTCTCTTTCACCGATCTTTCTTTTGAGCCCTCATCTTTCCATCTCGTTTTTCGTAAATTCTTTCATTTTTTCATTCAAGGTATATCTGAAAATGCTAAGGTTCTTATCATTTTTTCCTTTCATTCTCCGATTCCAACGTTCAACCTCACCCACGTACGGTTTCCAATCTCAGTCCCACACACTTTTTTTCCTCTAAGCACATTTTTTTCAAAAAGGCTGGATCGCACAAAAAATAATGTTTTCTTTTCGTGAGTATGATGGCTTTCGCTCGTCAACGGCTCTTAATTTGCATTCCGAATAAAAAGAATGGGTCATATACGCATGCATCTCAATATTGCTCGAGGGTTATCGTTTCCGCTTTTTTGTAATCTCCAGCATTTGATACTCGGGGATGTAATGACTCATGCTGAGTTCTTCATTAGCGTTTATGGGGAAGGAAGAACTGATCCCTCATGGTACTCAGGTATACTGAAAAAGGTTGTGCTGCCCTTCCCATGGTAAGTGATTTTTCAAGTGCTTATTATAATGTTATGAAAGGTAGTTTCCTAGCGCATAGAAATCTGCAAATGTAATCGTTTTGAAGCCTTTTTTTGTAATAACATTCCTGTAATACGCCTCTTTCTTATATTTTTGATTATGAAGTACATTTTTATCATACCTGTAGTAGATTCTCAATAAATTTACAACCTCCGAAATAGACTGAAATGTTAACAAGAAGTAGTAATAGCCAGCCTAAAAATAAATCGTGTTTAGAAAAAAACTGTTACAAATTCGAAGGCATTGTTTTCATCATTTTAATCAGTACATTTATTCCTTGCTGTTGATAGAAAGGAATTAGTTTAGGCTTATTTGGAAAATAACTCTGCTTCAAATCCATGAGCACAATGAACTAAGAAAAACGCGCCAAAATGTATCTCAAACAAGTACATTATTTGGCAAAGGGCCTATACCACACTTGCGGTTATTTTTTTCTAGTACTTGTTGAAATTGTAGGAAAAGAAGTTTTAAACTATAAGGAGTAGTACCCCACACTGCTGTAAGCCAAAAAAATCCCCAAATGCAAAAAAAAAATGTTCAACTCTCAGGAGAGGTCGACAAATTATAACTGTAATCAGTTGAAAATTACGCTTTTATATATAATTATTCTCTAAACTCGCCATTGGTCGCGCAATGAGATTTTCTCTCACACCAAATTTAAACTTGTACTCACTTTGTAATCATGAGTTAGAATCAGTTGCCTTTCCTTCTAGCTGACTTTTTATCTCATCCTATTGACCGACCGTCTCAAAACGTATAAATGGAGAGTCCGCAGCTGTGTAATGATGTGTCTGATACCGTCGGCTACAAGGTGTGAGACTTCTTCTCATCGAGCGACCACTGACGTTAATGTTTTAGTATCACTCAGTCGCGTTACACTCTCGCAGTATGCGGGCAAAGTTGATTCATTTCGTGGAAAGCAGATATTTTAATGCACATTTATGTGTAATAAGAATGCATGTCCTCATAAATAAATATTTCTTAAAGAGAAGGATAATTTTCTTCATTTATACCCAACGATAACATCGCCAGTAAAATTAGCAATGATTATCTTATTGCATCAGTAATTGTGTATCTGTGGAAATCATTGTTTCAAACGAACATTTAGAGAAATAAATTTTATCTAAATATAGTGTAATATACTGCCAATAAACGCTCTATTCTAGATAATCAATGATACATCTGAGTGTGAGAAAAAGTCTCACGCGCGACCGCTCGCGTGATAGGTAGCTTAGCGACCACTCCCGGGTTAATAAGAATCATTCTTTTTTTTCTCTCTCTCTTCTCTTTCTCTTCTTATTTTCTTCCAATTGCGTAAGTACATATTATTTTCCTAAGAGAATGGTAATACCTCCCATGAATGGTAATTGTGTCCGTATTAACATATTTTTTCTCACTGCTTGAGCTTGCTTTGGTTCTGCATCATCATCAGAATTGCGTATCTAAAAATTATTTAATAAATTAAAGCATTTCATGCTCCAAATTTTTTGTGGATTATTCCGATTATTCCGTTAAAACTCACATTTCATTTCATGTCATTGTTAAATCGAGTTGAAATAGTTATCTGGCTGACAGAAATTTTCACCAAATGTTCATGTTTTTTATTGTGATGAATTTGTGAATATTTATGCTTTTTGATATTTGAAATTCTCAATAAATTAGTAGGAACACCTTTTGTTAATTCCTTTACAAATTTAAATATTACATACCGTCCCGAATTCCAGTTTTTTCATAAATTAATCTTTGAAAATAAATTTTATTTCAGAACATAATGCAGGAAACTTCATATACCTCCGAATACCTAGGGATTTGTACTTGAGGAAAATGTACTCTTTGGAATTAGATCGACCGTTATTTGGATCCGAGGGAGAAAAATTGAGAGAGTGAACTTTTTTTTGCCGTGCCTTTGTTATTTTTTTCTTTTCATTCCCCTTTACTGTTTACTTTTGCCTGTTAAAGATGGGTCTTTTGTTTTCGCTGTTTCTCTCCTTTCTTCCCCAAGAACACCGTTTGCCACTTGCAACAAAATGGAGGTCAAGGCGCGGTAATGCGGAAAAACAAATTGTTTCCTGTGCAAGAAACTGCCACAAAGCCTTTTTCATGTTTTCTTGAACACGGGATCCTCCTCCTCTTTCGCACAGGTGCTTATTTAGTTTCTCTCATTGCTAACTCATTTCCTTTTATTCACTGCGTATGTCTCTCGATGTGTGACACTTTAACGTTATACTTTTCTACTTTCGTCATTTTAGTGACTATAACTATTGAATTATTATTATTTAGAGGGTGATCGTGCAATACTATCCTTGATACCATGGAAAATTCTCTCAATTCAATACCTTTTCTACGTGGAATATTCAGGAATTCTTATTGATCATTATTTTAATTCACAAAATCTGCAAACTTAAACTGTCAATCTTCTCTGTTATTTGGCTGTTATCTTGACATTGGTCGCTGCTGTACATGATCCATATTAATGTTTATATGATATACATACCTAATTTCAGACTTAAATAGCTAGTTGACTGACAATAGAATGAAATTCATACCCTCCAAAAAAAGGATGATTCTCCTTTATTAGGGATTAAGTAAGAATTGATTTCTCATTGATCTTTCTAGGTTTTCTTATGGCATGGAATAATGCGAGAACATTTTGTCAAATCAAGTCCAAGGTCTCACATAACCTATTTGAGAGAATCTTGCTGGACCTGCTGCTTTATTTCAAATCACGAAGGCATGAGTTTGGCCGATATTTAATCACTTATGCTATGAGCCAATTATTTTTTTATTGTCTTTTTCCTCAAAAGATAATGATATTCGCCAATTATTTACCAAACCATCTTTCCTTTGCCTTGAGCATTATTATTATTTATGTTTTAGTGTTTAAAGTATATTTTCCTTCTCCTTCACTAGTGACGATCGACAGGTAGCCGGTAGTCTTTTGCTGTTCTTTAAGCTGTGGTTATTAGGTATTTTTTTCTTAATGTTGTTTCTTCATCTACTATTTCTACTCTTTATTTTGTATGTAGACAAACATATTTTGATTTCTTTATAATACATGCCTAAATTACAAAATATAATTCGAAATATTCAATGTTGTAATTTGCATACTGTAAAATTTGAGTGTTGTACCGAATAGATGTGTTGGCTGTTGGTTTACCAACTGCTAAGACGGAAACTAGCATTGGGTTTGGAGAAGGTCCAATTATTGAGTTCCTATTCGTTTTCCTGACGAATTTACTTTCAATGCTTTTTTTTATTCTAATTGACCAGAAAGATAAATATCTTCGAGGCTGTAGAGGTCTTTTATACAGGCTCCTCATCAACTCATATTTTAATAATATTTATTATAGTCTCTATTAGGATTATCTTGAACGATATATTTTCTTAAGGGTCATCTTTGTGAAAAATTTAGCTCTCAAAAAAATGGAGGTCTTTATTCATTTATATTTTCAAATTAGGTTCCAGTGTTCCACACGAAAGAAGTTCCTCGCTCGTACTAATTTAATTTCTCCCAAACATTTTCACGGTTCAATTTTTTTGGCCCGGCAAGGCTCTATTTAGCTGATCTCTTCTGTAATTGGAGGAGGCGGGATTTGGGAAAAACATTCATTTTTCCGCCCAGAGTGTCATTGGTTAGGCTTCCGAATGGAAAGAATTCAGAGAAAAGGACATATTATCTCGATAACGCTGGAATGAATTGTAGAATGCCTTATGTTCACGCCAATTTACATAATAGTTAAGCAGTTTCTCCTCAAGTTTCATCACTATTTCTTATCGAGAAGAGTATTATCCATGAGCACGTGTTTCTTAGGAATATTTAATTTTAGTAATTAGAAAAAAATTGTGCATGATGACAATGTATTTTATTTCTATTTTGCATAAGTAAACCTGAAGATTTATAAAATACCAATACAGTTTACTAATGGGAAGGTGAAGAGGAGAACTGTAATGAATAAATACTGCGTGATGGTGTAAATCATTGATGCATTTAGTCGTGGAGTATGGGTACGTTCGACCCTGAAGAATTTATAATTAATGTTGATGCTTTAGCCTTAGAACTGCCTCTAAAAGAATTCCACTTCCAATTGCATGATCGTTTCACACGGAGCCATCAATGTTACGCTTAAAATTGCGCTGGGGGAAGGAGCTGGTGGGTGGAATACCTTCTCGATCTGATCGACTGAGAAGAGGGTTTAATAAAATTAAGCGAAATGATTGAGGTCAATATACTTAAATTATCCTCCGAAGTCCCTGTTGCCTACCCCTTCTCTGAGTTTCCTTCATCTGACCTCCATTTCAGGTCTTATGATATAAAATATCAAACGATATCTTATCATATGATATCGAATATCGTTTCAAATCGCCGTGTCGCATATCGTATAGTTTCTTATGGTCTTGAATTTGGCATTTGAATACGTCCTGATGAACAAAATTAAGATGTGATATCCGTGGTATATCGTGTATCGTTGCCTGTGCACCGCAATATTGCCCATAGATTCCCGCAAACTCTTGTCCTCAAGCCTCAAACATCCCACAACATCCCGCATCCCCACAAACCAGTTTGATATTACGATGAAACGACTTCGAACTGTGATATTATAGACACATGGAATCGCAAAAATAATCCTCTTTCCTGTGATTAATGAGTTGTGATATAATGCCATATGTAATGTTGTGTGATGTGAGTTAAACTTGTGACCACGTTGAAGAAAGTAATTTACTGTGTAATTAGGATAATGTACGATGTGTTAAATAGCGTGCATTTGATTTTATTTCCAATTGTTAAATTAGTTAACACTAAATGGAAGGCAGTGGCATGCTTTGGTGTTTTCGAGTTGTGAGTTCAATCCCTCAACTCTATCCTTTGCTTTCAATCCCTATCCTAATTTTTTGTTCAATTTTTTTCAAGCAATAATTACAGGGCTATAGCATAGTAAAATATCAATGAAGATAGCGTAGGTGTACTCAGATATGAGGTATGCCTAAGTTAGGCTAGGTTCATGCTGTGACATGGAGAAATATTTTATGTAAATGCGATTTTTATGTGCAGTATCATGCGATTGGCATATAATGTTTTTTCAATACACGAGTTTGTACTTAATTCGATTCACTTTATTTGGAGGGAATTCGCTAATTTCTTTTGCATTTAACTCATATTAAATCGCATATACGCCCATTTCCTTCAGTGGTTTGGTAATGAAATCTCTACCCTGGTGGGACTCAAACCTGCGACCTCCGGATTGGCAGTTGATGGTGCTACCATGCCACCATTGAGTACCGTAATATCGATCGTGATATTAATATCGCACACGTGAAATTTCTACCTATATGGGATTCGAACCAACTATCTCCGGATTGATATTCGAGGACAATAACACGTTGCCAGGCCTCGAGGCCGGAAATCTCGATGGCGATATTAATATCGTGATACGATACAGGAGTTGGGATTTCGCACGGGTCCAATTACGTCCCGTCTTCCCCTTTCTCCCTTTTAGGCTCCCCCCTCTCCTCTCCTCCCGCTCCTCCCACTCCCAACTCTCCGAGTCTTTTGATGGTCCTCCAACCCATTTATAATTGCTTCCCTTTCTACCCCCACTCCCCGAAACTCTCCTACCGTTGCCTCCCTCTTTGTCCTCTCCTCCCCCAATCCCTCCCTCTCCTATTACCTCTCTTCCTCCTCCTCCTCCACCCCCATTCCCTCCCTCCTACTTCTCCGAACTCTTTCAAGCATGGCGGACGCCGCCTTTTTAGCATTCGTTCTGCCTACTTCATTATCTTTTGAGCGATGCGTCATAGTCTGCCCAGGAACACTCCCATCTCGCCCTTCCCATCTCTTGTACCACTTCCTTCTCTCTTTCTCTATACACCTCTCCTTCTTTCTTCTATTCTGCGTTATCCTCTTCCATGATCTTTCCTCAAGTTATCATTCTCTCTCATTGCCCCTTTCTTTCTGCATTTCTATTTCTTCCTCCCTCTTGCATGATGGCCGTTCTGTATTGTCTCTCTCCTCGCGTTACGCCTCTTCATCGTATGCTTCCATTATTATTTTACTCGCTCATATCCCAGAGTTCTCATGCCCTGTCTCCACCTTCACTCCCTCTTTCCCGTTTCTTTCTTCGTCGGCAATGTAGTAGTCCCTTTTCCCATATTCCGTGCTATATTTTCTGCCTACTTATCTTTCTGCCTTTGCAGTTAGGTCATTATGAATCGCCTCTCATTTTCTTTCGTTTCTAAAGCTCCGTTCTAGGCCTTAAATGCTTCCCTTATTTGTCCATCCTGTTTTCCCAAGTGCATTGTAAAGTTTTAACTCCCGAGATTTTCCTCCCTATTCTATTCCTTTCTCATTTCTTTCTCGTGCCTCTCTCCCAGGCTGTAATGAAATTTTATATTATGACAAATGATAAATAAATAAGGCACCTATCTGGGAAAGGAACGTTGAGGGAAGCTGCAGAAGATCGATATCAGATGTGCAGATCGATGAGTTTCCATCGCATTGTTTTACGTGTTTCAATATCCGAGGAATCAAAAAACTGTTGATAATGTAAAAAATTATTAGCCAGATAATCTCATGACAGCGTAATGTTCTGTCAAAAGGATGCCATTACTCATTTGTGATTGTGAAGCCGATTATGATCTTCATGGGTAACTGCCTGCGTTTTTAAGATAATGTTTAAATCTATTTCTGTAAATATTAGTCTTTTTAGATATTTTTCCTATGATTTGAGTTGAATAATGGCTCTAAATAGATAAGAGCTTTTATCATTTAGAACGCAAATAGTACATCGTGATCTATACGTTCGTGAAATATATATATTTCAGGAAGGTTGGTTTTGATTATTCGTTGTTGTTGAGCAATAAATATGTGGATCCATCTAGAATTAGTGTTATTTTTATTAAGAAGGCGTAGTTTTTCATTGAATTTAATTAAATCGACTCAATTTCTTCTGCGCGTCGTAGGTATTTGCTTTTATGTTAATTTCTCCTCGTTAATTTTGATCCCCTCACATCTACCTTGTTAAAATGTTGATTTTACTTTAATGAAATACATTTATCAAGTCCAAGGATTTAAATAATTAAATTATTTTTGCTTCAGTTGTCATTTATAATGAAAAATTAATTTTAGTTTACGTTACGTCGGCTAAATGTCCAATTTCATGAAATTACAATTATATTCTACCTGCCCTCGATAGTGTTCGCATACATTTTAAATAAGCAGGCTGTCAAATGTTTCTATATATTGTGATCCTATATAGATAACTTTCAACGTTTTTCATAGTTTTATTTTATTTTTAACTAGTATATTTATTCATTTACCATGGTAAGCCATCAAAAATTCATTTAGGTTCCAACAAATAATATCGTTCCCATAGTTGGTAAGCGAAGTGAATGCTGCATTGACCTTGTGCTCAGAATGCTGTGAGTTAGGTAAACTTCGTGGCACACTCAAGAAGTTAAAAACTAAAACATCCAGGAAGCTTCTGTAAAATCGGTGTTTATTCATATGAATATTTTCATCTCATATTCGATAACTTTTTCCTGTACAGATTAAATGCCGTTTTTAGCGAATGGTAATGAGGGAAAAAATATAGGTCATGAGTTTTTGCACTGCCAAATGTGTGCCACCATTCGGCTCTAAATGAATATCGGGAAAATTAGATTTGCACCACTTCGAGTTGCTCGAATATCGCTTGCTCACCGTGCAAAATGTGTACCTTCTGACTTCCCATGCACTATTTTGGTCCTCCATCTCCTGTTCGCCACTCAACCAAGCCTTTCTCTCTCTGTTCTGCAGATATGCCGTTTTCGCTCCCACTCCCACACCCCACCTTTACACTCCCTCTAACTTTTCGACTCTTGCCCTTACCAAAACTTCTCTCACCCTTCGTCCCATAGCCATCCCCTCCGTCCGACCCATTCATCGAGCGCTCCGCCACTTTTGCTCCGGCACAGCACTTAAGATTCCATCCAACCCCCCCCCCCCTACTTCTCTTCTAATCCCTGAACCCCTCTCCCCTTCCTGATCCGTCATCCATTTTCCATCTTTTCTTCGTTTCTTCTTTTCCCATTCCATTTTTGGGACGTCTTACCGGGGGATGAATTATCGCTTCTCCTCCTCTATCCTCCCACCTTTGCCCTGTTAGTATTCTCTTGCCCCCCACCCCCTACCTTACCCCCCAAACGACTGATTGTGAGTGGAGCATTATCCCTTTTAACGAGCGTGAGCAGGCTGCTGGTTTTCTAAGGACGCCGTCTTTCTCCGACGTCAGGTTAGCTTCTAATGAACTTTGTTGTGAGGTTTCTATTGTGTTTTGAGGCTTAGGTTTCATTCCGTACTTTCGGTTTGTTCTGGTCCATTCATTATTCTTTTTTTGTGATACGGTGTGTTGATGACGGGGTCTCGCAATCAATTTTAGGAGATGAGCATTAACATGGGGTCTATTGTTGGATTTCATGGTTTTCAATTCTAATGCGCATAGAAACAACTGACCTGAAATATTTGAGTTAGCCTTTCACGACTTTTTTATTCTATAAAGCATGAATCATTTTCAAATAAAAAATGAAACGGATGATTTTGAATTCGTATAATATTTCTGAGAATTTAGTTTTGTGTTATTTGAAGGCATCGAAGGATTCTTTTTCAAGTACTTTCCATTTGATTCAGTAATTTCATTATTTAGAAGTTCTTGTCTCTTCCATCAATACAATAGAGTCATATGCATCCAAGCCCTTTCAAATGTTTGATTTGTACTGATCCTTTATCTATATTTTTACAGCAATTCTTTTAAATCTCGCTGGTGATTTCTTAGTTTCAGTACAAGTGCACTTGAATAGGTAATCCTCTCTGTGTTTACATACAAGTAATTAAAGACCCGAAGGCTTTAAATTTTAACTCTCGTTCCTGTCTCTGTTTTTCATTCTCTTCATATTCCGGCAGCTTTCCATGACACTGGTGTACGATAATACCACTGTTATTGAGGAAATGAGGTCCCTGCTCCAGTCTTCGTGACCTTCGTCAGTTTGGCTTCCACTTTTTACTTCCCGTAGGTCTTCCTATACTTTCACTCTCTCCCTTTCACACTCTCTTCCTCTTGTTCGAAGTAATTAACATCTTTATCGCACGAATCCCATCGGAGTCTTTCCCTCCAATTACCTGAAGCTGCCACATCCGTTTCACTCTCCACCACTATCCCTGCAGTCCCTTCCACTAAACAGTCTCCATTATCCGTGTTCTGTTTTTCCGAGGTTGCTAATTGTCCGAGGTGCCAATACTTATAATACAGTGGCTGCATTAAGCCAATTCAGATGATGCAAATGAAAGTCAGAGTTCGAAAATGGATTCGATAATCATGTACGCAGAAATTCACAGTGCATTCTAATCCTAACAATGTCATAGACTGAGGTATGGAAAGTAATTCAAATATATGTAATTTGTTTCAACATATGTTTGCGCATAAGCATACCGTACTCTCCGAGTTAATGATTATTTGAGGTGGCCTCAGTACATGCTGATTTGGATACTCAAGACTACACTGTGCATAAGCCTGGCCGCTGAATTTGTAACTTCAAAATCTTGGAATACTATAGCCCTAACAGGAGCCAGTCACGTTTTCCATAATGGTTTAGGGACCACGAAGTAGGTTTTTAGGGCAATGAGATGTCTAAACATTTTTATACTCGACTACTTCGTGAAAATTGTGTTTTCTGTATCAATTCAATTGAACATAGTCGATTTGAATGGATATGAATTTTTAATATATTTTCCGATATCATGAAACATGTAATGTATGTGATGCAGCCCGTATTTTCGATGCAAATTTCGTAATGGAAATCCATGCCTAGAGTAGCTGAATTTATATTTTCCAGATCAAAGAGAATCCAAGATTCTCTTGGAGGAAAATCACATATTATTTGAGACTGTGGTACATTGCGAGATTAGATGTTGAAAATTCTGAATTATTTTCATACTTCTTTCACATTCTACGGGAAACATGTTTATCAAGATTTTATATCGTATGATATTTAAAATGCCGTTTTTACCACCAGCATTATCTCTTGCGATAAGAGCTGGTTGATTATTTGGCGAGATCGAATGATTTGTATTAGCGCCGGTAAGAATGTAGTCAACTAGTAGTGCCAAGGACCTCATAGTAGGGAAATTACTGGACAATAATTTCTCTCCACGTAGCATCCAAATAGCTATCCGGTATTCTCTGAAAAAATACACGCCATTGCTAGGATTTCAACCCATGCTTTTGGGGTGGTAGTCCTGTCTGATTCACAGATAGTTCGGGTAAGTCTAGGAGTAATATGTACACACATACTCACAAAACCATTCTCTTTCGGAATAAGCATAGTCAAGGCATTAGATATTGCTGTCAGGCTTAGAAAACTGGCTCTCTGTTAATAATGTCATCCAGAATACTCTTATCTTTGCATAACTCTTACACTCATTTATTGCTTCATACATGTCCTCTTATTCATACGACTGCTATTATTACTCATTTTTAGATTCCTTTCCACCGCATTCTCCCATGACCCCCTCTTAAACCATTAACTCTACTATCATTCTCCGTTAAATCTGTGAGAAATTCCCGAATTATTTTCTAATTATTTGGTTTTTTCCGTATTTTTTTCTAGGAGGTAGGGGTTTCAAATGGTGCTCCCTATTTTCAAGAGTTTGATGTAAGTTGGCCATTCTTATCTATGGTAAATTCTCCCCCTTCCCTCCCATTCCCCATTCCTTTTCGGCGCTTTCTCTTCACATTCTCACGTTCAAAATTTCTCCATCCCCCTTTGTTCCCCCCGCCCGTTTCCGCTTCCGCTTCTGGCCTTAATCTAGGCCATCGATGCGGATCTTTCTGTGGGACTATCTCGTTCTCCGCCAAAAAGGCTTCCAAAGGTTTGATTTCCGCCGCTCTCGAAATTTCTCTTCCCGACTTGGGCGAGTGTGCGGAAGTAATTAGATGGCGGTAGCCCCTGGCTGCAATCTCACGGTCCCTTTCACAATCGAGATCGCTTTTCACGTTGGCTATTTGAAGGTTTCCTCGCGGTGGCCGACTCCATAGTCTGAGAGCAATGGAAGAATCCCTTTCCTATTTTTCTCGTGCCAATATGGATACTGTTGTGCATGTGATGACCAACTGAATTTGATCCCTGGATGCGAAGTTAAACGTATGACTTGCATTTTTTAATTATATACTTACTTATATTTTATTTTAGGGTTTTATTTCATTAAAATAATGTGTAAATATCGTTTGGAAAATGTGGAAGTACGTTCTAAATCATCGTCTATCTTTTCATTTTTATTTTATTTATTTATTTATTTTGGTGATTTGATCGCTCTTAGAAAATTATATCTCCAAAATTAATTTCTAGAGCATTCAAGGTAATTGTGATTCAATTAATTTTTGTATTTGGAAGAAACTCCGCTATAGAATCATATAGAAAGGAATACATTTTAATTCATGAAGTAATAATGGAAATTTAAAAAAATGTGACCGAGAACTTGTTTTTTTAATAGATTTGCTATCTAAATGTTTTGTTCTTAGTTATCATTCGATAGACGTGTCTGAACAATGCAAAATGGTAGGACAATATGAATATTGTTTGCCTTATAGTGGGTTATTATTATTCTTGCTGGTCTCGTATTGATGGGACCTTAGGAACAATTGACACTGATACCAAGGTAATCTGAGACAGGTTCCAAGGTAATTGATTAAAATAATGTTTATTTTTCAACATTTTTTGATGCTATACCAGTAAAGAATATAAGCTAATAAAATTATCTTCAATTCATCAATTTTAGAAAATATATGCTTTTGTTATGACTTAATTGCCGTTACTCATTTATATTAGTAATTGTAGAATCGTTTGATGATAATTCATAATCTCTAAAAATTATCTGCTTATGCTGGATATTGCATTCATTTGAATCGAGAATTCTCATGCGTGGCGGCCTCAAAGTATTGGATGGCCCCATAGCCTTTGGAATCCTTCGGCACATGAATTTAACCTTGCTTTGGAGTGTTAAACTTGAAACAATAGTAATTTTTAAAAGGCAAAGAAAACAGTATTTGTCTTTCATATAAATAAGCGTTGAGTTCACCTAGGCTGTTTTTGTTAAGGAATAAACGTTTTTTTCTTTTGTTATTTGTTTAAAGCTGCTTCTATTTATATTCTGATGTTAAGAGTAATTGTATTTAATTTATCTCTTATTCCTTTCCCAGGTTTTTCCGGTGAATTTTGGCTGTAAAAAACTTATATTTAAAGCATCTTCTAGCTGGGCTGTATAACATTCTCAATGGTTTCTCACATCCCCTTCTAAATAGTAGGTTTATTCGTCGAAGAACTGTTTTAATTGGGTATACTCCCCCGGAATGGAGTGTCATTGAAAGAGGAGCGAAAGAGTTGATCGGAGTAGAATGGTCCAGATTAGTGGGAATTGTGTGAGGAATGACAATAAAGGCGACGTGACTGATATGGGAAGGCTTATATCCCACTCGCGATTTCATTTTATCCTTGAAGGATTTCCGCTCGAAAGGGTTTTAGAAAGAAAAGGATCTTCTCACATCCGAAATTCTCCAGACTCCCTGTTTTATGGATGGCTTTGAATACCAGATGTAGTGTGCGGGAGGAAATGAACGAATGTTCCTTTACACTCAGCATCCTCTTTTGATAATGAATTCATTGGAAATGTCGGACCGCGTAATCCCCGCGCAAACTCTTCCCCCTTGCGGGATAGGGAGTGTTTCCACACCGTTTTTAAGTCGTTATTGAATTTTAATTACGTCATTTAACGTATCTTGATGAGATTTAATAATTTAAGCGGTGCATAATTGATGTGCACGTGTTGCGTTCTTGTCGTCGGCTTAGGAACTTAAAACTTGCTACAGCTGCTGGGTTGGAGCTTTTAAAGCGAACTCTTGAAGGTTTTGCCGGGAGTGTGTTTTGCTCGGGAATTTCATGGTCTCCGTACCTACTGAATCGCTTGCTCCTGGGTTTGGGTCTGTCCCAGACAAGTGTATGTGGCTTATTTGCGCAATATGTGAATAATGTATTATTTTCCTGCATGCTGCTTGATCATCAGGCATCTCCCATCAGCGGAATGGCTTAATTAATAGAAAATGAACTCAAGCAGAAACTTCATCAAACTGTAAGGTGGAAATAAAGCCTTCTTTGACACAACTCCGCGTGCATCTTTGAGAGAGTGTGCGTCGGAAGTCTTCATAATCAGTCGTAATACCTGGTCCATTATGGAGTGAGCCCATTATCTCCTTTGAAAAAATGCATGTCGGTTTCAAGGGGCGCATCTTTTGTATATCCAAGTATTAAAACCTAGGTAATGTGATTCCTCGCAGACTACTCTGTTTTATAATAAATTTTATAAATTTTAATTCTTGTTTGGTATGCGAATCTGATCTTTCTTACTGCTATAGCTTTCTTACGTCTTTTTACGACTGTGGAATTAAAAAAGAGCAAGAAAAATATGCAGACGTTTTAAGAATTTTAGCTTCTTGGTTTCTTGATGTAGTCAAGATGAAGTAAAGCCGGAGTAAAAACTTGTCTACCATAACTCCCTCAATGGAGTTCACCGCATTATTTTTTCGACACACGTATCGCAAATAAGGAGCTTGCATGTAAGGTTGTCTCGATCGTTTAATTTTACGCTAAATAACTCGGCACGACAAACGGTCGATAAAAAGTTCCTTGCCCGCACGATATATCGTCCATCATAAAGAAGGGAGTAATATCGTGAAGTTTATTGCAGAAACATCCGAAGTGATCGCTTTGTTTACGATCGCTGTGTAAGAGGGGGGTAAGGGCTATAACGTGAAAGATGGGCCGCTGAAACGTTTACTGGAGATTGTGGACATCATGTGGAAAACATAACGCTTAAGGGAAGTGTAAATGGAAAATGGCTGAGGTGGCATGGAAAAAGAAGTATGGGATCGTACCGTATTAAGTTCGACGTAAATTTTGTTAAAATATAAGAAGTGGAATATAAGATAAGGGGTTGAACGACGGAAAATGGAGTATTAAGTTTCAGGAAGAATGAGTTTGAGTCAATTCTGATCACGTCAGAAAAACGTAAGCAGTAACGTCGTCAGCTGGTGTAGAATCAACTTTAGAATATTTACTACAGAGAGAGTGAGAAAATTTGGTTTCAATGCAGTGATGGCGAGGAAGGTCAAGCTAGCTATGCTAGCTAGGTTATGGTTATGCATGTCTGAAGGGTTGGAATATGCTTCTCAGTGGCTTGTGTAACAATTCAGAATTGCTGTCTTTTTTATAAAGGCAAAAGTTTTATCTTTAAACATTTTAATTCCATGGGTAATATATAAACAGTACCACTCTTATTTTCAAACTTACTCATCCTTAACTAAATATATAAATATTTTATTATATGGAGGATATTTTCTTGAAATGACTGGAGTAAAACTCTATCGCATGTAAACGTTTACCCGATTAACTGTTTGCAACCTATTGCATGAAGTTTGAATTATAACGTGTATCATCAGGAATTTCAGCGCGTAATTTATGTGAGATACTAGTTGCGGGTAGTCCATTGTCTCGATCGCCATGCACAATTACTGCACAGCTTTTATCCACTAGTCTTCTTCTTCTTTGGTGAATCCACACGTTGTTAAAATTTGACGATAGTCTTTATGAAATTCCACCTCTTGAGACTGGTGTAACTGCTTAAATGTTTCTTTAGCTCATGTTTTAACCTAAAAACATTTTGAAATTTATGATTTGTGTGCGTTAATATGGTTTTTCATTTTGCAATGAAGGATTTTCATGTACAGATATGTTTAATGCTACAAACATGTAGCCTATGCAAGCTCCTGTAGTGGGGTTTGTTATATTGACAGCGCGGTGCATTTATCGACAATGGTGACAATTATAAAGGTTATAGTAAAGAGCGGTCCCTGTCATCAATATAGATATCTAAAAGCAACTATTCCCTCTGGTGTAATTTTCTCATGCCCATTTTGAAATTAATTTATTTTGCAGTTGCAGGATTAGCTTAGTTAGTGTGATTAGATTTCTAAATCTCATGGCCATACAGATACGATGAATAGGATTCGAAATAAGAATTATTGCAAATTAAAATTGTCAAAGGGGAGCTTAGATAAACAATAATTCTTGGGTAAATCAATGCATCGTGTATGACCGTGAGACTTCAAAATAACGAATGTAGGGAATTCGAAAACATCCACCCACTGATGTATGTGACCGTTGATATCGTTATGTGATAATTTCGCAGTTAAACTAAAAAATGAGGTTTTTATCCGAAATATTGTCTGATGGTGTGCACGAAGTGTAAGATTGCTGCTCATTTCATTCTAAAAATAAGGTAGATTCATAAAACTTCAGAACTACAAGACCAACTTCGATGTGATTGAAATATTTATCACATGCACCTTGGGTATGAGGGGTAATATGACATCCATAATGCTGATAAAAAGGCAATAATACTGCAGGTGAATTAAATATGGTAATATTTTTATATATACTGATTTCATTTTTAAGAAATTAGACCCCACAGACGTTGCAACAAATATATGGTAAGGTAGTGAATCTGATTGAATCAATCATACTCAATAATTTATGGGCAGAAAAATATGTTTTCGAGAAATATTCTCTCTTAATACGACCAAAGAGTTTGTTAAATACACGGGGAATTCGGAAAATACGGAAGACCTTGAAACACTACTTGAGAGAGCAGCGGTGTCACGCCTCAGGAACGAGAGGAAGGATTTGTGAGACAAACCAGGATGACTGTGAGGATATGGGGAATGTGCTTGCCGAGTCCGACAAAGAGGTTTTTACTCGGGTGCGGGCTATGGAGAGAACGAGCGATGGGTGCGGATAGGAGCTGCGGCAAAGAGGGATGCCGCAGCCGCGTACATAATAAAAATAAAACTTTATGAGAAGGAAACGCGGTGGAGACATAGGGAGGGAGTTTGCGAGACGGTGGCGGAGATGTGGAAGTCGATGGTTTGGTCGTAAACATGAAAACCCCTTCTGAGGTAAAAAAAGAAGAAGAAAAAATATATATAAAGGGAATGGAGAGGAGGAGATTTCTTACCACCCGTGTAAACGGGTGGTCGTAAGGTTACATGGGAAGGGGTTGTGTAGGGGAACGGGGGACACTAACTCTGAGGATAGACAGGGTTATTTGGACGGTTGAGGCCGTCTCCCTCTGGGATACACTCGTAGACGGCTGGGTCAGTTGAACCCTCAGTTCTGTCAATGGATTAAAGACTGAACAAACTGCCTCACAATGGAGACAAATCCTTACAGAGTGGCAAAAAGTAACAAAATAAACATATTTAGCTTATGTTTGATGGTATGTTCATTAAACTGCTAATGTGCACACGATTCAATTATTTTCTTATGGAAGCAAAATTTTACAGTAATGGGGTAAAAACAACCGTAAATATATTGTTTTTCATATAAATCCTTTCTTAGTGCATTCCTACACCATGATAGTAATACATCCTCTATTCACGTTTTGGTCAGCAGTAGCTTGGGTTGCGCGTTGATGAGTAAATGAATAAGTGAGTCAGTCAGGAAATCGTGCTTTACTATATGCCAATTATATGTTAAAATTTAATAACAAAATATTAATTATTTTAAAATAATGTCTAGAATGAATTAATAATTATAAACATACAATTTATTTTCAGCAACCTCAAAAACCTAAGCATTCAATATTTCATGGAAATCCTGCATTATTTTCATATTTTAACTAACACTTAGAAATGATTATCTACTGCGTGGTGACTTGTGGCTTTTTAGTTTTGTAGATGTGCGTCTTTCAAATCAGTGGGTCTCATAGACCTTCTCCTTCTCTACCTCACTAGGAGGAGACTAGGGAAATAAATTACCATGTAGTATCCGTGTACTCAACCGTTTCTCAAACAAACTTCACTCGGTGTCTTCCCATCCTTTGAACCATGGATCAATTACCGTGGTAGTAGTGACGGAGATTTACCAATTGAATACTTATTCTTTAATTGTGTGCCGTATTTCCAGTTCAGTACCTGGTCCAGGTACTCAGTCCCTCGAATCAGAAGTAAAACTCAAACTCTTGACGCTTTTTGTTACGAGGAGATTGATTTGATGCCAAGTTTCTCTGCAGTTTTTCTCAGTTCATCAAGTAGTCTTTATCTTGTCTATTTGCTTACCTGCTTATTCTCGGAAACAATTGGCTCAAGTTTGCAATCACCTCTTCGAAAAAAATATTCCTTCAGTCTCGTGAGTGAGCATGTTTGATAAGGGATTAAGTGCATATTTTCGTTTTCGAAAACATAACTCTGTCTAGAATATAATGTTAATGAACAATATATAACGCTTTTGGTTCAAAACAAAATTGATAAAAACCCATTTATCCAACTTATTGGGTCTAACGCGTCATAAAATCCAAGAAATACATTTATTAGGATTTTTATTTAATCCCTACTAAATTTTATACGCTTTTAGGTATATGAGGCAATAAAATGCTTAACGGCAGTATGTGGGAGCCATTCTAGATGACAGTTTTCTTATCGCTTCCAAAGACGGTCAACTACGTGATAAAAAATCGAAAGAAAAATTTAACATAATATTTGTTACATTTGACTTCATAGTCGTGGCCACGTGAAATGTTTGGGGTACAACTGGCTTGTTTTTAATCAATGACACTCATTCTATCATTTTCAAAACGTAACATGCAGCAAGAACTCGTAACACTCTACGTAACACCTTCGTAACGTGATGACTACGTAGCGGTCTACTTTAAATTCTTCTAGTTTGGCAATTTTAAACGTTTAATTCTTTCCATTTTAGATATTTACTAAAATAATTTATTTAAATTTACATCGACTCTGTTAGTTCATTCAGTTTTATTGCCTCTGTTCTATTATCGCTGTCCGGGATTGGTGGAATTCTGTCATAAGTTTCCGCATTTAATGCCTGAAAACCAGTGACAAAACTTGCTTAGTCCATAAATCCCATATAATTCCTGCTATTTGACTCCCGAAAATGAGCTACTTCAAGCTTCAAGTGTCCAAGAACATTTTCTTCTGGAAATATTCAAGGAACATAAAATATGTATTAGGAGAAGCAAGCACGAGAAAAGAAATTTTGAATGGAAAAGTTGGCTTAGGGGCATAATTCGGTGATTTTGAGCTTTAGTAGAGCCTCATCAAGAGTATTTGCTCGCAATGACACATCAAGATGCACCATTACTGAGCAACCAATGTTACCTTATTTTTCTGTTTCCACGGTCTCAGTGAATTAAAACTCTAAGCCATGAATTCAAATCGATGTTGGGTTCACTATATTTCTCACGTGTTCACTGTGAAATTTGGTACTATGAATAGTTAATAAATGTTGATCTTAGGTTCTAGTCTCGGGAGAGTATGAAGGAGGTTGATTCGTTCCCTTGGTTTTCGTGTTGTATTTAAGGTTAAGATGGAACTGCAGAGAAAAAGGTGATTGATTTCAGTCATTGTTAAGTGTGAGAAAAATGTTTATGCGTTATAATATCTTTGTGAGGAATATAACTAAATGAAAAATAGAGAAAAAAATACCATGAAGAAGGCTAAGGGATGATCTAATAGAAATAATATATAGAGTTAAATACATAAAATGAACTACCAGATAGTAAGGAAATCAGCTTAGGATAGGTAAGGATGGAGAGCTGTAGTCAGCCTTCGGATTTTCGAATCTTAGGATTGAACGACCAATGAAGCAATGGATGGAGTAATGTGTTAATCAGTCAAAACGATTTTTATCAATACTATTATTCCCTAATTTAGTAGTTTTGTGGTACCAAATATGATGGGACAAACGACACGGTCTCAAGCGTTTGAATATCATGGAAATCTTTTCTGAGATTCATATGCTCTAACAATAATTAGTCTGATTCATTTTATGCCTTTCTCTGATATTTAGTCGGCCTCAATTAGCGATGATTTCCCAAGTACTGTAAAATTTCATGATGGTATAGTGCCTCCTTTTGTGTGGATTATTAACTGCTTATTGCATCCCTCAAAAATGAGGATGACAATGCAACCGTTAATTTTAAGACTTCATTTATGGAGATCGGCCGTGTAGATATTTAAAATAAAATTCTGATGAGTAAGACTTGTCCTTTTCTTTCTCTTATATCGTGCTCTTGAGACCGTGAAATAGGTTCCTATTATCGTCGTGTCCGCAATATATGAATGGCTCTTGAAACAGAGTGCTTATAATAAGCAATGGGATTCATGTTGTGGAACCTGAAGAGCAAAATGTTAATGCATGCATGATTAATTTCTTACATTTGTGAGTAACTATTATATGTTATATTAATGAGTGAGTAATAATAATAGTGTCATTCGCATTAAATTAATTAATAAATTGCGAAATTTTTGAATACTCTAAAATGTTTTAAAAGTGCATTCTTTTGACAAAAAATGTAAGTAATACCGTTAATTAACAGAGCGAGTTGGTGCAAGTCGTATAATATAATGGTCATTTAAAATAATGTTACTTCTCATTTCTGGCTTGTAAGCTATTTAAAATGTTTTTCGCGCTTTACCTTCCCATTACTCCTTTTAATATTTTTCAAAAGATATTTTGTGAGCAGCTTTCATTTTAATCATTCATAATGAATGTTATGTGCAATTTTGGCGTATAAACTTGTTTTGGTCTCTTTCAATTGAAATCTCACTCTTAAGTTAATTGTCGATAGTACAATTAACTCAAAGGGAAGGGAAGTTTACAGTTTTTCCCTTAATTACCTCGTAGTGATTTTAAGAAAGTGTGAGCTAACTGATAAACTTGTGTTGCCGTCATTACTAGGAAAAATGTTTAATTACTCCGATTTCACATTTACTTCCTTCCCGAGGGAATAGTTCTTTCCTGTAATCTATAAGATATAATCTTTTCCCAGCAGTTATATTTTCTGAACATGAATTTCTTATTTTCCACTACAAATAAACATTTTAAATCTTTGACTTAATCTCCTTAATAAAAATTGCGAAGTGGGGAATAAATTTCCAAATTTTGGTGTTTACCTACTACTTTAATTCTTAGTTTTCGTAGTTAATGAGACCTATAAGTGCTTGATCGTTTCCCGAATTTCTAGAGTCTCACTTTCTCCTTCAAATTTTTTTGATGACTTTAAGTGAAAGAAATAGGTACATCCGCATACCTGCTCCTGTAAGATTTTCCTTTATGAAGAATTAAAAAATGGATTTATTTAAGTCATATCAAAAACTAATCCCATGAATGGAAATGTTACTTCCATCAAAGTGAAAGTATGCTCGCAAACCTATTTACGCAACTGACTGTTTACTTAAGAAGTAGCGAGTGGGCTTAAGGAAAACCGATCTAAGGATATAATATGATCTAAATAAGCCTCGAATAATTTTAAAGTTGCTGCTAAAATGCTGAAAGCGTTGTATTTGTATTAATAACACTAGTCTGCATGATATCAGATGAGTGAAAACTATTAAGTGATAATAGTTAACTTTGATGTGCTGATTTCAGAACTGTTTTTAGTTTCCTTCTATCACGTACAGTTTTTTCAGAATGGACCCAATTTAACTTCTAAGATTTATTGATAAGTGCTATATATTCCAGTGGGTTATTACTGTGCGTGGGATATTTCTCAATACAAGCTAGGTTGGCTCAAGCTAATGAGTGTTAGGTTGGTACGACTGCTACTACTATTGTTGTGTGACCTTGGAAGTGCTATTCATACTCCATTCATTTTTGTTATAACAAATGTGATTGGGTGAAGTAATATTAATATAACTGTGCTTAAATTATTTTAAATCTTGAAACCATAATTTTATTTTGTGTAAAATCATGACGTGATAGAAAAAAATAGAAGTCATTTTTTAGAATCAGCACACAAAATTGATGCAAGAAGACCTATTTTTAGTATATCATCTGACAAAACGTTTCAAAATGCAGACTGGTATAATTTGCTCCAGTACGTTAATGTGAACCTAGAAAGAATATTTTAAGTGCAAGGAGGTAGAAATGGGCTCATTAAATTTCATTTAGCATAGGTATTCTTTTTCGTTCTTAAGGACTTTTTACAAGATCCATGTATTTTTGCGGATAAATTACTAATTAAGTGATCCTCTGAAGCTGAAGAGCAAGAAAAAGTATGTGTGAGCTAATGCACGATCGAATTTTTCATAAAACTGCTTCTTTTTCATCATGTGCTTACGTGTCTGCATTCAATTATACATTCCGTCTATAAGTAAACCTTTATTATAAGTAAACGGTGCCATAAGTTTCCCCTTTAATTTTGATGCAAAAATTCTCTGCGAGTAATGCATGCTGCTAAAAATGCTATGCGAGTTATTTCGTAAAAAATTCAACATTTCGTTGTTTTGCTCTGGTTGAAACTCAAGTTTTCTTGCGATTAAGAGTTATTCTTTTTAGGAAGAACAAAAGACGGATTTAGGAGAAGGAGAATATGACCATGAGAGAATATCAGTTCACAAAGAGCTCAGCATTGTTTGAATGTGGGCTACATTTTTTAAAGAATTTCATTTTCTTCGCAACGCCAGAGGAATAATGCTCCATGCACTCGAGGAAAAAATTATACGTCGTACAACAAGGTAGTTTATTTTTATTAAACTATCAAATGAACTGGAGAAACGGCTTGCCCCTGTTACCGTGTTTTCATTTTACTGGTCGTGCTTTAAAGAGAATGAATGAGGTTTGAGGTGCTTTTTCTCCTTTATAACTTTTTGGGAAAAATAATTTTAATATTTTGAAGTCCCTCGGGCATAGAGGAAGCAAAATTTGCCCTCTGTCTATTAACCTTTTGCTACATTTTTCCTCAAGTGTTTAAGCACCTCGGGGTTTATAATGCACCTCTGCATTGCTGCAAACAGGTAACTCTGGGAGACTTTATATTTGACTTGGGAATAAGGTCTTGAAAGGAGTTAGAGGTGTTGAAGTATGCGACGTAAACATCATCGCATCATAACAAGAAATGACAAGACGATGAGTGGTAAAACTTTTATTACACTAGAAGTGTACATTTTTAAGGAAACTGCGACACTTTCCAAGGATCTCGTAAATAACATATTACTGATGTTTATTGAAGCATTTTTTGTACATTTTCTTTAAATCCAAACGGTTATATCTCTGGTTCTGTGTAACCGTGACGATCTTTTTTATTAAAAAAGCCTGCCTCTTCATAAAAACTTTGGTATTTTCTACAGTAGTTGATGGAAACATCTTTGGAATGCTTGATGAGGTACTATTTGTAGATATTTTAAAAAAATCATTCAATTAGTCTTGAGGTATTGCAGTTTATATTGAGAAGGGTATATGTATGATTGCTGAAATATCAAGTGTAAAATATGCTAAGATGTTGAATTTAACCTTTTGGTTCTTGAATTGTGTAGTAAAAATGGAAAAGGTTGTAATTGCAAGACACTAAAATTTTCAGTATTCAATAAATAAGTCCTTTTTCCTACGGCCTACGGCCAAATAAGTCTTCCGACTGCTCTACAAACTAGGGAATATTTTTCTGACACTTACTACCTTATGTATCTTATTACGCCTGGATTGTACTTCGCTTTTCACCGAAAAAGTCATTTTTTTATTTTTTGGGTCTTACATCCTTTTTCATGTTTACTACACAATTATACTTAACATTTTACAGGTAACCGGAAGCATACCTTTAGTGAACCGTACGTATTGAATTAAACTTGCTTTTCCTGAAAGTGTTTGTTATGTTGATGCAAATCTAATAGGTAAGAGGTTAATGATCCGTCCGCGTGTAACTTAGCCCTTTGGAAGCGACGAATCTCATAATTTTGATGGCCATTAATAACTTTGAATAGAATGAAAGTGGACTAGTGGGTATGTTTTTGTGTATGCGAGAGAGTTGACTGATAACGTTTGCTTATTTTACAGGTCACAGGCTGCTGGATCATTCTTCTAAGGTAAAGTGCTAATCATTTATCATTCTTTTAACTTTATTTTTCATCATAAATATTGATTTTTATTCTATCTAATATATGTAACAAAAAACGTATGATAAAATCGTATTATTCGGTATTCTGAGTAATTTCATCCATTGACTGAAAATTTCTTATCTTTATCAGTCAATTTCCGTTTCAGGCGGGTACTATAATATTTTTAGGGCTTTAGCAATTGTATAAAATTATAGCTACGAAATTTAAAATGCATTCTGTCATGCCCAGGATTAACCTTAAAAGGCAGGTAATTAAATTTGTAACTGCATTGTTGTAATTGACATTCGCATAATGTGATTCCTTAGAGCTCGAAATCCTTTTATGATTCATCTTATGGGAGGTCAATTCATTTTGAAACTAGTGTAGACAATTGAGCTGGATGATGCTGGAGCTGAAAAGAAGTTCGTGTGAAACCTATTTAGTCTACCGCTGATTTCTCTGGACGTTCTCCCTAAAGAAAATTGCAAGTATAAGAAGAATATTGCCTCTAACAATTTTGAACCTCCCCGAAAGAGGTTAAACGTTTAAAATGAACCAAACGTGTAACTTTCATGCCACGACTTCCAGGCCAACAATGTTAAGACAGGGAGAAGATGATCAGGGATTACCGATTATGTAATGCTGGTAGATTTCGTATTGTGGTGAATCTGGCGATGCCTTTAAAACCATCGGTATCTTAATCGCTGTCATTACACTCACTGCGAGCTCACAAAGTTTATTTTACTGTAACAGGTTTTAAATGCCAACTTCTTTTCCATTGTGAAGGTTATGTCATGGTTAAGTCCATATCTGAGTAGGTGAAGTATAAATTGGTGGAAAACGCATGAAATATACCATGATGGTCAACGCCTCTGCTTCCTTTTTGTGAAACTGATGAGATAGGTCGGATATTCTCAGAGTAATTCGCTTTCTGATCATGTTTTCGCAGGTGAAATGAATGAAGAAAACCCAATCAATGTTGTTCGAACTGATCACGTTATTTAAGATCGCCGCTGACGTATTGTAGTGCGATTCGTAAAACACAGTGAGCAGTAAACTTGCGCATACTACCTCAAAAGCTGCTACTCTCACGTTGAGTAACAAATGGTTAGAACTGTGAACGGGCACACTATGCAAAGATTTAAGTTCGCGATAAGGTTGGCGATAGCAACAAGACATCCAAAGATCGGTCCTAAGGTCAGCATGAATCGGAAGGAAAGGAAACCAGCTGAAGGAGACGGTTTGGAGAGGAAGAAGCGGAAGATTGGACGGAGGAGGAGGGATGAATGGGAGATGAGATGGACGCGAACGGAATGGGAGAGAAGAGAAAGGAAGGAGAGATTCCTTGCTTTCGTGGCGGGGACTAAAGGAGGAAGGGACTCATTGGCGTAGTGGAGGGCTTTGGAGGAGGACGGGCGAGAATCTCTCTCTTCGAATGGGACTTTTCTTCTCCAGGAGAGCGTTTGATTTGATTGTCCGTTTTATCGGTCGTACGGACGCGGAGAGACCGGGATTGGAGGGAGGGGCTATGGGTGGGGAGGAGAAGGGTTTCATCCGGAGGCAATCTCGATCAGTGGAGTTGGGTGGCAAGGATGCTGCAGATACCCCTGGACTTGAGAAGGGTGAAACTTTTGAAACCCGGGCTGTGATTCTGTCGTGCATGGTAACAACCGTGTTTGGTAAATTTTACATGTGTTAAATTGTTTTACAATTATTTCGAAAGAAGGGATGTGATTGCACCGTATGTCAGCCGTACTTCTACTTACTTCATATGCTTTGTAAAGTAGTTATGCTCATCGAAAATAATATAACTACATATTTATGTCATTTATCTAAGATACTAATTGGTATAACTGTAATCACTTTTAATAAGACGCCTTAATGGTGGGATTGGGTAGGAGAAGGTTTCTGAAAAAGGCTTGCATGATAAACAGGATGAGATTTTGGAAACAAGGACTGTAAATCTGTCATACAGTAGAATATCATGATAAGAAAATGTCATGTGCTTTAGGAGAATATAATAAATGTGCGAATCTTCTCAGTAGAAGGCAAAAATTTAGTCCATTATCCCAATTATATTACTAAGGCAATTTTTTACGGCACCTATGGTCAAGTGGGTTTTGGTGATCCAATGTTGGATGGAGAATGTTGTGGAATTCGAAGGCCTAGGACTTAGTGAAGACTTGAGTAACGTTTTTTATGAATATTTACAAGTGACTTTTTAATAATTTGTAACGTAAAATGTTTTTGTATGCAACAGTTATTATGAAAGCAATGGAAGAATGTATGAATTAGAGGATACAAAATGAAAGACCGCGGGGCGTTTTCATCAGGAAACTTATGATTATTTTTGGAAATAGGAATCAAGGGAAAATAAAGTTTCTAGTTAAAATTCAATTTATTTTTCTATTTTCTATTTATTTATCTCTAGAGTTTTGATGGATATTTGAATTCTAAAACACTTTTCTTTGATCTGACGTCATTCATTCTCGGAAAGTGACTCTTTATCTAATGAAAGACGGCTGGTGATGAAATTAAATACTAGATTGTTTGCTAAGAGCCCAAATACAATGCCGCTTGCGGCTTTCCCAAAACAACTATTTTTTTCTTTTCTTATTCGAAATTTTCTTTTAATAAACAATGTCTGGGAGCATAGTGGCCTTGTGGATAGAGCGCTTGAATACTGATCAAAGGGTCCCGGGTTCAATTCCGGGTGAAGCCTTTGGACGCCCCCTAACGAAAAATAAATCCTTGAAATGCGAGGTTGCCCAGGGAAAGGAACTGGCCCCCCTACCCTGAATGTGTGGAATTCACACGCATATGGCTTAGTCCGGGGTGAGCTCTACCCTCAAATATGCAAACCAACCTTCGGGTTGAATCACTGAGTGAAACAATGCCCATCTTCCCACCACCTAAGGCATCTTGATAGTTATGGCGAAGGCTGTCTGTAGGTTTACATCCTTCGTCCCAGAGCCATCAAGTACATAAAAACGTAAAAGGGAAGAGATTGTATCTCTGATTCAGTACTTAAGGATTGGGCCTGTGCAGCTATATTGGTTACAATAAAACTAAAAGCAACTGTAAACTTAGCGCAAGACAGAGACGTGTTTGTGGTCGGATAGCATGAAGCGTGACCACTATCCAATAAAAGGCAGTTTTAAGAGCTCTCAAGTAAAAGTTTAAAAGTCAAATACGATTCCTTTAATCCAAATAAATCATTTACCAAGCGTAGTGGAATCTTTTCGGACCGAATTAAGCAGAAATTCATTGGTTAAATCATTGATCTATGTGCTTTGCAACACTCCCATAATATATTCATAAAGTTGGCCCTCGTTTTTTCATTTCATATTTCTTAGTTGAAGATCAGAAAAATTATCTGTAAATGAAATTACGATCCCAACGGATAGTTGGAGTTTAAAAGGGAACAATTAGTAATAAACTAGTAGTTCGAAAATCAAAATTAGGAAGTTCGTGAAGAGGAATAAAGAATATTTTTAATTAGTGCACAGTTACTTTGATTGCTTCTGCCAGAATACTTTAACTGTGACCTTAATCGTATTCATTTAACGTTGCTATTCCTTAACGGATTCAGAGAGCGGCATTGAGAGGTTCTGAAAAAGATGAGGTTTTCTAGCATCGCTATTGATTTTAAGATGCATTTCTCTTAAACACTATGATGTATAACTGATAAAATGAGTAAATGAGCTAGTAAATATGAAGAAAGCTATATTTCATAGTAAATAATATTACGGAACGATTCTATTCTACCTGTCCTATAGGAAAATTGTCTTATAATTAGTGGCGATGGGCATATACTTATTTCAATGGCTTGAATTTAAAGTGGAACGATACCACGGCTTTGTCACTTAGCACCGTGTGAATTTTAGCGAAAAGGAGATGTTTTCTGGGGAGAAAAATATATCTGTGTGACACTCCCCTCCATAATCTATAACGTGCCGCGCTGTTCACTGTGACAGCAACTCGTGCAAACTTTCCACTTCCATAAAGTTATGCGCGGAAGGGAGAAAAATTTTCATTCACAAAGAAACACATATATCGCTCGCGACAAAGGAAAGAAGAGCAGGAGGGTGGGATGAATGATACGCAGACGGTATAGGTTTGAGGTTTTTTTTGAAAAGGAATCGGCTGTGGGAGGATTGAGGAGCGTAAGAGGAGAAAGAGAGGTTGAAAGAAGAAGCAGAAGAGGATGAAAGGGGAAGAGGTTGAAAGGGATTCGGGTACGAAGGAGGTGTTCGGGAGAGAAGAGCGAAAAATAGGATGTTGGTATCGGAGTCAGGGGAGGGGGGGCGGATAGCGAAGCCGTAGGTGAGGAAGAGTCGAGGGCTGCTCGCCGTTTCGGGAGAAGAGTTGCGATTGCACCCCGGCAAGTTGAATGGTTTGCACGGAAAAGGGGTTCTGAAGGCCTTACAAGGGAGGAACGGTGGGTTTGAGAGACGCAAAGGGTTTCGCGCTAGGAAGAGGGAGGTGTCTGCTTACCCTACTGCTCCTGGCCCATCCTATCCTTTACCTTCTTTATTTTTTTGCCCTTTCGACCCGTAGCTCCCACATCGAATGCCCCTCGCATCGTCGCAGGCACGTAGTGATTGGGCTAAGGTTTTTTTCCATGAGGGAGTTTTAAAACTCAAATAAAAAACGTAATTTCCACGATGAAACCACAATTTTCTGCATTTTGAAGCATCCTTGTGCAATACTCTTTATTTTTTCTCAACATTGATTAAAATTATTATTTAAGATTTTTTTCTTTAATTTCTCTGAGATATTTTGAGCTGATTTTCTCATAATATCCAAAACAGTGAGTGGTGGAGACTGAAGCTTTTATGACCCTCAATACGATGGAATCAACGTGACACATTGCGGTGCGTGGTATGTTACTATGGATCAGGTTTCAAAAAGTGCCTGTTCTTGAAATATATACTAAAGCCATAAATGATGTGATACAGACGCTGCCTATCGGGGAGAGTTTAGCTGCTGAAATACAGGTCTGTAATTCATATATCTTCAAGAATATCGTTCTGACTCGTTGTATTTTTTTCTCTCAATTTAATATTAGAGTAGAACTACAACGATAAGTGAAAATAGGGTCTTACTGGTGCCAAAAAAAAACGGTCATAGTTTAGTACTGCAGATAATTTTATTTTGTTACGAAGTCTTCTTCACTTCAAAGGCTAAGCTGCATATCCTGTACCGGAAACTAACTTGGCCATGGTCGACGGACATGACAATGACCACATGGGTATACTCTAAGGCAGTTCTCGCTAGAACGACTCTGCTTCATTCTTCCTAAATGTCTACACCATTTGGCTTTGTATATTGTATTTTTTCTTTAAGATTGAAATTATTTAAATTATCTCTCATAACTTCGTTCTTTATGTCACCTTTTAATGTACAACCATTTACTGCTCTTAATAGCCTCATCTCAGCCAATTTGGTGTTTTTTCTTTATCTCTTCAAAGGAATCCACGCCTCGTTGCCTCATAGTACATAATAACGGAACTGGCATTGTTTTGCTAAAATACAATATAGTTACTTATTGTTTTATTTTTTGAGTTCGAGAATTGTCTCATAGGTATATTTGAACTTATTAAGTGTATTTTCGGCATTTCGAAATGTTATAGGGGATAATTCACTTCCAATATAATTGAAACTGGACACATGCTCAAGGACTTAGTAATAAATGGAAATTACTGCACTGTTTTCCCATTAAAAAACATATAAAAATACCCTTTGTTTTATGTGGTGATATTGTTAGTCCATATTCTTTTGTTATATTTTTTAGGAAAAATACTCCTCTTTGAAAATCATTTTCTGTCTGTTGTATGGTACCAGTATTGTCAGCATGAGATAATATGTAGCCTAGCATTTGAAGTTAGTTCTATGCCACTTTTGAAACTTTTTTAACATATTTTAAAAATGAAGTTCAAATACAGGTAAATAATAACAAACAAAAAGTTTAATACCTTTTGTTTATTTTGAAATTTTCCACTCAAGAGTACCTACGGATAGGTGTTCAAGACAATGCAAGGGAAGGAGCGTTGGGTTTGAGGGTGTCAAAGGGTTTCACGTGGGGGATAAGAAAGTGTCTGGTTAGACTGCTCCTTGCCCATCCCATTCCTCTTTCTTCTCTTAGGTCTCTCGACCCGGAGCTCCAAAAGCGAATCTCCTCGTGTAATTGCTTATAATTTTTGAAAATAAACTCATCTATTCGCGCTGAAATATAATTCCCTTTAGGTAATCTGTGTCAAGCAAAATTTATTGAGAAATGCAGGAGAAAACAACAGCAAACTTTTTAAAAGATTAAAATGTGAAATGTGCTCTTATTGACCATCAGATATGACTTAGGAAAGGCGATATAGCAATAATGTTATCAAAATTATATCCATGAGGCAATAATGCGACCCTCGGCACTTTTCGCCCGAGAAGATTAAGCCGATACATCGCTCCCGTGCTCTGTACATAGTCAATTTATTCGTGTCTTTGCCTTTTCCTCTTAAATACACTTTCACCATTATATGCTAAGTTTGCAGTTATCATGGCCCTATATAACTTCCTAGGGCCCATTTCAACAGTAGACAGCCTTCTCAGAATCTCGAAACCTTTTTCTCGAGTATTATGCTTCAGAGCTCTCTTAATATACGAAACTACGGCATCAGAATGAAACTCCGCGGTTCCAGTTTAATTACTCTTGGTCAGGTTTAGATGGTTTATACCAAGTTAGGTGATTGGTAAAGCCCTCAGGAAACATGCCAGCAGCGGATATATGGAAACTCAATGCTAATCAATGGGAAACAAACGCTAATAACTAGAGATTATAAGAAGATTTAGGTCGTCATGGGAGATACAACGTATCATAAAACAGTTAATTTTAATGTCACGAATATTTATTTTTTCCTTGATTAAAGGAAACATATTTCTTCAGAAACTTTAGAGCGTCACTGTTTGTGCTATATCTCTGCGGGGCGGTATAATGTCTGATTCGCCAACAGTTATTCGTAGATTTTATCTTTCCCTTTTTAATATGTTCATCAAGTCCTAGGGACGAACATGTGTCAGGGCAAAACCTTTTCCCGTGCATAGGTAAAATTGCTTAATGTACTGCTCCAATTCGAGTGGAATTCAAAAGGTTAAACAATTGGAACCTTTCCTTTTCCGCCGAGGTGCCCGTTCCTTTCACGAAAGGGAGACGGATAAATCGGAGGAACGTTTGAGAAAGACGAATTTGAGCGGTAGGTGGAGAGAGAGAGAGGTGTCTGGTTACTCCAGACTTTTACGTCGTCCTTTCAATCCCAAGGGCCCCGATCCTGAATTCCCATCGCATGACCACTAACACACGGGCACAGACTAACGCACATTCATAGGATACACGTACGGCTGCCGCCGTTGAAAGCCGTGGTCGTCAGGAAAAAGGGTGTAGGGATTTTGTCCCCCTACAACGTCTTCTCAAATGTCTTCCCTAACGGCAATTCAGTGAAATGACTTTTTTCCGCCAAGATTGCTTTCGTGCTGTTCATTTGACCTAAACGTGCCGTACCGACTGTAGTGCATGTCCGTTGTGTGTGTATGTGTTTATGTATACATATATACGTCGGTGTATTTTTTAAGGATCCATGGGAAGAGATGGATCTCTTCCTCTTCCGTGGATAGAATGGGAAGACACGTTCGGTCATAAAAGAGAAAACTAAGGGAATAATAAAAAGCGGGAAGTTTCACCACAAAAGGATCCTCAGGGGAAACATGTGGGTGGAAGGCATCGAGAGAATTCCTAAGTGTTTCCGGATGTGCAACGAGCCATTGGGAAATAAATGGGAGGATTAAATGCTTCTTAAAATGCATTACGGCCCAGCGAGCTTCTTTGCAGTCTCGTTCGATGATTGAATGACTTAGAGGATATTCTTTTCCGTTTGTTAGTCATTCATGATTTGTAATTAGTAATATTGATCAGATTAATGCAATAATATATCGGAGTTCATTTTAAGTCATTTGCTAAATGATTTGGTTAATTTTCGAGGGGCAAATACGAAACTATTTTTTTTTAAGAAGTGGAGGAAACAAAGTTTGTCGCTCGTTTTTATTATCATAGTAATTATCGTGTCGAGTTAATATTCCTCTATATTGTCCATCTCATTCCATCAATTTTCTTCCTTTTTGGCTCTTTCTATCTTCTTTTTTTAATAATTGTCAAATCTAAAAAATAAGTGGATTAATATTTCCGTATTATCTTGGCTGAATGTCTCCAGTAATATTTACGTAAACTCTCTGTGATATCTTTAATGGATCTAGTGACCCTCAATGGATCTGGTGACCTCTTTCTCCATAGCTTTTTGGAATTTTCTTCTTCTTCCAAGGGAGAAATGTTATGTAGTTTGGTAGTGATGTTTATCCATTAACTTTCACATTTATTTTTCTACTGCTCGGTTGAAATGTGTCTGAAAATCTTCTTAAACATAATGGCAGCAAAATTGAAAACCAGTGATAATTCGTGAAATTAAATTCCATTAAAGACTGAGTAAAAAATGTTCACGATATTTCATGGGTCACTCCCATTTTGAAAGGTACGGTGATTAACTACCCTTATTGTTTCCACGGAGAGATGCAATGACAAGTGCAGTTGAATTTTGTATATTGATATCAAAGGCAATAAGATAAAAAGTATTTCATTCACTGTCACAGAAAAGGGACTTAACTAAATGAAGAGCTAATATCAAGGAACTGAGGGATTGCGGACCAACTGCATACACAACTCTTAGTCATATCTTCTTCCCATTCCTCATGAAACTTTATTCTCTCCAACCCAGAGACCATGATTGACTAGATATTTCATGGGATATACATAGCACGGCTATTACCATGTCAGTCATATGTCTCAGCCTCGCTCTCATCTCCCGTCACTCCAAGTGGTGAATGCGCATTTCTCGAATCATCTCTCGTCCTATTTTATTGCACGCTTCGTCACAACCTCGATGCTTAATGTCCAACCACCCCATCGAGCAATCTTGAACAGCCATTCACGCACTGAACAGTCATACATCACCTACATCTACTACCCTGCTAGCCACCAAATGGGTGCGTGGAAAGAGTGATTTGATCATCCACCATTAAGAGAGGAGGGATTACTAATTACAAGGATAAATAAATACATCATAAATTTCCTATTTTTATTTTTCTGACCAGACCGTTTTTTATAAGAGTCACATAGACCAACCTTTGAAGACGATGTGAAGCCAATAAAATCGGTGATGTTGGAAAAACATTTTGGAAAATCGCGAAGTATTTCTTCCAGTGCTGAGAAATGTGACGATTTGATAGGAATTCGTCGCGAGCAATTGTTTTTAATGAGGGCAGAGATTGGAAAATAATTTAGAAAACGGGTAGGCAGGAATGTGAAAGGTATTTTTATGAGTGTTTTTAGTGTCTACATGTTTAAATTGTTATACTAAATGGCGTGGAAAGGAATTAATTTTGTTCCTATCTATTCTACGTTCAACGTTCGAAACGGCAATGTCGTAAAATCAATCCATTATGACATGAATGTTTCCGACGTAACTTTTTTAAATAGGTTCACATTAATTAATGAATTCGCCTTTTATATGTTTCACAACATTTTGTTATCTCTTTCTTCCTCTCATTTGTATATTTTCCCCTTATTCACTTTAGAAAAAAACTCTCCCAACCACCCCAGTCCTATATATTTACGATCTAACGTCAATATCCCTGCTTTTTCCCTCTTCCTTCCCCCTTTCACATTAAAAACCAAACTTCTCAACCCTATACACCGAAGACGGTGAGATTCGCCATGAAAAAAATCATTTGACTTCACCGTCTTCGGTGTATAACTACGCGCCCGTGTGCGTGACTGCGTACCACATCATTTGTTTAATGCAATGACTGGAAATTTCTCCCCACCCCTCCCAGTCCTCTGAGTTGGAGTATATGAGAACTTCAAACACAATCTGTTAAACCTTGATAGTGAAAATTATTTTGGAATCGATTGTCGGAGAATTAAGCCTCAAATAAACGAAGTTTTAGATCATTAAGCCACTGTATCATCTGGAATATCGCGTGATCTGAAATGTAATCATGCAGACTCGAAGTCTCCAGCCACTCTCAATGTGTAATTTCCTGATTCTACGTTGAACACCTTATTTTTCGTGGCAGTTTTCATCGGAGGACGTCTTCCTTTCCTATGCTTTTTCTTCAGCTCAAGAATTATGTCGGTTATCATCTCGTGATCACATGCGAGTCCTCCGTCCCGGGCAAATCGGGTGCCCTTGCATTACTCTCCTATGCACACACGGGAGTCATCCATTGATTCCATTCTCGGCTCGGCCCATCCATCCTGAATGCCATTATGTCCCGGTCGAACGTATTCGATAAAGGGTGGTTTCCAAAGGTCACGGTGTCGTCCGGTTTTCCTGTCCATTGCGGCGTGGCAAATGGTCGCGCGGGGTCCGGTAACGAAAACGTCCTCTTCGACTTCCTCCGGAAGCCATTAGGTACTACGTGAGGTTGATGTTCGGGACTATAAGTTGGCCGCAAACGGTTTAACAACTGTATCGCATGAATTGGGAAACGCGAGACTCTTTGTCACGTGGTTATTACGCGGTTAGTCATACATGAGAGGGTTGTGCTGTTGTCATGGGGTCTCCACGAAATTGATAGCTCTGCAGGAACATTTACGTGTCATGGCACGAGCCTGAACTTGAGTGCAAATAAATCGTAACTCGCGATATAAGTTCAAGGTTTGCATAGGTGCGTCATCGTACTGTAAGACTCATTACCCATGGTGGTTTTATGTGGACTGTTTCTCTCCTTGACGGAGAAGGAATCATCTGGAGATGATTTGTTAATTTTCCTTCTCAGGATAAGATATTTTCAGCCTCTTAATTTTCTTGCGGTGTTCTCTTAGTGCTTCTCTAAGCAATACTTTTTATTATTCATAGCCTCTCTCCTTACTCCTAAAACCAAGAATAAAATCCCTCTGCTAGTTATATTTTTGAACCCACCCCTGATCAGCACGGGTGAGTGCAGTGATAACTGATAATATACTTATTCAATTGTAGAAACTGGTCTCGTTGGTAGATGACACTCTGCTAACCTTATTTTAATTAAAGATAATATTAATTAACCCACCTTGTATTATGGGCAAATATTAATTTCCTCTAGCATAAATAGGTATGATGGTAGGGAGTTCTTTGGTTTTATAAATTTTATCATTCATTGAACGGGAACAACTTCACTGTCTCATTTCCCATGAAGTTATTTGCGAATTTGAGCAAGCTATCAGAAGAAATTCTCTACTCTTGTATTTTAGACAAAATTGTCCCTGGATTCTTCCATATGACAATAATGTGATTTTAAGTTAAACAGTCTGTCCATCTGACATTTCTAAGCGGCTTTAATGTTTGATAGGGTAGTTTGCTACTTTTTTGTATGATTGATACTTAGACAATGCTTAAGAACCACTGACTGTGGGGCATAGCTCGTGTTGCGGACTTAATGACATCAGATGCTGCCAAATGAATTTCCTGTTTGATGATCATCCTGAAGAAAAAGGGTGATAACACTTAAGGGATCATCTTATTTCATGTTCTTTTAGGCCCTGGCTTTATAATATCTGGTTAAATAATTTCCTTGATTTTAAACCAATTTAGGCATCCCCATCCATTACGATTATATCAACTACCCACGCGAAGGTCTGATATAGTAGTATAAAATCCCTACTCTCAGTTCACATCAAGTTTACAAAAATGGTACGTAATACGACGGTTAACACTAACCAGACGTAAAACATGATGAAATTACTATTTAACGTCCGTTCTTAAAACTATTGCATATTTAAATGCGTGAATGACGGAGAATTCCAACTGATAAGTTTTTATAATTTCAGTTACCTGAAGTAATGGACGCTATAATTTGTTCATATGTTATAAGGCAAATCTTCACTTAATCTTTCGAGAGAATACTTTTTATATAAAATTTCGTATTCATTTAGCCGCATTGAATACCCCTAGGCATGCACTGTACAGTGTACAATCTAGCGTTCTTTCCTTTCTTCAAATGAGTAATGTGACACGAGTGATCATCTGCTGTCGATCGTCTTCCTGAATTACCAGACAGCCAACCGAACAAATTACAATTAGGTACTTTTATAGTCGCCTCTGGTGACCGCATGTTCCTGCTGGCCTTTTGTACGCTTGAGTTATAATGAGATGTTTCGGCTCTTATTATTACCTATAAAGTAAAAGTTGGTATTAGACAATATCGGATGAAATAATCAATGTCAGCCAGCAGGAGAGAGGGACTGGAAAACATTTCTTCGGATACCTGTCGAAATAGCATTCGGGAAGCCTAAAGGGAAACCTTGAGCGTGCGCTTTTCATGGAGTCCAATTAAACTGTAGAACGATGTTCAGAACTAGTCTCTTGAAACTTTTCTTGTTGAGCAGAGCAAGCAGAGCCCAAAATCCCTTAACCTGTGTTTTTTTCTCTTGCCTCCACAAACCGTCCTGAACTCTCCTAGCATTTCGTCCTCTCAATGTTTCTCGGTATTCTACCCATTCGCCGGAGTTTCTACTACTTGTAGTACCGGAATCCCGGGCATTCATGGCTGCTAATTTAAGGAAACTGCTGATTAAACCCAAAAGTAAAATTATTGTTCGGATTTTGAGAAATAATCAATTATAAACGGAATAGAGCCAAAATGTTAATGATTACCAAAGTCGAAGAGACCATTTTTAAGCCTAACCCTAGCTTGGGGATATCCATGTACTCTCCGTACTTCCTTCCCTTCTGCGTAAAGTAAAAATAATTGGAAGAGGAAAAGAACGAATGTGAGTTGCATATAAACGGAGTATCTTTGCGTCTCACTCAGTTTTTTTCCAGTCACCAATGTTACGAGGAATGAAGCAAATTTGCAAATTTTTGTCGAAATGACTGGGATACAGTGTATCTGTCTTAGTTTGTCACTTATGTCCGTAGAATTCTTTCTAGATATTGTGCGAGGTTAAATAAATGTATCCTCCATATCACTCCCAAACTTGCATGATCTGAAAGAAAAAACATGTTTTGTAAAGATTTGCAGTTTACACAACTCAATGAGAGAGTTTCATCATGTCAAGCGCAATACGGTTTCTTGTTTAAACAATATTTTGTGAAATAATAGGTTACCTGCCTCACTTCATGAAATTGGAACACGTTACTAAATGAATTTGTACTATGAATATTCCACACTTTTTTATTCCTGAACTTGGTTTTGGCTATCATTGTCACAATCAATGTTGCTGCCTTGATAAAAAACATTATTATCTTGATAATGACATTGAGACTCGAAACCATGGTTGAAAATAAGTACGTGTGAAATATTAAAAGTGCAAATTCGTTTCGTGAAATATATATATTGCTGAGCAGTTTTTCCGATTTACCGACAAACTTTTCTCGGGATTTGGGTGCAAGAAAGGGTGGAACTTTTCGGGAACTGACGGGAAGGTATTCCCGTTCGGGAAAAATGCCTCTGACGGTCGAATCTCTTGCATTTTGTTTTACGAGCGTTCTTCATGCACTGGGGGAGTAACGGTGTGCAGCGCGGGTCGTAAAACCTTTCATTGCCGAGCGCGGTGCAATCCCATCTCTCTATGCTACTGGGGCGTAGGTTGTCTCTTGCATAACTCATTCGTAGTTCTCTCATTTGTTCTTTTACTCACCTCCATAGTCTCTCTCGCTGATTCAGTGCAGACATCTCGAAATTTGGCCCGAAATTTCGAACGCTTGCTATGAGACCCCTTCCGTTTTCAGGCATGACCAACTCGGAGATGCTCCTCGTGTCTCTGAGGGATACAGAAGGTTTTCAACCATGAATAATAGAGGTCTATCTGATTATTTTTATTTTATGGATATTTTTTTATTGTTATTGACGATTCATATTTTATCTTATCGCAAAAAAAACAAAGCATGCATCGTTCGTGCATTGAAATAAATTTTATTGAAAATATGTAGGCGTTTTAAATTAACAATACCAATGTAAGCATCGGCAAAAGACTATCACTTCGTCAGATCTTCGTCAGATCAGAGTTAATTTTTAAGTGTGTCTGTTTTGCTCTCTCAATCAACTTATTAGTATTTATATTAGTTCACTATGTCTTTTGACGTATTAATAGTGTGGTTCAAGTGTATACCTATAGCTTATATTCTCAGCTAAATGATCTAAGATAGCTTAAATAAAGGCTTCTTCGCTCGAGGCTGTGAGCATTGTCGCAAAAATGGCCTCTTTTATTAAAGGCATGAATCTTTATTTATAACTCTATACTAGGCTCAAATGATTTTGAAATTATTATAATATATTTCAGGTATTTTTTTAAGAGTAGACTCTTTCCGCTTTCCATTTGTGATTTGCTTAGCGGTTGGTCTTCATATTTCCTCTCTATACATATAATTTTCCTCAAATGTCTATTCAAATGGATAATTGGCCTTATTCATCCTTTTAATGAGTAATCTCTTTGGAGTTTGATGGAATTTTTTTCAGGTAGGTTTTCTTCGATTAAACTTATTAAGGGCCTTTTTTTCGAAGCAAATACTTCATTGCTTAACCCATAAAGGATTTGGTTTGGGCGATTGAATATATAAAAATGAAAAGGCCTATACATCGCTAATTATTTGCGTACTTGAGAACCTTCACCTTTTCCGCAGTAATGAAGGAATGAATCTCCCATCGCTGGGTTCCATATAAGGTCCACTGCCAAGTTTAAGGATCTCCTCTCCAAAAGAACTCCAATAATTAAGGAGATTGAGAAACGATGCAATGTCGAAAAAAAACGGAGAAAATATTTCCCAACTTTGAATACCTCTTCGTAGAATCAAGGGGGACCAAAATAGTGGCATACGATACTAATTCTTTGTCAAAGAGAGATTTCTGTAGCTTTCGTCATTACATAGGATCTTTAGGCTCTCGTTCCTCGACTTACTTTTCATTGAGTCATGAATGTGCATACTTTTTAGTTAAAATATTATTTCCATTTTTCACATAGTGTCTTAGTGTCTATCCGTAAAGGTGTGGAAGAAACCTAGTTTCAATACAATATACCTAATCTTGTAATACAATTTAAAGAATAAATAGTGGAAAACTCCTTAAAGGCTCTTTTACACGACTCATCAGTCAGTACTGAAATCAGTGCGAATAACTCTGAACCAAATTCTGAACTTTAGTCGAATTCGATATAATATAAATCTGCCCATGCCTCGTTCATTTATAAAAGCATTTATCCCTTAGGGCATTAGCCAGACACAATAAAAACCCCAGTTCCCTCTTCTACACCAGAGTTAAGCATCGTTTGGATCGGTTCGAATTCGGAGGGGTGGATCCTTCTCAAAATGCTGTTGCCATTGATTGTCAGCGGTGGACAGAAAGTACGAAATGACCTAAGCCGTCGAAACACGACATAGTAAAATAATCCCGTCTTCATGTTTGCCGGACTTAAATACGCCAGGCTTTTCTTATCCGGTGAGGGGAAGATAACAGAGGAGATCTCCTCTACGAACGTGTCTCCTCTCATTTTCGTTTGTCTAAGTGTGGAATTCCGGCGTCGGCTCGGATGAACGCCCTTCTAGGCTCGTCCTGTAAGGGAACACGAAATTGATTGGCGCTTGGAATGGGTGAAGTACTTGGAACACGAGCTGGCTCTTGAGCGTGGCCCTCCTTCCCCAGGCCGGAGGATTGAGTTGTGCACCGTAGTGAATTGCACTCCGTACGGGGAACATCCACGTAGACTCGCCTTCCTGGCTGACGAGAGGGAGCAATAGGAAGACATGCAACGGCCTGAGGCAAGAGGAGATAGGGGATGTAAGGATGGAGATTTGGCAAGGGCCTTGGGAGTTACGGGTATCCCAAGTAGTCTGTTCGATGTTCATGCTTTCAGTATCACTTTACAATTTTAATCTTCTGTCGCGACAAATCCTATAATACCACTTATTGAATGATTCGAGTATTGTAAAAAAATATTTCACGCGTAATTCATATCTAATGTTGCATAGACTGCCATAGAGTATCTTGTTATCATTATCAGTTATCATTCCGTAGATTGGTTTTCTCCATTCTCTGTTAAGCTAACCACATATTTATTCTTAAGTCTTAAGTTTAACATTTCTCGTGATTTCCAAAAAGTATCTTTGGTCTTTCTCCGTAACATTTGGCAGTAATTTCCCCACATTTTCTTGGCATTATAACCTATGTAAGTATGCTCCTACTTCGATATAATCATGTGAATTCAATTATAGCCATATGTATTATACGACGCAAGGCTTCTCAGTTAGCATAAGGTAAATGTAAAGGCTACGTTATATAACGGTTAACGTTAACCAGACATTACAAGAGTAGAACAAAAATTATCGCACATTACAAATATGTTCATTCAATCATATGAACTAGTACACTGCAACCGTGGAATTCCATTGCTTGAGGCAAGTATGGCTTAATGCATTCATCCTTCACTTTTATCGCAAAAACTTCTCATTAAAATGATATAGAAACGACTTGCGCTCAATTAAATCTCACATTTCATTTTTCCTAGCATATTCACATCCGTTATTACATAATATCGTGTGATATTCCTAGGTGATATATATCGTAGGTGGCTTAGTATCGCAAAGCTCTACATAACTCTCCCTCACAAATACCACCAATCGTTTTCAATACATAGGTAAATGTCGGGCCTTATGTCATTTGGTAATCGAACCTCCCCCCCCCCCCCCCGGTTTTTTACGAGGCATCACTTATCGCTGTCGATGCATCGAAGAATAGCGCAGGCCTAATCTCGCACGGCAATGTCTCCTCCATCCTTCCCCTATCACGCTTCAGTAGCCCACTTCGGAGGCCAACGTGCCCTCTTAAGCGGGCTTGTCGGAGGGTGGAGCGGAGAGTGGAATAATTGAAGGAGGGGTGAGTGTGTCCCGTATCTCGCACGTCGTGTCCCATCAGCCGTCGCCCTGCATCGACCGCAGGGGCCTCTGGTGGCGGGAGATGGAAGGGAGGGTGCACTTCCGGGAGGAGTGGATGAGCGGGAGGCGAGAATTGGCTCCCCCGGTAGATTGAGCAAAATAGTTCCCAATGGAAAGCATATTTGAATTTTATTTTTTAACCTCAGCGTCTGTAAGAATTGTTTAGTAAATATTTTAATATTAATAGTGCAAACATATATTTATAGATGACCAAAATTCTCAGAAATGAAATAAATATATGAACGTAAGTCTCTTGTAAGAACTTGACTCATTGTGTTACGACGTACGACTAAAAAGCCTTCAATGCGCAGGATATCTTTTGCGATTCTGTAAAACTTACTGCAGTGAGTAATTGATTTATTTTTATAGATAGTTGAGAAAATATACAAACTACACACCGTTAGTTTTTGACGGATACTCGGTGCAATAAATTTAATTTTTTTCAATCTTCTCTATCTGGAGCGCATAGCCGTAATCTATCCCATGTAAAACTGCTTGTAATTACGAAAAGTAGTCCGGCAAGGGGTAAATATTTTTATATCATATTAAGATGATTTTTTTTTTCATTGAAATGGGGTCAAATTCATCAAATTCTAGGTGAAGTGATTTTTTCTCAGACTACCTTAACTTGTAATGAGAAAAAATACTAGCTTACCCTTTGTTATACATGTTATTTTTTTATGAATAACTTATACCCAAAAACACATATTTTTCTCAATGCATTCTCTGTACGCATCTGATGAACAGTTTTCAAAGAGATCTAACGGGAGGTCCTCCATGATGCCACACACAGATTTGTACCTTAAATATTAGCTCTTGATGCTGTTCTCAGTGGTTGTAAGTAGAAATATTGTGTCCAAATGCATTAACACGATGTATTTCGTTTCAGCCCCAAAAAAGCTTTACAACCGCCTAGGCGCCATCTCTGCTCGAAAAAGCTGCTCGAATAAAATCTCGTTATGAATTATTCTACTTTCATTCCGTTTCCATCGATTATTTCCAGAGGCGCTGGCTCACAGGTGTGCAAGTTGTATTGAGAACCAAAGACAGTTACTTCGAGAGGGTATAAACATCAAAGGAAGTCTTAAGACAAGTCTTTCGCGACAACCCAGAGAAAATCACCCACGTATTCAAGTTTTGTCATAATCTTAAATATCTACTTTTGATAGCTAAACAATCAATATCCATCTCATTTTGATTTCAATCGCACAGAAATAGAGCTGTTTTAATGCTTAAGTCTTGGTTTATAAGTAAAATATATGGAAATATAAATGTATACAAATACATATACATTTTCATGCATGGCGCAAAATGACCAATCTGTAGACGCACCGTAATGAACCAGTTCTACTTGCCTAAAATTGCAGAGCTGCAGATCGTTTTGTTGCGAATTCATTCGTTATCTTAGCGATTAAAAAAATGTTTTTCCATGCACTCTTTTGCATGAATGAAATATTTTTTCCATCAAAATTACCGGGAATAAAACGTTTAGATCTTCATATAGTTTTAACGTGCCTATCATAATGTTGTTGATTCAAGCAAAGCATTGACCGTTGAGGTTAGTGGTGGCGGGGTGTGTACGGGAGAGGGGAGGGTGAGGACACTTACAGGAGAATTGAGTGGGCGGGAGATGGGCTCCCCAAACAAGGGGACGGAATAAACTGGCGTGCCGGGAGACCAGGGTTAATAAAGGACTTTTCTCGTTAGAGTGCGCGCCGAGAGACGCATCCTCTTGCGTGTTTTTTTGCATGTGCATTCGCGATTCCACGCGCTGCGTAAACGACCAGGTTTATATCCCTCTACGCGATAGAAAGCTAAAATTAAGGTTATTACCTATAGGTGCATGATTGCTTAAATTATTTACTGGAATTCAGATGTAAGTGAAATATACCAAGAATTTACTGATAAAAGTCATTAACTTTAACGAAATAATCATTTTTTAAAACACTTTTGGGACCCTAAAGCAGCCACGGAGTGTGCTGCGTTTTGTGTCTCAGTTAAAATACTTCTCACTATCTACGAGTCACTTTACGTGCATCAAACAAACAAAAAGCGATTTTACCTACATACGCCTATGTATTTATACTGCTTTATACGCAAATGTATTTGTACTGCTTTATCTGGATCCTTGATGTTGTATTAAAATGCTACACATATTCAATGTATCGTGAGACAAATCGCTAGATTTTGCATTGCATTTAGAGTTTTTGTTGCTGAATAGGTTTATTATACGAAAACTTTAGACATTTTAGAGTACATTTTAGAGTTCACTGTTTGTTTTCATTTCCGATACTTGCAAATGCGATGCGTATTCATTCTTGTTTTTTTCCTTTTCATGAATTTTCTTTCTTTCTGAAAGTTGAATCGTTATTCGAATTGCCCTCTCCAAGACTTCAGGCACGCTTTTTATCTCTCGCACACAATTGAAGACACCGCAGCATTCACGTAAATAATGGCGATCCAAATACATTTCATATCGCCCCTTCACCTCAATTCATTCATCACCCCCTTGAAGTAAGTCGAATCTCCGTTATAAACTTCTCCAATTCCTATCCCACTCAAAGGAGACTTTTTCTCTCTCTTCCTCTCTCTCCATTGTCGTCAGGGAAACACAGAGCCCCTGTCTGGGCTCCTTTTCTCTCTTTCATGGGCACTTACAGTCTCATCCTTGCTAAAACCCGGCGCAGAATTGAGGAGAAGGTAGAAAGAGAGAGAGGGAGGTCTAAGGGCAAAAGAGCGAGAGGAAAGAAAGTTCACGAAAGCGGGGAGTAAAATTAGTAGAAAGGGGCCGGGAAACAAAAAGAAGAAGCTAAGCAGGGAGAAAATGTTTGGGTGTCTTATTCCGAGAGGAGGTCGGGTGCCATTTAAGAGGTCAAGAAAAACATCTCCGAGGAGTAAGAAGTTTCAGGAAAAACCGCCAAGCAAGAGGATCCGTGCCAGGACGGGAAATTGACGACTGTGACTGTTCGGGGAATTAACGTATCTTTTGCAGTGAAAGGATTTAAAGGCGAATTAAGTATCCCTCTTTCGGTGCAATGAACTATTTTGGGATAGAAAGAAAAATAGAAGGGAAATGGCCTCGAGGAAGACCGAGGGAATAAATACGTTAGTCAGATAAAGTGGACCAAAGAACTATCACTGGGAAAAGGATGAGTAGAATACTGCAGTTAACTAAACTTAAGATTACATGAGGTATCATGACGATGGTGATGAAGTTTTCGGTGTTACGGTTTGACGGATGCTTTTATTTTAATGGATTTCTCATGGATGTTGCTACAGCAGGGAAATATAGACTGTGCCTTAGTAGGATCTTTATATTGGAGATAGGCAGCTTAGATCATTTATGAAATTATGGCATTTGAGGGACATTTATATAAGTTCCAACAAAAATTATGATTTGATCATTTGTGTCATCATGAATACGTTAGTAGGTGAAGGAAAGAGTATTGTTATTTAGGATGGATGGATATAGGAGGAAGAATGGAAAATACAGCGCTATTTATAATCGCACTTTTAATGAAAGGCACAGAAGAGTACTCGGAGGAGTAAGAAGTTTTGGAGGATCAGGCGAAGTCGTCTCGGGCTATGTCCTGGGTCAGAAAAACAGCTATTGGCGAAATTTCGACAGTTGACTGTACTATCTTCATCGGGGCTAGGTGTTGGGTCCATAATTCGGGATTTTATTCTCTCTGGTCGACTTTAGTTGCCTTATAATTTGTTGGTGCCAATAAAGTATCTTATTTTCCTAGAATGACCCCTTTACTCGTTAGCATGGGTTCCCAAATTTACTCAGGTATATCCCATGTTATGGTAGTAGTCTTCTCTGCTAATCTAATTTCGATGGCCTCCTTGGTCATACGGTTCTATCTAGATCTGCTAACAATTACGTGGTGAAACATCAATTTAAATTATCCCGGAGTTACATCATTATCCCATGAAAATTCTTAAATGAGCGATTAGTGAATAATCAAGCGAAACGGTTTCACGATATCATGTGAAATTAATTCCTGATGGTTGTAATGGATGATACATATCTGATATCTATCTTATAGCTATCCTCTAATAACGCTCAGTAATACTTAAATTTTTTATTTAAAATTGTGGTAGCATTTTTTCAAGGTACCCACTGTATAAGGTTTGCGAAGAGCATGAAATTCGTTCATAGTAATTAATGCTCAGATTCGTTTCCAGCTGGAATCATAAGTGGCAGGGTTCTGATTGATATACCCCGTTACGGTGATTGGGATTTATTCTTTGACCTCACCAAACAGGAAGCTGTTAAATTGGAATCCGCTGAGGGCAATGACACACAGTGAATTAATAATTTTTTATTGAATTATGGTCAAGTGAAAATTTATGGCATTGTTCCGGAATTTGAAACCTTTCACTTTCCTTAAAAGAGTATTTTTTATTAAATCCAGAATTTAAATGATTAAAATATTTTATCACCGTACAGCTTAATGAATAACTGATCAGCTGTTGCAGAAAATGGATGAAATAATTTATTAATATTTTATATTTACTAGCAGCATGATTTCTTTTTCTGCTGTCAAATTTCATTGTAACAGGAAAATACTTACGGTTAAATCATATTCTATTTTAATTAATACTTGCTGTTAATTCGTGTCAAAGGTTCTGAAAAAATTGCCTTTGCCTTAGCCTGCTTTAAAGTGCCTTAGGCTACTTTAGTTCTTATCTCGAAATCTTATGATTTTTAAATCTTGAAGCGGTGCTATTTGATCGCAATAATGCGTGAGTATCCGGTTAAACTCTGGTTGATATCTCTGTTTGCCACATTCTTACCTTCCATTGACAAAGTTGAACTATTTCTTTTGACTAGAAGAGCATATTATTACTCAGAAGAATTTACTGGATACTATATTAAAATTTCATCATATTGCTTAATTTGTACAGTAGTTAAATACGTCAGTCAGTACTCTTAGGCATTCACATTTCTTATATGCGTGACTTTTAATGGAAGTACAATTTGCTTTTTCAACATTAAGACCACCTTATGCTATGCAAATTTGAAGGCAACGGACTGCGACGATGGCAACATATCTTCCCGATCTGTCACCGAAGTGAAGCATCGTTGAGCTCGGCTCGAGCTTTGAGGGGTGATCCTCCGATAAACCCGATTGCGGTTGCCCCTGTCTGCACGTAGCAGACAGTAAGTGCGTAATGACCTTAGCCGTCGAAGTATGTAAAACAAAATACTACTGCAATTTTAAATTTGGGTTTCTATTAAGTCTAGGAAAATGTATAGCGCTAATGAATGATTTTGTACAAAGGATCTATTAGTGATAAGTGGTAAGAGATGTTATTCTTTTAATGTATACTTGTTGATTTTGGTTTTTTAACATTAGAATTTTTACTTGTAGGTTCCAACATCCTAATAAGGGTTGCGCAACAAATTCACGGCTTGAATTTATTCCCTGCAGAAGCGGAATGTATTAATGAAAATATTTTTTATTATAAGCTTGTTTGCGCCTATCGTTAATAAGATTAACAACGGTTGACGCCGAATCCGAATTTCTCTTCACCCTGCCTCCAATTGCCACGTAATCATTCTTTGAAAAACTTATCGCTGCCTTCCTGAATAACAGCGAGCACTCTCCATCAGAAAAAAAATGAGCATATTCCCGCTCTAAGGCATCAGCAAACGTTGCTTCGAGCAAGTATAAAAGAGGGATTATTAGTTGTCCTAAACAATCACTAATCTCTGGTACGAGGGAAGTAAAAGTACTTATCGTAGTATGTACTTGAGTATTTCGTCCTCTTCCATAAAATCACTCGACTTTCTGCACCTGTTTGGAAGTCCGTGTGCGACTTCACTGCCCAACTCGCCGCTAATGCTAACGAAATGTTTGCCGCCCAGCCCACAGTCATTAGCACAGGTGCACCATTCGTTTTATCACCCTGCTCCCTGGTGGAAGGGGGTGACCGGGGTAGAACGAAGGTGGGTGGCAGGGGGTAGCAGGAGATGAAGCGGAGAAACGGTATACGTGGAAATTCGTGACGCAGAAAAACACTTTTTTTCCGCCTCGCGACCATAAATGTCGCTTGTATTTTTTTTCTGTTCGCGTGGGGGTAAACCACTTTCGTTCTCCCCTCAGTTTACCCTGACCCCTTCCGTGAGGGTTTTAGTTGCCGCCTGTGTTGTCCTCCCGTCCCCCACACCCAATGTATCGCGGCTCATTAACCCTTAAACCACTTCCCTCCACCCTACTCGCTCCCCTATCTCCCCGTCCCGCTTCCCCATTCCCCAACACTCACAAACCCGCACCAATTGTTTCCCCGCGAACCCCCATACCCCCCCTTTCCGTCACGACCCACGGAAGTATCCTGGAAGACCCGTTTCCGGTGTTTCTGATAGCCGGTGAACGAATGGCCGGCCGCGGAAAATTCCGGCCCCTTTGTTATGCTGGCGCTAGTACAGTACCTACTACGAGGTTATATAGCTTCTGGTGGAGATCGGGTTGAAACTTGAAGGGTGGAAATACAAACCAAAGCGTGGTGTGGTTTCGTGTACGAACGTTTAAGATATGACCTATAAAGTTCGTTCACCCGGAGAGCAATCATTGCTGAATTTTAATTGGGTTATAACCATTCGTTAATTTGTTTAATGTTTAAGTTGCAGGTCGGAAATTAATGTGTATGTACGTTCTCCAGGGAAGCAAATATGCCTTCTCCTCGCGATTTAATTATATATCAACGTAATATGGGTTAAACAGGTTTACGATAAATGCGGTGAGAATGGGGTACTTGCGAAATTTTTGCGGTAAACGTAGAATGGATCAGGTTAGGCATGATTATGTTTTGAAAGATTTAGGAATGGATTCTCCACGAATGCACTTACAGCAACGATGTTTGATTCGTTGGTTTGGCGGTGTTTACAGGATTGATGAGGTTTTAATAACGAAACTGATGTATAATTGTGTGCAATGAATGGAGTGAAAGAAAGGGCTTGACCAAGAAAATTATGAGGGAATATGGTGGAAGTGACTCTTAAGTGGAGGAATATTAGGAATCTTAGGAATAGAAGATCGTGTAAAATGATCCTATCATTTGCGATTTATGGCTGTTCACATTTAGATGTCTTATATCAGAAAAGAAAACCCTAATGTGTTTTTAAAAAATTACACTGGAATATAATATATGAGTCTCCACTCTAGGCTAGCTTGCTCATGGATACGGCATGGCATGCTCGTTGCTCATTATGGTCTCTTCAATGCTAATAAAGATAAACGGCTTCTTTGAAATGTCGGCATTGTACCTTTAAATTCATGCAATATAGAGGTGATAAATACACTAAAATATAGAAGTTTTGAAAAGATTTGTTTGGATAAACGTAGTAGTATCTAAACCTAACTTGTATAAACTTCAATGCAAAAATGTTGCGATGTTAATGTCAGCAAAGCCTATTATGACGCTGTTCAAACATTCACCTACGTATGTAGGGCCCACGCCCCTTTACCCAATGACGTTACTAACAATAAGAGCTTAAAAAATCTTCTATGCAAAAAAATGGTCGTTATTCAGTCATACAGAACCAGACGGTTTTTTTTGTTAAAACTTGAGGTAACAAATAGAGCCTCGACACGCCTAGCTTTGAATTTATCTAGATCGTGTGTGATTATACTTTCGTAATTTGATGTATCAGATGATTTTTTTATGAAATTTAACTTTTTTTTTTGAAGTACCCATCTTATTCACAGGCAATGCTTTAAGAGGATATCTGATTCACCCATTATTTGGATCTTTGTTGAAAGGTATAATTATGTGTTTAGTTAGATTATTACACATTATTGTACTATCATTTTGTATATGACGGAATAACGGTTCTTAGGAACTCTCTAGTGACAATTCTCTCTGTATAGAAAAAAATCCTACATCGATGATATTTTTTTATTATTTTCTCTTCATTAAGCGTAGAATTTTGCTCATCACGATGCTACAATAATCTTGGGTATCTAGAGTAGCTTTGTCTTAATAGTGCATGTTTTTGATACGCTTCACATTATCTCGAGATACTAAGTAGTCAAACGTGTATCATAAAATTCATGCTTGTTATCAGGATAAGCCATCTTTGTTCCTAACGGCTGGCGCTCGTATATCCTTAAAATAAGGAATGAGTAAAAGGCTATTAAAAAGCTTATCTCTAAGTAAAAGTGCTCTTGATTTGCTTTTACACTTCTTTCGATATTCCGCATGGGACTCGGTGACTCAATGACTCGAGTGGAATTAAGCCTTTTTAATATGCTTTATTACCCATTTCGTGTTTTATGACTGTCTTATCTCGCTCTTTCCCTTTTCCTCTTTCTCTCACTATCTGATGTTTCCTGCACGATCATCAAATGTGCCCCTCTAATGTTTCCATTTTGTGTGCTGCGAGGTTTCCATTCCATATGCGCAGTAGTTCTCTTAGTTGATATATTACTTTGCCGTTTGGTGTTATTTTTTATTGAATTGGTCACCGAAACAAATCATGCCATTTTATATGAGACATATAATAGCTAAAATTAAAATCTTAATTTGGTTCTTTCTTAACCTAGATATAATGGTCGTTATGTTAAGAATGTCTAATGATTACGTGTCCTTTCTCAGAGCTGAGAAAGGACACGTAATTTCTTCATCTAAAAGTATGTTGTCCATGTCACATCTACCTATCTTACTCGTTTTTCAAAACATTGTGTTTCCATTCATAATTGGATTACTCAATATTACTCACCACAGAGACAAGTACACACACCACTAGAGCTTCAATATGTACACATGATTGTCTATGGATTATTTTTCTGATGATGGCTAATGCAATGATAACCAGCCGGGTTGAATTTATGTTTTTCCTCTGTGGTTAGTAAAAGTTTCCGTGAGAAACTTCCTACCTTTATTATGATTCATTAGTCACCACTAAATCGTAACTTTTCACTGTCCATATTGACGTACCTTTTACTTATATTGTATGCCCTTCAATATATTTTGACAAATAGTTATGCTACTCAATAATTGCAACGTGTAGCTATTTCTAATGTTTAATACCTCTTACTTTGGGATATTCTTCACTTACACGTTTCTGACTTTAATTACACTTACTTAATAAAATTGAATTCGAAAAGTAATGCTCACGGACGCAGCTTCTCGCATATGGGTAATTATAGACTTTTAAGAGCCTAATTGGTAAATGTATGGGAACCCTCTCTCTTTAAGTTTCTTCTGATGATAATTCTTTGGGCGGTGTGACTTTTACTGAGGCAGGAATAATCCACACAATTCCATTTTTATTTACAGTATCTTTACGTCATTTTTAAAACCCTGTCATCCCCATTGTGTTGGATATTTTTATAACATCCTCTGCTTCATCTTTGAGCATCGCTCGTTATTATCGTTTGGCTCTGGAAAGCATGGGGGAACACTTTTCCCCAGCTCTCTTTGGCTTTTAACTTTCCCGCCCGCGGCCTGCGGCTTCTCTTTTATGGAGCCCTCGAGATCCGCACGAAACTCTTGTCGAACTCTTCCCAATACCCCTTCACAACATCCTCTGATCCTCTGCCCACGAAAATCGTCGGTATTTCCTCCCAAGGTTCTGCACCACCCGCCTCTTCAACTCCCCGAAAACGTTCCCCAAACTCGTATCCAACTACCCTCCAAACAACAGACGACTCCCCGCGAACTATTTCTCTCTGCTCCCGGGTCGTTTCCTCTCTTTTTCCGGTCTCAGGCCAGCTTACCCGGAAAAACCTCAAAAAAAAGTTTAAAAAAATGATCTCTCTTGCTCATCTTAGTGTGATCTCCGTGCAATTGCTTCCTTAAACCTCTTTGTGCTACCCAATACTACTTTATAAACACCAAATACTAACCCATTATTGCCCCCTCGTCGTTAAGTCTGGTTGGAAATTACTTTTTGAAAGTTCATTGGCCAAAATTCAGGCTCGGAGCTGCATGGATTTTGGAGATCACTTGGGAGGCTGAAATGACCAGCAAAATAAGTTGATTTCTGACTGATTTTATTTTACTCCCATATCACATTTGCACGACGGATCACAATGACGGTGACAATATAATTTAAATACACTGTAAAATTGGAAGGTGAAATGATTCCTTCCTCTCACTAAACTACCATGAAACTGTAATCTTCTGAAATATCTAATCTTCCATTCTCTCAGGCACTTTCTTGTCCATATTCCCTTACTATTCCATAGCTAGCGACCTTCCACGCCATTGCAACGATTTACCTGGTGGTACGTCTTTAGTAAACTTTTGTCTCACTGCGGCGTTTATGGTTAATGTTATTTAGAATTATCCTTAACAATTTTCCTTTTCCCACCCTTAGTCATGACTGATGTCCTAACACCCTGTTGATCACGTTATTGCGGCAGGTTGCGGGGTACTACAAAGATGTGTGCTATTAAAAATGTACTAACTTTATTGGAGATTTGTTGTCGGTTATTTATTATTTGGGGTCGGGTCGGCTATGCCGTCCAGATTACAATTGGTGCTAATATTTCACATATATCCATTCTGTAACGGGTGGTAGCTCAGAGGAGACTCAGACCCACGTTAACATTGATTCCATTGGCTGGCCATCTCGTTATTAATTGCCTTTGACGTTTCACTAGCAAACATCTCTTTGACGAGGAAGGTTTATTTCGAAACGACGTTCGAAAGCGACTGTTTAATTGAGGTCAAGGATATTAAATCGAGGAATAACCAACCTGATAATTACCTCGTCTCGCTGGTCTGCGCTTGAAATCGTTTGTTTTTCGAACGCCCCGTTTTTGGCCGGACTAATTGCGACGAATGATTAATTATTCGACGTGGCCGGTGGTGACTTCCCGGCGAGAAATCAACAAAATGGAACGGGGTTATTTGAGTTTGTGAAGTTTCTCCAATCACATAGGCAGTAAGCAAGAATGAAGTATTTAGTGTAGGGGTCGAGTTGTTGTTAGGGTTAGGGTACTGTCTTCCCATCCTGAGAGCCAGAATTCGATCCATGACCATGATGAAAATATTTCAGTGGAATGCTGACCCCTACTTAGATGGCGTGTGGAAAGCGCGCCTCAAGTGCATAGCTCATCCTCGTTGGATAGGACGTAACACTCTTCTGTTATTGGTTCCTTTCTTTGAGAGTAAGACATTGACAATTTCTTGTTTCTCTTTACTCTTTAATCCTTTTCTCAATTAATCTTTTTCTTAGATACATATCCATCCATCCTTAGCTGTGTGTATTTCCTCAATCGCCTGCCCTAGGAACCACTACTAAAGACCTTGATCAGTAAGGTTGTTGCTGCTTAAGTTTATAGAGAGCGGAGATTATGATTCTTCTTAAAATCTTAAATTTTGTTTCCTAGAAAATTTCGAGAAAAGTACAACAGAAGTTATAGGTATTAACAATTTGCCGAACCACAAATCGAGCTGATGTGCTAAGTGCTAAAATTCTAAGGATAATAGTCATGTAATTACGTCGGTAAGACCTACCGTTAGGAACTCTTTATAAAGATGTTGAATATAGGTTATTGGGGAGCCTAATGTGTCGCGCTGTGCTATATAGTATCACATCTTATAATTCTTAAGAATGGAGGACGAAAAAGGATGCGATCAGGATGTAGGCGTAGAGAAGGATGGAAAACGACGTAAATGAAGAACTAAAAGTGTTCTGTATTAAAAGAGAATGTGTTCAGAGAGCCACTTTTTATGGAGAAGTTTTGGGAAGTGGGAGAATATCAGACATTTTGGATGCAATGGATTGAGAAAAGAAATATGTGAAACTTTAGAGAGATATCATACACGTATGGATATCCTGTAATGAGAGTACATTTGCACGTATTTTGTGATATGTTAAGATGGAAATAAGTTTGCACTTGTGTTGAGATGTGTTATTCCTGGCTGAGAGTGGACCGTAGATTTGTTGTGGTGGAGTTAGGAGCAAACTTTCCTATGCCATAAAGATATTGGTAGTATAAAAACTATGTTTATGCTTGCTCAGTAGGTACCTAGACCACACAGACTATAACTACTGGTACTATGGCCGCTGATGATGGTTCTTGCTAATATCGATAATACTTGCATTTGGCAGTGATCTTTAACATAGAGCGGTTTATGCATCTATTTTGATTAGTTGGTCCTCAGTTTTTTCCTTCCGAGTATCTTCACACTCAAAATTCTCCAATAAAGGTCTTCCCCCATGTTGTTCCACGTCATGGTTCGTCTTTTTTCCGCCGAAACAAAGCCTACCCCCGCATTGTTGACACCTTTCCACCCTTGATTGGAGGGCATGCCTTGGGGGGGGAGAGCTTGGGAGAGCATGGGCGAGTTGGAGGGTGGGCACTTTCGTGGCGGATACTCGTATATATATCGACCGAGCGTAATTTTCGCTCCGCGCCTGACTTATACAAAAACACGCGAGGCCGTATCACACGGGACGCCGCAGGGGAGGAAAAACGCACGCCCGGCTCACACGTATACACGCACGGGTGTCCGCGATAAATAAAGCAGGAGAGGGCTGAGCCGAAAAAAATGGACGGAAAGGTGGTAACAAAAAAAAACTTACGGCGTTCCTCCTCCCACTTTAGTTGTTCGGGTGGGAGGATTGCGGTGCGTGAGGAAAATGAGAAGGAAAACTGATGAGAAGCCGAGGAAGGATCACCAGGATCGATTGTAACATTTTGGGTTTTTGTGATTCATGAACTTGAACTCGGAGGTAGGTGCGGGGATGGGCGCAGTGAGGTTTTTGGTGTATTTATGCTGGAGGGATCATTAAAGCAGGCAGCTTACGAAGCCAAAGAATATAACCTAGAATTAGTTTTGCCTCTAAAAAAGTGTTTTGATACAAAATCTTGGCTTTTGAGAAAAAGTGGATGAGCGTTAGAGAGATTGAGATTTGTTTGGCCGGAGGAAATGGAAAGTTAAAAATTTGAAACTGGATAATGTTCCCTAGAATTGAGAGTACCTACCTATTTTAATTACGTGTTTCCGAAACTTGGACTCTGAGGTAAGGTGATGACCGTAGAAAGATCTATGGCATGTTTTTCCTGGAAGAGATGGAGAGTAAAGCCGAATGTGAAGCCGAAGAAAATTATATTGGCTTGATAAATTTATGGACTTCGTGGTTCATAAACTTGGGCTTTGATGACAGATTGGCGTGGAATTAAGAATATGAGGTTATTTGTTTGGAGAAGAATGGGAAAGTTGTTTAGGAGGGAAACCGAGAACACATGACTATAGATGATGAACGAGGAGAATTGAAATTAAACAAAATTCTTTGGAGTATAAAGCATCTTATAGCAATTTTTGGTTCATAAATATTTGGCTTTTTGACAGAGAATGAATATCAAGTCATTTGTGTAACGAGCTTGGAGAAGGATGGAGTGGTAAAAAAGGAAATATAGCATATGGGTGCTGAGACCTGCTGGATGTGAGAAGAGAGACGATGGAGAAACATGCGTGAGCTGTAATCAAAGGTAGAAGGACGCCATCAGAGGTAAGCGTCTCTTGAATCCTGCGATGTAAGAATGGGTGCTCAGTAAACCGTAGGAGATGGAGTGGATAAAGAGAGTGACCTAAAAATAAATCGATGATTTGAGCTGAGAATTGATTGTTCTTGAACCCACTAATGTATTCTTGTAGAAAGTCTTCGATTATGATGATACCTTCCTGGGGCATACAGATTGAGGGAACATGCGGGTCTGCGTTTAAGCAGCCTATAAAAAGTGATCGGTTCATAGATGCGGATATATTAGAAGCAGTTGCTATTGTATATAAGGCTATATATGTATAAATAAGGCTGCTCATATATATACGTAGCTAGCACAAGGTGGACGATATGCGAGTAATTTAGGTAAGCTATGAGAAAGAGTGATGTGATTTATGAAAACAATTGATGGAAGAGGATAGCAAAAACTAGTTTTTCGAGATACAAGGACGGGAGTTACTGCAATCAAAGATTATAAACGCAGTAACACTTATACTATTTTAAATGTTTCCTTTCGCACCTTTTACTGCAGTACGGGTCCCAGACTTAAGTCGTCGGATGTAGCTGGTGGGACATAATAGTTGTTGCATCGGACATAAACTTCAGATCCCTCACACTCACAACTAATGGCAGGTGTTCCAGCACCTATGTCTAATGGACATTTGGCAGTTCGGATGGGGTAAAACAGTGATGTGCCCGTTCTCCTCTCCATCTTTCTTTCCCTTCCCTGTGGGAGTAGACGCACGCGCCATTACTCCTATCGCTCGTGGAAGCAAGAGGGATCCGTGCTCACCGGACATAAATACGTCCGTTAATGACTCCGATGAGCGTGTTCTCGGCACCGATCGAGCCATTTTAAGTGTATCCTCTTTCCCATTTGCTATTGTTGGCTGGGCCGACCTTCACCACTCTCCCTTCCTCTCCCCTCCCTCCCCTCTTCCTGAGATATCCAATCATCCTTTTGCCTCTCGTACTCTTTATTTTTTCCGGCGTCACATTTGGCTCAAGTACTTTACGTATATTCGTTCCGCACTTAAACAAAAATACGCCACAAGGCAACGTATTACTCATATGGAACCTACAAGTAGGAGAGAACAGGATCTACACTTACATCTGCATTCTACTCTGCAAGCCGCAACTTGGGCTTTCGGTGTGTGGGGAATGTATGCTGACGGATTGTGCAACTGTTTTTGCTGTAGCCATTTACAAGTAGGTACTACGTTGGAAGAAGAAATATGTTTTCGTACTTGTTTGACGGCGTATCTGTCTTATTTTGTTACTAATATTAAGTGAAGATACAAAATTGGCATTCTGGAGTGGATTAAAAGCTGGAAGATTGACAAACCAAAAAAAAAGTTCTACTGAATTGGTAATCGAACACGGACCCTTTCATTCTAGCCCCAAATATTAATACCATTAATCTATTTAGTCTAAATTATTAACTTGGGGATCGGCGTCGTGTCTATACTACCAAATCCCCGAATTCTCCTTTAGAGTTTGAGCTGATGATATCACTGCTGCCTAAGGATTTATTTTTTAACTTGCTTCTTTGAATTAATGTTGAATAAAAATACTGTTAATACTCTTATTATTTTTTCGTGCTGTCCTTGCTGTCGTGAACGAATATCGCTCTTTAAAATTGGCTTTGAACTCGTGGACTGTGACACCATTTGCATGAATGCAAGTACATTGAGCCATAAAGTGCACGGTTCTTAGTGAAAGCATCTAATTCCTTTAAAGACCCCCTGAAATTCACTGAGTTGTATTCCTGAGTGGCTTAATTGGTTGAAGCACTTGGAGGGCAGTTCCGGTGGGAAGAGATCAGACATCCAATCAGTTACGGCGTTTTTTGGCTGTGTATCTCTTTAAGTTCTCAGTCTGCTTTGGGTGCCGAGTCCTGCGTCTTCAGGTAGTCCTGTGAGGGAAAAGCATGTCAGCGACATGCTTGTTCGCCAATATTATGTCTACATCTTGCGGAATATGGATTGCTTGATACAACTGCCTTAGGTTATTATTTTCCGTATGATGTGATGTCATGAACACCACGTGATGACTAATCCTAATGATTAAAATCTGGAAGATGATATCCAAGGAGCTCAACCATGCGCCATATTATTGACAAAATTATAAAGAAATGGTCAACGCAACCCCAAAGGGCCATATAAAACGTATGATTGCATTATGATAAGTTTGCAAGGCTTTTTATATTTATATTTCAACATTCTTAGCAGCAGCTCTTACATTCATGAGGTTTAACGGAATGCTGTGAGCTCAGGCTGCGACTGTGCTCTGAATTATGTGCGTTGACTCGCATAATACTTCAGGAATATTTCACATAGGAATCTGTGTGCTTCCCTCTCCTACCCCTCTTCTCTGCTTAATTTCCGCCGGACGTAAAGGTTCCAATCGTGAGGTTAAAACATTCGTCGATTCCGTGTGAATGTTACACAGCGCATGCCGTGATTAATACACGTCCTTTAGACCGCTACGCAGCGGAACGCAAACGAACTAACTGTTTGGTGGGCAGATCACGATTTTTTTGGTTCATGAATATTCCGTACAATCGTGCACGCGTGAAACGTTCACTCGCCAGGCGATCAAACATACGCGGTTAATACACCAAATAATCTCGCCGATGTAATTGCTGACACGGATCGGGTCCTTCGATGCACGCATTTGTAATGATTCATAACCCGTACGCTGCCAATTCGCCTGCCGTGCTCTAACGGATGCTCGCGTTCGGTTTTTCATTTTTTTATAAAAAAATATACAATCATGAGGTAATTGAGGTTGCACTTGAGAGCGTAATTCAATCTCGTTTTCCACAGTCCAGCGAAATTCGTGGAAAGGTATTGCACGATCAGTCTTGAAATAAGATACTGATTTCGTGTGATTCAACTGCAACACTTGAATCACTACACTGTCGAAATTGCTACAAAAACTAATAATTTTTTTGTGGGTAGGTTTTTTTTGCCAAATCGTCACTTTTATACATTTATAAACGGATTGTATTGCTTGGCGTGATTTGTCACTTTCGACTAGCGACTATCATAACTAGCGACTTTGATTTACTAGCATATGTACCGGAAGAGTTCAGTAATATGCTATCGGAAGCCTTACACATCTAAGGTGGTTTGAGCCATTATGAATGGGCAGGCTGGGTATTAATTGTTGAATTATTTTGGGAGATGAGATAGGGGGGGGAGAAACATGTTTTCAAAGTTTTCCTGTTTTTGTATAAATCTTAATCAGATAAACGACGCATCCGCCGTTTGCAGTGTTAGGTAAATTTCTAGTGATCTCAATTTGATAATTGAGTTGAGATGGGGATTCACTTGCTAACTATCCACCGCTGCAAGTATTCAAACCCGAGCCCTCGGTACAGAAAGCAATTTTTCTAGTGATTATATCGACCTAATCTCCCCTATAATGTAGTTCGAGAGAAAAATAATTTCACCTAGAATTTATGAATTTGGCCTCATTGTAAATAAAAAACACTCGTCTTTCCAGTGATATCAAAATATTAACCCCTTGCTGAACTACTTTTAGAGCAATTTGCCTGAAAATTCAAGCTGTTTTACATAGGTTTGATTACGGCTGTGCACCCCAGAGGGAGAATATTGGAAAACTTTTGGAATGTATAACACCTAGATTTCGTAAAAAACTAGCGGTGTGTAGTATGCTTGTTTTATCAACTATTATGTATATTACAATACTATGTTACAACATTTAATCTACTTTTCTTACATACATTGAGATTAAAATATAAAATTCGAATATGGACTCCATTATGACAACGGAAATATTTCGCTCTAACTACCATAATGTGCCGCTGCCCTATGGATGAGTAGGCGGAAACTGACGGGCCGACACTCCCGTGCTCTTCGGCCTGTATCCGCACAAAATCTCCTCCCTTGATGCGTGAAAATGCGGCCATTAATGCAGTCCGTAGCCAAATGAGCGCGTGCACAGCCGAGTGCGTTAGTTCTGCATGCGTGTTTCTCGTTGCCCATTACCTTTTCCCAACCGACCGCCAGAGGAAGCATAAGGCCCCCTACCTCGCCCTTCCTGCCAATCAATAAGCGTCAGCGTGCCTTCGGCATCGTTTTTTCGATTATTTATTGTTTACTCTGGAGTTCACTCGAATCCTCTATCTCACCCACCAAACAGCCCCTGCCGTATTCCCTTTTCACCCTATACGCAGTCCTTTCACTTCCATTTCTCTCCGCAGCGTTCTCCTCCCCTTTTATCTCTTCCTCTCTCTCTCTCTGTCTCTATTCATTTCTCCTCTTCTCGTCCTTTTATTTCGTTGGTCAATCGCTTGTTTCTCGCCCGAAAAGAGAATGAAATTCCCCGTGCGAGAATTCCTCGGCTGGAAAAAAGAGAAAGCATTAATAATTGAACAGTATATATGGATGCGATAAATATAACCACTCTCCCGTAGCAACTGGTTTCCTTTAAAAACCGCCATCTCTTACCATCATATCTTTTTTAGGCCTTAAAGGGCCATTTTTAATAAATTTTATTGCCCGCAAATATTGGAATGTATTTTGGGTCTCTTTGATTTCGTACACATGGGTTCTGTACAGTGGGCTGTATTTATTTCTTGCTCCCTCGTTCTATACCGACAGAATCCAATCAAAAGCTGAAATCTATAGTGTTCGAGGCCTCTCAAACTCGCTATGCATATTTGCGGAGGTGATTGCCTGTCTTGTACATTTCATTGTGCTCTTGACTTTCCTTACTGATTTACCGATATGTGCGGAAAAGTAATGTACTTAGTCGAAAAAAGAGAGACTTCTGTATTGGTTTGATTGGAGAGATTGGTTATTCAACATTATTTTTTTGCGTAGTATTAGCTTGTAACAAACAATATATAGCTTCAATAATGGTGGAATCTTATTATGGGTCGAAAAATTGGAATTTAACACCTTATCCGATGTTTGTTGTTTACCAACTATGGGAAAAGACTTCAAAGTGAGTAAACAATGCACGTGATCTTACCTCCCATAAAGGGTCTTTAAATGCCGGTGCAGGTAGATATCAAGCATAATTTTCATAATCTGATGCTGTGATAAGCGAGCTACTGTGTCATAAGATTTTAGCTGTAATAAATTACCTATTTATCTAAAACTGAGTCAACTTGGCATCAATTCTCCGTTCGAGTTATTTTTAGCTCTTGTTTGGGTTTTTTTTCAGTATCTATTTTTACAAGCTGTTGATAACGATAGAAGAACAAAATATCGCACTTTATAACCATCAGGGTTTATTGCAGAATCAGAATAAATAATGAAACTGAACTTTCCCCAATTGTACATTAGCAAGTTCAGAATAATGCTTGTCGTTTTCTAATTAGAATTAGAAGTAATTGGTCGAGTTTGAACATAAATCAACTAGTGATAATTTCTTTACATTTCTCACTGTCAAAATTTCAGTCAAATTAAACCTGGAATTCCTATTTTTTTGGCTGCTGATGAGTATAGGAATTAAAGACCTACTTTAGGGTCTACAACTGCCTTCTTTATCTGGCTGCTTAAGCCTCCTTAAGTTACCATGGCATACCTCCATTGGATTGTGTCAGAAAAAGAAATATTCTAAGTTCATTAGTGGTTTCCGAAGATTCCTATTTATACGTTTTTGTAATCGCTCATAATACATAGGTTGCGGGTGCATTTGACAAGATCAGTTTTTCTTACAATTGAAAGAAAATTAATTTTCACATGCGGTAACTGGCAATGCTGCACAGAGATAAGCTAAAAGTATCCAAAGAGAATGGAAATTATACTGAGTTAAATGTGACCTACAACAATTTAATTTTGTCTACCATTCATTGAAGTTATCTTACTTAGGGCTAATAATCTTTGATACTCAAAATGAATATTGGGTTTTTAAGGGTGCTGTGATTTTTTATCGATACAAAACGTTTGCAGTATCTGAATCCAATAAAGAATCCCAAATTAATCCCTTACAGTTGTTCTCCTGCCTTAAATTGATGAGTCCGGGCGTCTTCTGATACATTCACCTCGGGTGAAATCAAGTTATATTTTGATACACCGAAATATATGAGCATCCTTATTTATTATCATTCGATTATAGTGTCAAAAAGGTTTTTATGAAGTAGACATTTGATATTCGTTTGACATTCAATCCCTGTGGATAAGTGCCCGTCATAATTGACTTAGGGATAGCTTCTAATGAAATTATGATCAAGTTAATTTTTTTATTCATTTATAGGAGATGCGTTGTCCCGTTTTAACAGCAAATATAATTCCCTTATTTAAAACATTGCCTTAATATCGGTCAGTTTTTACTATATTTGTGAAAAATTCGATTCAAAACTTTTACTAGTTCATTATATTTATTTTTACTACAGTTTTACTTGTGAGAGTTCAATTAACAATGAGTAGAAAAATGCCGATTTATTCTTTTGAATAACCACAATTCAGGTAACCCCTGGTTAGGAAAATATGAAATTGTGCGAAATACAATTCGAAATGGTTTAAGATTCTTGAGAAAATAAATGAGTTTGCAGACAATCTACGATTTGTCATGATTCTCAAAGCTACCTCTATGAACGTTTTTCTTTTACTTTATACCTTCCTGTTTTATTATTTTTTATATCTGAGATAACAGACGTGTTTCCATACTTTCCACGATTTGTCATGATTTCTCAGAATAAGCTACCTCTATTTATATTATTCTTTGCTTTATAATTTTTTGTATTATTCTTTAGGATCAACGTGACATCTTTTGAAAATCCTATTAAGATATAAGATGGATAAGATACGAGAGAAATCGTGAAGGACGGATGACAGTATTTGTTCATGGTACTCACGTAGTGGCGGAGAAAGAATGAGGATCATCCCAGACACTCAGTAGTGCCTAACAAGCAGACGAATTGTGGCATTTCAATCAACTTCACGTTGAGGGACATCTTTGACAGATATGAGAACAAAAGAAGATCATCCATCTTAAGAAAAGGGAACACTTATCATCTGAAGGATTACCTTTGTCGTGTTTTCCCTCGCTATTGATTTATTTTATTTCATTATATTTATTTATTCGGAGTATTTATAGTTGATCGAACAAATAATGTCTCAAATATCAACTTATCAACAATCCTTTCCTCTTCCATAAAAATTAAGTATAAATACCTACAATAAATCGAAATATTGGATATTACACCTAATGATGGCTATATCATACGCTCAAAAACCTGTTTTTTATTCTGAAAAAACTTGATTTTTAGTTTCCAAATTGCTGTTCCAACACATCTCGCAGTATATGGTAAACAAAGCGCCTTTTTCCTTCATTATTTCCTTGTCATATACGCATGTCAAAATCAAGTGGTGAAATTGAAATACTGGATTGAATTTTTTTATTCAATGATTAATAAATGAGATATGTATGAGTGAATTTTAAAAGTACATCAAGCGCATTTCCCTCTTGTATGATATATTACTGTGGTTTCCGTAACCAGGTTGAGTACGCAATGTCCTGGTAACAAGTTCATGGCTTAGAGACTTACAGCAAATATGGGTGTTGTTACTCCTTTATAATTAAGTTTTTGGTTAGACAATGCGGCATAACCTTAGCAGTTGAGGAATTTCAAGATTATTACTACCATAATCTCATTAATCAAATTACATGAATATTTTAGTTTGGAAGGAAAATATTTTAAATTTCGTTTATGATATACATATGGAGAAAAAAATTACAAATGAGGCTTAAATTCTATTGCTATACGTAAAATAAAAATATTTTTAATTCATTGAATTATATGGTATAGTGGACGATTGTATAGATGAGCAAGTTATCTTGATCGCTCATTGAACCAAAAACTGGAACGATTGTTTTTATAGGCGACATATTCAGCTCCGAGAATAGAATGAGGGAATCCTTCCCAAAGAACTAATAACATGAATACAAATTATATGGAGACTGACTGTTCACGAGATAAAAAAGAGATATGTCGGATCAGACCACGTCGACCGAAAAATCTCCAAGGCAGAAAAAAACACTATCCCGACTGCCGTGAAATACGACGCTATTATGTGCTTTATCGTTTTTATCTGCGGCGAATGAAGTGGTGCGGCAGAACGTCATGGAATTCCTTGCTCTCCTCCCTGTCTCCGTGAAATCCGCGAGGATTACACGGCGGCTCCCGTCCTGCGACGGAGGGCAAATATTCTCAGTAGGACAACACAACCGGCTTGGACATACGTAATCCGTGCTTCATACGCTCTGCCATTCCCGCCCCCCCTTTCACCCACACCAACCACTGTGGCTCCGACATCCTCACCAAACCCTGTCGGCCCACTACCTGGTCTGTAAATGCATCCATCAACCAATCTAAACCCACCCCTTTGCTCCCTTTTATGGACATAAATCTAAGCTATGATTATGCGATACAATGATCCTTTGATTGCGCATTGTTACGATATTTAAGAGAAATTTCTTCAGTCTGTGATAACTTTCCATGCACAATAATATTTTCGCGCGTGTTTAAACGTTACGTATATCTTCATCAACAGTTACCGGCATTGTAACATAGTGAATTGCTTTCTGTATCTAATACACTACAAGGATGATCGTTGACAGAGTCTGTACGGGATGATGACGACGTCTTTGCAACTAACTCTGTGTGTAAATGATAACAAGATACAAGAATGATGCAATATACGATATTAGGCGTGGATGAAGGTGTACGTACTTGACGATACAAGAAATATACCAAGTACGGTAGTGGACGTTATAACATCATCAAGTAGTCTCTCTATATGATGATGCTAAAAACGTCATCGTTGACTGAGTCCGGACCTTATAATACGAATTTCGTTGCAATTTTGTCTTTACCAGATAATACGTCAAAAACATTACGTATAGTAACTCCCTGAATAGGTGCTCAAAAATCCATGAACCAGATCGTGCAAAATCAATGTAGGCAAGACTCGAACCCTCAACCTCATAGTTAGCACGAAGAGACTAAACCCCAACCACCTCTCAATGCTGATAATGTGATCTACATCTACATCTACAAAATACCCTGCAAGCCACCTCAGGGGTGTGTGGCAGGGGGTGAGTAATCACCAACATGCATTACACTATACCCTTAAGTTAGTGTAACTACGACTAATTATGCATTAGCATAAATCGCTAATGCTTGTGATAAGTGATAATTTGTCTCGAGAAATAATCTGTGTTGCGATGCAAGGCATAATTGGTACGATTCGAATTTTATATCGCGTTGGAATACCGATATTATAATATCGCATCGCCCTCACCACCCTCTCCGTTCCCCTCCCAAACACCTTCGTCATTGCCCGTCGTCCATCAAACCCGGTGTGCCCAGACGTGCATGACGTGGCGTCACGTGATTGGTGGTCGTTTCGCGTGAATGCGACTACTCATTCAACCGTCGTCTTCCCCTTCCACACGACGCCCGACGTCACCCTTCCCCTATCCCATCCCAACCTTCTCCCCTCCTATGCTCCCTACCACCTACCTCCTGCCTCACCCCTCCCCCGATGCAGCTGCCTTAAATGCATACGACCCCTAACCCCCCTTCCTCGCCACGAAAACCCAGCCCTTCCCACTTCCCATGGTCATGACCACCTTGGACAGCTAACCTCACTGCCCGGTCCCACCTTTAGCAACCCCCGCCCTCTTGCCACGAACTTGTTTTGAACGTACTCAGCTAAAATTGCGCGTAAAATATTGAAATCATTTTTCTATTTGCGAGATAGAAATTTCAGTTTCACAATTAAAAGACCAGTTGAGATAGGTGAGACAGTCGATTCTCCGTAAATTGTATTATAACGTAAATCAAATGGTAATATCGCATGATATCTAAAATAGTAGTATGTTACATATCGCATAATATTAACTTTCCCGCGATATAGCATAATATATTATGCCCTATAATATTTAATATCGCAATATATGTTATATTCCATAATATCAACTGATGCTGTAAGTTACTAGGTGTGGCAATGCGACTGTTTACACATCTTGGTCGAGCAATGCTACGTAATTTCTCTAGGTGGTATTACACATGGGAATTTCTTATATAGCAGTAACCTTAGAAATCGCATGCAATTAGTTCTTCAATGTGTAAACACGGACGTATATGGCAGTAGGGACCGTTAGTGGTTTTAATTGGTATAATGTTGACCACGGTTTGCACTTGCTTGCAAATAGACTGGCTTCTCTTTTGCCTACTAGTAGCATTTTGATTATGGGAATATCGCATCGCGTCACGTAGAATATTGATCCCATGACTGCGAGCGGGTCATAAAAATATTAAGAATAATTTAATTTACCGGGGAAGGACTGACTGTCTCATAATATATAAATGTTTATTTACTCCTGGAAATGTTTTTAATGCTAGAGATTACTTTAAGGTTTGATTTGTGACTATTATTGTAATGAATAATAAAAAGATAACCATAGGATAAGATTTATAGGTTAACATAAATAGGTATTTGAAATAATTTATGCAAACTTATAAAATCCACGAATATTTGTGCTAATCGAAGGGTGAGATGTAAAAACGCAATGATAACCGAAATTTGGCAGTTTTCTTAATTGCCATATTCATTGTTTACTTCTGTTGCACATTTTTTAAAACAGGATTTAATGAGTAAGAAGAACGATTCCCTGCTCGTGGTGATAAAAATCGAGAAATCGTTACAGTCGCTACTTCCATAGAAGTCAACTTTCACGTGCAAAGCCGCCCTCAGGTATGGGGCATATCAAAGTGAATGCATCGCTGCCCAACCCCGCACCAACAGAAGCGAGAAGTAATTGGAATCTCTTGCCGGGGGCATCATTACAACTGGCCCCCCACCGACCGCCGCAACGCCCCCCGGAGCTTCGTCCAGTCCCACTTGGCACCTGCTTTTGCGCATCCCCCTAATCTCTTATCTATTTCTCTTCCTTTCCTCTCTCGAACGCACGACATCCCATTAATTCCTCTATGATTATTGATTGAGTCACCCAAATTTTGTATAGGGTTTCTACCCTGAAATGAACTTTTGTCATTTTTCAACTTTGCAAGTTAACTTCCCCGGTTATCCGATAGCCTTCTCAACCCCAACCTTACCGATAAATGTATTCATACTTATTTAGCTGTAAATCACAGGGATGATAAGGCTGGGTTGGGACACATACGAAAGACAATATCTAATGTTTTCGACTGGCACTTGCGTCATTTTTGCGATAAACAGGAATAAAAAGTGAAATATTCTCCGGCATAATTGGTAATATAATGGAGACCCCAACCTATTTTCAATATTAAGATGTTATAAAATGAATACAGTAATGCAAGGGAAATATATCCAAAAATGATTCCGCCAACAATTATATTGAGCAATAATGACGAGCCATATGTTTGAGCAAGAAACCTACAATTACTGGTAATGCACTTGAAAAGCGACATGAATGCCGTACTTTTCATCACCTGCTCCTTCCGAAACGTTCTACCTGGAATACAATCCTTCTGATTTGTCCCGCTTTCTGTTACTTTCTAGTTTCTTTCTATGACTTCATTCTTGTAATATTTTGCGGTTTTCATTATGTACTCACGCTTCTAGTTTAATTACTCGGAGTTATTCAATTATTTTTCTTACTTAATTACATCATGTTTTGTGGATCGTTTTTCAGTCTATATTTGTGGTAGATCAGTGCATATCTTTTGTAATGGGTATACTTTTAGCTCACTACTTTTTTCGGATAAATGTAAATATTTATTTTTATCAAACGCTCATGCACATAAATTTAACGAGAAGTTAGAACGATTTAATTGTTAAAAAATATATTTTTTTTTAATATTCCTCCGAAAATGCATCCCCCTTGGAGGTTAATTGCTTTTTCTACAATTTTACTGGATTATAAAGTAAAAAAAGAGAATTTGTTTTTGACCGAAGCAAGTAATGTTCTTTTCAGAGGATATCACTCATTCTCTTCATAATCAGTTTTTTCACGGCAAAGTTCATCTTTCGTTTTACGAAGAGTTCTGCCATTAGTCATCTTTTCCCCTCTTCTTCATCCTGTTTTGATCCTATTTCTGGCTCAAGCCCCAGGCTCATTTCCCAGTCACCCGCCCTTACCCATTCTTCTATAATCACCTAGTCTGTCATGAATACATTTCCATGCGCCAGATCCCAGCCATTTACAATCGGCAGTATTGTTCTTGGGGAGTGTATTTTTTCCCTCCATGAGGGGAAGCTCACTGAGAAGTTGTAGTGCATCATATCTGCACTCCTACCTTTCTCTCTTTGTTTTTCCCAGTCCCCACCGAATCTTATTTCTCCTCTTTCATAGTAGTGCTTCAGCCTTCCATTCTCTCTTACCAGTTGTTGCGTGCCTGTTTTCGCTACATTAAGCAATAATGTGCATGGACAATTTGCGTACACTTTGTATGAATTTCATTACTTTTTTCGAATCGTAATACGTTGAGAATTAACTTGTTACAGGATGAAAATAATTTTTATATTTCACTCGTAGCCCGGAATTGAGGTCAATTGGTGACATTGCTTTAAAGCAAGAGGTCTATAATTCTTTTTCTCTTTTCTAACTGCTGTCGTAATCTCCCCCTCAGAAGAGCCCTTCAGTTAGAGATGATGAATGGAATGTCGTACTATCCGTGGTTTCGTCTGATTAAAACTCATGGGTATTGATCGTCTGACTTCCTCGAGGCTTGCATAACCAATTTTAAATAAGTGCATTGATTTGATGATGATCGCATACCTAACAAAAACAGTTTATTTTCCCTTTGTATTCTCTGTTCCAACATTTAGAGCATGAATTACCGGGAATTCACTATAGAGTGTGTGTTACCTTTCAAAAAGGGTCATTTTATGTGCTTTCGAGTGCTGATATTGCGAAGTATGGAATAGAAAATTTAACTTATTCTGGGTATCACTCTTGGAACAAATGCAAGTACAAATGAAATATAACTCAACAAAATAGTTAAATAAATTACGATAATTAATATTTAAAGTGCGTGTATTGATATTATGATAGTGAATATATAAAGTACACATATTGATATAAAGTTATGTATTCAAGCAGAAAATTGGTAATTGTAATCGGAAACTAAAGCTATGCTGCATTGAAAAGATATGTGTGCAACATGTATCTGAACATATTCATAGAACCAATTTGAAAAAATGGTTTTATGGCGAGTGTTATAGTGTGGATACAGTACTTAAGAAATAATTTAGTTAGAACTTTAGATCTGTTGAATAATAATTCGGATAAGTTTCGGACAAGATTTACTGTTCCAGAACGTATGGAGCACATCGAGCGCTGTCACATCAGTTTCAGTCATGGACAGGCGGTATGGATGATACGAAGCCGATAATTGCTCGTAGCTCGTATTTTGTGTTTGACCATGAACTCATACTTAGTGCACATCAAAAAGGGCATCACAGGCTAAACGTCGCAAAATACAGATATGCCAAAACCAGTCAACTCCAGAACTGAACCAGGATTTAGAGCATACAGAGAAAATACATACAGAAAATATTTATAAACAATTATTTCATACTCACGTTATTTGCCGTTACTCTAGCGTTAAGTTAACTTTCAAAATTCATTTAAATAATATTAACCTATTCTTAACTTACCTTAAGTATGCATTGGCATAGTTGTCAATGGATTCTTGTTTTAATAGTAAAAATGGACATTCCGTAGATTTGTTTTCATTTTCTGAGTAAGAATTTTGATACTTTATTTTGGAGCATGTGAATGTGTGCCCAAACAATTATCTTTCATTTTGGCTATTTATCTCAAATTTTGGAGCTAACTTAGGTTTGTTTTTTCTCATATTGGTAATGGCTAGCTGATAACTTGAGCACCTAGAGCTATAATTTTTCTCTTCTCAGGTAATTTCAATTTACCCGGCAAAAACGCGAGTATACTTGTGTGCTTCGGTGAGAAAAATTTCGTAACGTTGAAACGATTTCCACAAAAATTTATCATTCGTTTAATTCATTTTCGGTATAAATGTTGAAGTTCTTGCTGCCACAATTAATTTTACAGCATGGAGTTATGAGTTGAGAAATGTGTAAAATAAGGCTATGGTAAAATAATTTAAAAATAGCTACTATTCCTATTAGAAGCTTGGTATTTTGCTAGCCAAGAGGCTAACCATACCTTTTAAAAACATTTCATTCGAAATTTAAGGAGTAGACATTTTTTCTTTGTTTTATTCCCTCAAAATTCTATAACTAAGAATTTTTAAGAATAAGGATGAATTTTCATGCTTAAAATACACCAGTTGAAGTCTAGTTGACCTCTATTTAGATTTTGTCCTGTCACATTTTCGTCAGTTTCCAAGAGTAAAAAAAAATTGAAAAATGTTGTCACTAAGATACACAGATGGAAGTTAATTTCTCTGGAATTGAGTGGTCAAAATTATCTTATCAAGCTGCTTTTAGTTCATCATAATGTCTTATTGGAAAGAATAAACCTACGAAGATATATTTTCCTGTGTTATATTTGAAAAATGTATAGAAGTTATGTCACAGTAACATTTCATGTGTCAAAATTCTTTAACCGAGGTACTGCAAGCGTATTAATGTGTTTTTTCACTAATTACACCCATTGATAAAATCAATCCAATTTCCTCAAATTTTATGTGATAAAATTCTGAAAGGTCTGTCCTTGTATAGGCTGTGGATTCAGACGACTCGCAGGGCCATCGATTCCCGTTATATTCTCCTTCGAGGCAGCGTTGCAGTGATAAGTGGCCGTTTGTTTTTCCATCACGATTCCTTGAAATCGAAAAGCCCAACGTCTCAATGCCCCGTCCTCCTCGGGACCCCGTTCCTTCTGCTTGGCCAACTCCATCGTTCTTTCCTCCCCATCTCGACCATCTCAAACATCCACGCCATTGATTTCATAGCTATTATTTCCTCTCTCGCTCCCTCTCCCCCGCTCCCCCCCCCCCCTCGCTTTGCTCGCTCCTCCCCCCCGACCATTTCCCCAATGAAACCCCCGCTATCAAACCCCCCCCCCTCATTCCACCTCACCCTCGCCACAGAGTGCGCGGTCGTTTCTCTCTCAATGTCCGTCTCATCCAATCTACTCCTCCTCTCCTCCGCCGGAAAATAATAAATTTCCCCCAATCTCTTCCTTTCTATTCCCGCCGTGCTTTCTCCTCGCCCGCCGGACTCCCACTCCGCTCCTTTCTTTCTCATGCTTCTCTCGTCTCCAGGCAATCACCCTTCTTGTTTTATGCCCGTCCTATCGAGTTCCTCGCCCTAATGTGTCTATCTCCTTTTAGGCCTCTCCCCTTGGCGTCTTTTCCTTTCCTTTTCTATCTCATTTGTTGAGCGAAGTGGGATGTCCACTGCGTTGCGGTACTCTTGTCTCTTCACTTCATCCCTCGGGCAATGAAGGATGATCGCATGTCTACTTATATTCGTGATGTAACATCCTAGTTTTCCCAAAAGTCTGTAAAATCGATCGGGGGTCAATCAAGACTACGTGTGTTTCCTTGTGCACACTCATTCGGGGGTAACTCAGCTGATGGCTATCTTGAGAAGACTAACAAAAACTAGTTAATTTTCCAAAAGAATTTTATTAACACCCTGAAATGGTTTTAATCTATAAAAATAAATTTAAAGTTATCCCTTGAAAATGATTTGAATACCCTTAAACTTTAGTTGGCTGTCAAAAACCATTTTGCGGAAAAGTACCAATTTTCTGTCAGCCTTGTTAATTATGCATCTTAAAATGCTTTTTTCTCATGGATTTCTAATTGTAGATTGCATTGATTTGAACTCGCTATAACGTTTTTTGTTATTATATTATTATTTTAATCCTTTGTGCATCTCGGATCTTTTTCAGACAATTTATTTGTTCTTATTTTTACCCGTACCCTTTTGATACAAATTTTTCTTCTTTGTCTCGCATGCATTTCCAGGCAATCACTCTTATTTTATATCGGTCCGGTCCTTCCGATCTCCGTCTTCAAATCTTCCAATTTCCCTTAGACCTTTTCCTACTGGAATTGTCTCATCCTTTCCGTTCCTTAAGTAATCTTGAACGCTGCTGCACAGTGGGATATTTGACTCTTCCCTAAATGATCTATTCTCCTCTGGTCTTTAGTCACCAGTTAATTACCACATGCCTGAATACTTTTCTGCATGATATAGTGGTTTATTACTCCTTTGATTTTTCGTTTAATTATTTCTAACGCATCCGAGATCCGCTCAGGCAGCTAATTTGTTCTATTCATCTCTATATTTCTGCATAAACTAGGCTTAAAAATACCTAAGTTGAGTGAACGTCTCAAAAATATATGCCTCTTTTTGAAGTTTCCATTCATCTCATTTTAATCTGAACAGAACTATTCGTATTCCCTCATATTGCAAAATAAATTTACCCAGGTTAATCCTAAATTAAAAACGTTTTCTTGTTTCCGCTCATTTTAACTAGCATTAGATTTATTTTTTAACTTATGGCTTTCTTATTCTTCAAGATAAGAATATGTTATATTTACTTTTATTTTACTCCTATTTTACTCTTACTTTACTTTACATTACTTCTCATTACTTTTAAATTCTGACCGGCAACACAATGAAAAATATGAAAGAAAACTGAAATTCAGGCTCACAGACTTAGACAAACTCATTCAGGCTCAGATTGTCGAAACGGTCGTATTTAAAAATCGAGCGCTTTTAGAAACATGCTTCAATAGAAGTACTGAGTATCGTCACGTCTGAAGAAATGATATAAATTGTAATAATATCTTAATATTGGCTTAAAACAAAACCATCTATTAAAAATGATGAGGTATTTTCCACTCTTTTCCGTTAGAATAAAAAAACATTTTGGAAGATGAATCTCTAAGGCGCGGTTTTATTATCTCTGGCTACATATATTCTCGGTACACCTGATTAATATATGTATATATCCTCACAAAACCGATACCATTTCTTCCCACTATTCCATGTTCATATAAAACCAGTTAAAAGTCTAAAGTAGTCCTCCAAATATAGATTGGATATTGTATTTGCCAACAATGAAAACATTATAAGTTGTTTCAATTTTCAAAAACAGCTCCAATATCCATATTTTCATGGATATTTTCAATTATTCATATGTAAACCAACGTTTGATGAACACAATGATAATGCTCGTGTCAGCTAACCGACAGCTTGGCTGAGTATACAAAAGAAAATCTCTCAGTTTAACATGCATTTAACGAATATTTTACGTCTTTGAATCCTTGAGGTTAACGTGAGCTAAAAATTATAAAACCATCATGTGTTTAATTATATTTTAGGGTAGGGTTCAATTAAACTTTTAGTAATAGTAAAAAATAATTCATGACTTTTTCTCCGAAATGATTTTTGTTTATTATCTTTTTTTACATCAAGCTGAGTTGTATTTAATATCAATTGATTGAATTCTTTTCCATGTGTCCTTTTAATATCCTTTGCGTCCTCCAGACCTTACTGTATTTTTTGTCCTCCGTCGTTTGCTTTCCTCCCTCCCCATAACGTTCCTCCTTGTCTCTTCCACAGGCTCGATGGCGACGTAAATTCCTTTCTCCGCCTCAATAATATCGCTCCTCATCTCTTCGCTTCCGACTCCCATACCTCGTATCTTCCTGTATTTACTTCTTCGCCATTTTATGAGCTTCCGGCGTAATGGAAGTCTTTCCGAGAAGAGGATGAAGAAAGAAAGGAAGCCGGGGGAGGAAATATTGCTTCACCTCATAAAGCGCCTTTACTCTCCCTCGGCCATTCTAATCTCCTCATTCCGCTCTCTATGGGAACTCTATAAAAATTCCCAATTCTCTCTCACTCTCTCCCTCTCTCTCTCCCTCTCTCCCCTCTCAATATATATATATATATCTACCCTCTCGCTTAATGCTGTACGATATGGCGATACATTGACTGCGAGATGCAATATGTTAGAGATATCTCCAGGTCGTGTGATGCAATGCGATACGCGGTGTGATGCGATACTCGGTGCAACAATCTTGCGTAAAAGATGCTGTATGATGTGTCGTGTAATGGGATGTGCAATTTATGATCGAAAATTCGAAAGGTGAAATGAAATTGCGATATTCGTTGCAGTTCGATACGTTACGATATGCATGTAATAATACTCTGCATTGTCGTATGAGGATGGGATGCCATGCTTTATAATGAGGTACAATGCAATGAAAGTTATAATTTTATTTGACGTGCGATATAATGCCATGAACTAATCCACATATCACTCCATTTACATTGATATCATCTCCTTCTAAGTTGTATGCATTGTGTGTTTTCCTACGAAATGCGACTCGTCACGATGTGCGCGACGAATATCGCGGAATTAAAGCATACACAATCGTTAACAGTAAGTAATTTAATCTGAGATATCCTCAAATCAAATTTGAAGGAACCATTCCAACTATTAAATCTCTTATTTTGAAAAACAAATTATAGTTTAGGTCCTGTATACTGTGACGGATCTTTTACTATTTTGTCGGAAAATATATAGGCTGAAGGTTTAACTCTGAACGGCAAGACTTAGAAAGCCCTACACTTTGTTCGGAACAGCTAAAGGAATCTATCTTGTTTACCGATATAGGAAAATTGTAACATTATAATCCCATTTCATGGATGAAAATAGAAAGAAAACGTTTTGGCCAGCTTATATCAAAAGTCTCCCACTCTGTGCCACGTCTTTGTAGTGAATAATTCAATACGGTATTGAGATTTGTATATCAAACCTCCCTACTCTTTCCACGCCTTCCAGCTCTTTTCCACGTACTCCACCTCCCACCACCCCTGTATCTCTCCCTCCACCACAGTCACACCACACAATGCCATCCTCTCCCACCTTCCAACGGCTCTCCGGCTCCGGCAGAGGAAAAGTTGCTCTGTCCATTGAAATGGTGTATGAATATCGCCACTTTTCCTTTTTTTTAATTATAAAAATTCTTTTCCTTTCTCTCACACTCACACTCTGCCAAAGTGTCCCTCTACTCGCCTCGTCCACTTTCTCATATCCTTCGCCTCACGCGCGATTTCTACCCTCCCATGAAATTTTGATGAACCCTTACGACAAAAGGATATAAACACTTCGCGAAAACTGTTCTTACGCTCCCTGAATTCAATTCCTTTACCCGTGCGGTTTTTTTTGCCAGCACGTCTCGCGCGAAATATATTTTAATTCACCATCTGCTTCGCTCAAATATATTTAGTTGATTAAAAGAGGCGTGAAACACCATGAATTAAGCTTTATGCGTAATAACGGTTTAATATTTTATTTATATAACGATGAATTGTGGATTTGGTTTATTTTCTGTAATGTCTCGATTTTTTTCTTTTATATTTTCTCATGTCAATATTTTAACCTATTTTTAGCGGTGATTGTCCATAAGAGTGAGAAATAAAAAATGCGAAGAATTTTAGTCAACAACTTTGCTATTTTTGGCTAGAGATCTTTTAAGATAACTTGTTAATAATAATGGTCGCTAAACTATAGTGCACAAGCAGTAAATATTCTCATACAAGGAATAAGTTGAATATTTAATTCATAAAACGTAATTATATTGGAAACCTTTCACCCGAGATTCATGTTGTTGGAGTACCAAAGTTATGCTTCCTAAGGTATGAAAGCTAATAACATTTTTATCATCCTAATCGTTCTCTCACGCTTTAATTCGAGAATTTTCAAATGCAAACGGTGGCTTACACTTAAGTTTGCCTAACGATTTTTTTATGCAAATGATTCTGATGGTTGCCTAAAAGATTATTCATAGTCAGTTACATTCATTTTCACAGAAAGAGACATTGCCTATCTACTTATTAGTTGCAGCCTCTAACACGATACATGTTCAATCCTATATTTCTGAGCAAACTTAAATCAATGAGATAGCACTAAAATTAAATTCCATATGTTTAACAAATAATAACTGAAACGTACTGCCACAGGCATTGTCGTCTAAACATACATGATTTACTAAATAAACTCAAAAGTTAAGCCTTTTTCTTGCTCTAGGGCATGTTTTGACGTCCACGTCTGAGGCTACATATTTGATGTCTCTTATCACTTTATGTAATATGAACACGATTTTATGCAACGTTAAAATATTCTATGGTGGAAATGATGTGAGCTCAGCCCTATTTTCATGTGGCTATTTTTTCAGAATTAGGATTAGTTAATTGTGTGTGGAGATTTGCCACAAGTTATTTCATTCAGGTAAGGATCTTCAATTCTCCGCTATATTTAGGAATAATTCTAAGAGAGGAACGCGAGATACCTACTATTCATTTTATGATGAATAAATAGGACTGAGAAATCCCGCACATGCTTTCACGGACATATTTCAGGGAGTTAAAACTCCGGCGGTTTTGTTATCCGTATATATTTGTATAGTATGTGAATGAAAGAGGGTATGGGAAGAGAAAGATATTTTCTCCTCTCGTCGGGAACAGTTTCAATACGGCGCGGGGATTTATATAAGCTGGTTGTCAGTGCATTAAAGATCCGGTTCTTCTTTCTTCCCTTTTGTGAGTCTGCTCGACTCAATCCTCACCACGCACTAACAGTCTCATCCGCTGCAACTTGCATGGTGCTATCTTTTCTGGTAAGTGGAAATAGTTCACTAAGATGAGAAGGTTATTCTATCATTTCTCTCTTTTTAAGATTCTTTCTTCTTCGTCTTCTGTAGACTCCCTTTTGATCCCTAATCTATCACCTACTTTCCATATTTGTTCTTTGACATTCTCTCACTCTCTGCCTCTTTCGATAATTTTTCTCGAGCATTCTCTTCCACACCATGTCCATGGCGTTGTTGGTGAACATAGTCCATGTCTGAGGTTATATGTGCGTGTATGTTCCCGATTTCTAGATTATTTTATTGACTAATATGTCTTTGATGATGCTAGCTTTGTTTGCACAATTGTAGCTCTAAGTTAACGCTGTTACCGATTTTAGGCTAACACTAATGTGAAAAGTATTTCAAGCAGGTAAGTTAGCCTTCCAACTGATCCACTTCCACCACTATTGCTTTTTAGCCCAACTAATTCAAGTTCTATTTTTTACAAAAAAGATATTGTTAACGTAATTATGTGGAGGGTCCCTCTTCCTTACAGTAAAAAATATCAAAAGTTCAATATATATTTTTCGGCGGAAACTCCTTATAACTCAGGTGTCAATATAGAACAGAGGGTAGATTATCTTCGACTCTGAAGTCCTCCATGCTAAGCCAACACGAGCCTAAACATAGCAACCCTATGAGTTCTACCATCCATTAGTAGTCCTTTCTGATATTCATTTGTTTCTATTTCTTTCTCGTATGAGCAGTTATTTTAACTTTCCTCGAATTGTCTCCCAGTATCCTCCATTATCATCCCTCTTCAAGAGTTATTCCAATTCCTCTTCCACGTCCCATAGTTACCAATGTCTTATCATCGAAATTCCTTTCTTAATATGCTCTTATGTTCCGGCTCATTCACCTCCCACACGCAATGTCCGTCGGTTTCATTTCGCCTCTACGAAAGCTTCCGCTTTCCTTCCTCCTGGTGGTGATGTAAACCCTTTTATTTTCCTTTGATAGAAATCATTATCTCTCTGTTTGTCTGCCGTTTCTATTTTATGTTTAAACCTTGGACATCTTAAGCCCCACGTTTTTTTCTCCGGACATTGTCTGAAGCTGAATACCTTATGCAGTGCTAAATCTCCGCTTTTAATTATTTATGTAGCTATATTTTTTTCATTTTATGCGCTTCATCTAGCTTTCAATGGGTAATTTGTTTTGTTGACAAATTTTAGCAGTATAGAGTGTAAAATGGCTCTAATATAAAAATATTATCCCTTAATGCCATACGAGTGCAAGAGCTGGAGCATATATCCGATAATATATTATTTAATAGTTATAAAATATAATTTCATAAACTTTTTTGCCGTTTGTTGCCACATTTATATTCTATTTTAATTGTATTGCGGTGTTTTTCTTATAGGCAATGATAAACGAATTAATTACGAAACGAAAATTATACGTAATGATTAAAAGACATATACATACAACTGGTTGCATATGGAAGTTACACAAACCAACATGGCTGTAATAAAGCTGATCTACTACATGCCAACATCATTTCAAAGAATTATATTTTGCTCTTATTCTTTAGGCTTGATCTCAGGTGGCATATTTACTTTGAAGATTAATTGGTTTTATAATGTCGCATTTCCTATTAATCAGAATACTAGACGCACATTATTATCTCATGGCATATACACAAAGATGCATGCTGCATCTATTGGGTCAAACGCTCGCGGTCCCGTTCAACCCTTCGTGAGCAGCGGTGATATTTCATCCTGGCGTAAAGTACGAAGGAAGGCGCGATAGCATTTCGTGCGCGCTCGATTAAGTTCACGCTTTTATTTCCAGATGGGTGACGCAAGGCTAAAATCTCCTGTGGGTAGTAGTAGATGTATGCCAGGGGTCCCAAATTAGTCTATTGCACTATATATTTCAGACATAATCTTTGGCTGGATGCGATATGCGTCGGGAACATGGGTAATGTGTGTTTTGTAAGAATTTGTGAGCTACTGGGAAAATGAATGGGTATTGAGTGTCTTGTGAATGCTGTAGTAATAGAGTAATTTTCATCTTTGGTATGATCTCTGAATGTTTAAGTGATAATTTTCCTCTGCAGATTTGCGTTCATACTAGTGAATTGGATGAGAAAATTTGAAATATTTCAGGACTTTCTAACACAGTTACTGCGGCGGTATCACCCGCTTAAGATACCTACTTGAGAAACTTATGGTGAAAAGTCCATCTGGACGAGTATCGAAATCTACATCCCTCTATATCGTGTCCAATGTTTTAACCTATCCATATTCCGTTGCATGTTGTCGTAGCATACGAGGAAAATACTACTGATAATTATAAAATTGTTTACTTGGGAAAAATTGAAGCAAAGTGCTCGTGTAATGGAGCGCAACTCGCGGTGTGATATAAACCTGGTGGAATTATTTACATGCTACATATCTCATGAGAAAATCTAGTTCCTTAAGACCTCTGTTAAATTAAAGTTGAAAAGGAAGTTGTACCTTAATTGATGGAACCGCGAGTTGGACTTGGAGGATCTGGATGACAGAAAACGTGGTAATTTTTTCACTGCACAAATATTTATTTACATGCAAAGTAATAATATGCGGGAATTTCACAGGGGATTGTGATCCGTGAGATTCATGGGTAGGGAAGTAAAAAAGTCTCAAGGTTAATGAAGGGACCTATGTAGGCATAACGTGATAAAGCCTTGATAAGTACGGTTCGATGGGGCAGTTTGGAGGAATATAGTTCGTTGGGTAGCTTTATTAACCTGTATCCTTGAGTTTGGTTCGTTTTTGGACCACTCTCTCCGATTGTGTACCGTGTAAATTAAGTAGTGTACGACAAGCTTTCACTTTTCCGCGGAAATACTCTAAAGGTAAGCAAAATGATCGATTTTCATCGCGTATTCCCGGCAAGAGTCCAGTTTGGTTGATTACAGTTTGCACGGGTCAAGTTATCAGGGACCAACGTTTCGGTATGCATTTGATTGGTATTAATGGCGGTTTTCCGTTTTGTAGTTATGTCAAAGTCGATTTCTTGGTTTATATTATATTTCATTAATCCAAGCCTTTTAATCCTATCTAAATGAAGCAGTATATGGAAACCAGCAATCAATTCCACTCAAATGACACGTAACGGCTACATCAGCAATGAACCTATTAATATTCATTCCGTTGAGAGAAAAAATTGTGCGAGTAAAAAATGTCGCTTGTTGAGTAATGATGCCTAAAGAAAAAATAAATAAAAAGTCAACCCTAAGCACTACTTTATAGAGGAAAAAACTGAAGGTACATTCACTCCACTGATGAAATAAAACAGAATGCTATTATGGGAAACCTGCTCACATGAACAAAATATGTTAAAAAACATACTTCCACAACTTTTTCTTTAATGGCTCATTTATAACTGTTAATTTCCTCGCTGGGTCAGACGTAACTCTGATGATGATGGCTTAGTTGGCCGTTGAAATGTTTGAACAAGATAACATAACGCGGTATAAAACCCGAGAAAGCTGTGGATTTGTTCGCCGGGAAACCCTTATATCCTTCAGCCCAGTTTAGCATTTTCCAATCCGCCCCTGTGCTCACCTGCTGTCCCTTCCACTCATAATTCCGCAGTACACTCTTGGATTTTGGATTCTGAGAAGCAGATGAGTCGACGGGGGCCCAGTTTCATCAGATCCGTTTCATCTCCACCTTTACCATTTGGTTTTGGGATTCGGGGGATTGGACGGAGGGGGCGCGGCGGGCGTTTTGGCAGACCTCCCGTGTCCCCTTTGGCGTCTGACTCCTCTCACCCAACTCACTCGCTCAACCACACGTCCATCAAATCACTGCCTCGACAAGATCCCTTGTGAGCAAGTCTACATCTGCAGAATGCCTTGCCAGCAGCCGCAAGAGCGTGTGGTCGGCAGTGTTAGGATACCCGCCATGAATAAGGGAGATGATAGGAAATAGAGAAGAAGATAAAACGAACGAGAAAGTATGTATGCGCGTAATGAGATCAGGTTTTAAGTTTGCCGAATTAGTCATTATGTTAGGCGAAACTGGGAAATTTCACATATTTTTCTGATAGCTCCAGGGTACTTGTTGTAAGACACGAAACAACTTCTTGCTGAGGTGGCCAATTTCACTGCTTCCTTCAGTTGAGCAGTGAACACCGGTCATTACTGTTGCTGCTATTTCATATTATATGATAAAACTTATGCACATCATTGCTAATTGACCATCGTAAAGTCATATCGTTTTAAATGTTTTGATGTGGAGAAAATGATTTTTCTTTGATATTTTTCACCTCACATAATTCCGACTACCTATCCCTTTAAAAACCAACAAATGGAAGCATCTAGTATAAAGGGAACTTATTTCGATCCAGGATTGTTGATCAAATCCTTGGCTCTGTATTTTAATGGAAAAGTTCTCCAATAAGTGTAATTCTAAATTCACATTTTTCTTATTGCACACGTATCACAGTACAATTTTCTTTAACTCTGACTATGAAAAAGATACACGAAAACCAATCGTGGGCCTTATTTTGGCGGATGTACTACCTTCGTGTTTTTATGGATTAGTGTCTCGCCCAGTTTTTGTAATTAGGATTAATGGGTCATGAGGTAAACGATGTATTGCTACTCTCCGATTCACGGTATGTCTATGTTCATCCGTCACGTTAGCCTGTTCAACTAATGACGTGCCTGACGATCGGATTTTAGGATAAAGTGGTGCATCTGGCTCGACTCTAAACCAGCTTGATCGAAATGTTTTATTCAGTCATAGATATGGATGGTTGATTTCGACTTTCCGGGTCGATTACGACTTCCTGACCTTCCTCCGTGTATAATTAATGAACTTATATGAAAATATTATCTGCGCAACTTTACGATGAAGCAGAGTTATAGTGAATTACAGAGTCAATGTAGCAATGGATTGCATGAAGAAGCATGCGGGAATATATTGGGCGATAATTAAAGAGATTGAGTATTTTATGCAATAGAGATTTTTCTGTTAAGTCAATCGTAACCAAGAATGGGGTAAGGTCATGGCTTCAATTTGAAATTCGTGTCGTCTCAAGTCTGAATATTTCCGATTATGTTAGAAATTCGTGTAACCTCCACGTCTCTTAGTTTCTTCTTCCAATGTCTATGTTACCCCAGTCCCTTCACAAGTTACTAGCTTTCTCCTCGAGAATAATTTGAGAACACACATCCCCTAGCTCATACCCTTTTTTTACCTCTTTCAATTCGATTTTGCTGACTCAAACCGCAACTCACTCACCTTCACACGGTCCTCAGCCCATTTCATAAGCTTCTTATTCATTCTCTAAGGACTACCCTTCCAATCCCATCATCCGGCTCCGAACTCACGAAAGGTGCCTACGAGTTTGTGATTTGGTGTGACGGCAGGGCCTGCCTTAGCATTCATATCTGATTTCCTTGACCGCTTTTGAAGAGATGATAAACTCCCTCTCCAAGGGTGAATGCTGAGGTAGGAAGAAAAGGGCGGGGGATCTCATTTGCTGCTTTTGCAGAAGAGAAGATCTCGGTCGCATTTTGTTGGTGACGAGAGTTTCCTCGGTTTCATTCCCTGTCAATGTGTGTTTCTGATGTGCCCGGTGAGGGATGAAAATTATCATCAAAACCTCACGAGCATCGTCACCGCCTGAAATAGCCATTTGAGAGGTCGAGTGGCGCGATGAATTGAGAGCAAATTGAGATCGAAGTGGATCCATTTAAAAATATATCTTCCTCTTGGGTCAAGGCTGAGTCCTTCTGGCAAAAAAGTAATGAAGTCTTAGTGGTGGAATTTTATTTATTAGCCCCAACCTTGTTTTCCAATACGTTTACGAGTGTAGTCCTCGCGAAAGCTTACGGCGTTGCGCAGTAGACGGTTTTGGGACTGGAAGGGTCTATTTTCTAAAAACTGGTTGCCGCGGGTTGAAAGGAGGGCTAATGGTTACCATTTTCTTTGCCAACATAGAAATCTGGAATGTACCTTCAATGAATTTGAATGCCCCCTTCTATTCGCCGCAGTGGGTTTTGGAGTGGGCGTCGTCCCTTTCTACCTGAGCGAGCGCCAGGGGGTTACGGCCTAGGGATCTCAGGCCGATGACTCGGAAGTGGACTTATAGTTGCAATAAGTACTAACTTTTTTCTACAATATTTTACGAAAACAAATATCACATTTGTATTTCTTGCGATTTTCTTTTTTTAATAAATAACGGAAATAATCCGTAATATAGTTTTGCATAAAATATATATGTTCTATCTGTCTCTCTATATTATACATTCTTATATTTACACTCTTTTGTATTCTTAATGTGCCATTTATTCATCGTCTGTGCGTGTACATAGTGCCAATTTATAAATTATCTCTTCAAGTACTTTTTATTTTCTTATTTGAGTGACTGAAATTTTAGCTAGTGGTATGCTAAGTACGATCCCATTCATTGCATTAGCTAAGTAAAAGAAGAATATAGATGGCAGTGTTATTTCATAATTTTATGTTGTATGTCTTAAATCTTGATTACAGAATTTCACGCGGCAGAAAGTTTTAGCAACGTTACTGAAAATCAACGGAATTGCACGAAGTTTGGTGTCAACCTAATCAGCTTTTCCGCGGAATCATGGCGATATTTGTTTTTTGATTAATATTGAATAAATTTTAGTGCATTTAAAATAATTGTAATGCCCTGCTTTGAGTCATCGACTAAGACCCTTCATTCCCCAGCCACGGCCGCGGAACGGAGGTAAGGCGGGGAAGGGTCGACTATCTGCTCCACGACGAGTCGAATTGTCCAATACGGCTCGGAATTACATTTCTACGCTGAGGCGCTATGTTGGCCTTTCTGCTTGCCACGCGCTCACTTTCCCCTTCTTTAATTTCCCTTATCCCTACCACGTATTTCAACCCCTCTGTTCTGCGCATCTAAAGGCCGTAAGATTTCGCGAGAACTTATACAAGTCATGGAGGTGACAATATATACCTTTTAAAAAATGTCTGAGGACGTCTCATGATTTCCGCGTCTTATGATTTCCATTAATCCATATCGATCGTACCGCACCACAGTCTGAAATCCGTAGTTATCATTTGTAGCTTTACAGTTGCTAATTTGATTAAGGTATTGATAATTAATTCATAGACCACAGCTATATTGATTGACGACCGTTTAGTTATACGAATACCATCACCCATGTACTGGATGAAAATCGCACCTGGGTGGGATTCAAACCCGCGGTCTCAGCAGGCAAATACCTGATGCCAATGCCTCAGCGGCCGGCGCGGCGTCCGTTGGGGTTGTATGTACGTACCGAGGTAGCTTTCTGTTAGAGTAATTGCTACTCTTGTGTCCTTTTGAATACTTATTTACCACGCGTACATTAAAATCCTATCCCCAAAAGCCAACCCGAGGTTCATAGCCTGAGCTCGTAACCATTGGTCTTGCATTATTTTCCGTGACCGACCTGGTTTCTGCGGCTTACTATCTAATTTTCCTGCGTATATCAATTTTTAACCTGTAGTGAATCGAATCAGAATTGTGCAAGAAGTACGGGACGTACATTATGCTTTAGATATACAGTGAAAAAGGCACGTGCATATCTTTTTATCAATGCGTAACCAAATTTTAATTCCGATTTGCAGTATAAAAATATTCCTTAATGTTTTGCTACCACTCTGAATATATTTGAAGAGGCACGTGTATATGCACGTGAGGAAGTTTTAACCCTAACTAAGTCTCTCTTTGTAAAATGAAAATCACCAGTCATGTTATTTTAGCGCCATGCTTTAATTTAAAGCATGGCTTTTAAGGACATCGTGGCATTTTTATCTTAACGGAGGAGACCTTTAAATGCAGGCGGGCTGCTCCAGACGTGTGATTATGAGAAGCCTCACGGCAATGCACATCAGCTGCATCTGGGCCACCGAGGAAGATGATTAAAAGAAGAAATTCAATATTTTCTAGGTAAAAATACGAGTCGCTTTGTTGTTAGGCACAAGTCATTTTTTTCTTCAAAGCGGTTGGAAAAAAATTCTCTCTTGGATAACGTGGCCTTTCCCTGCACGACAAAGGTCATTTTTGAGACGACCACCTTTAGCCTGCCTCTTTCAGCGTTGAAAGCGCTGCAAAGCGAACGTATTCATTAGTCATCTCTCGCGTATCTCAGAGCTTCTCGACGTTATCTCTTCTTCCTTCTCCTCGCTTGCCCATGTCTCGGTAGTACTTGCGTCCCCTTTACTGCTTAGAACGCACGGATATTTATGTCGGCCTACCGTTTATCTAACCGCCCGCGCCTATCGCTGTCTGTTTCGCAGTATCTCCTTTTATTCCCCCCTCCCATGCGGGCGTTTTGCTGTAGTGGGTTTAAAATTAAAGCTAAGAGCCAAATGTTAAAATTATAGTTCAAACTAGTTATAAAATTATAGTTCACTTCCGTGACTGTTTATTATTTTGTTTGCTCTTTGGTATGGATTGTGTCTTGTACTAATTATAATTAATTTTATCCGTTTCAAAATTTCAATGTTATCTTTTGAGCATATTTCTCTTGTGTGAGGATTAGTTACTGAACTCTTGTCTTTTCGTTCTTGTTAGCAAACACTTAATATTCCTCACTTTTTAAGGAATGTAATACATGAACCAACATGATATATTCAAGTATAGGGCCTTAGTTAACTAGGAAGAGGTTGCTAAATACTGCTAAACTTTTCACTTTATAGCACGTATTTATTAGAGATTGTGTTGCCGTGGCGGTTAAATTACTGGTCCGTTCCAATCTTGAAATCCCGCGCAGGAACGAGAAGTGTAATTAAAAGTTTATTGGGGAATCTCGATCCCTTTTTAGATATTATGCTGAGAGAACATCAATAAATTATTCTACCCGTCAGATAGAACGTAAAATTCAAGACGAATTGGTGCCATTCTATAATATTAGTGATTTTCCTTAAGGATTCTCGCATCCATTTGCCATTTAACCTCACTCTCAACAAACATGAGTCATCACGAAGTACCGCAGCAGATGAACAGTGAAATATGCTGGTACTAGAGGGATCTATCTTCTTAAAACCTGTCAATGGGGGGATTGCGTAGAAGCTAAACATCTTTGTTTTCTTTTGACTATACTGCATACTATGCACCTACCCTTTTAACTATTTGGCTAATTAGCCATTTAGAGCTTACAAATTATTTTCCCTTCCATTCCTCACCTAACCCTCCTCCATACTTACTTGAAAAGTGGTACTTCAATTTAACTGGCTGCCTTTATGATGCAAAGCTCTGCGCATCTATCTGCCACTAGCTTGTGCGAAACCTGTACTAGTCTTTACTTGGTGTTGTTAATGAGCTTATTTGTATATCACCTCCCCATGCAACTGACTAATAATCAATATGCTCTCTTATTTCCATGCAATATTTTATTTACCTTCCTCTCTCTTAAGTCCGTGAAATTTGCAGTCATGTTCTACTAAGTCCGTCAAATTTATTTCGGTTCTAAAAATCGAGCTCAATTCATCATACCATAAGTTTATATACTGATATTCTCAAGTGTACCCTTTTTTACGATTCAACTCCTCCTTTTAATTACTGATCGACGCATGCATACAAACTATTGCATTTGTTCACGTTGTTAATGCATACATAATGGACAATATTTGAATCATGGAAAAGCTACTTGCATTTAAACGGTACAATAAATGTTACACTAGGTTCTGCAGTAATGAAGAACATTTTGTATGTACTGGTAAACTCGCCGCACGATAAATCACACCGCTTGGTATTGAAAACAATATTTAGTTGAGTGTAGCTCCGTAACCACTATTTCCTTGAAATGCTCTATTCACCTGTGATTGGTACAGTTTGACACGAGATTCGGATGAAAAATAATTGTGTTACTTATTCCTGTTTTCAATATTGAGAATATAATGCGACACATTCATCGCATACCTTTGAGCATTATGCACGATAAGGTTATAATTATTCTGAATTTGGTTCAGTATTCTGAACTAAAATGAGTGCCATGAAATACGGCCTAAAAGGCTTTTTAGCCTCCCCTTAAATTACGTCATCTTCCTTCCTTCAGCATTGCGTTGGTGGTGAGTACATGTGGACGGGTGGCGGTTTCAGAAGGATGAAGGGACGAAGCGGGCGCACAGTGCTACGCGGAAGGATACAAGAGAGAAGGGGATCGTTATCTAGCCGTTGCCTCCGCTGCTGCTCTACATGTTTCCCTCCCATTTCAGCGTGAAAGAGGTCGCTCGTTTGACTAGGCTCTGCCTTTTTTTATCTCTTCTTTTTATTCATTCGTGTTCGGTGCTTTAGATCGTACAGGCGGAGTCCTTTCCCCAGGCTTCTTCCCCCCTCAACCTCATACTCACTCCCCATCCACATTCCTTCCATTCTGCTAGATCTGTGCTGATATTCGTATTTCGATTTTGCGCTTCGGTGAGTGTACATTTATATCGCAAAGTACGCGATCATATATAAAAGAAAAAGAGTGTAAGTGTGGGGTCTTGACGCACGAAAGCACATTGTGTTTTTTTTTGCGAAAATGATCCTCCTTACATTGGATATCGCGCGCATTTTATCCATAAATTTTATGATAACCGCAGTTATGTTTTGGAACTTATTTCATTTGGCATTTTTCTAGTTCATTCTCGATGGTGCCACAAAAATTCCGTTACTGATGCGTATGTTTTGGTGGATTATCAATAATTAATCGATACATTTATTATTGCCTATTGCGTGATGTAAAGGTGTAGTCTTATCCACGTACACGATGAATCGCGTTCCGAATTATACCGCAGGATATGAAAATTCATAGCGCATTTACATCATATATTAGCTCTCTAAGGTTCGGTGTTTTAATTGCTGGTATGGAGACGGTGCGTATGGACTTGAAGGGAGATGAACGATTTAGTGCTCGGAATTGTGGTTGAGAAAAGTACACCACTTTAGGATGCATGAAGAAGGTTAAGTACCAATGGGACGAAGGGATACCTACATACGTTAAGAGAAGAGGATTTTAGGTGATTTTCGTTCATTTTTATCGATTACGATCGTATATCTCGCATCGCTTTGTATCGTGTAATACACAAATGTGCACTGTATCTTGTATCACATGATATTGAAAATCAAAGCGCATCTTAGCCCACTATATTAATATAGAATATGATGTTATATGTAAATATCGTTTACGAGTAGACGGATCGCATTGTAACACAAATCTACTTCCTCCTTTTTTTGTCGACACTTCACAGGCAGGTCTTTGACACGAAATCCATACCTAGACTCGGAAGACCAAAATCTCTGTTCTTGGATCTTTTTCTCTAATTTTTTTTCTTTCCAATTTTGTTTTATTTTCCTCGTTGGAGAACGCAGCATTTTGTAACGCGCCATGAAACGTGTCGTCATCGCTTTAAGACTCGAGTAAGAGCAGCAGTAAGCTAGTGCGTTCTGAAATCAGAAAGGCCTGGCCGCCCAAGGGGTTAACGGAAAGAGGTACGGTGAGGTTAGTTGGTGGGCGTTAATCTCCTGTGAATGGAGGAGAGTGTGGCTCATAGAAATAATAGACATTCATTTGCTACGTAAAAGATGGAAATTAAGTCATTTTGGTCACGAGAAGTGCGCATTTGCCTTTCTTTGCATTGTATTCCCTGTTGGTGATTTCGTATTACCACAAAATAAAATGCCCTTTCTCGTGCATATTGGCTTAGTATAGTGAATATGAATGAGTGCACAATTCCATCATTTGTTTAATGTTTGGTATATTTCATTGCAGTAATGTAATAGATTACTCAAACTGAAAATATCAATTGCAAGGCTACAGTTTGTAGGTTTACTCCATTTTAAAAATGCCCCTCATTATTCAAAAGAGTTCCATAGGGAGTCAAAGCTTATAGACCACGTCAAATGCATGTAATGGCAGAAATGCTTCACTGACACCTATAGGGAAGTAATGCCATTGCTCACTTCAGCTTAAAGCAGCCGGAGTATATCGGTTCGTGTTCATTTTTTTGTAGGGATAATATTAGTGGCCTATTGCGGTATTAAATGGCCATTTAATATGATTTCCAAATTTCATTACATAAAGCATAGTTGCATTTACTTTCGTTGACAAATTAGTCGTCGAAAGTATTTAAAAAAGACATAAATACCAATTGATTGATGGTTTCTCTCTTAATGATTTGTTTTATCTCATATTAATGCCGTTTTACACTAGGCACTTTATTGCACAATCTGATATACGCATGGGAAAAAAGCCCCTTCTCTAATTCTGAGCCCGTCATGATCGTATTGTGAAAACAGTTGCTACTTCAAATTGTGCGATAAAGTGCCTCGTGTAAAACGACCTTTACGCAGTAATATGTCATTTTTTATAATTAACGCATTTTATTCTATCTTGATCGGATGCATATATTTTTGACATAACTTTCTAATGTTGGCGATATTAGTGATATGGTTGTCTAATGATCAATTCGCAACCTTTTTATAGAAAAGACTTCGTTAAAGTTAGATTCGAGATTTATTTTTTACTCCTATACAAGCAAAGAGTGTTTCTTGTGGTTGCCATAGTGATACATTAGCCCATGCTATCCATAGCTACATAAACTATAGCATATCCAAATGGATTCACAAAATCTCTATAAATGTGCTATAGGCCCTCACCTCCCAGTTTCTACATACTTTCAACCGGGAAGAAAAATGCTTGTAATAATAATATTGCCCATAATAAATGACTGCCAGCACTGTATAATGATTATTATGATTTATTTATAAATATGTAATTTACTGGTTAGGGAATCATATGGGCAAAAGCGCTTTCTAAATATTTAGTTCCGAATAATGTGTATTAATTTCAAAATGAAGTACTCCATTATATCATTATAAAGTGCTTCAGCTTACTTCGGCATCGTCTTTTATTCCACCAGAGTTATCTCCTTTAGCCACATCACGTAAATTAACCACGGCCTCAATTCCCCACATTTTCCACTTCAAAGTCACGCACAACAAGAACAACAAAAATTAACCAAAATCTATGCACACCCCTGAATAATCCAGATGGACGCGGAGGAGGCAACGCAGGAAAAAAAATGTAGAAAACATTCCTGTCCCCGTGTTTACATCGACAAGGCAATTTCAAAATACACGAGCTTTCCACCGTTTGGGGACAGGCATGCAGCGGCAATGCTTTTTAATTTGAGCTACACGAGAAAACAGACGAATAAACATGTCGACGTTTGACGCCGCAACACGGGAAACGTCGCCCCGTCATAATGTATGCCCCAGACGGATGGTGGGCGTGTCCCGTCGGCGAAAATAAGAAATTAATTTTACGCCTTCGTCAGGTACTACAAACATACATGCACACTCCCCTCAGTCATGTGCGACGGTTCGTCATGACTGGGCGATATATAAAACGTTGAATGCAGTGTCAAGGGGATGACGCTGCCATAAGGGGATGAATGGCGATGGTAGAGCAGCAGCAGCAGCAGGGCTGGAATCTTGCATGGCGGGAGGTGGGAAGGATGGATGGTGCGTGCCAGAGACAGCAGATATACTGCGACACGCGAAACAGGGGAAGGGTACTGGGAGGAAGCACAGTGAACCTCGTACCCTCTACCCCTTGAATACCATGCCTCCTCTTTTGTAGTTTTTCCCTCGCTTCCTTCAACCTTTCAATTATGATGAATGTTCGTCTTTTTATCCTGAGTCAGGCTAAACGCCCATCGACGGGTCACTTATTAGACATGACTTTACCTTGCTATATTTTATTTACCACAAAATATTTACAGCGCCTCAAACTCAAAGTTAATATTTAGGTAGATTTTCCAAGTACATTTAAATTTCCTTTTATGGCCGTGATCAGTTTTTTAAGATATCTGGACGTGACTTGTTACTTGTTGACCTTTTTTGTTATTGAATATTGGAATCGCCCAGAAAGCCAAAAAATTAACGGAGAGCCTTTGAGACATAATTTTAGATATTTCTGTATTTATTTGACCGTGTTGGTAGATATTATATATCTTAATCATGTTATTACTATTTTTATTTTTTCTACTATTTGTAAAAATATCCCAATGATTTCTCTTCTTGACTTCTCTAATTGTTTATACTTATTTTCTGGTGATTAGATCTATAATGAATGATTATGGTTAACACTCCTTTTTTCCGTTGGCAAATTATTATTATTTACATATTTTTTATTAGTATTAATATAAGCATTATTATTAACCATTCGTAATACCATAAATAAATAATTGACCTAATCTCCAAAGAAATAAGTATTATTATTTGTAAATGTGGACACCGTAGGTGAATGCAAAGAAAATACGGATCCATGTAGCCTAGATATCAATCATACAGTTAATTTTACGAAAACGAAGAAGTATAACTAACCAAAATAATCGCCGCCATACCTTTGCAATGTGCTTTAAATGTTTTAAAATAAAAAATGTCTTAGAAAAACGTAGAATTTCACTCTGCGCTTTTGGGAAAATTTTAAAAAGAGTAGGGTATGGAATCTGACATGGCGGGAGAGTAAGACGAACGGAGTATGACGGGGGCAGCGGTTCTACGGCGACACGGAACAGGGGATGGGTATAGAGAGAATACTCTTCGAACTCCTAACTCCACCATCCTTTGATATCATTCCTCCGTTCTCGTTATGGTCCAATATCTTCACAATATTGTTCAAATATCTACACGCGATCATTCATTGAAGTGGTACTTTCGTGAGCCAGGCGTATATGCGTATGTAAAAACATAAAGGGATAGAGGATGGAAAATCAGAATAAAAATCGTAAGAATAGGACTTAGGGATACCATTTAAATTCTGCGAATGAACAATGGGTTAAAGAAGAGACAGCAATGAAGAAAAGTACAGGAAAATATTGGGGCCATTAAAATGACCAATCTTATATTTTAAATGGTTCAGCTATGCAATTAAAATGCAGGTGAGAGAGGTTTGAGAAGAGATATTATGTGGAGCGAAATCCATTTAAAGTGCTCTCTGCATTTTAACTAGAAAAAATTGAAATATACGCGGAAAACCTCCAAGCGGATTACAAAACCGAGACTGAACGACAAAAAGGCATCACACGCCGAGCACCTCAAATCCGAACCCCAGTTGATAAATATGTGTTTTCTTGTACGTCTTAAGTTTGATTTTGAGTCCACTCTTTCTCGTAATTCCTTGTGAAATATGAAAAAAGACGGTGCAATAATTATTCATAAATTAAAAATAATAAATAAAATCTGGCATCTACATTTAGTTATAATTAATATAACTATTATTAATATAACATTCGTAAAGTAAAAACTATAAAGAATGTGTTAACAATTATACTGAGCGAGGATTTCATTTAAATTCACAATCCATCATCAATAGTAGGATCAACACTTCGGAAATTCATTCTGACAATAGGAATACACATGCTCTTGCAGTGGTACAAATATTTTAACATATCTGCTTGTAAAAGACCTACTCATCATTAACTGTCATCAACTGAATGATTTTTCGCTGCAAATGCCAACTCTACTCCCCAACAGCTAATCGTCTTAAGTCGTTTTGACTTCCCCGAAGGCCTTTTTACACGGTACATTTGTTTGTGCAAACTCTTCTATGAACTCTTGCATGAGGCAAAATGTATCGTGTAAAGCGACGAATTGTATGAACGCTTGAGCGAATGTCTCAATGCCTGCACGGGAAATAGAACCTGTTCTAATTTCGTTGAGACAAACGTACAATCTCAGTTACATTCGTTTGTACAAAATCTTTCATCGTGTAAAACGGCCTTAATAGCTCATCTGATGTATTAATCGGTAGTCTACCTTTCAGCAATTCATTTCTCCCACCTTCATAGTTTTCAGTATACTGATATTTAACAACTCCCCAACAGCTAATCGTCTTAAGTGGTTTTGACTTCCCTAATAGATCATCTGATGTATTCATTGGTAGTCTACCTTCCAGTAATTCATTTCTCCCACCTTCATAGTTTTCAGTATACTGTTATATTGCAACGTGCCCAAAGTTTGCCTCTTATGCTTTACGGTCTCTTCAACTTGCTTAATCTCTTTCCTACCAGCTCTTTGTACGAATTTTTACGAATTGGCAATTCCCTTCGCCCATTTGATTTACTTATCTCACTATTCCTTCACTTCACGTTTCCAATCCTCCTGATTATCATTCATATGCAACGGATATTGTCTAAGCCTCATTGCAATTCACGATCCATTCTTATGTTTATTTAAGTGCTTTCTTACTTCTAAACTTGTATTTCTATCGGTAAGCAATCGGACTCTCCTATCTGCGGAACTTGGTTCACTAGGTCCTTCTTGCCTCTCACATCACTGATGCTTTTTCTTCCCAGAGAAAAAAATATTATGCTATTAATGAGAAACTATGAAAATGGATTCTTTAATGGAAAAAAATAAGGGTTTTGCTTTGCTCTACTAAAATTATAATCAGGATTACTTCTACATGGAAGGTTAATAATAAACCACTGACAATATCCCCTAGCAGTTCATCCCCTTCCATTTATCTCTTTTATATCCCTTCATCGCACTCCCACGGTTCCCCCGCAGTATACCCGCAGGGGGTGAATGGGAAGCTATTATACGTGCGTGGCAGTCGTCAGTTGGCCAACGGCCGTGTGTACCCCTTCACAGACCTCATCCCTCTCGGTCTCCCTTCGCTCGTGTCCAACAAGCGCTTAGTATCAATTTGTCGCCCGTTTACGGTTGCTCATTGTGAAGAGATTGGAGATATGGGATGCAAGTCGTATCACTCCCCTGCAAGGACACAGTCCTTGTTTAAAACAACCGTGATTTCGAGCGGAATTCATATTACAATATCGCAAAAGACTATAAGGAGGAAAATATCGCATAGTACACGGTGTTTCACACAGAATCTAATGGCATACTACAATAAAGTCGCACTTTAATCACGCTTCACATTTACTGTTTCAAATATTGTATCCTAATCCTGACTTTAAGGTAATTCTGGAAAGACTCTATTGCTCTTTTGCACCGGTAATATGCCTGAACTAACGAAAAGAGTGAACGGAAATTCGAAAATTTCAGCGAAAATTTTAATTCTATTGCATTATTGGCACAATACGTATATTGCCTCTCTTAGGTCACTAAAAACATTACTTTGAAATCTTCAGGTTCAAAAGTTAACAGCATATTGCTTTGAGATCATATTTTTATTTCACTTCTTTTCGAATTCACATAGGTTCCAGAAAATCTTATGGTATCTAATATCTCATCATATAGTTGGGTGACATACCTACCGCAAAATTAGCCTCTAGAGCAATATTGCGGTAATATACTTACTTATTTAGGTGGTCATTCAAACCTTAAAAGTTTTTTGGCCTCGCCAACAACTTTTCTCCACCTCGGCCTGTCTTGCATGGTGTTTTCATCTGCTACTATTTGCCTCATGTCCCTCAGCATCTGATCGGCCCACCTCAGTCTTGGTCTTTCTGGAGGTCTTTTTCCTACTGGTCTCCCATTTTTCCTATTGCGGTGATATATGCCGTGAATATCACAATCTGTCAATACAGAACAATGGATAATTGCTCTAGATCACTGCGGGTCCGTAGTTTGTGAGGGTCTATTTATAATGTTCTCTGCGTCGTGATCAACTCATTGCAGTCTCCTAGCTATCCTTTCATTTTACCGAATGCCACCAGAGCGACTCGGTGCTTAGCGGCGGGACGAATCGAGTTAATAAGAAATTTTGAGAGATGTTGAGCCATTGAGTGCTACGTGACCTTGGGGAGAGGCGTAAGGTGTTCGGTATTTAGGAGCTTGCATAATTTATAAGAGGATTCTACGGACTGAAAGAGTTTTAGCATACTACCTCATTATAGGAATTCTTATGATGCCCTGAATTCAATGAGTTATCTTTCAATTCTATCAAGCGCTTTGAGCGGTCGTTCGAACGTACAACGTAATTTTTTGTACTCGGAATTCGGAAGCTTTGATGTTTTTTAAAGCTGTTTTTATGCATTACTCTTTTATGTTACTAACACCAGCAGTCATAAATATGAATGGAGTGGTTACCGTTACCGAGTAAGTAATATACAATACCACATGATGGCTCAAAATCTTTACTGTAGATGAAATTTAAAGTTAAAATCCGTCCTTACTGAAAATTACGGCGCGTAAATTATGGTGGAAGGAAAGCGGGAAAGGAGATGGAAAAGGAAGCAAATGCTAGAAAATTAAATAAATAGATAAAATAGGCGGAAGGTACGCGGACACAAAGCGCCTGGCTGAGAGAAGAGCGAAGTGGAGGAGCACATGAGAAAACCTGCCATCTGGAGGAGAAAAAACAAATGAATGAAGGATTTATGTTGCATTGCTCCGTAAAAATAGTTGATAAATGGAATATTTGAAAAATTAATTATCTCTACATCAAATAATTGAAACTTAAATTTCGACGATGACGGATTTTATATTAATGTTTTGTGTGTGACCAATGATTATTTGAATAAGCAGCGGAATATTACAATATCTTTCTTGATTCATCGTTTTACTCTTTCACCAAATCATAGGAAGCGTTGTCACCTTGTAATTGGTTACGTGTGTTTGGTACTAAAATGAATACGAAGCGTTTTATGTCGCATGTATTTTTTTTCCTTTTCAGGGACGAACAATTTCTCTTTAGAGGTAAACGTGCCAGTACCGACTCCTACGTACACGAGTAATTAGCTTTTTTCTGTCCGCTGTCCCCACAGGTTTTTTTTCGCCTACTTCCAGTTTTGCTCACTGGCTCACAAATCGAACGTTCACGACGGAACCGCTTGACTCTTTTCTCTCTGACTCTCAGTGCTGTGTCTTTTTTACTCCCATCTATCAGCCCTAGATCAATCACACGGGACTCTCTTGTCGCAGTCATTTATCTTTTTACTTTCTGCATTTCGTCGCATAAAAGTTCAGATCGCCAACATCAATATGAGGACTTGAAAATAGTTTGAAAAAAAACTTCCCGATTGAGGAAACGTGAATGAAAACATATCTTTTTGCAAACTTACTCGATTTAAAACTTATACGTTCTGTTTTATCTACTTATTAAAGGAATTAAATAGCAAAATTATATTTTATATTTCTTTTGGAAAAAAGTTTTAGTCGATGTCAAATACTCACAAAAACAACCTGCTTTTCCAATCATTTACCACGAATTATCTAGCGAAATTGAGAATCCTTCATCCACACCATGCAAACGTCATACCCTGCAAGCAAAACTTAAGGATGTGGAAAGGGGTGAGTATTAACTAACACGTACTGCAACATCGTATTCAATTTAATGTAACTTCTTCAGAAGTCTTTGAGTCCGTTTATCTTCCCAAAGTCTCGTATCATGGCAGAATAAGATGTACATGCACACAAAAATGCGGAAAGGAAAACGAAAAGACCACTAATTGTGAGTTAACAGGTTTCTAGGGTCATTATCGATCTAATCCTTCGTGATTGGAAATGATTGGAAGTCGTAGGTGCTAATGGGTTTTCAATTACCAAGAGTATATTATGACAAAATCATTTTTCGTTTATATTTTTAATCCAGTGACTTAAAAACGTATCTGTGAATAGAGCGATTTTTTCCTCCTGATTTCATGCCACTCTATTTCTTTCTCTTGTCTTCCCTTCACAACGTACGAGACCGCGATTGTCATCGTGAAAAGTTCTATCTGGATGTTGGAAGGGGGGAGGTTGAGTGAGGAAAGTGGATCGGAAAACGAGCGTGAGTAGGAGACGGGTGCAGAGGGAGAACCATTTCCCTCGGCTCTTTTCCCGACGCCATGCACACTTTTCTCGCTACGCCCAGAGCGATCCACCCAGGGATGAGCGTCTGAAAAGGATTCGTCAATAGTTAGGCCCTAGAAGCTAAAGCAACAATTCTGCAGTAAAACCATCGATTTAAATCAATCTACATCAGATTCAAACAATATTTCAACAATTATTTTATAGTTTTTTCTTCTTTCGAAAGTGGAAAGTTCTATTATATTGTTTAAAAAAATTGTGCACATCACAAAAAACAATAAATCCTGCAATAAAAAGCAGACATCGCCAAATTAAGTAAAATTTATTATAATTTAATATTTTATATTATATTTTGATTTTTGAAAACACCTTAATTTACAGCAAACAGACTTTTAATTTACAGAACAAACAAGCAATAAATAGCAGCGAAGTTATCATCAAACAATTAATTAAGAAGGCACTCTCCTTGAGGTAACTTAAAAAATCTAATGTATGTATTTACACTTTTAACATATCTATGTACCAAAACTGTAAACCATATTCAATCATTGTACAATATCTAAAGGTGTTCATTGTAGCCCTGAAGAAGCATGTGTGTAAAAATGCGAAACGTCAGCAGAGAGAATAAATAATTTAAAAATTTATAGACTTATATCTCCCGAAAAAAGAAAAAAAATACTTAATAGAAAAGAGGTCATGAAGAGGAATCATCTAAATATTTAAATATTTTCTCAGTGTGAATACTTCACATAATTCGTTCTCAAATTGATAGTTTTCTAGTTTATTATTAAGCCTGGTGTAGTACACAAAAATATCAGTTAAGATCAAGTTAATGATAAAACTGAATTATCTTACCGTGAAAGTCAACCAGGCATTATAAAACCGAGCATAAGTGTTAGCGAAGGGAAGAATGTTTTTGCTACAATTGGCAGTGACTTGGATAGAATTGTGTGCGTGATGAAAGGATGAGGAATATATGCATGAATAATGTACATGTATGTAAGTAAGATACGTTGGTTTGGCCATATTAAGAATGTGGATATAGTTGAATAACTGAACAGATATAGATAGAGGCAATGATAAAGATTTTTGGTTTGGTAGGTAGGAGTGGACCGTGAAAGTCATGTGTGAATAAGATGGAATATAGAAAAGAGGAGGTATATTATCAGTCATAAGAATACGAAAACGTGAATTGCGCAATGCATGAGTATAAGAGAAGTTAAAGAGTATACTTGTATGTAGGATATTTTCAGTGTGCAAAAGCAAAAGTATAAATTAGTCTCCAGTTTTAGGCCTAGCAGTAAGAACTTCTTCAAAATAGAGTAGAGGTGATTTTTTGACTTTGCAAACGCCGAAAGGGTTTTGCGTGATGAGTATGGATGTATGTATGTAAATACGGTTGATTTAGGTAGTTTTCTTCAATGTGGTGGAGGAGACTGAGAAGAAGGATAAATATTCAGCCTTTAAAACAAGAGTGAGCGTTTGAAGCATTGCATGAATGTAAATGGAACAAATAAAATATGCAAAGGATGGCACTTTGAAAGAAATTTTCAAAGTCTAGTCGGTTTTCTTTCCCCAACACTGAAAACTTAGCTCTTTTGACTTTGCTTTGTCCAAAAGGGAATCCCGTGACGGAAATGCAAGTAAGATGAATTTGAAATTTAGTTTAGATTAAAATATGTTCTAAATATTTAACAGTGAAAAACGGTTTGTAAGAGGCAAGGTGTTGTGTTAAAAATTTAAGTAAAAACACAGGCATTTATGAAACAATAAAAGCTTAGATATCAGAAACCTATCGAGTTCAACCATTGACGGTCAGAATACATAGGTGAAATATCATACATGGTATAAAATCGACCATAGGACCTCAACTATCGATTTAAATAAAAATATCGATATTTCTAAACTATCGATTTCTTGGAACCATCAATATCTTGAAGTATCGTTTTCACATAAATATCGATTTCTTGGAAATATTGATTTCTCGGAACTCTCGATTTCTCGAAACTATCGTTCATTAATATTTTTACGCGATCGACCATTGATGTTTTTAAAATATATACCGGCGATTCTCATCCCTACTATACCCTCGTTCCTCCCCCACTGTACTTCATCCCCTGTCTATCCCTCCTCTCTTACAGCAGTCAGTCAGATCAGCATCGCCTCACGTCCTCTGAAAAAGGGATGTTCTTCCCTCTTCCTCCCGTCACTCCCATCTCCTTCACTCCTTTCATATGCCTTCTCTCTTTTCAACTTTATTTTTTCTCCCCTTCCCTCTTTATTTTTTTACGTTACTTTGCAAAAGCGGCTGGAACGGACGTCAAAAGGAGCGGGAGGCTCCGGCGTCGCCTCGCTCCTCCCAGAGCCCTCCAGTGGGAGAAAAACAAAATAATTCGTCGTCTGTGAACTTCGGTCGCGAACGTGTATGAGTGAGTGAGCGCGCGTGTGCTCACGGGAGCGCCGCCTGTTTATGTTTTTTTGAGTGTTCGGCTCAAAAAGGTGGTTTGAAGTGGGAGTATGTCTGCAATGTACGCGTGGGAGAGGTGAGGATGTTGGGGGGCTGGTCTTTATTCGGTCGGTTTATGCAGTTACGGAGGTTCCCTCGCGACTACGTGAGTCAAAACAAGTGATAAAGTTCCTCCTGTTCATGCATTCCTTTTTAAACAATACTGTTTGCGCCCAAGAACATGCCGCAGGGATGGTAAATTAAAAACTAGTCACCAAAGATATTGTTTTTTCGGTGCATCCATTGCTAATTTGACGAAGGTGCCTTGGGAGCTAAGCCCAATTGAGTAGCCGCAGTAGTATTGTTCCTGTCCAAATCAACCTAAATCTTTGGTAAATCAACGTAAAACTGATAATAATAGCAGTCGAAATAATTTTAGACAATATCAAGTTCTTACTGAAGGGAACGATTCAAGTTGAATCACTTTGGAAGGGTCCCTGTCAATTGCGTGATTTAAAACAAATTGGTAATCCCCCATGTTTTTGTCGTCTAAAATATATTTCTTTAAGTGATGACGTGGCTTAGTGAAAAGGAAGCGAAAGAAGGATACAAAAGATATTTCAAAGATATGCAGATTAATCAGCAAATATATATATATATATATATATATATATATATATATATATATATTAGAGCGCTATTGCTTTGGATCAGACCTATTTTGACCTCAGAGACTGCAAACTTTCTAATAAGTTAAAGAGGGAATGCGGCTGTATACATAAAATTTATTTATATAGCAGTAACCGTGCATGTTTCTTGCAGGTTGTGTATACTTCCATGTGTAAGCATGGACTTCTATGGCAGTTTGGGTCGATAGCAAGAGTAATCGGCTGACGGCGTGACTGGCTTCCGGCGACTGGAAGTAGCATTTTAATTTTGCGATCGATAAAATCGCATTACGTCCGGTGTAATCCTGGTAAAATTATTATGAGTGGGGCCTTAAGTGTAAGCAACTCATTAATTTCCGGACACGAACTTATTATTACTGATGTAAATATGTTTTTAAGCCCGGCAATATTTTTATTGCTAGACATTGCTAAATTATAATAATTGTGACTGTTACTGATTTCATAATAAGAAATATAGTTATACTCATGCTTAATGCGCGCTATTTAAAGCCGCCATTAGATCAGTTGGTACCTTATGTGTATTGCCACTGAAATATCATGGAAAAGTCACTCTCTGCGTGAGGTTTAAGCAATTACTAATTTTTATGATGCGTCGAATACTATATTGTCTTATGTGTCAGTGATACTCACCTTTAATTTCGTGTAACTTCCAGTTATATTCTTGGAAGTGCGTTGACACATAGGGTATTGATAATGGCTTGGAAAATATGGGTTTTGTTGACGTCACCAGATAGAAGTCACTATTATACGAGCATTACAATAATAGAAAAAAATGGATATGCTCCACTGGTGGTGCTTCCTCATGTGGAGTCATGTTTGCCCGTGTCCCGTTATATCCTCCCTATATGTGTGTACATAGAACAGTCGTAATTTTCAGGGTTATCTTTAGGTTTCGTAGGTTAGATGAAGGCGTCTTGTTTTCTCGTGCTTGCGTGCACGAGAGATTGCGGTCGTTTTGAATTGTTCGTCGTGAAATCAGTTTGAGATTCTTAATAAATGTAAACGCCCGGAATCTTAAGCCCACTTCAAAATATCATCTTTGATGCTAGACGAGGTCGCGTTGTTTGATAAGGGAAATTATGCCAATTTATTTAGCAATACGATGCAGAACCGTATAAAGTTGGCCTGTTACTAGCTCAGAAAATTCATAAATTCATAAAGGTCTCTTGTATTATGTTTTCCCACTAGTTCTCCGCTTGTGCTTCAGTTTAGGAAAGAGCTCGTGTAGAGTCATTCCTTTTATTAAGTTTCAAAAAAGGATCCGATAATTCTAATTACATTTTCTTGCTCATGTGCTTCGAAACAGCCATATTATCTTTTATCGGTTTACCAAAAATAACTTTCAATTTCGTAATGTGAAGCACAGGAAGTAGAATTTTTCGTGGATATTTAATAGATAATTCAAATTAGTCTTAGAGGTTTTTCAGGTATGAACTAAGCAGCTTCACTCAGAAAAGACGCTAAATACTAAGCTGTTATTTGACGATTATCTTATACCGTTATTTGTTTTCAGGGCAAATTTCACAATTAAACCAGGATCTAGTGATATTTACCAGTTATTTAATAATAAAGTCGGAAACACCTCGTCATATTATGAGCAATAAGAGCCTTAGAGCTAATTCCTTATATGCTGTATATATTTATCCTCGTTAATGTTAATTGCATTTATCGATCAGCATGCATGCCCCTTGTAGCCTTTGAGTATTGCAGACAAACCCCTGGGCACGCCATTCAGAAAAAGCGACCGAGCCAACTTGAATTTTGCTTGGAGTTGAAGCAAAAAAGCCTGTGCGTACCGTTTGAACTGCCATGGAGTACGGAAACGTATTCCTCAGAATCTCCCGCTAACGAGGATATCACTATCACATGATACGATAGGCACGGGAAAAAAATAAATCGTGTGGTTTCCCTCGGTAGAGAAGAAAATTTAATTCCGTCGGAAACAAGAGTAGGACCATTTCAGTTACGCCATGCCAGACTAGTCGGCACTCCAAACCTCTCTCTTTCTCTCTCCACCATCGGAATACGGAGCGATTGGTTCAGACATCTCGTCGACCGGCTTGTATCCCTGCATGCCCGTATGCTCATCCACAATTACGTACCGAGAACCACCTCTTTGGTTTGAGGTGGGCGTGGAACCGTCACCAAACATGCACTGCGCTACATGCTGCGAAAGTTCGAGCTGCCTACTTCTGTTGTCAATGTTGGGAGACCATGGCGTGTGTAGCTTATCCTCGCAGATAGCCACTCCCCTCTCTAATTTTACAGAAGGAAATAAAATAACTAGTGCTCTACTGCCATGGTCATTTGAAGCCTAGAAGGTTTTTGCCACACCGATTCTCCAAAGATATTTCCTTAACTGATCCTACCAACTTGGGTGTCCTCTTATCTTCGGTTTATCCGTTGTGGTATTTCATACGTGTTTCAGTAATGATCCATTTTCCCTCTTTAAACATGGTTCATCTTAATCATATATTTTTGATAATTGCGATTATATCTGGCTCATCATAAATATCACGTCTCTCTCTCGTTTGTATTATCTAGAATCCATCTTCATAAGTTGAACTAAAAATGCGTATCAGCACCATGTATTAAAATGAGATTAACTTTTTTCTATGTTCTGGAGCCATTTCCACGCCTCAGCATCGTATAATAGTATTGTTGTAAATGTATTGTTGTACATAATACCGATTCAGTTTACCTCTATAACAGTTTACTCACTAGCCAGCTAAAATCCCAGTAGACCAGCTCTGAATCTCGTTTTCCTCACTGGTATTTCCTTTCATTCGGATTTCAATACATTAATATCCTCAAACTTTCTGAAAGACACAATTTCCAACTACCAGCAACTGTAAATTGAACTTGAGAATTAAGCTTATGAATTTACATAAATATTACAGTTATGAAGAGATTAGTTTGTAGTGGCTAGCATCGTAGATGAAAGCAGTGGGCAAAAATATCAACTACCTGGGTTATATGAGGAACCTCCTATCTCATTGACACCTATGGGAACTCCTATATGTAGTGAAAGTAATGAGATTTAAAAATACTTGTTGAAAAGTTTCCTGATTCTATTATAGACAGTTGACTTGTTTGACATTTGCATGCCTGGGCTTACAAAATATCTCTTACTCCTTAAGCAAAGAGATCGACTTCTTAATAACATGAAGAATGCATCTAAATTTCAACCTAAAGTCTGATAAATATTATTGGATATATTATTATCTCAAACTGTTTCTGCAGCAGTTAACTATATTACATGGGAAAAATTGCATCTTCATCTACTGTCCTACATGTGTAATCGGTGGGTAAAATGATATTATCCTCAATAAACATGAATGATGTGTGATGGGAAACTTTGTTTAGTATCATTGATTCAGTTCGAGTCATACTGCTTTGAAAATAGTTTTTCGGTTGACCTGTAAAGGGAGTAGATATTTTCAACAGTGGAAATGAAAATTCGACAAAATTCGGAGAGATTTTGCAAAGGAGCTATAATGGTGGTGGTGATGAGGTAGTTGGTTTTACTGTGAAGTCCTGGTTGGAAAACGATGTTGGTTGCTCGGCCGTACACTGTTGAAGGCATATGCCATCCTATATGGTTATCACTATTTCCAAGATTATTATATTTAACTCACCATCTGGAGAAACGATTGATTTCAAAGATGAGGGTCATTGCATGACGCATTGGTTAGTTGATTATCGTGTCACTCCCTAACACTGAGTCTTGCTCCGTACACTATTATCGATTTTTTCGGAATCTCGTGATTTTTTCTTTCCGATGTGATTATTATTACATTAACATAAACATGTATTGTCTATTGCTACATCTGATCAGACCCGAGAAGTTAAAATTATTATCTAATGGACATCAGCCATGGCGATGGAAACTCCAGCGGTCTGAAAACACCCTTTTCTTGCTCGCTATCCACCTCCCTTAAGGTGTCTTGCCTCTGGCAAAGATCTTCTCCAGGTCGTCACACCTTACACCTCGATCTCTCCTCTGTGTTCCACTCCTATCCACATTCCACACCGTTCTCAGTGGTCCCCCACCCGTGACAGACGCCCCCCCCCCCCCAGTATCCGCCTCCCTTGTCAACAACAATTAACCGTTGACCGGGGCGAGGAGGCTGCCTGCTACCTGTGGCCTGTACCCCGAAAGCAAATAAATGATTAGGGCACCACACATATAACGCGAATTACGAGGAGTCAGCGGCCTACTATGATGCAGAACTCCTGACGTCGGTGGCTGAGACTCTTGGACCAACAGTGTAGTGGGGAATGGGAGGGTATGGGTTTTGGTAGGGGTGTCATGTATCAAATTCAAGGGCCCGGAGGGGTGGTGAAGGAAGGGTTACGGATTTTCACAATAGCGAGGAGGAGGCTGGAATAAAAAAATATGGCGGAGGTTGCTAGGGGGTCGGTGATGAGGATGCTCTGCGGTGTAACCTATGAATCCGCTACACGTGGATTAATTGGACAATGCGTTTCCACTAAGCCGGCAGGCTAAGGGCAGTCAGTGGCCAGCGGTGTTATGTGCTCGCCCACCCTCTCACTATGCCTTCGGCGGTCATCTTGCGTGAACCGTCCATCCCTCCTTTGCCAACGAACGTCCATCCCCTTCTCGGCCGTTGCTCCCTGAATGCATAATACTAGTGTAGGGGGTGGTTACTACGAGAATAAAGAGCGCTTTCAGAACTGTGTGGTTTTCATCGCAAAGGTTGATTTCTTGTCAGTTAAAAAATCACTTTTTCGTCATTTGGACCATCAAAGTTTGTGTACTAGTGTGACAGTTTTATTAACAAATTTGAAATTTATACATCCCTCAAAGAAAAAATTGTAAAATTATCTAAACATTGACTATTTTTAATGGTGAAATACGCGGTTGGGAGTGATACAAAAACCAACAAAAATATGCGTTGAGCAGTAATTCTTTCCCTTGAATTTTTATATCTTTATAAGGTAGTTTAAATCACTTTTGTAGTTGTGATAACCGAGGAGAAAACTAAAAGCCTTCCTCGGTCGACTGGCTTGCTAACAGAGCCCTTATTTCCACCACAGCCCCGCAGTCCACCCAAATTGCCTGCCCTCTAATATCTCCGTTGTTTCTTTGGCAATTTCTTTTGCATTTTGGTAATTTTCCGATTCATTTTAGAAATGTATCTATTCCCTTACCCTCATAGAAATGTAGCCCACGGCTATTGCCTTGTTATGAGTCATCATGGGTCGCCAAAATCTGAACTACTTAGGTTTGGAGACCCCGATGTTAATAGCTTATAGCTGGTGGCAATTTTTAGGCCGGGAGAGAGAGGAGAGCTAGCAGGTTCCTGAGAGAGGACCTAAACATTACATCAAACGAAGACTTGATACGAGGGTAAGTCAATAAATAAGTCGCAAACGTTATGCATAGGTTACGTCAAGCTGTTAAAAACATTTCATTGGGAGCACTTGGAACATCCACTGTACGGTCCCGTCTTAGCCTCCAGTGGTTTTCATATGTTTGGGATCCTAAAAAAACACTTTGGAGGCCGACGTTTTGAACATGATGATGCCATAGCCAAAGAGGTTATTCGTTGGCTGCGACAGCAACCGAAAGATTTCTTTGCTGCGGGCTATCAAGGACTTGTAAAGAGATGGGATAGGTGTTTGAATGCACAGGGTGAACATGTAGAAAAGTGAAAAAAAATCAGTAAGCTACTTTGATTATTATTGCCTCTATCCAGTTTGCAACTTATTAATTGACTTACCCTCGTAGTATGCTTACTCCCTGAATTGACTTAGAGACTTAAATTACATACCATTTTACACCCTCGATTTGATCCCTCCCTGCATCTCTCTTGATTTCTTCCATGCATCTGTTACACACTTATTCTTGTAGAGCTGTCCCATTTATTTTGTGCTCTCACGGAGGGGAAAATATGAGTGAAATATCTGCATTGAAGACGAAGGATGAGATGCATGGACCAAATCAGATCATTATACAATTATTTTTTTATTTCATTTTGAATTGTGACCATAATTAAGCCGATACAAAGCACCACAGCAGCTTTGTTAAAATTCACTGAATTCATCATTCCTTTACTAGCAACCCCAAGGCAAATTCCGGAGAGAATTAAGTTAAAAGTATCAGACGACAACTTATGGAAATGAGTGGCTGATAACATAATCACAAGAACAAAAATATAATTCTTAAATTTCCACCATAAGTGTGAGGAAAGTGTGTGTATGGAGTGTGGAAATTTGTTGATTAATCTACTTCACTCTATGCCATTGCCTCCCTCTCATTCCCTTCAAAATTTCCTTTCACCTACTCCACTTCTATTCCTCGCCATATCGCAGAAGTTCATGGCGAAGGTCTGTGCCAGGAACATCTGCACGGAAATATATAGAGTGAATAGGTTAGATCATAGATGCTAATTCAAACAAAGAATTAACATCACGTATGTACCCTATCCAAGATAATAGCGCAGTTGACACTTAGGAATGCAGCCAATTTGTAAACACATCCAATTCTGTTTTGGGAAGGGAATAACCTGACCGAAGAGTCAATGATTGTGTATTTTGTCGAAATCATAGTATCGTGAAAAACATTGTTAACGCTTCATTTCTTTCCAAGCAAAATCAGCATATTGTAACGGCAGTATTATCTTGGACGGACTAGTGTTATTTTATCATTCACAAAATATAGCATATAGTGTCCACAAAACTACCCTAAATTCCTAGAGTGAAACCTAGAGAGATCCATGAGTTGAAATGAATAAATTATACAACCTCCATCACCATCAGTTTCTATTGCTCATACACTCTGTAGGCGCTGAATCGGTTGTCGCTTTGAGTTACTGTCTCTCCCGTAACTTTTTAGAATGCTTTGTGGATGACAATCTGGGTTTCTTACCTTCGGAATCCCAAGCTCCCTCATCCCTTAATCTCTTTCTGTAGGAATAATTTTTATTGTTTTGAAGGTATTCAAACATATTTCCTCAAATTCAAAATATTTTAAATTTATATTGAGCTGCACTCATTTTACACTGTCGGCGGCACGTGATTTTGTAGCCATATTTGGCGGCAGCCGTCTTCTTTTTGATGAGGTCACAAATAACAAGTTGTCCAATTATTTTTTCAGTATTTCTGTTTAGAATGGTACATGACTCATTTCAATATTTCATATGCTTTCCGAGTTGTGATGAAATATTAAGTGTGAATATTTTAGTTTTATTATTTTAGTTTCAGCCAGCCTTAGATGTTAGAGAGATTAGAACCACTCCAGACACAGACCCAGATGAGATTAGACCCCCCCCCCCAATTCATACCGATTTATGTCACGCTTTTCGTCAAAATAGTTTGAGACGGAACCCTTTCATCATTCAAAAAAACTAACAATTGGCCAGTGGCCTTACACACCCTGCTACCCGCTCTCGCGACTGCACTCAGGGTTCAAATTAGACGTGTATGCCCGATCATCCCCTGCCGCAATCCCCTTTTTGGCGGCACGTCTAGTAGTATGACGTGGATGCACGCATATGAAAGCGGAGGAGTGCCTGGAGAAGGGGGCCGAGTCTGTCGTGTATTGGGGGAGAGTATGTGGTTCGAGGGCGCCCGTCTAGTCTGTTCGGGCCGAACGGTCTGGTTGTCCATCAAGGGTCCGTGTAGTGGGTTTTGGCGCAAGGACCACCGACGGGGTTCACGAGACCGAAAATTTACCGGGTGGGGTTGGGTCAAGAGGTGAGCGATGGAGAGCTCTCCCGGTCACCGAACAGGGGGGAGCTGGAGGGTGGCTGGACCTCTTGTGGTGTCCCAACAATGCGTGACACCTATCCCATTGTTTGAGGCCTCACCCCTCTCTCTCCTTCTCACACAGAATCCATCTCCGGTTCACCGTGCAACTTTACCTGTGTCCCCATCTCATAACCTTTTCTGCGTAGCCCTTTAGATCAACTCACGTACCGTACTGCTATTCTATTAACCTGCCGTTTCCAAACTATTTAGATTTTCCCTTTAGTATTCCTTTGTCGCCTGTTACCAAAACCTTATTCTTTACAGTACAAAAGAGTCCATTGCAGTTGAGTACCGGAAATCTTTACCATGCTAGCACGAAGATGGTACTCGTCGTCTCTGTATCAACTTTGTAGAATTTCATGGTTACAAATCAATAAACAATGTTTATTTTCACTGATTTTATGTAATGCACGACCAGTTTATTCACATAGGCGACCTCATTACCCGCCTTAATTTTCGTTTCACTATATCATACTAAACCAGGGGCTATAAACATACATTGTTGGAATGAAAGGTGAAACAATGCAATTTCCACTCTGCATTTTATAATTCACGACCACGGTTTCTTTGCAAAAGACATCACCACCTGATGTTTTTCATTTGTTTCCGTTTGCATTTTTTTGCATTTTATTTTAGCCATAAAAGATTTTCATATCTTTAAGCGTAAGACTAAAGAAAACTTACATAGTTTATTAATTTTTTAGAGCAATAATCCGAACTAAATTTTTATCAAAATCTAATTTAAGTCACCTGCCGTTTTCGACTGGGCCAGTGGAGTAAACAATCGAGACATGCTGGTGACTCAACCCTTCACCGACCACCTTTGTTATTTACGCAGGCCAGTGAAAATCACTTCGAGCTATGTACCGGTTACGACACAAATAAATCACACTCGCATTCTGCCCTCCCCTCCCCCACCAGTGCCTTAACTATGAATGTCGGTTTGTAGGAACGCACGTAATCTGAAAACACCTCAACTTGAACTCTATTTATATTCCTACTGCTGCTTCAAACGTACTTCCGCCATTAAGGAATTTTTTTTCAAATCTCTTGACCACTGAGCTCGTGCCCTTATTAAGTATGCGTGATGAATGCTGGGAACCACAGTTCTAACTATTTAAGGAATTACTATAGTCCTCAATAAAAGATGAGTACATGTTATTTTCTTGCAGATAAACACGATATCTTTAGTAAAGACAATAAAGAGATGCCATACTTTTTTAATCTCAAAAAATCATCGAAATGTTGATTAAAACATTTTGCCTTCGGGAAAAGAATGATCTTGGGAAGTAATAATATTACCCATCACCAAATTTTCGCAATTATATGTTCGTCATTACATCTACAAATTCAAAGAATTGCGGAACTGGCTGCGCAGTAACAGTCACCCGCTGATGGACACACAATTGTGTGAAATTCACAGTGAAAAAATATTCGCCTGGACTGGGATTCGAACCCAGACTCCTCGATTTCAGAGCATTCGGCGTGAAATCTAAGGGTCTGGGTTCGAATCCCAGTCCAGGCGAATGATTTGTTCACTGTGAATTTCACACAATTGTACAACTCCCAGCTTTATTTTCCTGCTCAGCATTGTCCAGTCCAGAAAAAAATCTATTCATTTAATATTAAAATTGCCTAGTGGTGTCAGGGACGTGATGAAAACATGATGGTTTCTATGGCTGATAGTAGAATAGCTATCCACCTTCATATTCACCCATCATCACTTTCAAAAAAGTGTTGATAGGGGGCATAAAAACAAAGAAGACAAACATTCTGCAGCTGTTATCCCCTCAACGCAGTATACCTTGCAGAAAAATATTATTTTCCTCCAGGAAAACCGGTTATACTTGCTCCCTTGAGGATGAGAATCCATAGGCCACCTTCTGTGTCCATTTTCGCGTGGTCTTCAGACCAGTACTGCTCCCCTTGGCAGTCATACCGCCCTTCACAGTAGCCGCACTCTAACCCCCTGTCCCCTGCCGAAACTCGCCAGACGCTGTTCGAAATTACTGACGCGTAATCCTTCGATAAAATTACTCCCGTCAAGCGTACAGGGTCTTCTCATTAGCCCTCGTAGCCCTACTCTTTGTTAAACAGGGGTGGGGCGAGAGGGGAAGGGCGTTCGGTTTTTGTCCGTCGGATCTCGATTGATTGATAGAACATAGCCGTGCTGCTGGCAGCTCCTCTTTCGTGCTTTTGTGCCGGCGATACAAATTCCTGTCCATGTGAAGCCCCTGCGAGCGATAGGATGAGAATACCCACTCACGATTTCGCTTGTCTGCTCCAGAGATTCGCTTTTCCCTTGTCCATACATTTCTTCGCCATTTGCTTTTGGGTTTCTTTTTGCTCGTAAAATTTTTCTACCAGCTTGCTGCTCAGTTTACAATCAATACCTTTGGTTGTAATAATATGACGGTTGAATATTATACTTTGTTTTTATTCCTCGTTGTCCCTGACGTAACTTGATGGAATTTGCTTAGCATTGTGAATGAGAAGCAGTAACTCTGTAATTCCACATTAATTTACTCGAAACGACCTAGGTTTAGACGTTGCACGTCATCATCATCAGTTACAAAGTTACTGCTTCTCATTCACAATTGTTTTTATTCTATTAAATATTACTTTGTTGTCAATGAATGGACATTTCACGTTTTATAAACTCATGAGCTCTCTAAATATTTGCGTTTTCTTCTTTTGAAAGTAATATAAACAATTATTATTATTGCAATAATATAATTTGTTGGTTTTTGTTTTGATTATTGAACATTGCAAATATTTTTGTGAATATTTAAATTGCCAAATTCTGAAATTTACGCTTATTATTTTAAGCATATTATTTGAATCAATTTTTATTGACACATTTTTGAAGCATCTATCTTAATTTGTGACGCAGACGCATTGCTTTGTTCAAAACCTTCATGAGAATTGCGTCATTGTGAGAAGCTGGAGCAGTTATCGGAAACTTATGACACGTGTACGACTAGGAGGCACGCAAAACGTTTGCTGGTGGCGGGCCAAGGAATTTACGATCATATTATACTTTCCATTTATTTTTAGTTTTACTTAGGGGTAACACGATCCTGGCTTGTATATATATATTTTATGTGAGAGTGGTATGTGACCAAATATTGGTTATCGGCCACTGAGCTGGAGAATGCCGAAATTTATTTTCAATTTTATTAAAATATACTCATCTCAGTGTACCTCACTGAATTCTTCGGTAATTGCGTATAATTTACGACTATTTTCATTTCATTAAATGATGTTTCTTTTCAATTCCGTCGTAATTTCACTGTGATTCGTTTCTTTTTCCTGTAATGAGTGACATTTGTCACTACAAAGAGACATAACGTTTGAAAAACACTCTGGCTCTAAAGTTTACGTTTCGGAAGGCGAAATTAATCTAAAATTCAATTAAAAAATTGAGATAGGGTAACCGTTCCAACGGAATTTTGCGCAGAAGAAATTGGACGGAGCGGTGAAAAAATATTGAAAAGGTCTCCGAAATTGCGATTTTTTTCTTTTTTAAATGTACCAGCAACGCTGGCAGGGGAATAGATAGTACATTCTCCTGCAAAAATGCGGAAAAGAAAGAACCGTCTTCTCCTTCGGAACACTTGGGACTTCAAGCGATGGCCCCCCTTTTAAAGAAAAGCGTCTCTTAACGCTCTGTCGGGTTGGAAGCAACCGAGACGTAATAGTGGTAAAGGAAGGGGAAAAATCAAGGAGATCGTATATATCGTATTACTCCCTCCAAAAAAGGTATTACAGAGCTGCACTGCGGGGGTTTTACAAACCCTTACCCGCGGTGCCGAGGGGCGGGTGTTAAAAAGATAGGGCGTGTTATAAAACAGATGAATAAACCAACTCTCCCGTCTTTTCCTTTGAGGAAGAAATCCGCTCAAACGCGTTGCCTTTCCTCAGCATCCTGTCCTAAAAGGTTATAAAATCTTCTCCCTTAAAAGCACAATACCCTCCACCCTTACCCGTCCTACCAGCCGATCAAGCGCAGTTCCCATTCCATGCACCTTTGAATGGTAATATTTCCCCCTATACTTACTTGGATTCCAACTGGCTTCGCCTTACCATGATAATTCATTTAGTTTTGTGACTTTCCAGGTATCACAACGTCAGTTTCCATCATTCTTGTTAGCAAATTTTGCGAACGTTAATTATTTACGAGCAAACTCCCACCTGATGTTATCTTGAAAATATTATACTTATATAAACTTATGTATTTAACTTTAATTTTTGTATCGGACAGTTATTAAATCATTTATGGCCATAGACTTAGAATCACAAAGCGCTCGAATTCATATAAAATCAGAAGTTTTCTGCGAAAATGAGTGGAATCTTCATCACGATTTAAGTCAGCATAGATATAATAAAAACCTTGGTGAAGAAGTAACCAGCAAATAATGTGATCATGGTTAGAAAATGTGTCTTTTTTGTATTTGTTGAAATATTATCTTAGCAAATTTGCTTTATTTCAATAATTTGTATAACTCGTGGCAAATCGCTTCCATGGCGTACAATTTAACGCAAAACAATGAAATACATTTCAATTCTCTACCACGAAAAATATCGATGATTCTCATAAAACAAATAATCCCATAGAAATTCATGTAAGATTTTCTCGTTACAAGTGTTACCTCCTAGAAAAATTACCGAAGTTTTCGAGTTGCATACGTGTCTATTACCATTTTAAGGCCACAGTTTGTACAACCAAAACCTTTGTTAAACTCTGCTACTAGCGAAATGAAATTGTAGCTATTGGAAGGACTGAATTGGTAGCCATCTCAGTCTTGGTGTTCACACGCAAGTCTATATTTGCAAGAAAATTTCATTAAAAAAATGTTGCCGTTATACTCGAGGAAAATAATTTAGCCACCAAATTTCCTCTTTAAGACAGACAAAGGGGTCAAATTAGTGAAATTCTTTGTCTAGTAGGTACAATAATTCCTTCTTCTCGCGCTTCACTTACCACCTTAGTAATTCTAAGGACCACAACATCATGGTACTAATCTAGATGAAAACACGTCAACATTTCTCCCTTTCGTCTCTCAAATCCCTAGAAAAATCCTGAACCTTTTTCCCAGAGGGTTTTTATCATTCTAATTTGGTAAACATTTTATGCACTATCATGTAGATTTATGATGCGCTCACTTTATGATTTTTAGGACTGTTGGTTTCGCTAATTTACGTATTTCCGGATTCTAAAAATTTTAAATGACAATGGGTAGATGAAGAACTTATTTTCTGTGAACATAGCAGTCTCTCCTTTTTCCCTGACGTTTGATTATGGCTGGAATTAGCTCTGATGCAGTGAAAGTGACATCAGGTGTCCCACAAGGAAGCGTAATCGGCCCCCTTTTGTTCATTATATACATAAATGACCTATGCTCTCGAATTAGCAGTAAAATACGTTTATTTGCTGATGACGCTGTCATCTATCGCGAAATTAATGATCACTCTGACTTTGAAATTCTATCATCGGATTTAAACAACGTTCATGTGTGGAGCCAAGAGTGGGGACTCGAACTTAATCTGAGCAAATGTGTGGCGGTACATTTCATTCGGAGGTCGTCCAACTATCCCCGTGTATATGCTGTGGATGGCGTTAAGATAAAGGCGACATATGAAGTTAAGTATCTGGGAGTTACGATAACCTCAAACCTATCGTGGGGAACACATATAAGAAATATTTGTGGCAGAGCTCTGAAGAAGCTAGGATTCGTCAAGCGTATAGTGGGAAGATTCTCAGATGAAAAAGTAAAAGAGAGGTGCTATTTCGCACTCGTCCGGCCACACCTTGAATATGCAGCAAGCATATGGGATCCGGTGCAGAAAGAATTAGTTCGGGAACTTAATAAAATACAAAGGAAAGCTGCGCGATTCGTCAAAAACTGTTACGGGCGTACAGACAGCGTTACGCAGATGTTAAACGAATTAGGCTGGGAGCCGCTAGAGACTCGGAGGCTGCGCGCTAGGCTTAGATTACTTGAGCAATTGAGAATAGATATCTTTCAGAGCGACACGGAGAACATCATATTAGAACCCCACTATATTTCCAGGTCCGACAGAAACGATAAATTAAGAGAGATATTTTGCCGAACGGATAGGTATGGGAATTCGTTTTTCCCCCGAACAATAAGGGACTTTAATAAATGCAAGGCGTAATTTCATAGAGCGTTTCCTTTTTATATGTAAACGGCTGGTGTCCTAACACCCCCCGCCACACGCCTATTGAGGCGGCTTGCGGGGTAGTATGTAGATGTAGATGTAGATGTAATGAATTACTTTCATCATTTTTCTCATTAAAGAGAGGGAGTCACGGGCTCCACTTAATAAAATTTCTTTTTCATCTATGTATCTATCTATCAACATCTTTCTATCTCTTTTTCATCCCCTGCCTTCAAGCCCCACGGACCTTAGCTTGCTGACCGAGAGAGCAGCCTTGATTTAGGACAAACCTTTTCGCCGTCCATTCGCTGCAGGAGAGCTTGTGAGGGACAGAGCAGCACGAGGCTTAACCCTGGGGGGAGAATAGGGGGGGAGTGAGCAGTTGGGGGAAGGGTGAGCTGGAGATTGGTGGGCGGCATCCTCGTATATAATCCCGCGTTAATGCTTCATTGATCATCCGAGCTCATCGAACTGGACGTTAGGAAGCTGGTACTCCCAATGCGAACGTTGAGCAAGGGGGGACAGAACAGAAACACTTTCCCTCACCTATTTCATTTATTTCCAACTATACTCGCTACCAGTCCGTTGCAGAACAAAACTGTGCCCTTTAGGTATGACATCGGTTTGTGTTTGCAGGCGACACGAAGAAAATATATTTTTTGCCGGTAAATCGTAATGTACCATTCCAAGTCAAGCGTGGACGACCAATTATTTTTCTGTCATTAGCCAGACTACACAGCTGCATCAATATTTCATCATTAAGGTGTTCTTTACGTGATGATACAATGTAATATATTTAGCCTTGTGTTTTTAAAAAATCAGTTTTTCGTGATAACTCTTTTGCATTTATATCGCAAACCAATTCCTTTTCGGTGATTGTTTATTTTCTTTCGACAGCAAATTTGGGTCTCCGAATCAGTGAAATCATTGAAATCAGTGAAAAAAATACACAAAATATTGAAAACTGTTATTATTTTGAGTAGTTTTTTATTCATTATTAATTTATGATTGGGGCAATATGAAGCATTCGACCCTTCCATCTTCAAATAATAGGCTACTTTAGGCTGTATATCTCCTCTCTTGATATTCGTTTCCATTACAGTGCCAATAGAACGAAAACTTTATCATTTACTATCTTATAATTAAGTTAAGTGTTTGATAATTTAATTTAAAGGTTAAATGATAAAAAAGTTGTTAAATTATTGGCTTTCACATGCACATTGCGTAACATTGATAATATTAAATGTGTGGTGATGTGGTAAATATAAAAAATAAATAGTACATGATAATAGTAGGTGGTTTTATCTGTTTAATTTTATCATTCAGATGATTGCACTTACCTTGTTTGAAGAATATATCCTTTTGAAGCAATAGATTTTCCGCAATGGCCAACCAAATTTCTCTTCTATTTTCAATGCTGTATATAGTTTATCACAAACATTTATTTGCCCAGAGCTTTGTTCCGCTAGCCGCTCCATTATAAATACGTTTCCATTCACATCGCGGCGTCAATGCGATATGCCTTTGTGTTGAACCTTGGTAAATAATAAAATTAGTTGGCTATAAAATTATTGTTGTGTGGAAGGCATTAACGTTGATAGTGAAATTAAAAACTTGGAATCCGTAAATACGCGTAAAGAAATTATTTATTTTCATTTGTGGATAGAATAATATTTTGGATTGTTTTCTAATGTTGACACCAATATTATCTCCTTTCACGGTTGAAAGCTTTACGCCTTCATAGTTTTGTACTAACTCGCTATCATGTTCACATGTAAGTACTGTGTGTGAGAAGAAATACGTGAACTTTTGTGCTCCATATTGGGATCATTGGGGTAAAAAAAGTGTTTGAAGAGGAACATACCGTCCATTGTATCGCATAGGAAAGTAAAACACTGGTCCACTTCCTGTCAGTCGATACTCATCGCCCACCGCAAGCATCCTGTTCATCAATTCCCGTCTCCCCTTTCATAATTCAGGCCTTGTCTTAATTATTCACATCACCATTCACCAAACTGCGCCCACGACCTTATCCTTCCACCTCCGCTCAAGATCCTCACTAATGCCCTTTAAATGATTTCCGATGATGGCGCGTGCTGGCTTTTATGCACAGTTTTATGCGGGGAGACAGATTTTTTGGGAACCTAAATTCGGTCGGCGTAGGGCGTGTCCCCACTATTGATTTCATCTTAAATGTTTTTTTTCCACTGCCGTGGGTGTTGAACATGTACGAGCAATTTAGCACGTTTTCAATGGAGCGAAAACGGCCGCTTTTTGCAGTGAAAGTTCTACATTCGCTCCTTCTCTCTCCATTAACGATACTCGTGCAGCGGAGTGTGAAGGCGGGTGTGCAGAGATGAACACATTTGGGACGATGGAAAGTTGTTTCCACTCTCGCATATACACTCTCGCACTCTTCTCTCCTCTGTCCACCTTCGTTATTTTGCCAGACACAACCTTCCCGTCCCTCTTCACCTACACGGTCACGTCACGGCTAGCGATGACTCATCGTGTCGCGAAAACATCCGGGGATTCGTTACGCCATTTGCGAAACCTTGGGACAGTGGTGGACGGTTCTGGGACCGGGAGGATGGATGTATTTCCTTTACACCGGCCACTGAGCGTTAATTCCTAGTGACTTTGTGCCCCTGGCACGGAGAAATTTTTTTAAATGCTCCTTTGGTTCATTCTATATTTTTTATCTTACACTTATGAACATTCATTGTCACTGAAGAAATTATAGCGCATATTTTCACAGAATTATTTAATGTATAAATGGTTTCGTCACATGTGAGACTCCATCATCACCTGATGATATGGCCTCTTTGATGAAACCGGTAATAACCAGTGATAACATATGTGCATATTTTATTTATTTACTGTTCCAATGTCTCTCAAGTTTGTTTAAAGTACTTGGTTATGATGCCACTATTGAGAACAAATACCTACTTTTTACCTCATGAATCCCCATGTTATTCCGTGAACATGGCTTGTCACATCCGTTCGTGTCCTAGGAATGTTTCTTGAGACAGTCTACTTGACTGCAAAAGAAGAGGATGCGAACTTCGAAGGTTTAGGGACTTTTTAAGTGGAACATTTCTAATGGATGATGGGTAATCTCACGAAAGTCTAGCGTCACGCGGCACCCGACTCCCGAACGGATAGAGAAGACGGAGATAGCGATTGAGAAGACGAGAGAGCCTGATTGTGTGTGCATGTGCGCGCTATGCCTCATCTCAGTGCGCATACCTATATATACCAGCAACACTTATCCAACAGTTGAGACGTTTCGTGGTTACGTATATGCAAGCGCTACTAATTAATTCACAATACCATGACTGATTTAGAATATAGTGCCATTTAATAAGAATATTTGTATGTGTATTATACAATTCATGGGATTATAATGATGTTTAAATACAATTTTCATGTTCATATTTTAGAAAATATTAATTTATCATATCTGTTGAAAATACTATTACTCTGTACTCCCCACTGCCAGTCATATCCATACTCAATGCTCCACTTCTGTCGGCCATCACGCGACTGCCACACCTTTTTTCTATGTTATTACGCCATGTGAGTGCAGCCCATTTCTAAATTAACTTCCAAATTAACCTCATATATGCGTAAACAATGCGTACGATTTATCCCGAACGTTGGCATGAAAAAATCCAAAGCGTCTCATAAGCGTGCGTTATATTTTTCCAAGTAGGGCGTCGATCACCCGTGGCAATGCCGATCGCTCGGCTCTCAAACGGATGGCCGCCACGATACATCATGCACAACAACGGGTAGTGGGCATGTCTTCATGTCACTCAAGCTTATCGTTGTTTTATTCTAAGGTTTTCCAGTTTCTATTAATTCCTGTAGAGAATGATTTAATTGTTGAAGTATGTGAAATACAAAGGAAAGCCGATTGCATCATTAAAAACGGCTTTGAGTGAACAGAAAATATTACGCAGCTGATGATAGGAATAGTTTGGGAGCTGTTAGATACGCGAAGACTATAATCTAGACTTAAGGTAATTGATAAATTTAGATCAGGCGAGTATAAGGACGACACTAAGGAAGATATTATTTTTACCCCGTGCTATATATCTAGAACCGATCTTAGCAACAAAATTAGAGAGAAACACAGCAAGGTTTATCGGTAAAAAAATCCTTCTTTTGACGGACCATTAGTGAGTGTAAAAAAATAACAGCGTGACACTAACATGTGACACTTCAGCAAGGTGCTGGAACGCTGTGCCTATGGAAATTAGAAATGCTATCGAATGTGTATTCAAAACTGAAGTATTTAACTATGTATATAAATTAAAGTGATTTTACCCTTTTTCAGAATAACATAAAAATTACAAAACATATGGTAAATATCAATATCGGGACATTTAAATTGGGTGACGCTGTAACCCGGGGGTGGGGGTTGGTAAGTTTGTGGCAGGCGATGAGGGATGTAGGTATTTGTTGCCCCGGCCAACCCGCCACCCTCTGAATGAATATCATCCGCAGTTTATTTTTTGGAAGAAAGAAAAACCATATCAAACCATGACTTTTTTGTTACTAGAAATATTGTACAAGAACTAAAGATCTGCAAGTGACTAATTGTATAACGGGTAATTGTTAATGAGATAAATTTATAAAATTGTGTGAACTGTAAAAAAAATCAATCGTACAACTGTGTAATCCTCAAAGAGTTTATTTGTATAAAAATTGGTTATGTGAACCAGGTTGCTGGTAAGGAAATGCCTGGGTAGGTGGTGGTGGGTATGATGGTGGTAGGTGAAGAGGGGTGTTGGTTCATGTTGTCCCGGCCTATCTACCACCAGACCAGAAATACATAAATTACGGGAGAGTGTACCATGCATTGTATCATTTGTTGAACCTAGAGTCCTTCGGACTAGGTTCTAATAAACCCATTATTCTATTCTATTCGAAGGCACATCGTTAACTTCTCTGTCCTCTCCCCCTCCTTTTCCCTATACCCTCCCCTTTCATGGGAGACTTCAGACTTTTCAGGATTTTAATATTGTAAAAATAACCGCTCGAATATATTATGAAAGCGCGTGATACTCGCGTAAATAAGGTATTTATCCCGAATAAAGAATCTGTATTCACTCTGTTCGTTAATGTTTCACTTAAGCTTGCTAATGTCCTCCCTGGTCTTATTCTCCGATACTATTCCGAAAAATACGGAGCGGGTGATGCAGGATGATAGGGGTTGGTGAGGAAGGAGGAGGCGCGAAGGGGGGAGGACAGGGTGGGGGGTGGGTTTTGGGGGAAACGAAACCTTGCTTGCCGCTGTGCCATAACTCACGGCAGGGACTCCACTGCGCGGAGAACCAAGGCCGGGCTCGCTCCGCGTCTTCATCCAGAAACAACCTTTCAGGCCTCCCTCCCTGGAAAGGCGCACCCCCTCCAACCCTTTCCCTCCCTCCCATCGTGCTCATCTTATCTCGCGACTCTCATCTTGCTTCCTCGACGTTGCATTCAGGACGCGTCCGTTGTTCTTGCCCTGACCCCGCCGCCAGCCAACCCGGGTGGTGGGTCGCCCTCCCGCGGCAAGCCTCCTCATCCCCACCGTCCCTCCCCCAAGCACGTATTTCCACCCTGCCCGCGAACAAATCTATTTCCCGCTTCCACCCCAGACACACCACCCCCTGCGTTTCCTTCCTATCTTACGAAAGATTGGCATCTAGAATAGAAAATGTTTTAAACATTGATATTGTACGATAGTCTTTTTTCCGTTCGAATGGAAAAAGCTGTAAATTAAACTTTTTCCGTTATGTTATTCCAGTTACAAGGTGTTCATCATAGGTCGGTTGATAGGTGGAGGTGACCGACAGCTTAGGTCATTTGCATCAATGAAGTCAGGTGGCTATTTAATGAAATGGATAGCATGGTTCTTAACGGTTTCCGGTTCAACTTTGTGGAAGGTAATTTTAACGAACAAAAAATAACTCTTCGTTTCATTCCACAAATATTTAATCAGGTACCCCTGGTTTCGACACTCCAGTGTCTTCATCAGATCCTGGAAAGGAAAGACCAGTGATGGAAAGAAATATGACACCGGTGTGTCGAAACAAGTCGTACCTGAAAAAACGGTGGAATAAAACAGGTTTATTTTGCATTCGTTTGGATAGCTTAGTGATATCCAACCTATGATCACATTCAATGCTAAGCTAAAATCGTGAATCGACCTCAGAAACTGTTAAAAGTGAGAGCTAAACCTTGAAAGGGACCGAGTCCGCCCATCGGCGGCCTCCGCTCCTAGGTACAGTCACTCAGGCCGCCGATGGGCGGGCGTACCACTGAAATTAATACCAACCAGGTTTTCAGCAATTAATTGCCGTTATTGAGTTCATCTTAATGAATTAATCTATTTATGGTCGTTTATAAATTATTGTGTGTATAATGACAAGCGGTCGTTTTAGTTATCAGTCGTATAAGTCTTATTATTTTTATCATTGGGGATGTTGATAAAGGAAGAATTATTTGGGTGATTGAAGGAAGGACGCAGAAAAAAGCGGCGACAGCATCTGTCTGTTCTTGACGACAGTTGCCAAATGGGTCCACATTTGGTGTGAATATCTCCACCTAGCTACAAAGTAAGGATCGGAAATAAACTCATAAATTTCTATCTCTACTGGGATTCAAACCCAGACCTTTATTATGGAAAAACAAGTACTCTAGCCACCGCATATAACACGATCCCCTTGCGGTAAATAGCTTCTAATTTGGGGAAAGTAATCGTGTAAGTAGGAAGAAACCAGCTTTTATAAGAAATATTGTTGGTGAAAATCTTCTGTCCATCAAAACCTTAGTCGTTTGGTTGACGACCTCTCAATTGCAATAAAGATCTCATACATACATTAATGGATACATGCCAATCATGCCATTCTTTTTCGGCGTATGCTTAGTCGTTGAACTTTGCTATTGCTTCCAAGCCGAGGTAACTGGCTCTCCTTCTTTTGATATTAACTTTGAAATGTTAGTTTAAAAATTTAATTTTAAAACTAGATGGATGAGTAAATTGAAAATTGAATTGATCGAATTTTTTTAAAGATTTGAATCAACCGCGTTAAAGAGAGTTTTTTCCCAATTACTCTGCAGAACTCATCCACTACCACCTCCTAACCCGCTTGCCAGCCCTTCACATCCTATCTATTCTCACCTCTCGCTTCCCTCTCAGCCTCCTGCACCCACTCCTACCCCCCCCCATCGCACCCAATCCCTTCCCTTATCTCCACCCATCCCATACATTTTTCCTCAGCCTTTCCCCTTGCTTCTCCTTTCGCCCTACGTCTTATTCGCCGAGGAAATTTATCGCCAGAACTCGTTACGCGGATCGATCTCTTCTTCTTTCGCCTCTCTACAACACCCCCTACGCCTCTTCTTCTTTTCAAGTCCCTCCATCCTGCCCTCTATTTCTCCCTCCTTTCTCCCTCCCAAGAGCAACTCCCCCCACCCACTCCCCCCACCCAGAGTCCTCGCTCTCCGACGCTATTGCAATCTCTCCCCGCGAAGTCTTTGTGTTTCCGCGGAGTAGAGGCAGAGAGGATGCCTCGGGGCCTTTCTCATGCTTGCGCGAATAAATTGAAGTAGGTACGTGCGTTGACGATCCTGGCGGGTGTTTGTTTCTCACTTCTGCTCCATTCTTGTTGCCATTCCACAAAGAAAGTGACGAATATTTTCGACAAATCATTGCAGGGAATACGTTACGCAGTAACTGAGTATGCGGTTGGTTCAGATGCGGGTGCTCATAGCATGTTAATTAATTTTTGTCTACCCACGTTATGACGTTTAAGGATGTTTTCATTCAACCTCAAAACATTAATTGTTCTTCATGAACGAAATTTTAAAGTAATTCAAAAGAACGTAGGGCATTTTTATGCCAACCCCTCTTTATGCATTCAGGTGTATTTTGTGTGTATGGTTTGTCTATGGTTATGTCTTGCATCTCCGTTTCCTATGTGGTCTTACTGACACCCTAGTTTTGATAGGATTGCTAGTTAAGGAAATCGTCTTGCGCAAAACCTTTTACGAAAATAAAATTTATGACATTTTGTCATTTAAGGTGCTAAGATGTGAATTCTCATTGTTTTAAAGTAGTCATAAATGTCGTTCATGGTATTCAATAATTCTCGATATCCGATTTACTTCATATTTATTGAACCTTTTAGCTTACGAAGACGAAGTATTGCCTTTGGCAAATCGGTGCCTTTTTAGGTGATACCAATTTTAAAACGTATTTTCAATTAAGACAAACCCACAATGAATTGATAAGGTACCTTATCAGGAGATATCAATGAAATAAAGCATGCGTAAAGAAGAAACATACCGATGCTGTAACAAATCTAGATATAATTATTCACTGGCGATCGGATCGCTGAATTCAAAAGCAATGCAGCATTACCTCGTAAAGCTCAAACACGTGTTATGAGAGCAAACGAGGAATCCTATTCAGTCCTGAACGATGCATTTTCTCATGCAAAATATTTCCATGAAATTATTCTCAGGGAGGAGTGAGGTTCCCGTGGAGACCGAAATGCGGGGTAGGTTATGTGCGCATACGTTTTACTCGCATATTGCGGGACTCTCATTGTCCCACTTCCAACATCTCTTTGATATGTATCAATCGTTTCTTTTCTTTCTTTTGAATTCATGAGTGCTAGGATACTGTCTAGGGCTCAATATCTCATCCCTTCATGCGCACATTTCTGTCTCTCGATATTTTGTTTCATCATAGCAGTCGCGTAATATTTATGTAGAGGCGACCGTCGCTGTTTCTAGCTTCGGGGGCATTTTTCTTTTGTACTGATGAAGGCGACGCAGGTCGCGTTCATCAGCACTCGAGTGTTCAAATTGCGTCCCTTCCAGATAAACACGGTGTCCGAAATTGGCGTATATGAACAATGTTATCTCGGAGTTGGAACGGGAAGGTTATGCTTTAGTTCTCTCTGTTTGCTCTTGAAATTTTCTCTTAACTCAATTATTCTTCTTGGAATGCATTGTGTTGTAATTAAATTTTCGGCTTCATAACGTTTACTTACTGAATGAATAAACGAAAAATCCGTCATGTGGTTGGCATAGGAACAAAATTTTTCTAAGCAGCTGGAACGTTAAAATCACAAAACAACAGTGGCAAATAAGTTTATCTAAGTTTTCGATGAGACTGAAGTACTTTTATAACTGACGAGAGACAGGTTCCCTACTTCTCATTCACGAGGAAGGTTTGTTCTATTGTCACCAAAAGTTTGAATACTTTACCTATACTTTTTGTGTTTTCTGTGTTTTGACCGCCAAGTTCCCCTGTGATTTTATAATTTTAAAATATATCGCGTTGAGTAATTACTCCATAGGAATTATCATAAAGTAGTTTATTTTAATGTAAAATATTTTTTTCAGTTTTGCGTTGGAATAAATCACATTTTTTTGAACAAAAATTGCCATTATAGCCTCTTTCTTACTGATAATGCTTATAATGTAACTTTTTTCTTAACCATAAGTCATTATTTATATCTTCATTTACTGTGGGAAATCATTTGTACTAACTACATGTCGTGGTAATGTAATATCTATGTATGATTGTCGTGCGTGTTCTGAATATATTTCTCGACTTATTCCAAATAATACTAACATTTCTCATAAAATTGCCTTCACCTGCTTAGAATGATTCATCATTCTATCTTACGACTTAAAATACAATCAAATACATCTGTTAATCATATCTCCATAATGTTTTTCCTTAAGTTATTGGCCAAACTGCTATGGTCGCTAAATTCAGGTAAATATGATGTTATTCATTTTTTAAATTCTCGGTTAAATTGCAAAATGTGTAATTGGTTTGTTACTCGCGTGAAATATTGCCTGTTCTGATTACACATTCCACCTATGTACTGTTTATTCACTCATTTAAACATTCTTTACATATGTGGAGGAATTACTTACCAATGCCTGTAGTTTTATTCCTTACTTGATAATTTAGCTTTTGAAAACCTATCATCAATTTAGCGACAATAGGTGATTTATTCCTATATTTTAGGTAAAGTAATTGCTATACTCGGCAAAAATTAGGTAGAAATTCCTTTTCATCATTATTCTTTAAAATTATTTCAATATTTCAAAATAGTTTTTGATTGTTTATTAGCGTGCGTAAATAAACGCAAGTTCCGAATATGCTCCCTATCACCACAATTGTTCGGTAATATGAAATGTTTTATGCTGTCACAGTCACATCAGAATGCACCTTTAATCGCATGCGGCCCTTCAAATATCGGAAATAAATACACAATATTCGATTTGAAAAGTCCCATTAAATGCTTGGAGTGCGTAGTAAATGATCATCCGTTCACGCATAGTAACTCGGGTCCTAAATAGACACCCGGCCGACATAATGAATTTAGAGAGAGGCGTTGGACTAGAATTCGGAAACATTCCTCTTCCTGTTTTCCCTTCGGAGGGTATTGACTTTCATCCGTCACCTTCTCTCCTTTCCCCCCAAGCACTGCCTAAGCCGTGCACCAGAAATGGTATTGGTTATCGAAATCGGATATATCCGACGTGAAGTCCCTGAGCAGATTCCAGACGTGCTAGTCGTGCCGCGGGGCTGCTCGCGAGGTTTTTCTTCCGTCACTTCCATTGTCTTCTCACGGCTCGCCCTCCCTCCTACCCTCACTCTTATACGTCCGGGTGTTTGCAAGTGCTCCGGCGCTTGGGAGACATATTGACAAGAAGTGAGAGCGATGCAAGGGGACGTGGAGGAAGACAGGGAGACTTTGGACACAGCCCAAGTTGAACGTAACGAACGAAAAAGTCTCTGCAAACTAAGTACTAGCGATCATTAGCGGTTTTGTTACAATCTTGCTATTTCCTGACATAATCCCACCATCTCTTTTTCTCTCTAAGGTTCTTTCTTACAATATATGCTGGAAGATAATCGATATTTTACCGCATTTCCTCACCCATAGAACGCACATCGGATCATGAGATACAATGTGATTTTTTTTTTAGTTTTTAGAAGGAAAAAAATAATAATCTACTTCTGTAAATGAAAAAGATTTATGTGAAGAAAATGAAAAAGTTCATTTCCGAAAAGAGAATATCTAGCAAATGTATGAAAAATAGCTGTTCATGAATGATTCTTGTAGAATCCCAGAAACAGATGAATGATTGAGAGTGGACATTTTGCTTGCTACCGCAACGTAGCCTACGGTGAAAGTAGAGATATGGGTATCTTCAATGGTACCGCAAAATCGGATTAATGAAAACGTTTATGTAGGTGCCCTCGATCCATAATATTCAGGTCGATTTTGAAACGAATTTTCGAATATTAAACTGCCTTATGGTCCTAGAAATACGGAACGAAGCGTTTTAAGTGAGCATAGGGTAAGCTGAGAGGTCGGGCTCGGCCAAACACTTCTTGAGATAGAAATCACTTCTGTATCATATGTAAAATAAAGTTGGAGGAGTAAGTCAAACGAAGTCGTTCATACCAAGCATTTGTCACGTTGCATTGAAAGAAACTGGGATTTACGTGGCTAAAATTAAGAAGGTTAAATTCGGATGAAAATGTTAAATTGAGATGCTACCTCGCTCAGATTGGAATCTCGAATATGCTGTGATCATTTTTTAACCTGAAAAAAATGTAATAAACAAATAGTGGTTCATTAAAAATACAATGTAAAAAATACAACAGAGGGTTTAACAGCTCATGGAAGGTATAGGTATCCGCTACAACTCATAGGTATAGGCCTGCAAAAGGTGGGGTTATTTTATAACCAAGAGTGGTGTTATTTTTTACAAAATCGGTGTTATTTTGTCCTGAACTCGGTGTTATTTTCACGACAAAATATTTGGTGTGAATTAAGTGCCCTCCTCCCAGCAGGCCCACCTCTTGGCAATAAATGTTGAATACCATTGATCAGGGAAAATTTAAACAATTATTACCATGCTGTATTCACATTTTATATTTTTTTACATTTCACATACCTAACCAATTTACATAAAGAGCCAAATTTCAGTTGTGTCCGTATTTTCAAATGTAAAAATTGCCAGAGTGCCCAATTTTCTTCTTTTAGATTTTTTTCCTATTTGTTAGCACAGTGTTGTAGGAGGAAAGAAATATCTCCGAGTCCACATTTGCACAGGCGGTCCAAATCGCTTTAAGGCACTTTTTTGTAAATTATGTTTCAAACAATTTTAGTACCTGAATTGGTTTCATTATATATCCACTAAACCCTAGAAATTTTGTTGCTTCAATATTCGACGAAATTCCACAAATCCCATCAGCAACTTTTCCGTCTCCATTGAGTCAAGGCCATGAACTTTTTTCAATTTCATGATTAATTCAGGGCTCACCTCCGTTCTGAGAACTACTTGAGGGTCAAAAACTATTTTCAATTCAACTGTGTTCAAATCCTACTCTACTTGGGGCTTCTACTATAAGAGAACAAAGTTTTATTGATGCTTTTGATGCCATCTGTACTAGTATCAACTTCAAAACCTCTCCTTTAGAAGCTGTCATGCCTTGCAAGATATTACCAGTTTTCTAAAGAAATTCCACTCAGTATATTATTATGAATGCTTACCGTTTTATTTTGCTCTCACCGGCAGAATCTTTTTCAACATTAGCATCATGTTTTTCACTCAAAATATGTTTCGTGCAGCTGTTCTTCCTTTTCCACGAGACATTTCGTGTTGCATAAACGACAAAGAATTGTTTTGTCATCAGCACAATATAATCCATGTTATCGAAATTCTTCCTCACGCTACTTTGCCGTCACCATACACTTCGGCATTATAAGTTTTGGTGAATGGGATACAACTGTTACAAGAGAAAATCACTAAGCTGATGCAGTGACAATCGCCCTTTGAAAGTAGGCAACCGCTCCTCGCATCCAGTAACTTCCGTAATTTTCGTCGTTTGGGGTAAGGTTCCCACTAACATAGGTACATATTAACGTAAATCGACGCTTACGTAACTCAGGGACTGTTGTAAAGCAAATTTCGGCATGCATTTTTCACTCCTTTTGTTCAAATTCACAAAATTTGATTGAAGAATATTATATACGGGTAACATTTCTATATAAAAATGTACCAGAACGACCATTTCCAAATATTAACTGCTTAACTAAATGTTTAGAGTCGCTAGTTAAATGACGGATACTGCCAAAATGAGGAAACTTACGTTGGAAATGCTGAAATTCACGATTGAAATGTTCGAATTCGTGATAATATAAGAAATTCGCATTCTCGTGGAAAACCCCCAAAATTCGCGTAAAAATTCGCGTTATCGCATTTGTGAGTTTTGCATGTCTCTATTCATAGGCTACGTGCTACGTAATTTTAGCGTAATATTACGCGAAAGATTCAGATCATGCGAGATTCAGGATGACTCGGAGGATAATATTTCAACCTTGCACCTTATCTCTAGAGGCGATATATGTGACAAAATAAGAAAGAATCACTGCCGAACTGATAAGTACAGAAATTTTTCTTTTCACGCACCTATAGTGGCCATAAAAAACAGAGGCAGACACTAGGACATTCGGCAAACTCACATTTCACTTTTTGCCCTTTCCTTCTTCGAATTCTTTTTCCCTTTTACCTAGACGCACACCAAGGACGGTGAAACTCACCATGAAAAAAATCATATTTATTGATTAGGATTCAAACTCGGATCTCCTAATGTCCGGTCAGGGGGGTTGTTTTGTATTCTCATCTTTTTAATGACTCTTTGTGGGATGGCGAGAGACCCGTTTCGCTTTCTTAGTGATCTGATCACGATCGGCCAAGGTTCATGGAAATGATGGTGGGTCCATTTGGAAAATACCTGCGGATCACCACTTACCACCAGAGCCGGATATGGTCAGGCCGTCTGTGTGGCGGAGTGGAACTACGAAAAATGATGTAATATTCCGTCTGTTAACGTAATTCTCACTTGAGTGAGAATTACAAATTAACCTCCAAGGTGTGCTAGCCAGCTACACCCTTTTCATAGTTGCGTCTCAGCCGCCCCCACCCCCAGTCACACGCTCTGTCACAGAGGTAACCCCTGTAACACGCCCTCGGTACGCCCTATCACACGCCCTGTGTAACCTCGCGAGGTAGCATGAAGACGTATGCCAGGATATTTCAAAACGATGAGAGCCACAAGTTTATTGTGATTTATATTACAGATAAAAAAAACGTTGACGGAAATATATGAGGTCAATAATAACCTATATCAGTAAAAGTTTTATTAATATCTTAGTTTCATGACCAGGATTTATTTCTCTACTGAATTTGTCATTTGAAATATTTTTAAGATTCTTATTAATGGCACTGCGAATACAAAAATACAATTAGTGCGTTGTTATCTATGTTAGCTCTCATGGGAAATGCTTCGGTGACTCTATCAAATGGTCATGTTATTATGTGCGCCTATTGACGGAATTTCGTTATGCACGCTCTCGAATAAGCTTCAACTCCATAACGGATAGCAAATTGCAAACCTTCATCTCATTATGGAAGCAAATTAGGAAAACCACGTGAGGATTTACGATGCTGAGTCCAAACAAGTATGTAAATGAATGGATGGATGTTTAGTTGATCTAGATATGGATGGGAATACACAGGGCACATCGAGAGGAAAAAAATAATTTGTCCAGAATATTGGAAACGAAATCGGTATAATTTCTCTCTCTCTAAAACTTTATTTTATTCAGATTACAGAAGTTGCGAAAAAATGTCTCAAAATGAGTTTCTTAACATTTACTCACTCTTGGTTTCGTATAATATACTCGTAGGTGCGTATTAATAGCCTATAGCAGTTAAAAATTAAATTTCATCAAGTTACCCAGTTATTACCCCCCAGCGTAATGCCGTATATGTATCTCATTTTCTTATGTTAATTACATTATTCCATTAATTTCACTTGGCATTTCACATTCTGTTAAATTGCAAGAACACACAAACACCTTCACTCTCTTCTTGAATCATTTTCTTTTATATTTTTCTCCAGTGTAGAATGTTGGTGTAAATGGTGAAATAATGAACGGAAACATTTTGAAGATATCGCAGATTTTTTTAAAGTTTTAATTCACTGGCCCGCATAATAAGATCTATGAATATGGAAGAGAAGATCAAGCGGTATTATTTTCTCTGGTGGTCCTTAAACTGAATAATAACTTCCACAACTATGCTAGTTTATCAAATTACTTAGGTTTTTGTTTCCTTTTTATGCATATATTATCTTTTAAACATCTAACGAACATACCAAACTTTGAAAGTGTATACTAAATTATCCTACGAGTAAATGGATAACATCTGAGTCTTTGAAAAGGTTATGATTACGGATCTGCTGACTTTTTCCAAAATTTTACTTACTTACTCCCATAGCTACCCAAGCATATCTACCCAAGCTGGGATTTTGCCTCACCTACAATTGTCATCCATCTATTTCTGTCTACTGCTTCATCCAATGCTTCTCCCAGCCGGATGGTATCTGACTTGAATCCAAAATGTAAAGATTGGATTTTGACTTGATTTCCTGGTTCCGGCGGTTTTTTGGTATTTATGATTGTTCTTTCGGTTGAATACGTTATGATGGAAAATTGTTTGTTGATATTGGTACCCTCTTGCAAGAGATTCGCCGAAAATTTGATGACCTAGGAAGGTAGCGTTGACCCCGTAGGAGTTGATAGAATTGGAACGGTAAAAACCTGTTGGGATCAGTGAGAGGGGTACGCGGACGTAAATAAAATTAAGACAATCACGTCATTGCAGTATCACTTTTTATATCCTCTCATTGTATTTCCATTCATGTTGTTCTGTTGAGAAATATGATCACGAGTTGAATCGGGGAGTCTTTAAACAGTTTCGGCAGAGAGTGTATTAGAGATGTCGTTAGAAGAGGCATAAAAAACCCTTATCCTCATGTGGGTGTTAAAATATGTTGAAGTATTTTTATTCCCATTTAGGCATTTTAAGTGTGAATGAACAATGAATAGGATTCACTCTCCTCTCCGCTAACCACTCTTCTTCACTCTTACGCTATTCAAAATCTACCTGATATAACCCTGCATGTATTGGTGGCCTCCCTCTGCTATTCCTGCCTTTTCATTTCTCTCCCCATTTTAGTTTTCTATTGCCTCTTGTGCCACATAATGTGTCGAATAAGTTTGTTTTTAAATCGTTTTTGAGATTACTTTTATACCAAAATCGTCGTAGTACTTCTTCGCTGGAGACTCTCGCCACCCATTTGATTATCATTCTCCACCACATCACCATTGCTTCCGACCTTTTTTTGTCGGCAGCATGCATGGTCCACGTTTCTATGCCACATATGAGCATGTTTTTATATTGTGCTTTCTGGTTGATGATGAGTTCTTCTCGGGTTTCCCATCGGGTAAGGCTCTCCATGATCGCCGATGATTCGGCAGAAGACTTTCCTGCCATTACCAATGCTCTGGATGAGGTTCAAGGCATCCAGAGCCTTGATAATGTAGGAACGTCTTCTGCCGAAACGTCGGCGATCATGGAGAGCCTAATTCGGTGGTAAAATTGAGAAGAACTCATATGTATCATTCGCCGGGAAAGCCTGAAATCATGCTTTCTAGTTGTGTCACCAGCGGTTGGCAGGCTTATCTGGTAGAATAGTCACCATTCTGGTATCATCGTCCAAGCAAAGAAGGCTTACCAGTTACCAACAGGCAAGGCTGCTTCGCTTGGGCTATTCTACTCGTTGGTTATTAATTAAAACCATTGATTTCGGCAGGTGATCGACGATAAAGGTCTTAGAGACTAGGCTTATTTTAGGATTTTAAATCCACAGCTTTGAATGAATGACGTTACAGATTTTGCATCGTAAGGACTGCATTTAAAATGCTCTCCACACTGCATCCGAGCATGTGTCACAATTAGGGTGTTTAATCACCGCCACCGCCGGAATTCTTGCATTAGGCTTGTAGGAAGGAAGCCAGATCTCCCTCTCCCTCGCCAATTCGATCCACAGAAACATTGATTTACGGAATTTTGCAAGAAAATTAAGAAAAATTAAACCACTTCAAACGTTGAAAACTGTATTTTTTTCGCCCATTTCTATGGTTAGTCTTCGCTGGTGTACAAGATAAGAGGGGCAGTTGTGGATGAAGGGAAGACCAGTCACCGCAGGGGGTCGTGCCGGTGGGTGGCAGGCACCGTTATCCGGCGAAGCGGAACGTAGTGGATATAGAACAGTGCTTTGAGTCCATCGAAATAGGAAGTAGGTAAGTATGGAGTGGGTAGGGAGCGATAGCAGAGTGCAATTAAACCCCCTCACTGAACCAGTGGGACTGCTGTGCCTTTCCCCCGTGACTCACGGCCCTTGAAATGTCCTTAGTCATGCTAAATTACACCTGCTGGCTTGATTAAGTTTGACATGAAAATAGATCTTTCAACCTTCGGACGTTGAAGGAAAATTTCATGCTAAACGAAGCAGGTTTTTGGAACTCTTTACAATTTTCACGTTCTATTATCATCAATCACTCCACTACAGCTAAGAGTGGAAGAGGCGTAATAGTTTTAAATTTGCTCTCTTTGTCTTCGCTTAGGTAGTGAAATTATTCAAAGCAGGTTTTTTCCTTCTCATTAGTAATTTGGAAAAGCAATTGAAATTGTCGGTAATAATACGAGTTTTCTCTGAATGAAATACTTGACCCGTCAACTCAGTCTCCGTGGCTTACTGTCCAAGTGCTCCCCTGATTGCTAAATTCTCATTTTATGGGTTTCTCCATAGGATGACTCAGGATTTATTTGCTCCTTTTTCTGCCATTCATTCATTGGTCGTTCAATCTTAGGATTCCTGCAGTTCTCCATCGTTTCCAATCTAATGCTAGTTCTCTTACTCCATGGTAGTTCTCCTTACACACTTTCCTTTTTGCATATTCTATGTATTTATCCCTTGGCATCCATCTTGGGACATTATTTACTATTTTTCCTTCAATCATATTCTTTACAAACCAATTGATCCTCAGGGTTGCCCGAACCATCTTGTTCTTCTTTCCTGTAAAGTTTTTAATAGTGTCCTTTCCTCTTTTACTCTTCTGTATACTTATTCATTTCTTATTTTATTTTGTCAACAGCTTCCACTTCCAGCATCATCCTTCGAATGCTTCTAATCTTTCCTGGTCTGCTTTTTCAATGGTCAATGCTTCTGGTTTATATAGTGCTACGCTCCACACGAATGTTTTTACGTAGATATTGCTTCCTCTTTTGTTATTCCATATTCCTTGCACACAGTTTTGGCCTTTTCATCATGATCGCTTTCTTAGCTTGGGCTACATTGATCTTTATGTCCGTTATACATCTTCCACCCCACGTGACGCAGCTTCCGAGGCTGGTGAAGGAATCTACTCCCTCTAATTTCTCTCCCCTTAGTGACACTTCTGCATTCAGATCTCCCTCATTCTTTTTTCGACGAAGTAAAAATATTTATCTGAAATTGAAAGTGATCCATCCTAGTTCCGTTTTCAATCGATATTTTTAAATGCTAGAAAATATTTACCATGCTATATTTGGCGATGCATTGCATATTACCGTTCCTGTCTTGCCAATGAGAAGAGCTGATGATTAAAGTGATAGTGTACGCCACAGTTATGCTTCGATCTGGATGTGGTGAGTCATATTTCGCTTTAGTTTCCCCGGCATCCGAGGCTACATCCCTTGGGTACTTGCTTGGGTTTGAAAGAGCGTTGCCTTTTTAATATTTCTCGCTCATCTTTTTTGAAATCATTGAAATACATCAATGGTAAATTAAAAACAGACAACCTTAATAAAATGCTACAATTTAATTTTTTTCTTCTAGTTGGCATCATCAAGTTCAGTCTTTCACTAAGTTTCATGTCATTTTAGTTATTCTGGTTTCATTATGTTTTATCTAAATCAATGAAGTTCTGCAATTTGGTTACTATAACTTTTCTTCCTCTATCCACTTTTTTATGAAGTTAGATTCTTCGGTGTAAGTATTGTCGTAGTTAAGTTTCATGAAAACCTCGCACCATGAGATTGAAAATACTGCCTTCGATTATCGAACTTTTTAAAATATTAGATAATCATGTATTCATACCCAAACTCATAGTTTGTAGTAATATGTGGGGTTTTTCTGGCATACACTTGGCCTGGCCTATAGTGTCAGCGGGTATATTTTTTTGGTCTTTTGTCTTTTTGTAGATATGATAGCAATTTACCTTTAGTGATATTCCCATGTCTCTATTTCAGTCAAAGTGAAATAGCTTCTAATCCCATGGGATAATGCAGGAAATTCTCATATTTGTATTATTTGATGTTTTGAAAATTTCCACTCCGCTTGGGATGATACATGCAGGAATAATTCATATGCGCCACGTGTGTTTTTCGAATCGCAATTCCAAAGTCCATTATTTGGTATTAGCACGGGAATCCTTGGAAGTGAAAGGGAAGGGTTTTGTATATGGCAGCGCAATTTCCCATCAGTAAAAAACAAGAAGTTAATTACTGTACGGGACTGCAAATCGAGTAGGTGAATGTATAATTCTTGTTAAAGGAAGCATCATTTTGAAAAGGTGGGATTTTGATACCCAAAGCACTGCGCGTCAGTATTTATTGTTGACATTGCATCAATCTAAGAGCCCATGTAAGCAAATGAAAATCGAAGGCTTTCAATCGTCAAACATAGGGTTTTCAACTTGGGGCCTGTATACAGGAGGGACTTTTATGGGACTTTTTTAATAGTTTTTAATTCGTTCTGGGAAGACACGTATTGCGTATATAAGCAATTGAGGAAGTGGTGAAGCCATTAAAACGGAGTACCAAATATGTGTCCCTTTGGTCTAGGTGAAAGTCCCCGCTATGTGGAAGTTGTATGTGTCTAGTGGACACTAAGTGCCTGCTTAATATTACCTCCATCTGAAAAAATGATTTCCATATCCTAAGTGTTGAAACATCGTTTTAATAAATTCTTTTTCCAATATCCTATTTGCTTACGGTATTAAAAAGCTTCTAGCTGTAGTAACATATAACATAGCAGTGGAGTTGCACTTAAGTCTATCACAACTTAAAACCTCCCTAAACTTCATGTATCCGTATCCCTTTGAATAAAATTCGTAGATTTGAGGTAGTTTAGAGACAATTATGCTGCTTATTACCAAATTTAGGTAATTTTGAAACCGATCACACATCCTAGTTAAGTCACAAAATATAATATGATATATTCTTAATTGCTATTTAGTCGAAATTTGTGAATCTTATTAATGTTGCTTCGAAAAATACTGCGGTCAACTCCAATTTTTTCTAAATAATATCGAAATGCATCGTATATATTCTCACAATATAATTACTGCACCAGTTTTTAAAATATATGTAAATCTATGTATCTAGGTAAGTTTGTAGATAGCAATTAGGTGAAACCTTTCTCTGGTAACCAAACGAAATTTCAAATTCCGATTAATTCTATGGTTTATTGCCGAAGCCTCATCAATACAAAAAGGGAAGTATCATGCGTGATATGGTAGAAGTTCAGCATATTGAAGCACAGAAATGGCAATTTTTCACTTGATAGGTGGAAACTTATGTAGTGGAAAATTGCCGTTTTTGTGCTTAATATTCCTCATCCATAAATTTTTTTCAACAACGTGAAACTTCTTTAAGCCCCTCAGCATAAAACAGTTCCATATCATCTTGTTACAAATGGCATGATAACTCAATGTTATTCCCCTTGCCTGCTCGCCTTGATATATATTTTGATTCTTAATGCTTTTGACAATTTTTTCCCTAAAACTTCTTTCAATTATTTTTTCGTCCGCCACTCAGTATCCCACACATACACAAATCCCCTGCGAAGTCTTCGAGACCTTTAAAAGAAGGGTGTCAATACGTTGGAAATTTGGGCCGAAAAATCGGCTATGCGGCCTAAACTACTGCTTCACTCGTCCTTTGACCCCATCCCTTCTCTCTAACCTTGTGACCTCCGGATTTCCACTCCCAGTCATCCGCCAACCTTTTCCAGCACGTGTGGCCTCTGCGACCATGCAGTCTCTTTATCGTGCCCTAAGACGTGAATTCACCCAACCTCACTTGCCCACGGATCTTACGCAGCAATCTCTACTTCCACTCATCGAACTTGAGTTTTAACTACCGTTAAGGCCTCTTTTCTATTTGTCCCGCCTCCGTTTCTCCAGTAGTATTTACACTCTATTCTCGGTAACTCACAATCTTCAGTGTTTTTCTCAGTATCGATAATTTGTCTTTCATGCTACATTCTTCCCCCATTAAAATATAGAGTTTATGTCAATTAAGCTTAAAAAACTTGCTCTTTAGACCAAAAATCAATAACTATTTTTTTTTAATTTGCCTGCTTCGGAAGGGAATTTCTCGGTGGGTATGCATGTACTCATGTTAATAATATAGTTTCCGGTCATTGGCTGGTCACGGCCTATATTGCTGTCAATTTTCAACTTCCAAGTTACTGGGAAACCCTTCAAACAGCCATGTCTGTCTGAGAGACAGATTGTTTGAAATTAGTAGATTGGATTTGTCACTGATGCTGAAAAAGTAGTGCCATTGAATATCATGGGCTGTGACAGGTTTTTAGTAAGTTAAAGCTTGTGAATATTTAATTTAAACATGAGTATATTAATGGTAAATATCCAAACAAATAATTTTAAATTTTGAGTTATTATTAGTTAAGTGATGGCAAAATTTCTTCCCCTTGGTGTACATTATAAAAGAAAAACTATAAAAATTATAAACAAATAAAAGTGTAATTAAGGAGATAGGTATGTCAAACTATGGAATCATACTTATTTAAGTGATAAGTTGAGCGGAACATGACTAAAGATCAGTATAAATCTATTATTTGGTTTATGGGTCCTGATGAGGAAGAGATTCGGGAAAAATTAAGGAGAAATTCCCGAATGATTTCTAAATTATGAAGAACTCTGCTGTTGGTATTGATGATAATGAGAAATTGATCTTTCGCTACTGTGTAACTTTGTTTTATTTCTGTTCCCATTAAATATTCCTTCACATACACTTCCTCCGTCCCCGTCAACCACTACTTCCATAGTTCCCTCCACATGTTTGAAACTGTCTACATTAGAACTCACTATAGAGAAATTAAAATTCATACAAAATGACGTGAGTTCGTTGAAACCGGTCATAATATTGTAGGTACTAAGAAAGTGAATAATTAACAATGAATTTTTTATTTTAAAGAGAGACGTAGTGGTTGTGGGCCCCGATTTTTATATTGAACACGGACGTACTCAAGTGAAACAATTGAAGCATTATACCTGTGTCACGATTAAAGTGTATGGTGGGTACCCAGATGACTCATGATGACTCGAGGAACACTAATGGATAAGGCCATTCGTGCCCTTTCCTTCCTGTCTTACAATTAGCTTCGCACGTCGTTCCCGCCCTGACGTCTTGCTCAAAGATCTGTATCTTCGTACATTACCCGTCGAGTCCCTTGATTGTATGGTTAGCTCTGCTTGGTCATGCGCGATTAAGTGAAGGTGATAATTTTATGCGATGGAAGGGTCAGACAATGGCTGATTTTCAATTAGTTTGAGCTGCTATCCGAATTTTCTGTCGTTGGGGTTCACGTACGCTGGCTGGAAAAAAGGGGTTTGTCCGGTGTCAGGTGGTCCTGTTGCAGAAAGACTTTCCTTGACTTGTCATTTCCGTTTTGCTTTGTCATTGATCGTGAGGCAGTGAATACTTAATAGAAAAGAGGTTTAACATTCGAGGGTTAATATTTTTCAGTAGCAAATATATTTTCAAGTTATTAATTGTTTATGCCACCCAATTCATGGTTTCCAGATAGCCCTGTAAATTGTTTCTTACGGAATTTTCTATATTATTTTTTTACTTTAATTTTTGGGTGGATACCATGTTTTTTTCGCCTTGTGTGTGAAGTAATATATTCTTGTCCTGGGTACTAAGTCTTGCTATAATCCTGACGAGGGCTTATCAGTTCTCTTGGTCTTTTGATCAGGTATAAGGTAATTCTCGTTTTCCTCATGAACAACGCATTCGATATATTCTGATGTTGTCTCCATCAATCAGTAACAATGTGAGCCCATTCATTGCTTAAGAGAAAAAAAAACAAAGAACTCGGGATAGAAAGTCAATACCCTAGCCACATCACTAAATTGATTCCCAATGCTCGTTTGTCATAATGTTAAAGAGTCTTACAGGATATATCTCGTGAAAATCACAACCAGAATTTTCGCAGGCTATTTTGTCAGTTCCTATTTTCATAGTCGAATACACTTTATTTGTACATTCTTAAGTGGACAAAACCTGTGTATTTAGCCGGAGATCTAGTTATGCAGTCGCTGTAATTAACTCTAACCTATCCCATATTTTTAATTTCGTCCCTTGATTCCGCGGTAACCGCAGCCCCCGGCCACTATCGTCCCATTAGGTATCGCTTCCCTCATTAACCGCCTCCGACCTCAACATTCCTTCATGGCGGCCACCGCCTCCACCACATCCAATAACCTGCATCCCCTTCATGCCCAACTCCTCTGCCTCCGTTTGACTTGCGGCCATCTCCAGTGTACTCCACACGGTCATAACCATCATCAGTGAAAAGCCGTCTAGACTCAAAAGAGAAGCAGGTGATTGAGGAATGTGTAGGACAGACTGTATTGACTAAATAAGACAAATTCACCGTCTAATAGACAGCATAAATACCAGCACATCTCTTATGCTGAAGATGTTTATATTTTACAACGCCCAGAGGATGACTTGAAAGTTGATGGACTAATAATACCACCGCACAAAACAAAGAAGATGGCTTTCATGGAAAAAATATACGCGTTGAGAAACAGATGCCATAAATGTAAAAACCGAGAGAAATTGTCCAGTTTTAATCATCTCGGATGTAAATTATTCCTTGTTATAGGAAATGATGTCAAAAATAAATGCATCTGTTAGACAATTCATAGAACCCTGAATTTAAACAAGGAAAGAATCTAAATGGAAGTTTTACTAAGCAATGGCAGTTCCGGTAATACAATATGGTAGCGAGACGTGGGTTTTCTGCAAGTATGACTGACCATCACACTAAAAGAACCGCACATCAGCTAATATGAAATTCCCAAGAACAGCAGTAATATTCACATAAAATGACACATTAAAAGAAATCATAGTAGAAAATTTAAGCCTTATTTTTAGTTGAATAATAACATAATACCGAGAAAAATAGGGCAATCATTTATAAAAAATGAATGAAGCAGAGGCGTCTCTCCATAATTGCCTTAGAATAAAAGCCTAGTGGTCGTCGCAATATTGGTCGACTATGCTACCCATGAAGTGAAGAATTCTATGATGGACAGGAGTAAATAATTATTACTTTCTCTCATCATTAGTGATTACAACAAAATAAGAGAGAGGTTTTTATACGCCAAAAAAATATCTCTATTCGTCCTTTCCTATTTCCTATTCCCTACCCTGCACCCATTCTTTCTTGTGGCTGGCGCCTTAACTTTGCTGGCTGGCTGGCGCCCGGGCCACACGCATTTGCGCGGACTTGCTTCGTAGCGTATATTAAAAGAGAGACAAGGGTGCCTGGAGATAAGTAAACCGGGAAAATATTTAAAACATGCGGAGTTTGGCTCTCTCGGAAATATTATTGAAAATTTTGTCTGTTTAGTTATTTCGTGATGTGACCGATGACACGTTTACTTTTTTTATGAAATGTAAGACTAAATCGTAGCAGAAGAGTAAAATTTCATCCTTTCCTGAACCAATGTGGGTCAGCAATACCAAGAATGCTTTGCTCTAATGGACTCAAGATGATTTTAATATAACTCTCTCCATCGGTGTTAGAAAAATCGGTAGCTATCTTTCATAATAAAAATTACTCAGGTTTTGTATTGCCAGCTATCGTATCATACGCTGTACTCTATGAATATATTCATTTTTCAGGTTATGGATGTTTAATGTTTGTCTTAAATTTTTTTCCGTGTTCGTTTTGCATCAATTATTTAGTGACCGTTGTATTTTACATTGGTACTTTGTGGTAAAAAAAATAAAATAATTATTAATTGAGCTATTCAAGACAGTTGTGTTGGTTGATGAGGCATTGAATTCCGTAGAAGGGTAGTGAGAAACCTGTGGTCAATATTAGCTAGCTCTTAACGAAATATTTTGAGCGGTGCAGAGTTTAACTTCCCATTCAACGGACGAAGTACTACATTTTGTGCGCTGTTCGCACTGCACCGAAGTTGAAATCGGGATTCTCCTGAATAATCTCCGCCATTGCTAGGGTTCAAACCGGGGCTCTCGGGATTGGAAGTCTGTACTGAAGCCATTTAAACTACAAATCCCCTGCTTGTATTCCTATTCCATTGAATAAGTCTGATAGGTTCTGATAATAAGTGTTTTTGATTCTCCTCTCATCCCACCACAGAGCCTAAATACCTACTCTTAATCCTTTGACTCTTTCATCTGCCGCACAATAAGTGATTTTATTTAATCCAGAGATTTGTATCATAAAATACCCCGTATACACCAAAGCAAAGGATCGAAACAACTACGGCACGTGCCGTATCTAGGAATCTAGGTGAATATTTAATCATAGCATAGTGTTAGCATCTAAACACTCGAGGGGCTCGCTTCCATATTTCAGCTAATCTTCTATTATGATAAAGGATGGAGGCGGAAGTCAAAGCAGTATTCTCAGCGACACTCCAATGTATACTCCGCCAGATATCACAAAAGCCCCTTTATTCCTTTCAGAAGAAAAAAACCCTGGAGTACTATTATTTTATTCCTTCCTTGCGCTGGAACAAATCCAGTGATTCGATCGCATTGCGGGCACGAGCGCGGCGACTCGGCGGAAAAAATTATCAAAAGAAGCTCAATCGAGACCGCCAGGTTCGAGAAAGAATATAGTATCTGCCTAGGGGAAGACGGAGTGGGAAGGAAGGAAGAAGGATCTTTCCTTCTGGGCCAAGGAGACGGAACGCTACAATGGCTCTCTCCGAAGCCAACTGAGAAACCATCACGGGCGACCGACCGGACCAGGTCAAACACTTGCCCCCCTGCGCCGCGTCGGGAAGTAAGGATGCTCTTTGCGAGAGAGAGGTGGAATTCTGTGAAAGAATTCCATTGTGTTCGGGGTCAGAGGGAAGTGATTGGACGCACATAATGGAAGGCGGAAGAAGAGAGTGAACGGACGGGTTGGCTTCTCACACCGGAGGTGGATACGTGGAAGGGATATGGTCTGAATTTATAATGGAATCGTAGGAATTGGGATCGCAGGAATTGGGGCACAGAGTAGTGGCGGTGAACTATCGATAGCATATCACATCGATGTTTTCGATACTATGGCCGATAGATTCGATATTTTGCCCTTGTACAATCGATAGTTTCAATATTTATTGCTCCTAACACCTATGATTAGATAAGTTATGCGTTCTTTTTTTATATAATTATTGGTATTTTTTGGCCATGTGTTTGATATCATAGGTACTTTTTGATCGCGCTATAGGTACTATTTTAATTACGATAAAATATTTTGAGAGTTTCAAATAGTTTTTTTTTTCATTAATTTGACATTTCAGGGGCTATCTTCAAGGTGGCTTTACATATGTACTTTCAAGTCGCTTGCAAACTGCAAAGTGACACTTCGATGTATATCGAGATCGACATCGGTAGTAGTTCACCGTGGTTCGCACTTGCAAGGAAAATAGACTAGCTTCTATTTTTGTGCTTGTAGCTCTTCAATTCTGCAATATAGTTGAATTGCATTGGGGAAACATTGTGAATCCGAATTGAAAAGTGTGAATGGTAAATAAATAAATACCCTTATTGGCCCCTTTGGCCTTGTTCACACATTAGGATTTTAATAGAGTACAAAATGAAAAGTAGATCAAAAGGTGAGACACACTATAGTGTACAAACCATAATTACACTTTATACGCATGCATGAGATCTTTTATGCATTAGATGATGTCAAGTTATTATGTACAGTAATTCAGAGAATACGGTAATAATTATGAACTCTTCTACTTAGATACCTACAGTAATAAGTTAGGTATTCAGATAACAAGAAATATGGATTTTTTCGCTAGTTTTAGGGATTTTTAATTGCCTAATTTATAAGGTTATTTTTTCAAATGGTTGGGTAAATTATTATATATTTGGCATAAAATAAAAATGTGATTACGATTGTATGTTGGCCATTAGCAAATATTACTACTTAAATAACTATTGCTGTGCTTAGCTGTTCTGTAGAAATTACACAATACTGCTTTTTTACTATTGTATATTAATTATTGTATTAATTTATGATTATAGTTTCCGTAGGGTCATTTTCAATATGGTTTCAGTTCTAATCAGAAAATCGCTCGTCGTTCTGTAGTGCATACTTCTGCGATTTTTTAAATACCTTCAAAGTGATGATTCTAACAGGTGGACTTTATAATTTCATATGCAACATATACTTAAAGATAAAATTAAATAAATTAATAGCTTTGATGGTATGTACTTGATAGTTACGCATTTTTAGTTCCGCGATTGTTTTTATGCAGGAAGTAATGTGTAAGTAGAACGATGTCCTCCCTGTAGCGATACAATTCGAGGTATTGCTACCCTCTCTGCTTCCGTAGAGATCCAATTTCACGTGCAAAGCCGCCTTTAGTTAACAAATATGCTGAATATTATTCCGATAGCTTGCCATCAGACTCTTGAGAGACGCGGTAGTTTGTGGTCGTGTAAACCACACTTTTGTGGTGGTTTTCGATTCTCGTTAAGTCATTATTGTAAAATCATGTTGAATTCGGGAATTTGAAAACTACTTTGGAAACTGTTGTGGCAGAGTAAGATTAAATGTAAACAAAATAAACTACTGAAACGTTAATTGAGGAATTCCTAATGGACTAGAAATTACAAGGATGAATGCACCGAAGCGGACCATTTATCGCATTATCATGCTTTAATTCGGGCATTTATTGAAATGAGTCAATTTATGTACTACTCTTTTTTGGCTGAATAGATTACCAGGGATCAGTCTGCGGTGTAAAACGCTTCTTTAATAAGAGATCGAACTGCAAAATGTTATCCACCACCGGGATTCGATTTCGGTTGCCACGGAAAGGGAAGCTGGTGCAGATTCCAATCCCCTGGTATCTAGTTCGTATCCCGGAAAATGCAGGGATTTTCCAGTGGATTCCCTCCCGCGAATGCCATATAAATAGTGGATGAAGCGTAGTACTCCCTTCTTTGGATAGGACGTTTAACTGTGGGACGCTAAGGTTATCATGACGGGTTTCTCTCCACCATTCCCCCATACCAAAAATGGTTTGTTCTGCACTAACTTATCCTCTTATTCTCAATACCTTGCTCCTCGGTCACCACTCTAAATAACCAAATGAAAGAGAACAGAGACTAGTCACCGTGCCAAGAAAAAGCTCTCCCCTATGCCCGGACAAGCGCAACCACTTAGCATGAACTTTACAACTCGCAAAAGCTCGTGACATCCGTTTCACCGCGTCAAAAAATATTGCCCTACTCCAGGATCTCACTATTATCCCACGGACGAGTCAACTGTGCCAATTACATCGAAATATTTTCTATTCATGCTTCTTTACTCTTCATTTGCGATTATAAAGATAATCGTAACGCATGGGAGGTGCGACAAATTCATTACTCATTGTTATTGTAATTAACACATTCTCGCCATATTTTTATTTATATTCTTTCTCTAAATGACAGGGTATCATATGACCTTTATTTTAGTCACGTGCTATTTAATAAATTATATCATTTGCATGAGAATAAGCTCGAACATGAAATGTCACTTGCTTTTTATTGTTCGTATTTGAGCTGAAAATCTCGTTTCAGTCCCCATATAAAATTTTCATCTCTTTATGAGACAGATTTTTCGTCGCATTTTCATGCTGAAACAATATTTAGCGCATAATGTACGCTATGACCCTTCGAGCTGTGTAAATGTTTGGATACAACAATAATTAACCCTAAAAATTATTCGAATCGGACAAAATTCCTAATAAATTTATTATGTAAAATTCTTTTCTCCACCGCGTCCAATTTAATGCCGTTCTCTTGCTCTGCACCTAAACAATTTAATTCTGCGTCGGATAAAATAATAAAGTGAACTAAAAATAAAATGCATAAATAAATGAGTAAATGCCGCGGTGGCCGTGTCACGCCGCATCGACTGACGTTTCAATTTGCTTCGGGGGTCACTGGAAGGGTGTAATGTTGAGGAAAAAATAGAATGTCGTCCCATGTGGAGGTGATGCTTGCCAAATTAACCGGAATATTTTAAAATCAAAGGCCTTCAATCAGAGCTGCCTCCATTATTCAAAACAAAACATTGGTGGGAGTGTGCTGCTGCTCGGTGCTTGGCTCAGCTACGAGTACCCTTTTTTTCCCTGTCTCCAGCGCTAATCCCTTTCCCTCCATCTGACTTCCTCCTTTAAACCAAACGCTCATCTTTCGCTTACCCTCTATCCGCCCATTTTAAGATCACTCCGAAATATTTATTTATTTCTTTTTGAAAGTCCTCTTATTATAGAGAAATTTTTAAAAGTGCTTTCGATTATTTTTGCTTAAAAATCGATAGTGAAATTAAATGATCAATATATTTTTGGTGGGGTCAAATTAAATGAGCAAAACCGTTCTACATTAAACCGTGAAAAATATCATTGTTGATGAAAAAGGTGTGAACATGGCTTTAACCGATGAGAGGATTAGTTTTTCTTTACGTTGAAAGAATAAAACAAAATTGCACGAATTTTAATTTCCTTGAGGTAAAAGATCTTTCCTGTACGTACTTAGCAGTCTAAATCTTTCCGTTTGCAAATTAGCCTCACAATGGTACATTAAGAGATTTTCTTCTATAATACCAAACGTCAAGTGACACCACAATGGTGAAATCCTCCTTTATGCAAAATTACTATAACTCCTTTGTATTATAAGCGCTCTTCCTGATTATGTCCAATCTCTTCCTCCTCCTCCTCCTAGGAATGATAATTATATCTTACCTACTTTGCTAAACAAATCAGTTAGAAGAATAAAGAAAAGAAAATTTGCGCACTAAGGTTTATTAGGACTGCAAGTTTATACACCTTCTCTCCCATCACATTTCTTCCGTTTGATAGGTAAATCCTCCTATTCATTTCGACGAAGACCTAATTTTACTGTTTTTCTGTAGAGAACTTACTTCTCTGCAGAATATTCCTACCCCTTCTTAAATTCTTTTTCCTTGAATTCCATTTCACCCTTACTTTGAGTGATAGCCAATTCGAATGGTATATAATTGCGTATTCAAACGGCATTAAATCTTTTATCTACTAGATAAGGACGTCCTTCAGTAGGAATGAATATGCGATTTGAGGAATTTAAATTATACCCGCTTTATGTAAACGTTTCATCTTTTCTTATAACTGTACCACATGTATGATCCCGGAACAATAAGGATTCAGATGGTAAATAGGAATGAATCTCTAATGAACTTATTAGCTAACTCGACACGAGTTGTTTTATAAGTAAATTAATTTTATCACGACTACACCAAGGACACCCAAAAGTAACAGCTTCTTGTTAACAGCTTTCCTAGGTTTTTTTCAATTTCAAATATATATTTTTTGGGGGTGGCGTGATTAATATAATTCACCTTATATTATGTAATTAGTTGTGCATGGAATAGCTACACATAATATATAATTTATTGTTGCAAACATTTTTAATTTACTTAAATTACGACTGAATTGCTGAAAATGAATGTATTTAATTTTTAATATAAATCCCGTTTTGGAGTATTTAGTTTTTAATGATATTATCGGTATTGCGTGCTGATGATGTATTTTATATCTTTACAGGTACGTCCAAAGCAATTAACTGGCATTCCCAGTGGAGCTCATTACAGTGAGTACTGAACTCTTACCTTAATAAAACACTGTAATTAAAGGATTTGCAAGCAGAATATAATACGCTCTTCCGGTCACGCATCCAATGAGTAGATATACATCAAGTGTCGTAAAATTTGCAGTAGGCATGAATATGCGTGTTTATCACCCATGCATTCTCATTAGAAGGAAATCTACGGCAAAACATATTGAAGTGATCTTAACTACAATATTTAAACTTGACAGTAGCGGGCTTCACTTCGTAGAACTTTTTTTAGGTTTGTATTCATGATAAAGTAAAACACTTTCTTACTTTTCTACAATAGTTTTATTTGTACGACGTTTTCCATTGATTTACATCATCTTCAGGTACCGGAAGTTTGTTGTAGTTACGGGTAGGAGGTGAAAAATACAAACATTCGGGCATAGTTAGAAATAGGCATAGATTAAGGGCTGGTGAGGCGGGAAATGTTGAATTTCCAACCATTAAATAATAATCTTTCACACAAAAATCAACGAAAAAAACGAACTTTCTGTACCTGACGATTCCAAAAATTGGTAAAACTCGTCATAAAAATAAAATAATTGTAGAAAAGTGCCCATTTTTTAGCTTTATCATGAAAAAAATACTTAACATTACCCGTTCGATTTAAAAAATATAAAATATAGACAAATATTCACAATATATATTTCATTTCTGACACTGAGCTTCTTCTGTATAGATCATTTTTAGATACTCGTTTATTTGTATCTACGTGTGGCCATGTGTCTTTCCATCTCGATAATTACGACCAATAAGCTAGTTATTTAATAACGACGATTATCTTTTCTTTCTCTGCATTTTTGTTTCAAAATCATCATGCCTACATTTCGGCTCAGGACCTATTTCAACAGCTAAATATGATGCATACTTCATTAGTTGTTTTGCTGTTTATGGATAATAATACTAATTGGTTAGTTTATAGGGGATGGTAACTGATAACTGAGTTCTTTTGCGTTTTCTAGGATAGATTATTAAGGGGTAATATGGGATTTGGTAAAGAATGGTGGTGAGAAACCTGGGTTTAAATTATTCTACTTCTAACGAATGACATAATAGTGACGCCCCTTTGGACGCAGTGAATGCTACGTTTGAAGTGACGTCCAAATGACATCAAAGCAAATAACAGGATGTTACTGGAATAAATTCGCTTATGCCAGGCTTTAACGCAGTCCCTCGGGATGGGTAGTCGGTGTTCTTATGATCACACCAATCCGATCCCCAGCATTAATCAGCATTTGTTTTGAAAATATTTAACATTATTGCTGCATTTTCCATCATAAATACCTAGCTTTAATAAGAATTTTCTTTACAACTGACGAATACCTTTTACTAATTGATGATTATATGTTTATCCTCGTTAAGGTATTTTGAATTTTAATACTCAGTATCCTGCTCTAATGCCGATACCGTTGTGGAACCATGGCCTGTATAATATTTCTTGCGGAGGTCGTCCAACTATCCCCGTGTATATGCTGTGGATGGCGTTAAGATAAAGGCGACAGATGAAGTTAAGTATCTGGGAGTTACGATAACCTCAAACCTATCGTGGGGAACACATATAAGAAATATTTGTGGCAGAGCTCTGAAGAAGCTAGGATTCGTCAAGCGTATTGTGGGAAGATTCTCAGATGAAAAAGTAAAAGAGAGGTGCTATTTCGCACTCGTCCGGCCACACCTTGAATATGCAGCAAGCATATGGGATCCGGTGCAGAAAGAATTAATTCGGGAACTTAATAAAATACAAAGGAAAGCTGCGCGATTCGTCAAAAACTGCTACGGGCGTACAGACAGCGTTACGCAGATGTTAAACGAATTAGGCTGGGAGCCGCTAGAGACTCGGAGGCTGCGCGCTAGGCTTAGATTACTTGAGCAATTGAGAATAGATATCTTTCAGAGCGACACGGAGAACATCATATTAGAACCCCACTATATTTCCAGGTCCGACAGAAACGATAAATTAAGAGAGATATTTTGCCGAACGGATAGGTATGGGAATTCGTTTTTCCCCCGAACAATAAGGGACTTTAATAAATGCAAGGCGTAATTTCATAGAGCGTTTCCTTTTTATATGTAAACGGCTGGTGTCCTAACACCCCCCGCCACACGCCTATTGAGGCGGCTTGCGGGGTAGTATGTAGATGTAGATGTAGATAATTCAGTCTCGAGTAAAATACATCAAAATGGCTCGACCAATCTCTTCATTCAGATTCTTTCCTCCACATTATCTTTGAACACGGTATATATTCGCGGAAAATGGCGGAAGCCTTTTTCCAAAACATTCCATCAAGCATACCTAATGTCACCGCCTGCGGAGTGATTATGCCTTGACGATTATTAATTATACTGCGAGGATTGCAGCAGAATCTTATTACTTTTCGTTTACCTCTTTAATATTCATCGCGGGTCTTCATATTTCACTCTGATGTCTTCCTCTTTCGTCTTCCTTCATCTCGCCTTACCTTCTTTCGCATCTATCTTTATTCCTCACCATACTCATTTTCTGGTTTTCCCTTCCTTTACATTTCCCTGGCGATTTTCTCAACGCTTTTAAAGGTGTTTAAAAGGCGTTTGAAGGATCTCATAAGGCGTTTTTAAGCGTTCTCACGGTGTTGGCAAGGTGCTCTGTTACGCTATCCAGCGGACAGCGCTCCCTAACACTCGCGAAGCACCTTGTAAACACCCTTGGCCAGACATTCCCAAGGTGATCGCAGGCTGTTGATTCACACTTTCGGGCGAAGGCGCTCCGAACCACCCTTAAAACCGCCGTGACATCACCGTTCGCTTCGCATACAAGGTGTTGTGGTACACTGTGAGCAGAGGTGTTGCGGAGCGCTATTGTAGCGCCTTTGGACTATACCTTAGGAGGTGTTATGCTTCAGTTCAAAGGCGCTTCAGATCGCCCTTACGAAGAGAGCGATTCAAAGCGCCATCGAAGTATTTTTGGGTTGCCTCAGAGGGAGTTATCACAATTTTCGAAGGTTTTGTTACACGATCTCGAAGAGGGGCACTTAAAAGCGCTACAGCGCAGAGATAGGCGCTTAAGTCCCTGAATCTCTAGTTTTACACATACGGTGGGATAATAGGGAAAGATTTGTCTAAATCCAACAAATTTGCCGATCCAAGAGATTTCTTTGCTACCAGATGAGACATGCGTTTTGGTACTACTTTTTGAATTTCAATTCAAGCAATTGAAAGACTTTCACCATAAATAATACAAGCTATAAATTTCTAGTCACCGCACCGTTGAGGTATTTTACTCACAAACATGCCTGTAGTAGTGTCCATCAAAATACACTGCCCGCGTATGACTTCAGGCTGCATAATTTCTAAGCCCTCGATATTTTGTACTTTTTGAATGTGTTGAATGATAACATCTTCAGTTGAAAGAACGGCATTATCTGAGAGCACAATATTTTCAACCAGCAATTGCACACTATAGGCTGCAGACAAACAAATATCTAAATCCAGCACTATTTTACCATGATCCGAGTACACAATTGAATCGTAATTTCTCTTGCCCGTAGAATACTGAGAAATTGTTATTCTTATACCCTTGAATAGGGAGCGTGGTGGTCTAGTGTGTAGAGCGCTTGGCTACTGATCCTGAAGGGTTCCGGGTTCAAATCCGGGTGAAGCCGTTGGACGCCCCTGGACAAAATAAATCCTCGGAGTGCGAGGTGGCCCAGGGAAAGGAACTGGCCCCTCTACCCTGAATGTGTGAATTTCACACGCCTGAGGCTTAGTCCGGGGTGAGCTCTACTCTCACCTACCAAAAACCAACTTTCGGGTTGAATCACTGAGTGATACCCTTGAATAGCATGCAGTGATAATAAATACACCTTGATGGTCGAAGGCCATTATCTGAAGGAACTGTCACTCATTCAGACTTAGTTCAGAAATCTGACTTGCACCTAGCAAAAGACAGTTATCAGAGCACTTAAATGTAATAAGTCTGTGGTCCAAAATATCTTGTAATTGGATAGGGAATTGGAAAAATCTTGTTTAGTCTCAGAAATATTGCATTTATATTCATACTATGTGGAAATATAGGTTTCAATCAATTAATGACAAATAACTTTTATCGCGATGTGATGGTATTTCCTCAAACTATCATGGAACATACATTACATAATTAGTTCTCGAAGTCACATTAACCGTATGTATAAGACTTCCTAGACGCTGTGATTTCGATGTCGGGTGTGAGAATATGCGCGTAGAGCCGTACAATGTTGTTAGGTCGAAACTAGGTAGGATATCTTAGTAAAATATGGTATGGTATCGCGTAATAGTACATTCATAATAAGTTGGGAGTCGATAAGAATAAATAATAAATACATAATTGTAAATTATCATTTTTTTATTTTGGTAGAGCAGGGAACCGTGCACGGCGCTCCAAGGTGTTGTGACAGTGCTGTAGGTATCCGTTCAAGGTCTGCGCGGCGCATTCAGAAGCGCTGCGCAACGCAATGGACGGTGCTTTTCAGCACTCTCAGAGCGCCTTACAACGACTCGTAAGGTGCTTCCTAAAACACACCTTTAGCGTTCACAACTTCACCATCGTAGTGCCTTCACAGGCGTTAACGAGGGAGTTTGCGAGACGCTCCGAAACGCTTTACGACGGTGTTCTGAAGGCGAACACCAAAGGAGTGAAAAAAAATGCCAGGGTTGGACTTCTCCTTCATGCATCTTCTTACTTTCCATCCTTCATTCTCTTCCCCATTGCACTCCCATAAGGCACTCCATTGGATGATTTAATAAAGTAATACTTAATCTGCTTTATAATAAAGAAGAATATCCATATGTTGATCTACATCTTGTACCGTAGACACCTGCCTCTTTATAGTACGTGCTTCTTCAACTAGGCACATTTTTTGTTGCTACTTTGTGTTGTGTTGAATGTGTTGCATAATGTTGGTGAGGAAAGGAAGCTGATAACAAATTATGCTGCGGGAAAAGTGGGTACAGGCTATATTGAGGGACAGTGACGTGATGTAAAGGTTGAAACAGGGGAGAATGTGGAGTGGGAGCGGGAGAAGGAGAATAATGAGAGTAGTTTTGGACGAATTGAAGGGATGCATAAGATAAAAAAAGTTTAAATTGATTATGTAATGAATAAATGGACAGTCCGGCGAAGAAAACGGATTAGAAAACTTACCGTAGTCTGGGAAGTAGTGAGCCGGACTGTCCTTGGAACTACCATTAGCTTGATAGAATACCTATGATGGTGAAAGGGTATCAAATTCTTCAAATAAACGAGTCTACTCGAAGCTGTTTTATACGTATTTTTAAATTATTATACTCTTTCCTGGCATTTATTTCTCTACCAACATGATAACATTGAGTGAATTATTAAGCAATGAGGAAGTACTACGGAGGATTATGGGGAAAAGTTGTACCAAGGTGACTCTATGAAGAAGAAACAAACGGTACACATTTTACCAACTATCTGTCTCTAGAAAACAATGGAAGGTATGTACAACGATTGGAAATGGGGAAGGATGGAAACATCCGGAAAATCGGATATTGAAATGAAAACTTACGAAAATATGTAAGGATATACAGAAAGAGAAATGTTCTTAAAAACTGCACGAACCAATTATTCAGATTGGCAACGGATGATGGTGATTATGTTCCTAGTTGTGTATTGGTAATTCTTTTTGAATTACGCCATTTTACATATTCTTTCTCCTTCTCCACTCTCTTACCTCCGCTTCCAGCAACGTCTCAAGTCCCTCTCTTCCAAGCGAATAACCCCTCCCCTCTCCAAGCCCTTTCCGAAATCCCATCTTATCTCCTTCCTTTTGCCTCTCCAACCCCTCCTAACCCCTCTTCCCCCTCCTCCTCCGCGGTCCTCAGCCACGTCGACCGCGCTCCATAAATCTTGTACCCTCGGGGCTCCCTCAATCTCCTCGCGTCAAAACGTTAACCCCGCCTTCACCTAGCCTTAATCCGGGTGACCTCCCTAGCGTGCCTTACACGTCACCCCCCCCACCAGCCACTACACTCCCCTCTTTCCTTACCAGAAGGAAGGTAGCCTTGTCGGTGAGAGGTATCGGGACTCGAACTGAACCTTAAGGGTTTTTAAGGGATATTAAAAAAATCATAATAGAGACCATATTTGATTTAAAATGTGAGCAATTATAATAAGTATGAATCAAACTTAGAACTCAAAATGACGCGAAAAATTTGTTTTTGTGACTGAACATCTCAGTAATTTATGAAATACCTAAACATTTTGAGGCTTTATTTGTTTTTTGTGTTTCTTGCTGTACGATGTAATACCCTTACGCCCAAAGTGTTTTTGCAATTTTATAAAGAGTACTGTGGTAAATATTGCACTTATTTTTTTTAAACTAAGAGAAGATGCAAACAGTATTTTCGGATCAGTAGCAGAGAAGGCTCACTTCAAACATTTTTAAGACTATAATTAAGACTCTTAATTAATTTCATTACTTGAATAAATGTTGGCCGTTGGACATATAAATGAAAGAGAGGTGCTACTTTGATCTATCCAGTCCTAACCCCAAGCATGCCTTTTCTTTGACCATATACGTTAATGTTTAAAACACTGACTCAACAAAATAAAAAATATAGATACACTGAGTTTTTGAAAAAACTAAGAGTTATGTCAATATTCGATATATATTTGAAAGATTTAGTTTGGAAACTGCTAGAGGCTCATGTGTTACATGCAGTGTTACTGTTACAAGAAAAATACTAAACGCAGTGAAAGGATATAACAGGTGTTATTCCACGGCGGATGTTGGTGACATTACAGAGTTGATTACAGCGATTGTTCTTTTTAAGTAAATAACCTAGTTATTAATTGTTACTTTTTTTAAACTATAGAGAGTCTGCCGATAGAATATTGAATGGATACTGTGGTAGGCACTACCATTTTCTAATCTACTTATTTCATGGAACGCGCCACTTTCTCTACCGTATGCATGTACTTCATCTTCTCGGCATGTCTTTTACCTTATAATCACTTCTAGATGACTTCTTTCAGCTTCTTTCTCTCGAAGTCAAAGCTGCCGGTCATTAATGGTTGCAGTGCCAAAAGGTCTGTTCAATGTACTTCAATGATGATAAGTAGCCTTTGATGAACCCCTCATGAAGCAAAATTATTTTGGCATAGCATATAACTCCTTAAGATTGACCTTTTTGGCTCATCGTACGGTATTCAGACTTTGGAGCGAGAAAGTTACTAATTCAGATTATTGTGTTCCTGGCTCCGGTATCGTCACTCATCGCCACGATTCCTTAAGCCTCCTTGACCTTCGTTTGAAACCCCTTTTCCGCATGCCCAAGCCCCGGAGTTTGAACTGGGTGCGTTGACCGCAAAATTAATCTAATGCATGCTTTTATTCTATCCCCATTTCCTCTAGCTTCCCCGATTTTTAAAGGGGAAGATGTTCTGGCAGACAGCATTGGGCATCAGAATTATTATTTATTTTTTAAATACTTATTTCTTGTCGTTTTCATTTAAATTATCCGGAAATAATGATGAACAAATGGAAAATTTGACCGCTAAGCCTGGAAGTGTAATTTCATAAATATGAATGGGATAAAATTCTGCAAACCAAAATGTCCCCGAAATTGTGACCTTCCCTTTTTTTATCAGTTATTACAGTGCTTAACTTATGACATTTAATATCCAATATGCTATTACTTTGCTTATTGATGTGCTATTGCTATATTTATATAGAGAAATTTGATGCTAAATATTCAGCAAAAATTAATTCAGTGCACACACATGCAAATGAAATACCGTTTATTTCTCTTATGATTCAACGATGCCAATAAAGTAATAGTAATGTCTACTATTACTCCATTCATTAAGCAGAGTGAACAAAGAATGAATGTTTAAACGAAGTTTGTGCGGATGAATATTCAACGCTCCTAACGGTTTTATTGCGTTTATAATCTACTTTCGTTGTCAAAAATAATTTATTTGCTTCATATTTAGTTGGAATGTGGATGGGGGAATAAGAAACGTTGCGTAAACGTTTAAAAGTTAATCATTCTATCAGCTGATGTATGTTCATACCGTGAATCTAAAATTCTTCATCCTTTTGAAACGACCATCATAAAATCTACGTAGGAAACAATACTTGCATATAAGAATGAGTTGATTATAAAGACGAGCATTATAGATTACGCGCATTATGAACCTTTCTGATCGGTAGAACACTAATTATTTCTGAGATGTTGTTAAGAGTACTTTGAGAATTCGGTAAATGACGTCAAATTAAGCCCCAAAAATATTATCCTCTCCATCACTCTCGTATTAGCTGAAATCGAAATACATGCTAAAAATAGCAATGAGAGGGTTTGAAAATTTGCGATCGCTTGTGCAATGCTAAAAAATTATAAAGTTATGGAAATGTCGAATGTCAAAATACCTAAATGCTTGTGATCTTTGCGATGAAATTCCGTTCAATTTATTCTCCTGTCAAAGATAAGATTATATCTAGTTTGAAATGTTTCACAAGTTCCCCAGTTGTATCGCACCGTGTTACAGAAAAAATGTTTAAATCAGCGGCGCCTACGGATTCAATAAGGCTACTGAAATTTATTTCTCCCAAATAAATGGCTTTCCTCTTTCTGATTGTGTTCAAGGTGCTTGTATTACTTTATGTGCCTTTAATTAATAAAACTTTCAATGCATAAATTTTAACATAAATGGGTTTTGTATACCGAATGGTGTTTTATGTAGCTATTTTATGTAATCACATCAAATGTATCCACCTGTATCAGGTATTTGTTTCTTATAAGAATATATTGCATGAATTACGTAAAGGTTGTTTACATAAAGTTAAATCAATGCCTCTCATGGCTCTTACATTTCATTGAACTTGCTTTTAGAGTTCAGGTACTAGCGTTTACATATTTAATAAAAATTTTAGTACATACGTTTTAGTGAAGGCTTAATTTATGAAAACCTTTTTTTTACTGCTATTGCCATGAAGTAAATATTTGTTTTACTTTACTTCGCAGAACTCATCACCTTTCAACTTAATTCTGTTATTTGAGGTGCATATGCAAAAAGGACCAGACACCCTTATGAGTGTTTTGTGTATGACCTAGCCGTCAGATAAATAATGACCCAACGTGCAGGCAGCTGTGTATTCTCTTGGTAACTATTCGGTGCCGGCAGAGTACAGCGGAGTAAGAATTTTTATCCGCAAGCCATCCTACCATCCCGAATACTCATGCTCTCGCATACGACCCCACTTAGTTAGGTACCAGCGCCAGTCACAGAATGTGCCGTCCTACTAAATGGCATCAACCGTCTGATTCGTTGGCGCGTGGAAGCTCCCGCCATGGACCATGGGTGGCCGTCAATTGTGTCTTCCTCTCTCGACTCTGTTCCTGCATCAGGATGGTCCAAAAAGAACGCCGAGTGAAATTATGCTATGTCGAGGAGATCTAAAAGCCGAAATGAAAAAAAAGCATGAAGGTAGAAGTGAGGAGGGAAAAAAGCGCACGGGACTGCAAGCGACGATGTAGCCATTTACACGCGTGCCAATTTATTTCGTGGAGTGGCGCGCGACATACGGCAGGCACGGATAATGCCTGAAACTTGAACTGGGCGAACGGAATTTTCCGATACGTCAGCCGGGAAATGAATGGACTAGGGGATTACGTTAGTGCTCGTGGTCTCTTCCCGTCTCCCAAATCCCGTGACTCTCCCCACCTCTCCTCTCTCACTGACCTACATTTCCCATCCTTTCTTTCTCTTGGACCCTCACCTTCCATTATCGAGCCTCTTCTCTCATTACAACTAATATTAGAGCTTCTACTTCTTTTGTTTTCTCTCCGTTATCGATAATGGTGAAAGTGTAGGTGTAAATCAGCGTTCTCAAGGGACTTATATATTTATAAAGATGTTGAAGTTACCTCATTTTATGTTATCACATAATAACATTACTATGCTGTATCTCTCCTTAATATTTACTTTTACTTGTTTTCGTATTACGGGAATTTCTATTTTTGGCAAGCGTTTGGAATGCAACTTAACTGCCTGTAAAGAAACTCATGCTGAATATATTAATACTAAATATTAATACATACTGAAAAACACATTTTTTCTTCCTTTTTTCATTCCCATACCATGTAATATTTCCTCATTTCCTAGGAGGAGCCCAGTAGATATTCTATTTTTTATTATATTTTTCTGGCATCCTTAACGATTGATGCAACGGTGCTAATCAGCATTTTAAGCGACTTATTGGACAGGAAATGTTTAAAATCACCTTCTTTATTTTACATTATGACACAATAATATTATTTTGCTGTTTCTCTGAATAGAATTAAGTTCTTCAATTTTAATTTTGCACTTCTTCCGCCCTCGGCGAAGCGTTTGGGTAAAATGCTTAACTTAATTTTCCATAGAACCCAATTCCAACTTTTAAGTTTTCAGGAAAAATACCTCTTTTTTCCTCTTCCCCCTTTATGTCATGTTATTTCTCTAATGTTATAATTTTGCTTAGATCTCCTACTCCCTACTTCTTCCGTAGCACAATCTATGTTTTTCTCTCCTCCAAACTTTCTATCTACACGTACATTATCCATTCACCACCTTTACTCCTGCACCGTCCACTCAATATCATGCCTGATATCACTCATCTCGGATTTTTTTTGTTTTACCATTTTCCTATTTCTAACCTTGATCAAATTGAAGGTGATACTAAAATGCAACGTCCTATGAAGACGGCTTTGCTAATAAAGTTAAATTAACTCTCACATACCTACCCATACTTGTTTAGTGCTATGTGTTATTTCTCTCACCTAAACCATTATCTTCTATTTTCAACGCTAGTTTCATCCATAAATCAATATTTCTTTCTCTTCCTACTGACCTGATTATTTTAAGATATTTTGCAATCTTCCTTCGTGTCGATTTTCATTCCAAAATCTTTAGAATCGCCCTCTTTCTCTCTGCTACTTTTTCCTTTAATATTTATTCAATTTAAGCTTTGTTTTTCTCTCTCTTGTATCTCCCCTCGTGAAAGTTCAGGTAACGACTCAGCTCCATCATGTTGCGTTACTTGTGCCCAAAAAATTGAACTCTCACATTTGTATTCTATCTCACAATTCCTATTCTCTCCCCCCACCGTAAACGCTGAGATAATGATGCTAGTTAACACCCCGGAGCGAAATTCATACCTACTCAAACAAGTTGATATTAACGTCCTATACGTTATGTGCTATTATTTTTATTTCAAGGTATAGCTATTTTACTCTCTCTTTTATTGACTAGCTTTGCACGTCAATTACTGAGGGGCCTCGTTTCCCAAAGAGATACAATTGATTTCTATCCTCCCTGTGCTTATTTTAATTAAAGTATCGTCTATTGCTATTATTTCAAAAATTTATTTTCTCACAATTCTTTTTCTTTTCAGCCGTGGTAATTGTCGAAACAAGAACGCAATTCAACGTCTGATGACAAAATTCTTGCCAATAACATCCAAATTACCTCAAAGCAATATATTTTTCCTCCATATGCTGTGCTATTACTCTCAATTTAATTTTCTATGCTAGAATTACTAATTACTTTCTTTCGGCCTTCATAAAGCGTTTGATATTGACTTCATTCCATTGTTCAGTGGTAATCCTCCTGCATGAATATGCCACTATTCATACCTCTTTTTTTCAGGAAAATGTTTTTTTTCTTATCTCGAAGTTTATCTCCCATCTCCAACTCCCGCTTTTCCCGTTGCTCTTTGACTCTCTGTGCGACTGACCTATATATTCCCCGCTCAACATCTCTCCCTGACATATACTACGTTCTATTTCCTTCCTGGTTACGGTTATTCTCGTTCTACTATTTGAATTCTTTCCGCACTCGACACATTTTTGATGCAACGGCGTGACTCAATGACTAACATTTTGCCAAAACAATCGCCTCCTTTGATCCATTTTTGTTGATATTATTCTTATTATAAGTATTTTACCTCCCATACAATTTTTCTTCTTTTAATCTTCATTGTGTTTTTGGATATAACAACGCTCAATATCGATCGTAATTTCTGTGCAAAAAAATAAAATTAAGTCTTTTCATTACTAATTGATTTTCTCCCTTTGCTTTTTTCCTTAACTCATTGGCTCATTCTGTGATATTTGTTCGTTTTTCCCATTTTAGTTCATTCCGTCCTTGGTAAGTGTTAAGTTAACAGCGCACTTAAACGTCCTGCTGAGGCTATCTAGCAAAAAAAATAATGCGAAAACGTGCAAAGTTTTGTTACGGGAACTCAACGCCCGCCGAAATTAAATTTCCTGCCTCCAGTAATGGGTTAAAATTGACTGCGAGCGCCTATTTAATATCTGCCCCGTTGAATGAGAATTTTTCCAGTTTTGAAATCGTGCATTATTTTGTATTTTTTATTCTTTTTCTCCTGCTCTTGTGAACGGTCAATTTGAAATGGCCTGCGCCAGCAGCATGTTTGAGTGAAAGAGTCCTTGCGAATAACCCTATTCCGAGGGACTTCACAAGATAAGCGTTGCATGTTTGAAGTAATTCCGGGTAGAACGAATGTTGGAGTTCCCCTTCGTTTCGGTGCAGACAAAATGCGTTCCTCCATCCTGATACGAACTTTTGCCACTCATTAAACCACTTCCGCTCCTTTCTATGCCTTCCTGCTCGCGTCTGCTACTCTTGATATTGGCCCTGTAGCTCATATTAGCGCCCGGTTCGACTTATACTCCTCTCTCACAACGGTTGCTTACCCGCCATCTATAGTGCAAAGTTCCCCTTAAGGGTCGACTCTTCTTGCCATTAGTCGTCCTGTGAAGACGTACATATTTCTCTCCACACTATGCTTGAGTATTGACACTCATAAAAATTCCTTTGTTTTGGCTAACTCGTGAGATAAAAAATATACCTATTCTATAAGTCATAAGAAGGGACTGGATATCTCACGTTGGAATGAATGACAAGGTTTTAGCCGCGTCGAGGTAAAATTTAAACATATTGAATTATTATTATTTTTATCCAAGTATTTACATTTCTACATATCTAAAAATTATTACCTCCAGCTAGTATATCATCAACGTGCAATTTCATTGGGCAGTGCATTGTGCAATGGCCATGATTCTTCAGCAGTGGGCAATGCGACATTTCCCGCTGCTCTCAACTCCATTCACCTTTTAGTCAAATGCTTATCCCCTTCCTAATTTCTAACATTGTGATTCTTCGTAACTTACGTTAAAGGTATAATTAACCAACAATATATTCTCGTTAGTGGTGAATGGCTACTTTGAAGTCGTCGCCAATGCACTATTAACTGTTCCTATTGAAAATCAAGCGACATTTATTTTTCTCTCCGCGCAATTTTTTAATACCGATGTACTTGAATGTCCTTGGCGATGGTTCACTTTTGAAAATTATTGAATAGTCATGGAATTTAGCTGACCTATTTCAGGAAAAATCAATTCAATCATTGGTTTTAACCTTTTTATGTAGCTTTATTACCTTCTGTACTTACATGTGTTATTTTCTGTTAGACATGGAGCTTGTTTCAGATTAGAATTAGAGGCAGGCACGGTTATATTCTTGGTACAATTTGGTTTATGGTTCTGATATAACTGATTCTACTTATGCATAATGCAAATGTTTTTAACTTTTTAAGTTTGCATTGTCATCATCCCACTCATTCATGAAGGTGAACCATCATCTCATTCAAAAAGTCCTCTCAAGTATTTGTCACCGCTATGAACATGCTTCTTTTATAGCATGTTTATAATTGAAAAAATCAAAATGCCTTATCGATTGCCTGTATCTAATGACGGACCATATCTTGTAAAAAATATTTTGTCAAATGAAAAAATTAACTAAATTTTCACTGTGTGGATAAGTGGAAAAGTGGTGATATCGAGTTTAGGAGTAAAAAAGTAATATCTCCTGAATTTATCGGTATATTTCTGGAGAAAAATAATGCTTAACATTGAGTTACTTGAAATATTAAATTTAGATTTGTTTTATTAAGTTTAACTATCTTATACGAAAATGAGCAGTTTTTTGTGTAAATATTGCGAATAAAAAGTTACACTATTCATTGTTACGAATCTAACATTCGGGTTAAGTAGGGTGTGTTATTATTGCGAGCAAGTTTGGAAAGACATCCATTTGAAATTTGACTTTATCCCTAAATTTTCAGATTAAGATGTAATATCACTTAAAATTTGTGTAGTTTGAATATCATCTTTTAGCCAAACGTGTCATCGTCAAGTTTATTACTTGGAGTAAAATTTGTAATCTGGGAAACAGTTAGTTCTTTTTGTAGATGGAATTATAATTTTATAGACTTTAATTCTCCATAAACTAGACTGAAGTATCTAAACGATTTTGTTATGAGCAATCATACTATCATATTGTCACCAAACCCATTAAAGTCTAAGTTATTTTGAGCTCAGCGCAGGGGAGCAATCGGTTAACAAACTTTAATCTTCGCCGGAAAACTTTCATTTGCTTTATGTCCTCCCAATATCTTCGCCGTCCAAGTTTCTGGTCTTTCATATTTTATTTTCGCCACCGCCCTTCCATGTTCTTGTTTTATGACCTAATTTTTTAAAGACATGACAGCAGAATGTAGTTAAGTTCGCCGGTGCCAGAAACTTTCTTTTGAGATATGCTTCACGGAATCATGGCACAAAAAACTGAAAAAGATATTTTCATTCAAACAAACTTCGTGGTCACATGCGTGCGCGTCATGTCTCAATGGCATTTTTCTTTACTAATTCAGTTTTTATCGCTTTGTCATTTAACGGAGTAATATTCCTTATCCTTCAGCGTGTCTTTGACACAAAGGATAAATTTTCATGCTGCTCCGAAATTTGTCAAATCTGCTGCTTAGCCGTGGGGCTGCTGGAGGTAGGTAATCTTTGAAACCGGGAAAGGTCCCTTTTCTGCGCCTATGCCGTATCGTATGTTTAATACTCAGATTTAACCATTAGGCTTCCATTTGAAAAAAATTATAAACATCTACTCCTTATAAATCGTGCTTGTACCATTGTAAAAAATTCATGGTTTTTAAAAAAATATTTATTTATTTATTTTTACATAAATGTAATAAATTTATACTAATATAAATATAATAAATTGGACAGTTCGGTTTCCGGGTGGCCATATGGGTCTCCCGGAACTTCTGTGGCTTATTGTATTACTGCCATAATAAGCGTAAACTAATTTAGCGTTAAGTGATATATTCCTCATGGTAAACGATGGCATTTCTAATGGATGCTCTACGCATGCCATCATCAGAACTTGAAGAGTTTCTATGTAACAACTGACTCTGTATTATCATTTATGTTCACTAACATTTATTTAAAGTTTTTGTCATAAAAAGCTGTATTTTATGAGGAAAAATTGTAATAAAAACACATCAGTAAAGTATTAAGTATTAAGATTAAGTTTTTCTTAACTGGTTTAGGCTCTAAGGAAATCTGAAATCACGGCGTAACTGTTAGCCGTTGAATTGTACTACATCAAGTAACGAAGGATTTTTTTAAAGGTTTAAGGTAAGATATGGCATATTGATTTTATAAAATACGAAAATATCCTTAGAATATAAGTTAAAAAAGGATGATACTGAGTAATGTCTCCTTTTTTGTATTAAACTGGTGTTTAAAAACGGGTATCTACGAATAAAACATCGGAGTAATCGGCGAATAACTTTTGAATCAGCATCTATATATGTTTTAAATCGTGTCTTCATATTAAAGCCACATTGATATATGTTCTTTCTTTGCTGGGTTACATTTCCAATAAACACGAAACTCGTTAAAGACATTTATAGATAAAATTGTAAAGACCTGATCTACATGCCTTCATAAGGTCGTGCATGTGCCGTTCCTTATCTTTCCAGTTCAGTTTTCCCTCTATACTCTCATTTCAACAGATGTTTTGTTAGGATATATTTGAAATGATCTGATTTTGTTAGGGTTCTATCATTTTCGTAGCGGTTACATTTTTATGCAAGATTCTACGTACTGCTGAAAAATCAAATAAAAAATATCAGCTAGATAGAGTAAATTTATTTTATTATGTTTGCAAGTAAATTAAATTGCTGTCCAAACTAGCTTTAATTCTTTAGAGGTAATTTTTTAATGTTCACAGTTTTTTTCAAATTTAATTGTGATTCTGTATCGTGAAATTTAATAATTGTTTTATTTTATCCCCTTGAATATATTTCAAAAGCATTTTTATTCAGCAAACTTTATTCATAAGTCTTTCATTCTTTATATTTGCATTTTATTCAATATATATTTTCCCCCGCGAATTTCAATTCCTCAGTTATCTTAGTCGTTCCGAGCTGAGAATTAATCTTGATTCGAGCATACAAGCTTGTATCTCACGGCCGGAAATAGCAGACCGCAGTACATGGAGGTTAATCGTATCCCTTAATCAGAACTTGCGTGTCACTTAAGAACATTGTCCACAAGTCTCTTAAGAAAAAAATGGCTAACCGAAGTAGTTTTTATAGTTAAAAATTATTTTTATATTATGCGTATTAATGAAAAATGCGCGCTAAAATAAGGTGCATTGCTATTATTTTATTGAAGCATATTAAGATTAAAAATTGTAACTTGTAATTCATTCAATGATTCTTAAAGTTGCAGTCTGAGAGAGTACACTAGTGATGTAGTTTTTAGGATCTAAATGTTTATAATTTCAAAATTTGCTATATATTTTGCCATTTTTTCGTCAAAAGTACCTACCTATTATTTTTGAAAGGATATGTCGTCTTCAATTTTTTATGCCTCAGTGAGGTTATCTCATTTTACGTGAGATGAAAAATGAGATCTTCCTAGATGAAAGATATGTTATGCATCAAGCTATAGAGTACATAAACTTTTTAATATTATAATTTTTATGCACCGCCGTTTGTATTGATATAATGCTGTGCATAGAACTTAACTCAGCAAACTACACTTCATACTCTAAACATTCTCTTACAGGTGTAGTTTGTGTACATTTAGCTAAAGAAAATAACGCATACTATATTCATTACGTGGTACATGAACCGCTTGATTTAAAATGTATTCCTGTTTCACATCAATTTTTTCTCCTGAACTTACAACACTAAGGGTACTTGCCTTTAAAAACACTAATGTTACGTATAATTTTGCATCACGATATACCTTCGGAGAACTTGAGAAAGCTTACATTTTTTGTTTTATTTTTTATTCAGTCTTGTCAGATCACCATATTTACTCTTCAAATGTTGCTCTCTAACGCATTCTAAGGACTTTTGAGAGCTCTGTTTCCCTCTTAGATATATTTTCTCACAGTTCTCTTGTATGACTCATTCGTTCACCAAATTCGTGCCGTTCAGTGATTTTGTTTAGGATATTTTCGTTTTAATTTTTTCAATAGCTTTTCAAACATCTATATTTCCTTAGCTATGAATCCGTTCCTCTCTTCCAAATCCGATATTGATTAAAGAGCGAAGTTTCTCGTGCAGTTACGGTGTAAACTTTCTTAATCTTCCCCCAAAAATATATTCTTTTCAATCGTGTCGATGAATTATTGACCAACCCTTTCAAAAATGTGTTTTTGAATATGTAAAACCTTGAATCCAAAGCATCGGAATATAAATTTGCTTCCTTTGATCATGTACATTCCACGAGAACTATTTTTACGGTGCGAGGTAATTGAATCCTATTGATAAATGAAAATTTTAGGAATGATAATATGTACCTACATTTTTAACTTGCAGTAACATGAAGGTAATTGTATAGTCTTAGATCATGAAATGTTCTCTGGAAAGAAGAAAAAAAAGGATATTCACAATTTAAAATCAATCCTACAAGGGTATCTAAATTATGGGAATGGTGTCGTAATTCTGTCGTTTTATTTTAGTAAATTATATAGTTGATATTTTTGTTGAGAATAGCTTATTTCGTAGTGCCATCAATTGGCTTGAAAATTCGAAGAAGTCTATTTTTCCGTGTTTATCTTATCTTGATCATTCTACATTCGATTTTGATCGCTGAAAACTAAGAGCAACGTAGAAAAATATTTTCCTCCATATTTTTTCCTGATAATTTTTAATGTAGTTTCTAGCATCATTATATAGAGCTAGGAGTATCAAATTAGCCTTTTCTGTTTTGTAATAGGTTTCGCCAACTGACCAACCTGCATCGATTATAGGTGTTTTCATTAAAAGCCTGATTAGTAGCTGGGTGAATATAGGCGTTATGTACCATCTTATGTCATGAAGAAACGATCTGACCACCGAGCGTTCACGGTGGAGTATTCCTTAAAGCCACAGTGCTATTTCACCACCTAACTACGTCTGCCTGGAAACAATTTTTGTCCTTTTTGACATAGCGTGCGTTGTGCACAGCAGAACGATGTAATGCGCCTGACGGTCAGTCTGTCATTCAGCCAGATACACGAGGTCGAGGAGTAAGGTTAGAAAAAGGTATGCGTGGTGAAATGGGTTGAGGGGGATGTGGAGTAAAATAAACAGAATGCACTGCAGTATCCCAAAATGTGAAAAAAATTAGAAGAAGATGTTAGGATATCCTGCATATGAAATCCTTCTAAGGTTGACTCAAATTAATAATATATTTTGGATCTTAAATATAGTCACTTGATATCCTATATTTAATTCTCACCATAATATTCTCCTGTCACCTGATATAATATATCTGATATAATAAGTCATAATTTCACCTCATTGAATCTGTCTGATATCAATGTTTTATGAATATAGAGGTGAGTTGACAAAATATATTTAACTCATACTCTCTTCAGCTAGAGGAATCAATTGCTCTGCCATGGCTGTTAAATTAACGATTATTTCTCAAAGTATGGCAATTGTACTATACTATCAATAAGTAGTATAGGTCGGTGCCATTTTTTCATTTCCGTTCAAAGAATTGAAAGTCAGTCTTAAATCAGTTTTTTTACGATAGTGTCTTTTGTTTTGGAAGAAAAATATTTTTTTTCCCTCTCCTTCACTCTTTTCGCCTTTAACCGATGTACAATCCAAATAAATTGTATAAATAAACAAAAATGGACCAACGTGTAGGATTTTTATGACGTTACCAGGTTTAGGAAAGGTTTTTAAAGCAATTACCAAGGATGTGAAATAAACAAATCACAGGTATCTTGGAGGAAGCCTTTGACTCATCTATCCCATGACATCAAGGGAATATAAATAGTTTAAAAGCCTCTTTGTAAGGAAGGTGTTAGTCTAGAAAAAAAAAACTTACGGGAATTTCGATTCCGAGGCTCATATTGAAAACTTCATTGCTGAGACACACTGCCACAAAAAAAAGTATGAAAACCTAGACTTATAAATAATTTTTTAAACTAAACACGAAATCAGACCGGACTATTTGGAATTTCTTCGCGAAGAAATTTCTTTTTAAAAACTCCTTTAATCAATGCAAATTTAAGTCTAATTAGTAAAGCAATAATATGAATATTTATTAGAAAATAACCATAAAGATCACAAATTTTTATTTAATATATAGTAGTTGCAGTAACTATATTTAATTTCAAGGTCGAGCTCTTCTTTTGCGTCTTTCTTTCAATTTTCTTCGCGAGCCAGAAAATGTTCCCTCGCACTTCTTTACATACCGGTTTATTCCTCTTGTTTTCTTTGCAGTCTCACTCTTCGCCGCATTTTCCCCTCTTCTTCCAGCAGAGGGCGCTTTCACGGTTTTTATTTCCACGTCCCCGAGTGCGCCCCGTGCCCCTTCTTTTGTTTGCCCAAACATCGCCGCCAATTTATTTTCCTCCCACTCTGCAACTTCCTCCTCCCTTCCAACCCCCGCCAACGAAACCCCTCCTCTACCCAACCCCCTCTAACATTTTCAAAGTCCCTTTGCTTAAGTTTCCGTTACGTTTCCCACTTGTATTATTTTCCCCCTTTTCTTCCCATGGCCTCTCTCATGGACCACCTCTCCCACCTCACCCAACCCAACACCCGTGATATTTTTTTCGTCTACGTCTGAGATCAAGGTGGTCTCTTCTTGTTACTCGTTGCTATTCTATCCAATGTGTATTTACTTCTTCTCCATTTTCTCCTGAGTCCAACTCCTCCGTAACTTTCCTTCAGTTACATCTACGACATTTAATGTATTAGTAATTTGTACATTTCACACTTTGTTCATTTCCGACCAAAGTACAATGACATTAATTTCACTTTCAAGGATTATTATTGTCAAAGTTTTCGGAAATGAACAAGTGTGAAAGTACTAATTCATAAAGTGGCGTGTAACAGTTGCAAAGAGTTACACCGGAAACCTTCGGTTCAATATATTTACATCTGCAAAGTACCATGTCAGCCTCCATGGTGTGTGGCATGGGGTGATTACGCACCTGCTATTAACACACTCATCACAGTTCAAGTTCGGACGCCACACTCTCCACTGGCCGCATAGTGAGGATCAATAAAACTCTCAAGGGAATAATACAAGGTTCACCTTGGAAAGTAACAGGCAATTGGACACGCATTCATGGAATGCACAGTTAAAGTGGATAAAATTGTTCAATAAGGTTAACTTATTTATGCGAGGAACGACATCACGAAGGGTGAAATATTTTTGTCCCAAGAGCCTAATAAACCTGTCTAATGCGAGTATTAATAATCATGTGGCACTTTAATATAACCATTAAATGTATAATTGTATGTGTAGTAATTTTAATCTAACATCGTCCCTTGAGACGGTAAGTCAGTACTCTTGCTAGAACTCCTACTTGGCCCTCTTTTGGTGACGTTGTTATAAATATGTCTGTGACAATTTTTGGCCTTCAAGTTGTGGCATTTTCCCCCCGTTTTTTTTGGTCAATTCCCCTCTTTGGACAGTTTCTCCTCTGCGGACTGTTTATCCTCCGGACTTAGCCGAAGGACTTAGCGCGCATGTCGTTCGGGCAACGACATGTGCGCCAACGACGGCCAAAATGCCTACGACTACAAAATGCAGCGACTACTGCCAGCGACTTCTGCCACGACTTCTGCCACACCTTTCGCCGCACCTTTCGCCGCACCTTTCGCCGCACCTTTCCCTCACCAGGTCCTGCCCCGCTTTTATAGCCAGTAAAGTGAGAAAGGATACCAAAAATGCGGTCATCCTGACCAAGGCAAAAAGGCTGTGATCCTGTATTCTGCGGCCGACGCCAGAAAACAGTTCCTGGCGCTCCAATTAAAAACTGCCACCCTATCTATCACCCATCCCATTATTTCCTCCCCTCCAAGGCTACCAATCGCCAACCTCCTGACCTTACCCATTCCACCTTCGTCCTTGTCGACAGACCCCCTCCTCAGCGGAATCGTGTCTAAGCTCGCCCTCTATCTGCTTCCGAGACGCCGACCGGGTAACACCGTTGTGTGAGCCTGCTGACTAAGTCACTTTTGTACTTAAGAGAGAAGTTCAACCTCTCGTACTTGTTAAACTTAAACTATTTTCCGACTGGTAACTTTAACTACGGTCGCCTGGCACTCGACCTATGGGTAAATTATTGTAATTGGTTTGGTTCTATTTTGTGATTTGTAAAATATATTGATAAGTTAAGTTTATGATTGATAATACTTGTGTTTCGTTCATTTTCCTCATTTTTCTCACCCGAGCTTGGAAAGAGTTTGTGTTTTCAAGAGTGTTATCGGCGAGAAAATCTGCTCCTTCTCCCGATAGCGCTACAAACTGGTAGCAGAGCGTGGTTGTTCTTTTCCTGTCTTTCCAACGCAGTTGGTGAGTGTTTTATGAGGATCTTGATCGTCATTATTTCTGGTATTTCATTTTCTTCCTTCACGGAAGTTTTGTCTCTGCCGCTAACGGCAATCTAAATAGGCAAGGGTTTTATTTTTCGTAGTTTATTTCGTGTTCCTGGTTTCCAGTTCGAGGCCCTAGAATAGGTCATTGTAAATTCCTGTCGGAGTTTAGGGTGTGAATTCTTGTGTGACGAAGTTTTTTCGTCTTATCTTCCGGCAATTTGAGTGGAGTTTCGTCAGTATGCCTGGTGATTCAGTCGATCAGTACGCAAGGGCTTATTTGACCACGGCCGAGGACAGGCGTGCTAGATCTAATGGGGGATCTGTGCTTACACTTGAAACTTCTGGTGTTCCGGCGGAATCCACACCCAACGTGGTTCCCCGAGGCCAGGTGAACGAGCAGAATCCAACCCATGTCGCACCGCCAGTTCCAATGCAACCTGTTCTGCCGCTGTCTGAAGGTCTGGTCATAGTGAAGCAGCTGATCGCTGATTTTCCACCATTTGAGGTTTCTAATACAGAAAATTGGTATAATTTCATGTTGAAACTGACAGAAATCGTCTCTCTTTCGCTAGTTCCGTTGTCTACGTTGTTGTATTTAGTCATTACCAAGCTGCCAGCTAGTTCTCATCAGTTTTGGCTCTCTATGTTAAATCAGAATCTTTCGTGGGCCGAAATTACCAAACGAGTTTGGGGAAGAATTGTAAGTGATCGAGAGTTTGACCGTCTTGTTACCACTAAAGTAAAGAGATTTCAGTTCCCCCGTGAAACTCCTAATGATTTCGTATGTTCTGTTCGTAACGCGATTCAAGTGTTGGCGTCAGAGTTCACCGAGTGCCAAACCGTTCGGTTAATTATTCAAGGGTTAAATCCTCTCACGAAATCCGCTATAATGTTTGCTCGCCAGCCCACGACCCTTGAGGAGCTAGACTCTGTCATAACCCAGGCGTCAAAGCAATTGATGGATTGTGCCGAGTACGCCAATACATTTCATAGTATTTCTCCTAATGTCTCCCCAGTTGCCGCAAGGCAAATAATTTGTTCGTATTGTCGTAAAATTGGGCATCATGCAAGGGAATGTCGGAAGAAAGCCCGTGAAACACGCCAACCAGCCGTGAGTTTCATGAGCGTACGTCAAAATTGTAACAGTAATTTGCCCCTTCTTCCGATAAAACTTCAGTCTGTTTCTTGCAATGCCCTCATTGATACTGGTTGTTCCGTTTCTATTTGCGACGAAAAGTTCTTCAAAACTCTTAAAATTCGCGGTGGCAAAACTCAAAAGTCTTCCGACTCTATCGAGCTATTGACAGTTTCTGGTCAACCGTTTCAATTAAGGATGTCGATCCAACTTAAGGTGCAAATCGACAAATTTTCCTGGCAGCATACATTTTATGTAGCCAATATTCCATTTCCAATTCTTCTAGGCCTTGATTTTATTCGGAAATCCAATATGATTGTTCATCCGAAAGCTGTCTCTTTTGAAACGTCTCCCGCTACTAAGTTAAATTTTATCGCTTATTCAGTTGACAATTGCGCATCGAGTGCGTATCCCGAAGTGCCAAGCAGCAGTCGGTCGACAGATTCTTGCAGCAATCCTTTTCTCATTGAAAATGGATCTAATTCTTCAGATAATTTGATAAGTGAGTTAAAATATTTGTTGTCGCAATATCCCGATGTCATGACCCACGATTTGGGGACCACATCGCTTATGACTTACGAAATAGAATTAGCTGACTGTAACCCGATTCGGAGTCATCCGTTCTCTTTATCTCCCGTTAAGGCACAGATCATGAAAAAACATGTGCAGTCGCTGCTCGACAAGGGAATTATTGAGAATTCTAACTCAAATTGGTCTTCTCCAGCCTTTTTAATTCCCAAGAAGGATGGTACGGAGAGGTTAGTTGTGGATTATCGTAAGCTTAATAAGCAGGTTCAAATAGGCGGTTATCCCACTCCGTCGGTCGAACATGCATTTCAATATTTAGCTGACGCAAAATACTTTACCATACTTGATCTTAATTCTGCTTTTCACCAAATTCCTTTGTCTGAAAATTCGAAGAAATATACTGCTTTTGTCACACCGTTCGGGATATATCAATATACTCGTTTGCCATTCGGGTTTGCCAATTCTCCCCAAGTATTCACTCGCTTAATTAACGAGGTACTGGGAGATCTAAAGTATTCTTGTGTGTATCCTTATATCGATGATTTGTGTATCTATTCAAAAAATTCCAGGGATCATATTAATCACGTCGATGCTGTCCTTAAGAGACTTCGTTTGGCTGGACTTACTGTATGTGAGGAGAAGGTTAAACTTGGCACTACGTCTCTCACCTTCCTGGGCCACTTGATATCCCATGGAAAACTTCAAGTTGATCCTGATAGAGTTAAGCCAATCGAAAATTTCCCTGCTCCAAAGAGTTTGAAGGAAGTAGCGAGATTTCTGGGGTTATGTGGTTTCTATTCCAAGTTCATTCCAAGGTATTCTGAAATTTCTATTCCTTTAAATCGCCTTAAACGTAAGAATGTTCCCTTTCACTGGTCAACGGCAGAGAATGAAGTTTTTATTCAGTTAAAGCAAGCTTTGATTAAGCCCCCGGTGCTGTCTTTCCCTCGTTTCGAGGATGAATTTCACTTATTTGTTGATGCTAGTAGCCTCGCATTAGCTGCAGTGTTAAACCATAAAGTAAACGGTGATTTCATACCTGTGGCATTCGCTAGTAAAGCATTATTGGACCATGAAAGAAAGTTTTCGACTTACGAGTTGGAATGTATGGCTATATGCTGGGGTGTCGAGAAATTCAATGTGTACCTTCAAGTAAAACCTTTTCATTTGTATACTGATAATGGAGCATTGTCTTGGTTATTTTCACATCCCAAACAGCTGGGAAAGTTGGGTAGAATGGTTCTTAAACTCTCTTCTTATAAGTTCACCATCCATCATGTACGGGGAACTGCCAATAATGTAGCTGATTGCATTTCTCGTGTCGTTCCTGTGTCTAGTGATATTGATTCATCTAAAGTTGGTGATGATCTATTTCCACCAATGGCTTGTGTATTGAATAATGTTCCTTTATCATTTGTTAATATTAGAGACCATCAAAGGTCAGATCCTACTTTGAGGGAGGTTCTCCAGAAATTGCAGAAAGATCCCTTGTCTTGTGCAAATTATTTTGTTAAGAACCAGCTGCTATGTTTTGGCAATTCAAAAACTCTTAGAGGGAAGGTTGTTTTACCTGTCGTGCTTCGACCAATGATATTCCAATATTTTCATTGCTCTAGTTTTGGCGCTCACCTGGGAATGTCCAAAACTTATGAGAAAATTAGCAGGGAATATTGGTGGAAGGATATGAAAAGGGAAATTTTTGACATGGTCAGAAATTGCCACTTATGTCAGACATGTAAACCTAGAAATTGTTCTTCGCCTGGCATGTTATCTTCTAACATCCCTTCTGATGTCTGGGAAAGAATTTATATCGATTTTGTCGGCCCATTTCCATCCACAAAGGGTAGTAATCAGTATATTTTAACACTGATTGATGGGTTCTCTAAATTTTGTATAATGGAGCCTGTACGAAAGGCTACAGCTGGTGCTGTTGTGTCTGTCCTCACTCAAAGAGTTTTCTCCAAGTTTGGTTTTCCAAAATATCTGGTCTCTGATAATGCTTCAGTTTTTAAGTCACACCTGCTTAGGGAGATGTGTTTACAACTTGGTATAAAACAAGTTTTCACATCTCCATATTACCCTTGTGCTAACCAAGTCGAAAGACTTCATCGAAATTTAAAATCTGCCTTGACAATTTTATGTAACAATGTTCACTCTACATGGGACCTTTTCCTCTATGATCTAAACTTTGCTTTCAATACTGCTGTACATGGTAGCACTGGCCAATCTCCTGCCAAAATAATGTTTGGTAGACAACTGCCACATCCTCTTACAAATCAGTGGTCAATTCCTATTGAGCTGTTCGAGGATCAAATTAAGGATGATCAGAGGAAAGCCTACTTGCAACAAGTGGTCACCAATCTCAAAAAGGCAAGGGCAAAACATGGGGAGGCTTTTAACAAACTCCACTCTCCAGTAAATTTTGCCCCTGGAGATTTAGTTCTTTGTAAAAATCATCCTATTAGCTCAAAGGCAGACAAGAGAACAGCCAAGCTAATGCCTCCTTGGGAAGGTCCTTTCATTATTAAAAAAATTGTCTCTCCTGTAACAGTTGTTCTTGAGCTATCACATGATAAAGAAAAAATATGCCATGTCTCTCAGTTAAAAATTTATCATCGTGACTCTGCGAATTCTCATTAGCTCAATATGGTGTGACTATTGCATTTTTCAAATTAACTCAATGAAATACTATGATTCTATTTAAACACACTGTTATTTTCTGCCTTTTAGTTGATCAATATGTACTATTCTATTAATATATTATTATACAAATACTTAATAATGTGAACACAGTGATCACCATACTTAATGTTGTCTTCCTCTCAAAGTGTGCAATTTGTGAAATCAGTTGGAGGACGAATGGTCTGATTGGAATGGGATGTGGGGAGAACAGCCAGGAACATTCCCGAGGTGACTCGCTTCCAGATAAGTTGCGGAGGGTCAATGGCTGTTAAGATTCATGTGTGTGACATCGACAGTGATTATATCCATTGTCCTCCCAGGGTGATTAGTGCTTTCTTTATGGTGATTAACTGTGTAATTGCAAACATTATCATTTTCTGTCTCTACCTGGCTATCTAATTCCTGTAGTCAGGTTATGTATGTTGAATATTGGGTTGTTAGGTCATGTATCTGGCGTAGGGGGTGCGATCCCATCGCCCAGCAATTATAATGATTGTCGCAAACAGCACCCAGCTCTTGTATCATGCTTAGCTGGTCTGGGGTTCCAACCCCCAACAAATTTTGAATTGAATAATCCATGACGGTGGCCACTAAATTATTTTTCTATTTATTAGCTTTTTCTAACACGTTTGACTTAACCTGGCCCGAGAACTGATTGAATCTCTCATCTTACCCAAATTAATTTTCCATTTTTTGCTGTTTTTTCATGGAAAACAATTTCTTACATATGGGTAGTGACATTGGAGAGATATCAATCTAATTTGTCATTAAAATGACTCCAATCTTATCCTGAGTCATTTCTATCAACCCAAATTCCTTCATTGAGTTATCAATGCTTAACAGTACAACCCAATTGGTTGTGCGAAAAAATTTAATTAGTTTTAAGGTCCATGAAATTGATTGACCTCTCATCCTGAGTCGTTCTATCAACCCAACTTCTTCAATGACTGTGTTTATGCTTAACAGTGCAACCCAAGTGGTTGCATAAAACCATGTAATTAGTTTTTAAGGTTCATGAATATGGGGGATCCACTCACAAATTTTGAATTATCATTAATATTGTTAATACTAGGGTGAACTTGGAATACAGAATTATTGTTATACTTGAATTATCATTAATATTGTTAATACTAGGGTGAACTTGGAATACAGAATTATTGTTATACTTGAATTATCATTAATATTGTTAATACTAGGGTGAACTTGAAATACACAATGATATTGTTATACTTTAATTATCTATAATATTATTATTACTAGGGTGAGCTTTGAATATAAAATAATATTGGTATATATGTATGATTATTATAATTTTCTAAAGTATATTTAACTGATGTCACACAATTGCATACTATTACTTTCAATGAATACAAGTCTACTTTCATTGAACAATTGTATAATCCTGCCTTCAAGAATATTTGCTTTGTTTTATGCAATATTCTCTTTCTAGTTAATTCATTACACCTGACGAGTCAGATGTTTCGTCTACTGGGTGTTGGTTTTTTGTTACTTAGATTTATTTCTCATTTGTTGGATGTTGCCAGCTGGACATCCAAATTATTTATGATAATTGATATCAAAGATGCTATCATATCATTCTACTGGTCCATGTTTGTGACAGTCAGAATATACTTTCATCATTTGTTTGAAGGCTGTTGAATACTTAAAATCTATTGTTTAATGTGTTTATCTGCAATCTTCACCTGTCGCCTGGAATCACAGCTGTGGTATACTGCTCTCATGTTTCCTGTACTTTGGCAACTTTCGAGGAGTGTCTCTCCCTCTATGGTTGGCTATGGCTGTGTGAACCAGTGTCATACTGAAAGATTGTATGAATCTGAAATGTTACTAAACTGGGTTATTAACTTCAAGATGTTTATTAGTGATTATCCTTCTACACTGAATGATCAGCTGTTCCACCTTTGTGGTCCAGAAAGGAGAGGAGGTTCTTGTCTGTGGGTGTGTGTGCTCAGTTTCTTGGCAATATTGTTCAGTAAATTGCCTCTTAAGCCATAAACTGGCATTGTGAATTCTGTGAAAGTGTCCCTCGAGCAAGAAAAAAGGTGTCATTGATTCAATCATCATTACTCATCCGGGAGTCAATTCTGTGCCTGATTTCCCCCAGTGGATGTGGCATTTTCCCCCCCGTTTTTTTTGGTCAATTCCCCTCTTTGGACAGTTTCTCCTCTGCGGACTGTTTATCCTCCGGACTTAGCCGAAGGACTTGCCCGAACGACATGCGCGCTAACGACATGTGCGCCAACGACGGCCAAAATGCCTACGACTACAAAATGCAGCGACTACTGCCAGCGACTTCTGCCACGACTTCTGCCACACCTTTCGCCGCACCTTTCGCCGCACCTTTCGCCGCACCTTTCCCTCACCAGGTCCTGCCCCGCTTTTATAGCCAGTAAAGTGAGAAAGGATACCAAAAATGCGGTCATCCTGACCAAGGCAAAAAGGCTGTGATCCTGTATTCTGCGGCCGACGCCAGAAAACAGTTCCTGGCGCTCCAATTAAAAACTGCCACCCTATCTATCACCCATCCCATTATTTCCTCCCCTCCAAGGCTACCAATCGCCAACCTCCTGACCTTACCCATTCCACCTTCGTCCTTGTCGACAGACCCCCTCCTCAGCGGACTCGTGTCTAAGCTCGCCCTCTATTTGCTTCCGAGACGCCGACCGGGTAACACCGTTGTGTGAGCCTGCTGACTAAGTCACTTTTGTACTTAAGAGAGAAGTTCAACCTCTCGTACTTGTTAAACTTAAACTATTTTCCGACTGGTAACTTTAACTACGGTCGCCTGGCACTCGACCTATGGGTAAATTATTGTAATTGGTTTGGTTCTATTTTGTGATTTGTAAAATATATTGATAAGTTAAGTTTATGATTGATAATACTTGTGTTTCGTTCATTTTCCTCATTTTTCTCACCCGAGCTTGGAAAGAGTTTGTGTTTTCAAGAGTGTTATCGGCGAGAAAATCTGCTCCTCCCGATAGCGCTACAAAGTGCAGCTTTTTGTGGCGAAAATTAATTAAATATTTCAGTCATAAGACACAATATATTTTTTCCCTCTCCAGGATAGGTACAAACTGTGAGAACACATACTCCGATAGCACAAACGTTGCCATATATTTTTTGGGGAAAGAAATTCTTTGTAGTTTGTCACATGACTCAAGTCTTATTTACCTAGTGGGAGTACTAATAACTATGTAAACTTCATCAGTCAGTCGTAACTATTATAGCCTCTTGATAACTATAATGGAAATTTTAAATCAATTCTTCCGTTTCACTTCTCTTTTACATCGTGATCGTTCCTCTGCAAAACACCGCTACTATTCGCATGCATTCTTTTTCTACTTCATTCCTCTTAAAGTACGTGAATATTCATGGTACGTATTTGTTATCACTCTTCTAGAAGGAGTTGAAATGGAAAACGTAATATGTAAGTGGGAGACCTACTATCACTCTTCTTTCTCTTCTTCTACAGCATCCCGCTCTCATTCTCGTCTCTCATCGTTTCATCGCATTAATTTATTTTTAATCTCCGGCGCGCATCGGCCCTATCTGGGTTTCAATTAATTTTTTCGTCACTCGTTCCCCAGCCATCTCGTTGCGTTCCCCCTTGGAGTGGCAAACCACCCCCCTCGTTTTATCCCTCCCGCACCGCAACATTGGCGCCCCCAAGTTATCCCCCCAGTTCTCGCGATACCCTTTCTTCTTTCATGGATGGCGACGGGACTTTAGCGTGCTACGCTGAGGCCTAAGCCGTTGTATGCTCAGCTTGGCCTCCTATTGGATGGTCTATTTATCCTAGGCAAGCAGATGAACATTGCTTACCATCATTGACCAATAAGTTCGTTGAAGTTTTATAGAAACACAGGATATTATCACATCAGAGAGGACAAAAATACAAAGAAAGTCGTATCATGGACAAGTGATGTTTTGCTCTACGGAATTCAATACGTTACTCGACAAGTAAACTGGACAACATTTATGGAAGTACAGAGAAAATATGATGTAGATTGAAGAGATCGGCGTGTCTATAAAAATCATGAAGTCAAGCTGCATCCTCAGTAGAATGGATATATTGGGCTGGCGATCAGCAACCCAGGTCATTTGTGGTATTAAGAATAGTTAAGTCTGTTGATCATAGCTGTTGGGCAGTCCGGAAAGGGTGACTAGGTTTCTATCATCAGTATTAGCATACTCTGAACGAATGTCGCCATGAAGTGGAGTCCCCAGTTTAACGTCCTGTGCAAAGTACTCTCTTTAACGTGCCCTCCACATAGCATCCAAGTATGGACCGGGATTAGGCTGAAAAACCACCTATGCCAGTATATGAACTCCGACCCTTGGGATTGGAAGCCAGTATTAAAGCTAACACTCCTAGCCGTACCCCCTCAATTGACGGCGTTATAAATATTTTTAAGAATATATTTGTCCGTATAAGTGCACATAATTATTTTTTTTAAGAGCCAAGTAAAGATTTTATGCATCGCTACAAGTCATTAGTCTTTAGAAGATAGAAGTTCTTTCTTTTCCAGGAAAGTAATTACTTTTAGAAACACTTTATTTGAAGCCCCAAATTTTTCACCTGTTTTTCAGAGAAAGAAGCGAAGTTCATTGATTGGTTATACTTATCCTTTTGATTACTTAAACGAAAATAGCGGAGGACGACAGTCATTTCTAGTTGAAGTTACTAATAAAAAATTACTTCTCTTATACGTTTTGTAACATTACAATAGTATATGAAATATTATTGGAGACTGGGTTATTTCAATATCAGCGGAGACTTTGCAAGCCACAACGAATTATCACCATAATATTCGGGTTTGAATGAATTACTCTTCGGAAGTCGGTCTAGTGATTTCTATTTGATGTTCTTTCCTAAAGTTCTGGTCATAAACATTGCAATGGCTATGCTATCATCGAATGGCTGCATTGTAATTCCTCTTCACAAGAAAAGATCCCACCCCGTGCTGACAAGGCAACTCTTCTCTCTCCTGAAGGGGCGTGATGAATACCAAAAAGTGTGCGTCTAGCTAGGGATCAGAGATGATATAGAATAAGTTCTTGAAAACGACCCTGATCGCCTTAGCCGAATAATTTTGTTTCTTAAATACTCTGTACTTCTCCAAATGGTACTACTTTACTCTACACTACTTTCTGTACCAAATTTCATTCTTGAGGAAAGATTATCACAAATGTACATCTATTGAGCTACATTTTTATTGAATGCCGAAGGTTGTGCTGAATTCGAAATGGTCTGTAGCCGTTAACCCACCCTTTAACCTAGTTATACATGCCTGCTATCGCAGATAGTGTTAGCATATAATGACTAGTATTTTACACGTCTTACCACATAGCGTGTCCGAGAGACAATATGGACACCATACATCTCAACACTTCCGTAGCATTCCCTCCCCATTCTCCAACCAGTCTTTAATCTTTCGTCTCTCAAATTTCCTCTGTTTTTATTCTCCCTCCTTCTCTTCATACGTTCGCAGTCCCGACAAGAGGCAACAGATCCCACCCTGCAATCGCTTGGATCGTTATTTAGATCTGTGGTATAATAGGGAATTTCTACGTGCCTCTTTTTTATTCTAAACATATCTGACAATGATTAAAATTAAAGAAGGACAGAAAAATACATTTTTAGAAACTGCACGAAGAAAGTGCGAAGTAGATCCATGGAGTTGGTGCCAAATAACCTGTACGCAAATATTTCCCTCGACACGTTTACTCCTGCCGCTGCTTTTAATGCACTACTGCATCGAAAACAACGCTATCATAGAGAAAAACTTAAAGAGACGTAATACTTACAGGTCGAAAAAAAGTCAGTTTTTGGACACGGCGTGGGTTTAGATTGATTACTCGGAGAAGTGAATCGGTGAATTAATATTTACTGCTTCAATATTGATTTTAATAGAATACATGTTACTCGGTTTTTAACTGTCACAAATTCATCACAGGTAACATAATAGTCATTAATGGCAAATAAAACTAATTAAAACTTGTACTACATAATGGAGCTTTAGGTTCTCCAGTGGCCTTCATTCGGGGCAAAAGCATTTTAAAAGACGACTGATCATAAAAATATTCTTATCAACTAAGAGAATACTTGCCCCGCTGACAAAATAGAAGATTAATAGAAATGACTACAGATAAATTTCCAATGCAAAATTTTAAAAGTACATCATTGTATGGTTTCTGGTAAAAGACTAAAGGTTTTAGACTCCATTTAACCATAACTTGCTCGTACATATTTCCTGTTTTTTCTGTGGTTATTGACCGAGGTGATATTTTATATTTGCTGATAAAATGTTTTGATTTTTTACTAGAAAGTTTAAAAAAAAAAGAATTAATTTTCGTGATTTAAATTAAGAAATCAAGTCGTAATTTTCCCTCTGCACCCAGTTCCTGTGCTATCAAATTGTGATCGTGAAAACATTTTTGGAAATGTTCACCCGCACCCAAAGATGGCAGCAAGTCACCGCAGGACCCCCGTGGGCACATTGCCCGAGCACGGTTTAAACTCTATTTGATGCACGTGTTGTTATTTGCATACTCTATCAAATAAAACCTCATATATTTCGTTAGTTCTGTTACTTGTGGAACTATAATTTTGAAATGGACACTACACTTACACTTCACTCTACAAACGTTACTTCCACATTCCCGTCTTCGTACTCCAGTGTCAGTCTAAATTCAAATACGTATTCGCTTTAAAAATATAAAAAAATCTACGTAGTTCGTGCCTAATAACTTCCATGCAACTCTCTTCTTCGACACATTTTCTCCCATCCCTGCTTTTAATGCACCAGCAATTTGAAAACAGTGCCGCCGCGTGGAAAGATATATATGGAGGCTTACGAACAAATCGAAAAATAAAAGAAGCAGGGAAATATATGTTGCGCGGCTGGTATCTCGCGCATGCCTTCCTCCTTTGTGGTTGTCCGGGTACGTAGTAGATAACGTAATGGGAGTTTGGCGTGGAACACGTCCGCGGCAAGAGAGATCTAAGCACGTGGATGTAGGAAAAATTGCTTTCGTTGGGAGTGTAGTCTGCGAAGAGTGTTGGTGGGCATGCATGAGCTACGCGTGACAAAATTTTCTTCGCCTTTATTTTACTTCGCTCTAAAACGACGCTTGGCAGTCGTTACGGCGACCGGTTTCTCAGTGCAATTTTCTCGCGGTGCATGCGGCAGCCTTTTAACTATGGAAACTGTTTCGTTCCCAATTTTTAACCCAATCGCGGGAGGAAAACTTCCGAAACTTCCGACGTTTTCGGACTTTTGGCAATGGAGACCGGGAAATCGTATTCACAGAGAATTACCCTTATTCATATTTTTGTTCAATTGTTTACCGATCATCACTTTAACTACTGTAAGAGTTGTATGATCGGGAAAATCAGAGATGACTTGACCACGAACAGCGAGTGCATAAGCTAGCCGGGAATAAAGTCCCGACATCAAAGCCTATAGGGTGATGACAATTGTCAGCCATTAATTCGACTACAGCAGTCAAGCACCCGACCCGCTGGAGCTCCTGAGAGAAATTTACAAAACAGGCTCATTTCGGCTATGATTTGTTGCCACTTTTGCTGATATTCTAGGGATTTCTTAAAACGTACGTAACATTTTATTATAATGGTGTTCGAGTTTTCTAGATTTCATAGCCAATTTGTTTCGTGATTCGGGAACAGAAATTACGGGAATTCCCGGGAGTGGGCGAGACAGAGTACCCAAACTCAGAGTCCTCTGGATGGACGTTCTCAACACTACTCCCTCATTGGGTTGTGTAGTGTATTCTCGGCAATCCAGAGGACTCTGCCCAAACCGGAAACACTGTCCACCCGTAACGTTTTTTATTTTTCTTCGTCAACCCCAAATATATAGGTGTTACTCATCTCTTGTACGCATTATGTTTTTTTGCCTTGCTTTAAATGGTAATGCTGTTTCGTTGTTTCATTACAAAGGGTTTTCTCGTTGGAATTCTCACCTCGCTTCAAAAACACATATTTTTCGGAATAAGGAAGCTCTTCCAATTTCAAATATTCCGCACGACGTCGCTCATTCCTCGGTTTTCGTGTGCTGCTTTTGTTTCATGAACTTTTTTTTATTTCAAAACAAGAGCGTGACGAAAACATGCACAGCTCCCCAAGGTAAACAAAGTGGAGCTTTGTTTGCACATTGCGCCTTTATTGGTATGATAGAATTCTCCCTCTACGAAGTTTACTACACTCTGAAAATATCTACAGTGTGGATTCATACTCGCTGGATGTTGATTCGTTCTCAATTAGCTGAGTTCGTAGCAGAATCTTTTTTTTTTCTTTCCAGCATCCCGGAAACATATTGCAAATTACATGGATAACAAAATTTATTCCATTAAAAGCTACTTCAGCGATCTGTCTTTAGCGCTAATGATTCACTCTCAATTACCTTTTTAATTAAAGCTAGTATGAAAATTTCACCTTCAGTCATTAAGCTTTCATATTCCAGGAAACCAATTTCGTATATAATTTCACCTTAAGGCCATTTTACACGGTACATTTGTTTGTGCAAACTCTTCTGTGAACACTTGCATGAGGCAAAATGTATCGTGTAAAGCGGCAAATTGTATGAACACTAGTGCGAATGTCTCAATGGCTGCACGGGAAATAGAACCTGTTCTAATTTCGTTGAGACAAACGTACAATCTCACGTACATTCGTTTGTACAAAATCTTTCATCGTGTAAAAGGCCTTTAGTGAAGTTTTGCGTAGCTAATGATGCAATACTCATAACCAAATACGTAATACGTTAACATTCGTCGGTTAATGCTTTCACTCACGTTAATAGCTCTGGAATGATTTAAATAAAGCAGGCAAATTTGTGAAGTGAAATACAATCGTTTCATTGGCATAATCGAATGAACATGCAGTCTTAAAAATGCACTCTAATATCAGATTTGGCGGTATGCATTGAAAATGATATTGAAGCTCTAAAATTATTTTCACTAGCGCCTGAGTTTTCAGCTTTTGTAATTTATTACTCAAGGTAACAGCAATATTTGCATATTTCTTATTCTGCTATAATTACTTCCTGGTCAAATTCTTAGTATTTGTGCCAACGGTATCATTTATTTTAAAACGTTATGTTCTGTGTAATCTACTGCTTTTTATCCTATATTATATTATGTTACTGAAGAAATATTACGCTTAAAGTTATATTACGTTTTGTTGCTTTATTTGTGAATTTTAACGTGGGAACGACACAGGCTAAGTTTGAATTCACTTGGCCTCAGAGGGAGGGGGAAAATGGCCTCAGAGGAACATGTGATGTGCGAACGGTTTCTCCATCCACATTCAAAGGAATGCCAAATGGCATGTTACAATGTTGTAATATCCGTTGTTAAATTATTGCGGTTTTATAAATATTTCTTATGCGTGCTTTGAATACTATTTCAATCTCATCTCACTTTCAAGAATGCAATTCTTTTCTCATTTAATATATTTTTGTTTTATATTTCGTATCACTATCTCAGAATATATTTTTCGCTAAGTGGCTTGCTTTGCAAACACAAAATTTGCTTATACGTATTCTATAATATCCTTCGCGTATATATGATTTATAAATTAGATTGAATGAACCGCGCCATATTTTCAGATAAAATTCAGCCTCGAGAGCAGCTTGTTTCACCCTAGTGCAACGCTCAAATTTCACCCCGACTTTTATTTCCCCTGCTGTCATCTGCACCTTTCATTTTCGATTCGATCTCTATGTCACTCAAACTGTACGTATTTCATCACACATTTCTCTCCAACAGACTCTCTCGCCTTCCCAAAATCTTCATCTTTACCTCTGTCGTCCGCAACACTTTTCAGCCTCTTTATTCTCACCCTCTCCCCCCCCCCCCCCCCCGTCCTCCGGCCTCCTTCTACCATATATCACTTTTCCAAACCCTCCCTGCGTCCTCCCCTTCCCTAAGAACCATAAACCAAACATCCTCCATTTTTTTGCTCTGCAATCCTCCACATGAACACGTGGCAGAGCCTAAGCGCTCTCCCCTTACCACACCGGAACCAACACCCCCCACCATACTCCTAATCCTTCTATGTTTCCCCACATCCAATCCTCAAACCCATCTGATACCTTCCCACTTCTTTTGGTCCCAAATCATTTACCCTCTAAGCACCCCTGGTCGTTACTGCGTGAGCCAAGATTGAGGCAACTCTCCTTTTCACTAAGGCCATTTTAAATGAACTGATTTCAATGATACTGAACATATATCATTGTCATTGAAAAATAGGAGTATTCTCTTATAATTTTGAGTACTTGCGAGTTTCTACTATTATTGTGTACTCATCACTTCCTGGGGAGGGGACTGCTGTGCCATTGCAACTGAAATGCTGCAGTGGGGCCTTCTTTTTTATAATACATTTATTTAATGGAATAAGTGTGATTTAAATAGTAGTTTTTCACAAAAATGACTTCAGGGAGTCACATTATTAGATATATTGAAAAAAAAATATGGATAAATAGCTTCATTTTATAGTGATTAAATGTCATAGAAAATGCACTTCCTTAAATTATGTAGTGCGAAATTTCATTATTTGTGGAGGATGATACTGCTATTTTGTCATATGTGTTGCACTTGGACTTTAAGTCCACATAATTTCACGCATAATTTGTGGGATAAACAGTTTGGAGAGCTATGATTCTGTTATAGTGTATATATAGTTTTCATTCCTTGTATCAAGTAACAAAGAAAATAAAAACAATACATACATAATTTACTTCGTTCTGCCGTTGAATTTTCTGACGTCTCCTCTTTTTTTTTTTAATATTTCGAAGGCAACCCTGCACGCAGCATAGTGGGGGCACCTCCTCAATGTCATCTACCATCCCACTTGCAAAAACACACAAAGCTCCTAAAGCACCGCAGAGTCACCAACTCTTGCCTACTCTTCCAAAACCCCCCACCATTCCACCTCCTATTCAATCCTTACTTTATCCACCCTCCCAGCCCTGTCCGGTTCATCCTGCATCCCACTACCCCCACTGCCCTCACCCCTATTCCATCTCGGCGTCCATCCTTCTTTATCCTTTATCTGCTGAGAGTAGTGGGGCCTTTATGACATCCTGCCATTTGTGTAAACCCCTGCCATACGTCCCCTCATCGGGGAGCTCCTTTCTATTTCCTATTCAGCTGAAAAAAATGCCCCTACCCCCATCAACGCAAGATACCCCCTGAAATTCAAACCCCCACCCCAATCCCACCATACTCCTTCCACCCCCTGCCACAGCCAAAGCCCGGCTCTTCTCCATTCCCCTCTTATCCCGAAAAACCACCATCACGACCCACTCCCTCCACACACCCACCCCATTTCCACACATCCCCACGGACACTCTCAGGGTCTTTATCCTTAGCCCACACTCTTCGTTCCCCTTGTACGCCCCTCCAACGCCATAGATGGCACCCTGTAGATCGCTCCAGGCTTGCCACACTCCGTGAAACCGGTAAAAACCCTTTAAGTTGCCACCTAGGTACTTGAAAAATCCTGGAATGCTCCTTGATTTTTGTATAGTTTGGGAATTTTTCCATGATTTACCCGGGTTTCCTCATATCATCCTTCCTTTTTTTCATCCCTCATCTATCGTGCACCATCTCCATCCTAACTTCGTTTCCATGTTTATTACTTGATATTACTGTTGAATATTGTTTTGTTCATTGTTGTCTATGTTTAGTTTGCTAATTATTGGTTGCTTTCATTGCTCATTATGTTTCCTTTTTAATTGGCCTTGTGCTGTTTTTGGACTTCACGCAATAATGCGGATGGTCACCCTGCTAAATCTCCTTTAAAACCTGGGAAACTCGTTCAATTTTCCACCTCTTTTAAAAGTCTGGACATTCTCCTTTATTTGGAAAGTTTAGATTATTTTCTGTTTTTCCCGAATTTTCTTCTGCGAGTAATAATAATAGAAACATCCATTCCAGAAGAAATTTTATCTTTACGTAATATTTAATCACTCACGTTTTCAATCTATTTCATTATATGTTCACACAATATGTTCTTATATTGTCTTGTTTACGTATCACATCCCTATATTTGATTGAACTGAATTTGAAAAATGATTCATTTCCGGAATGTTTTATAAAGTTGGTGAGCAAGAAAATAGCTTTGCTATTCCAGTTATCTTTCTACCCCATAAATCATTAAAAACTTCTTGCAAATTGTCTTTCTCATCAAGAAAAAAGTTTTACCACAACTTTGCTTAGCTGATATTGGCTGCTCTTTTCATGAAATTATTTCGTAAAATTTTCCATGCAGAGGGAGCCTCATCTTTCCCAAATAACTTTTATTTCTGCAATGGGTTGGTTAAAATACTCCATTAGAGATTACAAACACAATATTTCTTTTCTCGTGCTTAACTTATAGTCCACGAATACATGCATAGACATGGGTCTTTTTTATCCTTTAAAATGATTACTTTTGAGAATTGAGCATCAATAAAGGCTTAGTCAAAGTTCTCTTTCCGTTCATCTTTTCATTGTTTTACATACGGATATTTTTACTGTACTAACGGTCACAAGAAGCAAAGTTAATTTTTTTTAACTATACTTTGGAATTATCGCTAAAATATTATAATGCTCTCGTAAAGTGGATTATGATCGAGGAAGCAAAACCCACTTTAGTGTGACAAATTATTTACTGACCAGGATGGTGTTTTTCTATATGCATAGTTTAAAATCTCCTGATTGCCTCCTCAGGTATATTTCAAACGTTTTTATTAATACCAAAAGCCAACCTAGATTATTCAATGGCTTTTGAGAATAGATAAATCCAGTGTGGCCTGCGTTTCCAAACACATGGAAACTCCCTTCACAAGAACTCGCACGCAGACGAATCCGGCCAAGCTGATTCTATTCCAGAATCCCGCCGCTTCTCTGTGTCTCGTCCCGCCCGGGTCCTCCCTCTACCCCCCGCCGCAAAAGTGCGTTTGTCCCCTCCTCTGGTCACCCTCCTCGAGAACTTCCCTAACCTACCCCCAGTCACCCTAAGCGCGTATACTCCCCCCCACCTTTGTGTCTAAAAGCCGCTCATCATTCCGCTTGCTACTTCTCTCTCTCCTTCCTTCTCCCAAGTCCCCTTCTGGCCCTTGAGTGTATTTGTCCAACGCAACGGTATATATCCTCCCTTGAGCACATATCCTTCCTTCCCCTTATCCCTTCCCTACTCTTCTTCCACGTTCCCATCTCTTTCCCCCCCTAACCATTCCTCTCTTTTCTACCGACGCAAGTCTTCTCTTCGCTACCCCAAACATTCTTCCCTTGTATGCCTCCATCTGTACCTTTGAAACGTCCTTTTGCCTCCATTCTTTAAAATTGTTAAAACTCTTTCCCTCTTTATTGCTCCGTTGCTAAATGGAATCGGTAATATCGGAAAATTATAAATCACCATTTTCATAAAATTCATCAGTGTTTTTTCTATTTATCGAAGGCTTCTGTGGATTACATCGTTGTTTAATCTCTACATTATCTGTTCAACGCTTGACGAAGACAGTTTTTCTTGGAACTCCTGCCCACGTCTTCAGGTTGAAGATCCTGGATCACAGTTTTGGTATTCCTTTATATAGGGTTCTCATGTTGTTCTTTTTGATATTGGTAGTTATTCTATTGCGAATCATCCTTATGGGGCTTATTATATATCCCCCAAAAGGAGAGTGGATTCTACAAGTCTTATATATAAGGCCTTATATATAAGGATAGCCAAAGTCGTGATCCAACATCATTGACCTGAAGACCCAGGCAGTAATACCAGCCAAATGTTGTTGTCACCAAATGAAGAAAAGGTGCGTTATGAATATCTATGTCAATTGAAGAAATTCTTTTTGGGTCTTCAACCGGGTTCTTATCCCTCGTCATCAACATCAGCATCCTTGATGACGAGGGCCGTGTTGGACCTGGAAACGTTGGACGAAATGAAAACTGTCACCCGGATGGATGACCCAAGAAACTTTTCTTCAGCTAATTCGCCGGGAAAGCACCACTTCCTTCATCTTTGTCACTTATTTAAGCTCTATTTTCTTGAATTTTCTTTCTAAATGATGATTTATTTTGTCCTGCGAGGAGGCATAAAAAATCTGTTCTCTATACTCTTGGTAGTCAGCGTAATGCCATATGTTTCTTTTCTCAATCATTTTACAATTTTATTTTTAACTTATAATTTTTAGATTTAAAAGTTTTTTAACTCCAAAATTCTTCTATGGTTAGCCAGATTTATGAAGTTATCTAGTACATATATTGAATGCTTCTTTATAGTAATGTATACAATTCATTGGGTAATATTTGCAATAAAATTAGGATCCAAGGTCTGGTGGCAAAATTATTTTATTTCATAGTATTTAATTTTACATGAACGTATTAATTTTGATAAGTGGCCTTTAATGTCCGTGTGACTGTCCTTCAAAATTAGTTTAATCTGCTTTGGTCGTTCATATTAGCATAAATAATGCATTAGCTCCCTTGTTTTATTGGCACACATCACATCAATAATTACATTCCTTGATTACAACTCTGAGTAGTGTGCTTATTTTTCTCGTAAACTCATTCATTAATTAACTGTTAATCAAGTAATTACCTCGTTAACATTAATGTTTGGGTAAACGACCGTTTCAACAATTTCGTCGTTCTGTTGTATTCTTCTTTTTTATTTGCTGCTTTAACTCACGAAGTATATTTAGTTTTAGTTCGATTTAATTTTCCTACTCACTTGGTTTAATGTGTCAACCTTATTCCTCCATGGACACCATGTAGAATACGCTACTTGGCGACATGGTGCTTCAATCAAGTATTGAAATATATAATTTTTTAAAGGTTTATTATCCATTCCATATATATTGTACGTTATACCGGTGAGGATATCCTTTCACCAGCACTATAATACTATCCGATATGCATAAATGCTAGGTTAGCCTTCTTAAAAATTAAAAGTAATGGTGATCTTATATGCTGATTGTAGTATTATGCTCAATTTAGTAGTCCTCTTTTATATTTTGCTCCATTCTTATACATCTTGTATTTCCTACTGGCCGCCTGAATCTAGCTACTATAGTAATCAATGACTGTATGTCATGCAATGCTTTGTTGAAACTTTTCCCCATTCTAAATTTGCTTATTATCTTTACCATAAGTCTGTTTTTCCTTGGAAAAAATGTAAAATGGTAATTCACTCGAAAAATTATTTTTTGAGTAACTGGATTAATAATTTGGATAACTTGTCTTGGAAAAAATACAATTTTTAGTAAAAAAAAACTACGAATTTCTTTATTGAGCGAATTTCGCCCGTCGTATTGGTGGATGTCGTGTGGGCTGATAAGTCTCGATGCAAAATGTTTTCCTTCCCCTTCCAATTCGAGGTCCAAGGTCGCAGAGATGGTGGGTTTCTCGGCTGCTCATTTTAGTCCATTAAAAGGTCTGGAGCCGGTGAGTAATGGTGCCGCTGCTGGTGCACGGGGGAGCTAATTATACTCGGAGCGTGTTTAATCAAACCGTGGGAGGTTTACCGGGCGCGCTCACACGCGACAAAATAATAATATCATTGCAATGTGCCGCCTACGTGCTATCTTGGCGCGTTGCGGCGAATCATTTTTGCTCCCATCGATCCTCGGTTATTCTATGTGTGTCATGCTCTCTCTCCTTGTATGCTTCAGTGTGGCTGTTTGTTCGTGCTTGTGTGATGACGCATGCCTCTGCGAGCCGCTACGTGAGTGTGTGGCAGGAGGTCTATGGGAAAGAGAGGGTGAAGTAAAAAGGAATGGCTTGAGGGAAAGGACGATGAGTTAAATTGATTAGCTCGCACTTTTTACTATGCATGAAAAATTTACCTGGAATTAGTTGTAAATGGTATTTTAGTTTCAATGATCGAGTGAATCTTGAACTTACTGTCTGTTACTTGCAGACAGGGGACACTCAGGTGAAGAGGAGGATCACGTCGAATTCGATCCGACCTAATTGATCGTTAAATTCTAAGACTGAGCAAAACCAGTGTTTCCATCGCTGAAGGCCGTTGCCCAGTTCTTCTTGAGAAAAGAAATTCTTTTGGCAATTATTTTGGCGTTCAGAAATAAGTGTATTATTTTGTTTCTTAAGACCTCCCTACAATTTTAGTGTTGAAGGAAGACAAATCTGGCGTCACTTTCAACATCTGGTCCCTGGTCGTCTTATATCCTGATGACTTCTATTCTTCATTTTTACCCTAAACTCGTGCGTTTTGAATTATGGTTTGTCCTCATTATTCTCTTTTAAGGTAGTTCTACCGTGAAATGACTTAATTGTCATTTTATTCATATTTTGTCTACTTTTAGAAAAAGTTGTCCTCTATCTGATATGAATATGGAAATAATACCTTTCCGCGCTATTTTACTCTATCATTGAACTTGAAATTACATGGTGTTCAATGGGGGAATGAGAGAAACACGGGGAAAAATTATATTTTTCCATTAAATATAAATGCCAATTTTGCGGAAAACTATTTATAAGAAGGAAATAATCCATTAGAATACAATAAAAATAAAATATAGGCATCTTACCACCTTCTTTTTTTTAGTTATTAGGGAATTACTGCCGTAATTGAAGTCAAAATGCGGTAGTTCGTAGGAATAGGCGCTACAGTCGGCTTCTGTGGCTGGAAAAAGTGCTCATTTAAAATACATTCGTGAAATAAAATGCATTTTTTTACTTAATTTTGGTTTTCTGTAGATAACGCATTTCATCAGTGAAAACAGGATTTTTTGGACAAAATATAAAAAAATGTGGAATTTAGTATTTGTTTGGACTCACACAGTCGCGGCGGAAACACTTTAAGCTACTTCGCGGTATTTTTGTAGTATTTTCAGTAAATCATTCTGTGCGCGGTCAATACATGATTGTGGCGTATTAAGATTTGGTGTACTTAGAGCAAAGCAGCAATTAACTTCGTCTTTTTCGCCCTAGAACCTTCATACGGCTTACTAGATATAAAAAATAATCTCTTTTAATGAAGTTTGCTAATTGTTTTAAATGAGTTTTCCTCTTAGTAGATCAAAATAAATTATAACTTCCTATATAAACCTTATATTCGTTTAAACTGCATTTTTATAGTTATCTTAGCTTCTGAGTCTCTGCCTTGCAGTGTAAAATTGCGCAAGGCGACAGGACGGCGTCATTCTCTCCGGTCCATGTGTCGCCATGCAACACTTTTTTTCGATAAGCTCAGGAGAGGGAACAGCAAGTTTTCGTTCTCCCACTTGAGGACAGCGGGAAGAGGTAGGTTGACGTCTGCTGCGGTTGCACATCGGGTACGGGAAAAGGGGCTCTTGTGAGGATATTACGAAACGTGTGTTCGTAGAAGGATAATGAGAAAGATAGGGCGGCTGAAGGAGAAATAGAGAAGAAGCATACGGATTGTCATCTACATCCACACGTACTCAGCAATCCAACTTAAGGTTGGGTGGCAGGGGTAAGTTTCCACCAACGTGTACTGAACTATGCGTTACAAGAGTTGTACGAGATAATACTTTGAATTTATCCGGTATATACATGTGTGCTCAAATATATAAGAATTGATTGTGCAGGAAGCAATAAGAACGTGCTCCTAGAACCACTAATTATATTCAAACGACATCATAAGGTAGTAACCAATTAACCAGCGACACTTCCTGTCGATCGGCCTAATGACAAAGTTGGTATCTATGTTCATATTTTATTGTTCACAGCATTTTTATCTTGTCTGTTCGGAAATTACCCTAATTTTTCATCTCATGATGTAAATGACCGCTAAATGCTTTTAATGCCATCAGACACTAGTTCATCTTGAGACACATTTAAATTATTTAGTATAAATTTAAACCAGGAGTGTGATACTTATTCCCATACTAAATGTTGCATTAGGCAAGATAGACTAATAAAATTGTCGAAACTTTCTTCTGAACATCTCTGAAATGCAGGATTAAGAGATAAATGAGCTAATACACAATAAATTGATATTCGTGAGAAAACCTCTTCAATTAGTGAATCGTTACGCAGTTGAAAAGAAAGGATTTGTTGAAAGCAGCACATTTGGATTATTGTTTATTACATAATACTGAAATATAATTTATAACTCTTTCCCATTAGATCTCACATTCCGTTTGGAAGAAAATATGACACGGCATTGATATATATTCAAATGTATACTTACCTGGGTATAATTCAAGATTTATATTTTTTCCTGGAAGCTCTAGGTACTGGAAGATCTACTCTCAAACTATCAGTCTCCAACTTTTCTGTCTACTTCTCTAGAATTTAAATGCATAACAAATTTATCGAACGCAAATTGCAGTGAAAGGTTAAGATTTTATTACTATCATGCGAGGAAAGACAAGGTATATTTGCAAAGATGTATGAGAAACTGGATAAAACGATTTGCTGTCGGTAAGGAAACACAAACACAAATTATGTAAGTACATAGTATTGGAGACACGGTAGTGGAAGAAATGACATTCTGACTACACGAGAAGAATGAATAGGAGATAAAGTTTATGAGATTATTCAGTCCACCTCTGCTTCCAGTGTTCCTCCTACTTGATTCACAGTCGGTGAATGAGGATTTCAAACTCCCACTCTATTCATTTCCAGCCCCTAGCCTTAATAAGAAGAGATCCTTTTGATATTCGCCGTCGGTGCATCTTCGACGTTTTACCGTTTTGTGCGATTGTCGGAGAGACAGAGGTAATGCTCAACGGCTTCCGTGCAACCTAACTTTTGTTTCTGACCACGAAAAGGCTTCCCGGAAGCTTCGTATCGTGCCCTCACTTTTATCCTTATCAAATGATTCCTATGAAGAAACCAAATAATCGTACTAGAATTCGAAATAAAGGAACAAAACGGATGTGGAAGAAAAGGGTCTAATTTCATTGAACAGAAGATGTTCCCCACAGGGTCATTTGCCCTAATTGTGGAGCTGTGATCTTTGAGTGGATAACTTAATCATTTCATGAAAGTCTTGTTTTTAATCCTCCATAATACCAACCATCAAGTTGAGCATTATGGTATCTTTCTGTCAATTTTTTATTCATGTGGACTTAGTAACAAATTAATATCAATGGCAAAAGTTAAATTTTTAAACACGAATAAAATTAATATAAAATAATCGATTTAAAATATTTAGTTTTGCGCACGATCCTACACACTGAAGAAATATGACGTTGAAATAGTTCCACTCGAATGAATGGCGTAAATTATCTGTGGGATAAAGTTCACAAACGATATCTCAATTTTCAATTTAACTGCTCCGTATTATGCCCCCTTTTTAAGTTGTATGAGGGAAATGCATTTAATTTCACATACTACTAAAATTATGATTTATTTTGTGGACGAGCATGCAATCATTTCTACCCCAAAGCCATAGTAAATCTAAAACTAATCATGGAAATCTGTATGTGTGTGCGTGCTATAATCAAGATTACGTCATGACCTCATGTGCCCGCCGAAGGGAAATATAGCCTTTGAGCTGAACGAGGTCCGGTTGAGCCCTCGTGAAAATTACTTTTGTAGCCACCGTCAGACATTGCCGCAATAGTCAGATGAGAAAATTGGAATCTTAATATCGAAGTCTCCGGCGCACTACTATCACGAACATCTCTGCATTTGTCATTCGCTTTTCTCTGGCTGAAGTAGAACTCCCTGTAGTGGAGCCATTTGCTGTGCATTATCTGTTGTGATACCATCAATTAAGGGAGGAAGGTTGATGCCCGAAGGAGATGATGATATCTCGTGCCCGGTGCGCGAGAGAAGATCCTCCATGGATTATTTTTTCAACTGTGGAACTCTGGAGAAATCCAACGCGATCCAAACTTGGGCCCGATCGGGAACGACCGTAGCCTATCGTCCGTCAAAGCTGTTCTAGATCTCCTTCCATTGGTCGACCGTGTTTCAACCGCATCGCAGAATCACACCGCCCCAGCTGCCGCTACTTCATGCCGTGCAAAGGTTCTCTGTAAGTGCGGGAAAGCTATCAAGCATACGTCATGTCTCCAAGCTTCTAGTCCCCTTCGTTCTGATTTCATCGTCTCCTCTTATTCTTTCCTTCTTTGTCTCTTCCATACGAGCATACCTTCCTTGTTGGCCTCCTATTTCTGCAGCGTAAATCTATAGAAGAACAGAATTGGACGTAGAAAAACATGGGAGAACAAAACATTATTCTACGAATCAGTTCTTTGAAACAATACCATGAGCGATTATAAACCATATCGAACAGTAGTAGGTAAAATACCTTAAGCATCTAAGCGTACTAAACATTTAGGTACTCATTCTAGTGACATGGAATATTTCAACAAATAATCAATTACTGATCGCAGACTAAAATTTATTTTCTGAATTCACAATTATATATTTAAATATAATTTGACATTACAATTTTAGGCGTAGAGATTTATTTAGGTGGTGAATCTAATCAATGGGACTATCCAATAAGATTTGTAGAGTTTGTGATGTTTATCACATTGTTATGTCAAAATTGTAAAATTCAGAGCCAGATTGTATTTGCTATTAATGAAATCGTATAATTCCATGCTCTTATAGTTGAAAGTTTAGTAAATTCCTCATCCCTATCCAGATTGCTGGGAGCATTTATTTCTATGCAGCAGTACGACATTTGGGAACTCGATGTCTGGCATTTTGCTATGCGTCATGGGAGTTTACAACTGTTTTATTCATACAAAAACACCCAATATTAGATGTTAATGACTAAAACCAATTTTTGCATTCATATACACTATTTGAATTCATTTTCCTTTTAATTGTCATCGCCTGCTACGCTTAAGAGCTGAATTTAATGTTTAAACCAAGCATTTAACATAGTTTGTAATATTAGGTGCTGATTATTAGGGAAATCATGCATTTTATGCAAATAAAAATCAGAGACTTAAATCACCAATGTATTCTATAATAAGTGTTGAGGCTCAATGCAATGGTTGAAGGAGAAGCAAGTTCAGAGTAATTCATATTAAACCAGAGAAGACTAAGGTGTATTTATATAATATTCTTCTCAGGAAGAGTCAGATAAAAAGTTGTCTCATTAATGTGTGCTTATATCTTGAATAGGTATATTAAACGTTTTTTTAAAGAACATTTTCATGAGTGCTGTGAATATGGTGGAAGTTGCAGACCATGTATGTGAATCAGTTTTGTTCCTTCTGTTCCATATCCCTTAGTTTACTCGTCAGTTATTGGCATACTGCATTAACTCTGGAATTTCTCCTCCCTATACGGTTGAATCGGAACTGGTTACGAAAGGATTTTCTTCTGACAAATCCACCTTAAGCCTGGGAAATTGAATACGCTGAGAGTAGAATCAAGCGGTGGAACAACACTGGGGAACAAGCTCCCCCTAATTTTAACTTGTATGAACTGCTGGGAGGAAATTTATCTTCATCAGGTCTTCGATTTTTCTCCACATGTCAATTACTTTCAACCTCCTCCTTTTTCGTTTAGTTTCATCTCAGTTTTTCACTCCATATACTCCACTCTATTATCCCGCTAGTTCTTATCTCTCTTATCCTATCTTTATATTTTATCATACATTTTTTTTCGGTAACTCAAGTATTTTAGTATGATAAAATCAATTTTATCTCAAGTTTTGTTGAATCACTTTTTACGTAGTCATTTTACAAATAGATTTCATGTGGACACATGGTGGCTCATTAGCAATACCCTAATGCTAGTATAGAGACATGCCAACGTATATGAAAGGGAAAGTAAATATGTTAATCACACTATGAAATAAAGGAAGAAAGTAAGTGCTCAGAAACTTAACCAATCCAAACCTAATTATTGTTTTATAACCAAATACAATTATTACATAGGGGTTATATTGTATGCACTGTATTCATTTTTTTATTTGTTTGATGTCTTGATTTAATAAAGAAACTGGTGGTTTCTCATCTTCACGTAGGTTTTTATGTACCCTTTGGAAGCTCCCTCAAATATACTTCATTACTCATTTTTGAGCATGCTGCATAGCCTGCTCCTTCCTCTTATGTTTATTATGCTCCTTTTTCCTCTTATGCTTCAAACCTTACTACCCCAAGATACCCAGCACTCGATGCTAATCTGGAAAGCCATTTAAGAAAATTTCTCTTTTTCTGTACTTTATTTAATACCGAGCTGCACTCAACCGTCTCCAAGAAACTTCTTGGGCATAAGGCTGACATTACTCTGGCCTACTGAAATCCCGTAGGTTTCCTCTCCTTCCAAGTTAAGAGGGCTTCAATGATTTCCAATGTGTTTTCACCTCTAAACTTAGATAGATGGGATAATCGACGAGTTCAGTCATTATCCAACTTGCTGAAGCCGTGCAAAATAATGATTCTGTTTGAAATTAACCCTATGCCAAAACGGAGCCACAAAGTTTTAAAATTATTGCTTTTTCTCAGCACAGGTGGAAGGTCTTAGTGAAGTGCCTGTCAGAAAGTTGAGGTCAACGTGAGTGGAAAATGCAGGTTCTTATGAAGAGACCTTTCAGTGAATTTATATTTCTTGTTTTGTGTTAATACGAGTATTCTGATTGCTACCTAAATGTGCGGTAATATGCATTCAGAGCTTTGATCACCTTCACGATGGCCGAAGTTGACGCCTAATTAGTCCTAAGAATTAGCTCCAAAGAGATCATAGGTAGTTTTATGCAATGAGAAGAGCAAATACATACAAAATCCATTGACCCATTTCAGTGTAACAGTAATTAAAGCAGGTAAATGTTATTAAAGTCGTTTCTGATGAATACTTTTCTTATTTTATCAACCGGCCACGGTAATCTGTTTAAACCCAGGAAAATGTTGATGGTTAGGTTGTGTTGAATAACTTGTTTCAGGAAATTAAACGGCATGCGAGCATAATTCGAGTACCTGCTATTATTTGCTTTCTTATGTTTAACTGATTAAACTATCAATAAAAATAGTTCATTTTAAAAAGAGCTGCGATAGCAAAGTGTCACCAGTAAACATATTGAGTGAAATCTCAAGTATACAAATGATGATGCGTTGTTTTTACACCAGGTGCTTTTATTCCGGTAATTTCTTCGCATTCAAGGTGAAAAGTGAATGAAATGAATTGATACCTTTGTAAAAACTGATGATTAATTAATGCGAGAGTATTTGTTTTCGCTTTATAATGCTTAATGATGTTCTTAATTTGAAATTTGTCATCTATCTCTTTCGTGGCAAGTCGACGTCCTATCATTTCATTTTAAGCCGGCGAAGCAAACACGATATGCATTTATTTTTCCAACCGTCTCTCATTAATCATTTAATTTGTCGTAATGACGGGTTGGCATCGGAGAACATTCGAATAATAACCCGTTTTTTTTTCTTTTTTTAGTTCGCCTTCCGTCAGTCCACCAGTCGTTTATATATGACTGATTTGCTGGGCTGTAATCATTTCCACTAATGACCGCCAGGAGTCATTATTGTTCCTATAAGGCTCGGAAGGGGCTCAACTCGGGAAAAAATCTGGATATATTATGGAACCATTATTCCAAGTCGTTTGTTGAAAGAGTGGGTATAGTTTTATTTTCATGATTTGGATCAAGTGGGTATAAAAATGTCCGCGAATCTTAATAAATTTTAAGCCGTACCATACTTTACGTACTTTTTATAAGGGAAGTTTGATTGTTTCGTGTCACCCATTATTATACGCGCTGTTATTCCGGTCGGCCATTCTCTAACCGCTTCCTTCCGAGGAAAATGGGTTTAAAAAAATGAAAAGCTCAACTTCTTTCCAAAAGCAAACTTTCCAACTCTGAAGCCCTTGCATTTGCCGTATTCAGTCTTTCCATCACGCACGTCTCGTCCGATCACCATTACGTAGTCACATATTCCTTTTTGTGAGAAGCGGTTGAACTGCTTGCTGCTCAACGATTTAGACCAAATTGCCTAATGGTGTCAGTCTCTCCCTCCATGCCCTTACTTCTCCGAAATCTGCTTCAAGTGGTCCAATAAAAACGAGGAGGTTTAAATTAAGTTCTTACTGCGGGATACGGATCCACCAATGCTGCCGATAACCCGTGGTATCGACCTATCTAATGGTAATAAAAATAACCTAATGTGATTTTGGGGTCGTATTGATGTAGTGTACAGGGTACTGGATCTTCATGTCTAAAACTTGGGTTTGATTTTCGCTGTTTGCGAAAACATTTTTCCTGGTGATCCGACCCCAATTTGGGTGCTATTAGGAAACCACTTGAGTACATTACTACGCCCTAAACTTGATGTTAAATTTTAAATCCCTTTGCTCTCTTCCGTTTAGAGCAGGTGAACTCCTGCGACAGGCTTTTCTCCTCTCTTCCTTCTAAACTTCCACTCCTTTTCGAAACTCCTGTTAACTTTCCTTTCTGAAGCGACGGTTCTTGCGTAACCAGCTTAATATAAATTGATGATGATGATAATGGTCAATGGGAATTTAATCCAAGGGTTGGATAACTCCAGCTCTTAATTCTTTTCGGATGATAGCTGATTTTTATGCAACTTTATAATTTTTACTACGCCATTTTTTATTTGGTCTAAGTATTTTATCCCTAGGTCATCCTCTATGAATCATTCCTTTTATTATTCTTTTAACTAAAGTTCTAACCGGCCCGTGGTTTTAGCGTATGTCCTGTCTACCCTTCTTCTCTCTCCCGCATAACATTCCAAATGGACCTTTCCCCTGCTGCTTTTCAATGGCTATACATCTTGTTATGTATCGTATATGTATCCCTATGATCTTCAGAATTTTGGAAATCATTGGAAAAGTTGTCATTAACTAGAATTAATCGAAATAAGTGAATGATTTTAGGCTATTCTGGGTAGTTCTCAGACTACCATTAGGTATACCAAGAGTTTCCTATTTCATAGGAAATATTAGGAGCATCTTAAAAAACCAGCTGTTGTGTGCCATTAAGGGTGGAACCTGTAATGCAGTGTCGTTTTTGTGATGATCTTACTCCAAACTTTTCAATTCTGTCAGTCAAAGACATTTAATTAATCCTTGGATTGGATGGTTTTAACAAATATCGATTAGAAAAATTATTTATTTATTGTAATATTTATGTAAGACGACATCATCTTGAGATGATTTTAATATGATTTAAGTTTTAATGTAATATTTTGCTGCGCGCGTTATTTTTAAGCCTTAAAAAAACACGAAAGTATGCTAGAATACTTATCACAGATGTAGAACCTGTACTTGCTATTCACCAGTATCCTATTGACGGTATCAAGCTTTTGGAAATTGAAGGTCATTCATCAGCGGAAAGTACCAACTTCATTCGTACAAAGTCTTTACACTATTTTCTCGTCATCTCAACCCTAGTGTGGGGAACTCAGAACCTGGATTACCTTCACTTTTAACCCTCAATGCTAATTCCTTTCCCAAGTTCCTTGGTTCTACCTTGCCTCTTTGTCTCTTTGTAACATTGAGCCAACGGCTTTACGTCCCCATTATATGTTTTATTTTCCGATTACTAATATATTAATGTTAAATATCGCTTGGTTTTGGCATACCGTCTATATTTTTCAGAATATTTTCAATAGAACAATTTACTTTGCAATAGACTAAATACTTTATTTATGGATTGTCAACGACATGTTTTCTTTTTTTTCTTTTTGTTAATTGCTCCAATGATAAGTATCAAAGTTTAACAAATGTCTGGCCTAAAGCACTGGGAAATATGTCTACCTTTAAGTGATAGGTTAATTTCGCGCTAATTAAAACTGCAAATACTCCTGCTCTAAATTATTCCTATGCTCATCATGGGTGTTTACTCTAAGATACGTCTCTATAAACGCCATCACTTATAAGAAGGCGTTTCAAAATAACGTTAAAGTGTACGCTAGCGTAAATTTGGCGTTGGATTTGTTTCAAAACTGGTCTTAATTCGTGTTATTTCCGCTTTATCGTATTCCCTTTTGATTTCCTTAACGAGATTTCTCTGGCAGCCATCTCCCCACTTCAACCCAGCCAGCACCTTCGACCTCTTAGGTCTGGCTGCTCCCCTTCTCTTCGCATTTCCTTTTAACCCCTCCCCCCCCCCCATCGCTCCCACCCCCCCCACAACCCCACCCTTCCATCTCTCGGTGCGTACACAATATATTTGCTTCGCAAATTCACTTTGCTTTGTTTTCTCTTCTACTCTTCTTCATACTCTCCCTCTCTACGTCTTTACAAATACGAGAAATTGAACTCGTTTCATCTATTTCATGATGCTCTCTTATGTAAATCCGTGCATCCTGTTATTTGCGTGTTCTCCAGTATATGCTCCTTCGTCTCCGTTGTCATTCGGTGAAAGTAAAATATTTCTCAACAGTTGGCTCTTAAATATAATGCTAGTTTTTCTTCTGAGGGAGATCTTGTGCCGGCAGTATCTTTAACTGCATTGTTCATTCTCCGCCTAAAATTAGTAATTGATAATTATCGGACATTTTCAGCATTTAACACTTTTAAATGAGGTCTGAGTGATTATAGTTTATAATTGACGTAAGTTCGGGTTTGGTTTTAGGATAAAGCCCATTTGAAATACACCCCTAATTTTTCCAGTGAAATTAAAACTTCAGAACAGGTTAAAGCTTTGTCTTTCAGCATATTTACAAATACAATACATTTTAATCGCTTGATATAGCCTAATGGCACAATTTTATGAATTTCCGTTATTTTCATTTTCCTCAATATGCATTCTGTGGAATCTCTTAGGATGTCGTTCGGGTTCATTTAATGAATTTTTTAAGTTTTCGTATCAACGCAATAGGCCATACTCCATAAATATTAGTGATAAATGTTTATTTACCTCTCTTTTTAATCAACAAATATAAAAATTACTTATACTCTTTGTAAACATTTCTTTTTCTAAATGGCCACTTAACTATCGTAATAGGTCATATTTAAATGGTGTCCATTATCTTGTTGTTACTATAGCGTTTGTATGCTGTTGACGTTCGCTTGTCTTAGCTTTGATTCATCCTGTAATTGTACAATGTATGTATAGTTTCATTGTTTTAGGCGATATAAATGGCGTTTAGATGACGAAATCACGATTAGAAACACAGGAGCTGTATGCGCTAGCATCTGTCAGAAACTATCTGTCATCTTTTTTTTATCTTGCTCCAAAGACACTGCATTGAGATTTAGAAATTTTATTTGAAATTAATAAATAGTCTAATGTCCCGTTTCTTTTCCTGGGTAATTCGTTGGAGTTCTGTTTCTGTTTGACCAATATTCCTCCTCGCATTCTCGAGAAGCCACCTAAATCAATTAATCCTTATGGTTGACATCCTCTCTCGTTTTACGAACAATCTGTCATTTCATTGGTTTATATTATCTCCTCTCTTTGCTCATTCATTCGCATACGTTCCCTTGTTTTGTGCCGCTGGGTTAGGATGGAATCATTGGGTTTAATAATCTTGCAGTCTCTGTTTAAGCAGCAGCAGCAGCTCAAGGCAAATAAATGCTTCACGTAGGGATCACTGCTGAGAAGTTGTTGATTTGGAAAGTAATTGAGCTAGCGTCCCCAAAACTCGCAGTAGGGTTTCAACCTGACGTGATTGGAAATGAATACTATTTCCCTGAAGGCTAAAGCTATGAAGTAAGTTGAGTTCTCCTCTGTCAACCACATCACTGCAGTCTTCCGATGTTTTGATGCTAGTTTTAAAAGAAATTTTGAGTGTCTTTTTTCATGGAGGCAATTTTCATCGATCGTTCATGCCTGAAATATTCATTTTTCTTCAGTATTTTTGAAATTGGATCACGATGAACGGGTATCTCTTAGAATTACAGGGTTTAGGAAAAAGGTTTTTCTTAAAAAATTGAAGTATTTTATTTTACTGCGAAACTGCTTTCCAGAAACCTTCTTAAGCCTTGAATGGAGACCGTGACGGATACTTGATAAAAAACTGGAATAACCATAAATTTGATGATATGATTTGTTGATATATTTAATTTGTTGATTTGTTTATGTTTTATATGGAGAAATATTAAACGTGTATAGTACATATGGATCAGACATTTCGCATTAATGTCTCTAATTTGAGCATATTTTGAGAATAAAATTTGGAAAATAAAGAAACATTTGTGAACAGTGTATTGCGGTCGATTCGTTTGGTCTTACAAATAAACTATCAGTACCTCGCTCTCAAAAACATATCGTATTTTCCGGCTAATGGGATTTTCTCTAGCCATGACGACGAAATTCGAGGCCCTGGGGAGAATACACAAGAGCAGAATTGATCGGAAAAATATTTTAAGTATTGCAGGTTTTGTATACGGTAAGTATCGGATTAATTCCTTGAGCAGATATTGAGTACTCAGTGATCTCAATTTCAATGTTTGACCGTTAATGCTGTCCCAAAGGGATACAGGTCGATTCGTAATATCCTTGCTTATTTGATACGTTATACTATTTCCTTGAAAAATTATCCTAGTATTTCCACATTTTAATGTTTTTTCTCGGAATATCTGCTCCTCAAACGTTTGCATAGTTTTAGCATGTTAACTATCGAGCTGAGTTTGATTAGTAGGCATACAATGATGAACCAACGAACCACCCCAGGTGAGATTCTTAAATGTGGGTGAATAATTTTCAAGTACGTCACTGTTGGATTTGAAAAATAATGTTCAGCTATATAGTTCTTGCTAGAATTATGCTGCATATATACGCCATACGTACGCCATTACTTTTTGGGCTAGTCATAATTTTAAGAATTTAAATTTCGGCATTAGACATAGGTAAGATCAGATTTTTTTAAATGTTACTAGTCTTCTGCAACAACTGGGAGGGGAATATCTTTCAGACAGTCGGTTAAAATTTAAACTAAATCTTTAATGTAAAATCTAAGCCAATCTATTTTATGACAACGTCTATAATATTTTACGAAACCCATCATACTACGTGCGGCATACTGGATTATGAAAATAAAATTTAGGAAATAGATTGCTGAATAGACAGGTTTAAAACAAATGTTTTCCCGCGATCGATAAGAGACCATAATAACCGCCAATAAACCTTCAATCTAGGATAGTCGATAGGTAGCGTAGATAATTATTTGATTTGTTCCCAAATGATTGTTTTTAAATCAGCATCCTAGTGCTAGAATATGATTCATATAATTCTTGCATGACTCGTAATTATTTGCGTTTATGTAGTAATAAAATCCATAAATACAAATAGTTTCTGTAGCATGTGTAGCATATACCTGTAGTGCTGCGCATGTTGGTGATAACTCTGACCCTGCCGCACAACCTTGAGTTGGTTCGCAGGGTATTGTGGAGTTGAAGATATTGATTTAGAAAACTGTATTCGAATTATATAATTTCCACCAAACTGCACTATCTTTGCTTTGATTTACTCCTATCACATTCATGAATGACTTTATTTGCTTTAATGTTCTTTAGACTCCTAATATTCCTCCTCTAAAAGATTCTTTCTCTCCACATTCACCCATGGCTTTCTCGTTTTACACTTATCGCCTTCCTCTCACGCCTTTAACTCCACTTTCATAGATATATTAAGTCTACATAGTCAACCTATAGAAGTACATTATTTTCATGGACGTCCATTATCATAGCATGCATTCCGCATTCTTCAATCACCCACTCATTCTTAACCTATCCTTCCTTAATTTTTTAATTCTCTTTAATGTATTTGAGAGAGTAGTACATTACTTTTTATAACCCAATAAAATGCAGGCATTTGAGAAATATTTGTCGTATGGTGATCTGAAAATTTATGGCCATATAAAGGAGAAAAATAAGGTCATGCTTGAGGAAAACTGGAAAATACGGGCCAATACTCTCAAGAAAACCATGAATCTTCTTCTATCTCCTGGAAATGAATTATGCAGAAAGGGTGTTTGTGGAAAACGCATAAGCACATAAAGATCTGTTGTAGGTTTAGCGGTTGCATATTTAGCTGCTCATTAAGCTGTGGAATATGATAAAAGTACAATACTGTTATTTGGTGAAATATTATATGGTATAAAAGGAGTAATAATAATGTTTGTGTATCATTCAATGAGTTTTTTAAATAACTAAATTAATGATAAAAACTAAATAGTAGTTGTTGTCACTAAAATAAACTCTTGAGTGACTTTTTTTGGGTGAGCAGCTCATTCAGCTGTGGAATAAGATAAAAGTATAATACTATTATTTGTTAAAAAAGCAGTTATAATAATTCAATTGTATCATTCAATGTGATTTTAAAATAACTGAATTAATAAAAAAATAAATCTGGTTGTAGTCACTAAAAATAAACTCCTGGGTGATTTCTTGATGGATGGATGTTTTTCGATTTTTTGAATTATGTAAAATGAAGCAGTATGATTCATTCTATGCAATATGATGTCAGTAAACGAGCGTGTCTGAGGTAATATCCTCGACATGGATCGTATCGCCTGTTTTTTCCCGTCCCCTCTTCGGCTGCCCTGTTCATCTTTCTCGTTTGCAGCCACTATCTCCTCTCCAAATATCGTTCTGTGCTCGTTCCCTAAACCGCCGAATCGTTCGTCGGGCCTTCTCGTTATCCCTTGCCGCGGTTGATGGGTTCTTCATCGGCGAAATGGAACACGGTGGGGGTCGGAGGAACAAGATGGGAAGTTGGGGAGAAGGATCTTCGGTCAATGGAGGGGTTTGAGGATCCCAAATAGAATCGTACAATGATATTAAAGTGTGATTGTACGAGTGAATTGGAAGAACTGGCAATCTGGTATCCGGTGGAAGGGATGTTTTAGGTGCTTGTAGGCCATGAAAGGGCTTGACGAAGAGTTTTAAACGTCACGATGAATTAGAGGAAACTATAGATCATAATAGGACTTAGAGGTTTTAAAATGTAATTTTTTCACGCGAAAGTATTTGTCATTGGTGCCCCCCGTACTTCATTTCCCTAGCCAAAGTACTTATGAATATCTAACCATATTGTTTTTAAATAAATGATCTAATGCCGTAAATTATATCCTGGTGTCATTTTCATTATTAATCTGGATGGTTGGCACTGATGTTGAAGGAACCTAATTTTCTCGTCGCGTCTTACAGAGGAGGAAAATTGAAATACAATGCACGCTATGAATTCTTCATTTAGGACTAGCTTTGAAAATTACATCAGAATTTGGGACTGAAATCAGAAAGTTTTGTTTTATTAGCTGAAAAATTTCTCCGAAAAAGCCACGGTAACATTTATCAGCTGCTAATGTTGAATGCCAAGCGTCAAACGATTACTTAAATAACTAATAGGGAAACCCCAGAAGTCGTGGCAAATCAGTTTTTAGTGGAACCCATCACATTGAAAAATGAAGAAAGAACATGTCAAAACACTGCGATTTGAGCCCCTTGAGATTGGGATACTAGGTGAGAAATTGCATCAAATATCGTTTCAAGAATATTGATCGTTTTATTCCAATGTTAGAATATGAGGGTATTACAAATTATTATCCTGTTTTAAATCTGCAGGTCAATAAAAATGAAAAAATCAAAGGAAATGATCTAACATAATGGTTCAACGTTTAGCATTCCCTCGCGTCATCACAGTTGAAAAAATTGAGAGGTTGGATAACTCATTTTCTGAAACCAAGCACCCTTTTTTCTGGTTCCTCTCTTCCCTCTTTGCCATATTTCATGGTTTATAATCTTCCATTCCATGCCATGCGCCTTTTTGGGGCAGCTTGACGGATAATGTCTCTGGAAGTGGACTAAAGAGAGACGGACGAGTTATTCGGGGAGTAGAGCGAGATGATAAAAAAGTAGGAAATGGATATGTGCGGTGCATAAAGGAGGCAGGAAAGGGAAAGAGAACGGATTTAATACATCCAACCAATCCGAGTTTTTCCCCACTCTTCATCCATTCAATTGCGTTACGCGTTCTCCACCGTACGCTTCCCGCAATTCGGTTTGCCGAAAGGATTTATCGTCGCGGATATATTCTTCATTTTCGGATGGATTCAGTGCGGAACGTCTGGGAAATCTATTATTTTTCCCAATTACTTTTTTCCTGGGAACTTGATGGTTTTTTCCAACTTAATTTACTCGCAGATATCGCGACGGATAATTGTAGTTGGGCGGTTATAATGGTTCTTTCTACGGGGCATTGGCTTTGCTCAGTCAGCAGCCAGGTTCTCATTAATTTTCCTGGCACGTCTTTCGTATGACCTGATGGTTTCATGGTATGAATGCTATTATATGCTTACTAGCGCTGTCAACTCTTGCCATGTTAAGATATCCATTTATTCAGTTCTTTTTTGCAAATAATGCGTAGTTTTGAATTATGACAATTTCTTGGAGCTGAATGATATATTATATTATTCCACATCTATTGACTACAATTGACATCCAACGAGGCAGCAATGAAAAAATAACGAGAAAACTAAGCTTAAGTACCGCGAAACTGTAGTTCGTTGCATGTCAATGTCATCGTATGTCGAAACTAAAGTTCCACGAATATTTTGCCTGAGTTTACATCGAATATTTATTTAAAATCTAGGTTGACCAATGTTTTAACTCATGGGATACTTATATTTCACGTACATTAATACTACAAGTGAATCTTAATCGAAATAAATTCATTGATTTCACTTGATACCGACGTCAGTGGTGTATACATGGTATGAAGGCTGTTCTTAAGTTGAAACCAATGCGAAAATATCTTCACTGTGTATTTAATGTCAACAATTCAGTGTCTTTTACGAAATATAGTGAAGAATCCGTTTTTTAGATATTGTTTTGCAGATAAAATGGTTTATGAAATACTCGACCAGCCAATCGTGCAGTTGTAGTCGCTTGCTTAAAGAATAAGGTAAATTTCTTAATTAATAGTTTGAAGTACTTATTATCTGAAACAATTAATGTTAGCGTCATGATGAGAGCTCACTATAGCCACCTGGCAAAGAAACACAGTAATTTATTTTTGACTCAAAGGGGCCAAATATATTTACTTAAAGTACCGGTGGCTTGGAATTAGTAACTGAATCCATTATCCTCTGATATATTGCACACCCTGTAGGGTCTTAATGACCTATGAGATGGCTTAAGAATTTGGGTAGCCTACTATTATATTCTTATCCAATAGTAGCGGGGTTGGAGCGCTTCCTTAAGAAAAAGCTCCTTGGAATGAGGCGCTTGATTAATAAAGATAAATTATGCGACAAACATCTTCAAATTGATTATATATTCATTAGACTGGAAACAAATGTTGGCAAAAATGCCTAAACACTTCATGAAATGAAATTTTAAATGCATCAGTGTTGTTGTATTAAAATATGTTTACACGACATGTTGAAGGGTGTATTACGAAAAATTCACTACCGCAAATTGAAGTAGTAATGTAAATTTCTTAAGCTCTGCGAAGGCTCAAATAGGTTGTTACTTCTAGCACTGGCCTAATAGCCCATTTGTCGCTCATAATATTTGGTAAGACCTACTTTCATATGATTTACTGAGCATCCCCTTAGAATGAAATAATTCGTTTCTGTTAAGACATTCACCTGGGAATGTATATTGTTTTAACAGAATCGATCAAATAATTATATTCATGACTGATTATAGTAGGCTCCATATTGTGTAACTGTTCCATGATAGAAAACAACTAGTAATGTAATTCACTTTGTTTTGAGGTAACGACATGTTTTAGCATATTAAAGTCATTTTAAATGTTGTATCTTTAAGACGGCATGTTTTGAAAAGAGCGGAATTTAAATAGGAGCCCATCGAATTAATGACTGCATTCGTGCTGTAACAGAACTCTTGGGTGCCCAGGAAGCCACCAAGTTGAGGCAGCCAATGCAGGGCGAGGTTCCTCAAAAGGTAAACTACTTGCAACGAAGTCATTAAACGCGGGGCGAACACGGGAAACGTAACGGCCGGGATTGATGGGAACCTCAGTGGCAATTACACCTGAGGTCCCCCCGACCCAATGTTTCCAGCGGCGTAGGTGGAAAACGTTGGCGACCCGATCGAGAATACGTACGGTCGGGAGTGCGCTTCCGAACGTGTTTTGTCTGCATTCGTAAGCTAGAGAGCGGGGCCCCTGCATGTTGTGGGCGAGAGAAACGGTGGCTTTATGTGCCCAGGGATCGAAGGAAGGCTTGCTCGCGGACATGATAGAACATGCGAGATCCTTCCATTTGGATGATTTACACCCGGTGGCTCAACTCCCTTGTGCGGAAATTTTGCTCAGGACCCCTTGCTCAGGACCCCCAGGACCTCGGGATCAGTGCTTGATGAATGAGCCACGTCAGGGCTGTGCCTCGATATTACAACAATGTCAGCATCGCATAAAGATTTGAATACTGTATCACGAAAGATACGATATATTTATAGAACTGATAGAATCAATAAAATAAGAGATATACACTGTCGAACTTACTCATAGAATGAATCGTAACCAACGTGGAAAAAAAACGATTGTTTTGCGTTCCGTTTTTTGTTTCTTAGCCTATACTTGGCTCTGGAGCCGGAAGCTGCCCTTTCCCATACCCTTCTTCCCTTTCCTTTTTTACTATCTATTTTCGCAGCCCTTCCGTACCCTCGGTCATAAGCGAGAGCTTGCATACCGAGGGGAAGGGTGGAGCCCCGCGCGGAAGACCCGTGAAACCACTGTCGAACTGATAGTTACATAAATTCCTTCTTTCCACGAACCATTTGTGATTGAAGCAAAAGCAACGTGACGCTGACATAAGACACATCGTTTACACATAGGTCTTCTAAGGCCTCTCTCCCCTCTTCCCTATTCGTTCCAATTCAACTTCTGGTGTCCAAACAACCCTTGCCACACGCCTCTGCGGTGGATCGCAATATAGTGTGTAGATGTAGAAAAATATCGTACATATTTAAATCACTATGAATGATAACTTATCTCTCATTATATCGGATATAAATAATGGAGATCGAGCTAGGAAAATAATTTAGTATAAAGTGCTATTACAGAATAGTGATGAAGATCAAACAGACGAAGAAGAACTTCAAATATTTGTGGAGGAAATATAATTGATGAAAAATCCAAGAAGTGGACGAAAATGACTAATTGGACACACTATGAGGCATACCAGCCTCCTAAAACAGTGTTGGAAAGTTCCAGGAGTGGAAAAAATACCGAGAAAGGCTATGAATGGAATACATTGGGCAAACTAAGAGTGATATAATAATTTAATTTCATGAAGGTACAAAGCGGCCAGCTGATAGAAGAAAGGAGTTATGAGCTGAAGAAAATTAATCTCTAGATAATCAGCAGCTGATCACGATGATCGCCTACTGAGTTTGTCATATTATATCTTGTCGTATAATCCTGGCTAATATACAAACCTGAATTTACTTCCATTTTTCGTCACTCAACTCTATAACTAATCCAGGGTATAGGATATTCTAAAACTCCTTGTATGGGACGCTACAGGTATGGAATGTTTGCACCGTAATAACATGCAACTAATTGGTTCGCTCCAATCAACACGCTATGATTTAGCATACAGGTAATATCACGTCGCCTTATAGCTCAAGTCATATTGCATTGCGTTACATAATAATAGTTCCGCTCATTTCTCCTAAATTATGCTGTGCATGCGTAACTTACCGCTTAATATCCAATTACGTACAATTTGGCACAAAGTGATATCGCAAATATCGGTGGTACAGTATCAACTGCGAGATCTAACGAGTATCGCACAATGCGGCCGATGCATTAAAATATTGTGCGGGAATAGGCCACGTGTGCCGTCACTTAATCATATTGGTTGTGAAACGCCGACATCCCCTCCAAATGAAAAGTGTCACCCCCCCCCCCCCCCTAACCTAAGGTACCTAGTGACGGGCTCCGCACTTGACTCCCTTAGCGGCAGGGGAGGAGATGCGATCGACCGGTTTGATATCGTCGGCTCCCATCGGATGAATAATACATGCAAGGGCGTGATGCAGGGAGACAAAACGAAGGGTTTAATCACGGGATTCGAACTTTTCATGTCATCTCACGCCATATCCATCATGTTGGGTTGGGAGGTAAAAATTAGTGTAGGTATAAGCCTCTACCTTGGTGATAAAAACAAAACGTCAGCATCAAAATTACCATCAAACCACACAAAACTTAACAATTTCTAACCTTTTGTTAGAACAGTCCATCTGTATGCTAAAAAATGGATTTTATTGTTGAATTTAGAGAAAATGCCACTGGAATTAGAAAAGAAATTACATCTGGAGGGGGAAAAACATGGACAAATAAACGTGTTTTTCGAAGGCGAATGCTCCTTTGGATATAAATGGTCGTGCGGGAATAAGTAGCTGAATAAAATATACGCCAATCGGATGCAGTAAAATAACTTGGCTTTGATTAAACTTTGGACTTATCGTTTGGACACACATAATCGAGAAATTTGTGTTGGTGCATTTAAAGGAGTAGGTAACTAGGTTTTATTCAACGAGCAAGTCCTCCAACGAAAATTGGAAAGGATAAGTGCTACTACATTCAAGTTAAGTCTCATGTTTGATACGTCCCAATAAATTGAGATATAACAGAGAAATACTTGACTAGTGAGCATGATAAAATGCGAGGACGAGTCGCTCTTCTTGTTACATGATTGTTTGAGCGAACAGATATTGTCACTGAGCTATGTGTGGGACAAGTTGGGAGTCGGTGGAGACTTTAAGGTTACAGACAAGGCAAGAGTCTTTTACAGAAAAGAATCTTGTACGAAGGATAAGCAATATTGACAAATAATGAAACATACACTGCCGAACTGATGAATTCAATAATGCCTTTTAATTAATCAATCTTAATCTAATTTAATTACTACAACCGTACTTGTACCTAAATACTATTTCGTCATTTAAATAATAAATAAACACTATTAAGTTAAAAGTATTTAAATGAATCACAAATACTTCGAAAAGGGTTTTCATACATCGAACAAATACATTTTCTTGCAGCAATACGTCACAGATGCTTAAAAAATTACCATATTTGGTGCTTTTTATTCAATTTTAACACAATGTCCAATGAAGAGTTCTACTAATATTTAGCTGTAAAACACATTTTTTCAATTATAGAGAGGCCATAGTTTAGATTATAATGCTAATTGTTTTTGTACTTCATGTAAGTACAGGCATAATATGGACTAAATTCCATTTCCCTGAGGCTCCTAAATGTTATCCCTTCGAGAATCAACAATGAGGTAATAAATTCAATAAATGACGACATTTTGTACTTATATACATATTTTATATATGAAAAGTTACAAGTATAACTACAACGTAAACAGAGCAAGACCCTTTTCCATGAAAACATCTCAAATTTTATATAATTCTCTTCCCTATCCCCTGAATTCATCATTACTTGTGCTGTTACCCATCCTACCAAACTCACTTGCGTTAAATCGGTAGTTATCACGTAATTGCAGATCTTTCTACACCTCCGCTTCCATTCCTCAGTATTCCCCTCTCTGATATTCCCTCCCTCGTTGCCCATGTGCTCGCCAATTGCGGCAAGCACGCAAACGACGGCAAACGAACCGTTCCGATAGGGACAGAATTGGCGATCGTAAATGCTTAATGTTTTTTCGAGGGCTCGTGCTGTTCGGAGCACGTCCTCCATTAGCCATGAATCAAGTAAAGTACGAGGGGGAAATAGAGAATGGCATTTTGGTCGGTGGAGTAAAAAATACAAGCCTCTGGGGCATAAAATTGAGTGTTCAAGTATGAATCCTTTTTTCATGCCGCTGGAGATAATGCTCTTTTAATTCGTCTGCGTCCTCATAGTTTTCTCTTTTTTCTGAAACTTCTGTTGGAACTTTGTTTAACTTCCTCTGCCCCGACCACAGCACCTTCTTATATCACGTTGCGTTGTCGGAGAGTTTTACGTCTGCGTTCGTAATTGCTACCTGGAGAAAGATATCAGTGTTACATATTTGAAGCTAATTTATGATACCGTCCGAGGAATACGATAATCAACGGATTTGTCAGGCCTTATTTCACGCTGGAATTCCTCCTTTTCGGAACCCAATACTTCCAGTAATATTGATTTAATGATAAGAAACTAAAATAATTAAACTTAAAAAAGAATAAATTTTCCTGCCTCTTACAAGGAGTTGACTTCGGGGAATTTGACCATTGCCCAGTATTTTGGGTAAATATCTCTAACATATATGGATATTTTGCAATAGCATTCCAAGCGAAAATCTTTTAAAGAAATTTATTTCATGTCTTGTTACTCCGTTCTCTTGGACTACAACCTTGTCGTGGTGGAAGGGCTTGCGTACTCCGATGACCCCTAGAGCTGCACTGGCGGGAGCAATGCTCCTGGTAGGGTCACTCATGCCAGATTGGTCGAAGGTAAGGAGACAGACGAATGGTAGTCCCCGTAGCGTCTGTACCTCAGTGAGGTGGCTGCAAAAGGCGTCTGACCCCATTGGGGCGGCTTCTGAGGTGATGGTGTCACGTAAAAAGCACTATTGAGTAAGGCCACGGAATGCCTTATCTCAACTAAATCAAAAACCTTGAAATTATGGACATTTCTCAAATGATAATGAATCCTGGCAACTACGGGACTCAGCCCAAAGGGCCAGGCGTGGTTCCCAGCAGCGGTGGGAGCAAGGCCCCTGCAGTCGTCATCACACGAAATCCTTGCTCAGACGTAGTAGCAGCAGAGGAAAAGAAGATAAAGATGAGGAACGAAACCATCAGAATAGGCAAGCGGAATGTTAGGACTATTCTGAGGGCGGGATGACTATGCTGAGGGATTTGCATGTGATCAAGCATTGGTTAGTCAGTCTGCCAAGGGGTTACAGTCAATGGTGAATGCATTAGAGGTGCAGTGCGAAAGGTATGAGATGAAGATCAATCACAAGAAAACGAAAGCAATGAGATTTTCTAGAAGTAAGAAGGCGGGGCTGAGTATAAGGGTGGGAGGGCAGAAGATAGAGCAGGTCGAGCAGTTTACGTAACTGGGTAGTATTTTTGAGGAGAATGGGTTTAGTGATAAGGACATCAGATGCAGAATTGCGCTAGCTAAAGAAGCATTTTTGAAGAGGAAGGGAATTGATGAGGAGGGGTCTGAGACGAGACATAAAGATTAGGATGGTGAAAACTTAAATATGGGGCGTAGCGCTATATGGGTCGGAAACTTGGCCATTGCGAAGGGAGGATGTGCGTAGACTTGAGGCGTTTAAGATGTGGGTTTGGAGAAGGATGGAGAAGGTTAGCTGGATGGCGAGAAAGACGAACGTGGAGGTATTGGATATAGTCAGAAAGGAGAGGAAGCTTGTGGCAGAGGTTGGGAGAAGGCAGAAGAGATGGATGGAGTTTTTGAGAGGAGAGGGCATGTTGAAAAGAGTAATAGAGGGGAGAATATTGGGGAAGCGTGGAAGAGGATAGGAATTCTGGACGAAATAAGAGGAGTTAGAAGATATGAAGAATTGAAGAGGGATCTAATAACGGGCCATCCATAATAGGGAAAGCGAGACAATGTCCATGAGGTTGGGATGCAGAATGGTGACTGTCCAAGAACCTACCAGTCAGCTGGTAGAACACTTGAATGAAAAAACTGTCTTGTTACTCTCGGCTTCTGGCTAATAGACGAAAGTAATATTTATTTTAGATCTATGATATATAATAGAAATTGCTTGAGGAGACATACCACGTTTGTATGTTATACAATGCCTGGCAGATATATGTCTGCTTTATAACGCTATCAGGAATGAACTAGGGGTGATTTTTCCGTCAGAGCAGGTCTAAATTTTTTAACACTAGAACCCCGGAACCGGTCATTTTGACCGGTTTTGAAAATCATATCGCTTCAGTTGCCATTGTATACAATGTAGTTTGCTTAAATTTTGTGAATTTTATTTTTTTAGTTGGTTGTCTTAGATCCCTTAGTATGAACTATAAAACCCTTATCATTTACGAGGAATACATCTTACTACCTTCAACCCCGGAACCGGTCATTTTGACCGGTACCTATTCCTACTCACATATGCCATCTTTGGTTCTATGAATTTTTGTACTTTAGTTTCCCATTGTAAAAATAAACTCCAGTACTGTGAATAGGCATATAATTTTGGGCTACTTTGCTCTTGAACTGGTATAAAATTAGGCAATTAAATAATTAACTCGAAGAATGCCAACATTTAGGAGCCTCACAACTTATATTTAGAATGTAATGATGCCAGAGTATAGTGGTCATCCTTCGTTGCCAAGTGTGTACTTTATTGCATTGTCTGGCGAATGTTTCAATTGGGATATTTCCTTGGGAGGTTTTGGACAAAGCTTTCATGATTCTTATCCCTTTTGTGATGACGACGCAGTTGACGGGGTAAGTGCATCAATTACCACACAAGGAAGCATTTTCTATTTATTTACATATATTATGCATTATTTTGCAAGTAGAAAAGCACAAACTTTTACTAGAATAGCATTGCACTTCTCTCAATGGCTCTTATGCGAGGACGTGAGTCGACGGGGAGGAGCCGTTGTCGTGTTGCGGTCGGTCAGATTGGAGAGTGCGGGAGTGCTTCTACTAGACCAGGGGTCTCCAAACTACGGCCCGCGGGCCCGATGCGGCCCACGAGGCTCTCTCATCCGGCCCGTGGAGACCTTTTTGTCTACGGAAAAAAATTAAGGAAATTTACGTGTATCCCGCCATGATCAGCCGCCGCATACGTGGACGCTATGTTTTAACCGAATTAAAATAGAGGCGCGCAGTAGTGTGTTATGTTTTCCAACCGATCACTACATTGCAAAACCTTCTTTGCTGCTTACTATTTCTACTTCCGTTCACAGATAATGATATGATATAGCGTCATCTAGTGGCGGTGTTTTTAAATGGTTTGCTGCTTATTCAAGACTTGGTTATTTTGATCGCAGTTTGCCAGTTGCGGTTGACTGGTGTGATGAGGAGGTGTTGGTGTCAGTTAGCAGTGTCTGATTGCGTAACATGTTGCACTCTATTTTATTTAGTGATAATTACCTTCGCGTAATTACTTATCAGTGGGTTGAAAGTATCAGGAATGTCGTTAGTTTAGTAAGAACTTTTCGAATATTTTGAAGAGGAAACATTAAAAGCAATAATCTCTCTCTGCCATAAGTGGATGAATTTGCACACTATATTCAGGTTAACTTAAACAATAATCTCTTTTAACCTTTCAGGTTAAGAGAGATTATTGTGCATGCATTTTTGCATCCTTGCATGTATTTTTTAATCCTTGTGATTAATACCCCTAAGTTCAGTCTTGTCTTATTCGACGGATAGGGTAATTCCACATTTAGAACTTTCAACATTGTTTGAATAAGTAACAATAAACCTCAAAATATCTTCACTTTTCTTGATTTAAATCTAAGTTATTTGGATGGAAAGTCAGGTTCCCGCTCTTCAATTGTTTGAAGTATTAAATATGTGGACTTAAATCTTTTTAAATTGATAGTTTTCATATTTTCCAGTATGTAACTTACGTACTCGTCAAATTAATTGGAAAAGCAATCGGTTCAACATTATAAATTGTTGGTCTTGAATATACATCAGGAAAAACAAACACTACGGAAAATAGCACCGGAAAAACATGGTGGGTAATGGGTATTTAAAAAATGTTCTTACTTCTATCGACCTACTTATCTAAAAGTGACCTCAATTTTAGCAAAGGGAACGTGAAAATTTACGTACCCACCATCGTGATTCTGTTACAATGATTTATGTTTCTCCCCAGTTGACCCCCCAATGATGAAGATGGTAGCTATAATGGAATGTATATAAAGGAGCGAGCCAATTTAGAAAGAATGGTGAGGTTGTGAAGGAGGATGGAGGAATGCTGACGCAGCCCTCAGACGGAGGAGAGAGCCTGCGCCTTTCGGAAATTAACAAGGTTTGGTTTCACGGAAGATGTATTAAGACGAGGTAGGAGAAAGGGAGTGGCATTCCAACACAAATATTAGCGCTCACCCGCAAGTAAGAGATCGGATGATCATTCCTTGTGTTTGATCTTGGAAGCCCCTTGAAAGAAACGTAGCGTTTTTTCGTGTTCTTAGAGGTGGGGTTTTATTCCTTACATTTTTGGAGTTGAATGCCCGGTGGTTTCTCTGAGGATGAGGTTAATGGGTTGGTTGGCTGGGTTGATGGCTTGGTAAACCCTGGCCCTTGCGTTAGCTGTGTCATTACAATCTAAAATGTTTGCTCTTTGAAAATATTTCCAGGATTAGTATCTGCTGAAATGTGATGTATAATTAGAACTATTAAAACCACGATTCATTCACGAAGTCATTATCTAAATAAGTATGTAAAATGAACTCTATCGTGTATAATCGCTATAATATCGCATTCCGATTTCAATTACATTCGTTTCGTGGCCATAGACAGTATTTCCTCGTCCTTACGTGCACTATGGATGCAGTTATATGTAATTGCGTACGTTCTTGTCTATTTGTTATTTTTTAGGGCATTCTGCTTTGCCCTAAGGGAGAGCAATGAAATAGCATCCCTGTTTACATTTCTCTTTATCAAACCATTCAAGCATTACAAGCTTACGAAAACGCTCGGATATTATAATGCAAGTACATTCCAACCATTAATATTTGGGAAAATATAGTAAACGCGTTCCTATTTAGTTTAAATAATCACTTAAAAAAGCTCGCATTTAAAAAAAATGAGTTAGAACTAAAATCACACGCATCTTACATTTATTGAATAATTATCATAAAAGAGTATAATTGTTAAAACGCGGCTTCATTATATGCTCTCTTAGCTGTTGGAGATACTAGTATTCATTCCTTCGAAGTTTTTGGTACCAAAACAAAACAAGAAAACTGATTTCGTGTTTGTGGTGTTCATTCTGCATGTGTGGTAACATATAGTAGCACTGCGGTAGGTATGATTATTGAATTTAATTTTTTTTTAAGATTTTGGAGATTATGGAAACTACTCGGTAAAAACTTTCGAGAGTACAGTGATATTTCAATGCATTAACATTTTCCGCAGTGTCTAATGACAACAAAGTTCTTGTCGGTCATACGTTACAGTAAAGGCTTCTCATCCCGAGGATCCTGGTTTGAATCCAAGGATATTGGAGATTTTTCTTTACCCGTCAAAGCTTGTCGCTAAGTACAGGTGAATGCCGACGCTAGGTTTTTTTTCAGCCTTTCTTCTTTCTTCCTTAAATAGTTCTATCCTTAGCCATCTGAATCACCAATTCATATTGGCGCTATGACCTCAAGATGTTAGTCACCTTCCCAAATAATTGTCCAATAATACCGTACGAGAGAAAGCCGAAGTTGTTGGAGTTGATGAATACTACGTAGGGAAAAGCTATTAAAAGGTCGTCACAAGAAAGGTGACATTCCAGCGCATATCCCCACATGCATTTTTCCCCACGGGCTAACGACCGTGACCATAGACCATAGCGCCCGTGCATTGGTTGAATATGCCGCTAGAAGATGTAGATGAAGGGTATGAAAGGGCTGTGTGTGACGTTGAGAGTTAAAAGTGAATTACGAGCACCGCTCGGCAGAGTAACGAGAGATTACGAGCCGCAATAAAATGAATGGAAGGGTTGACTCTGGAATAAGTGTAGGATTGAATGATTTATGTCGCTCTTGGCCAACCTTTATTCCATGCAAACCATTTCCCAGGTCCGCTCGCATGTCAAGAGCCTTTCCGGGGAAAATAGCTGACACAGTTACTCATATTTTAAGTCCCGCACAACGGCTGCTGCTTTTTTATCTGAATACATTTTCAGAATCCATGATTATAGTTTAGTATCCTAATTAAAGTGGAAGTGGGGGAGTAATATATGCTGTCACATGTCTGTTTTTGCTTGAAACAAAAGTCGAAAATATTTTATTCTGTAAAAATATTGTGATTGCTAGATTAAATGTCTAGATGCCCCTGAGAATTTTATGCTATGCTTGTCATTGGTTGTGTACAAGATTTCTTACTTTTATGGTCTCTCACCTTTGAAATGTTTGATTTTATTTGCTTACCCTCTTGTTTTCATTTTAATGTGTTTCTTTCATTGCTAACTTAATGTGCTGGTCTACTAGAATTAGTCATTTCCTCTTAATTAAACTAAACTTCCCATTCCAAACAAATCGCTAATAAAAATGCGTCGACCATCATTCCAATTTTAGACTGAATAGCAGGTTTTTGAAAACTAATGTCTATAATTTTTGGAGCAAATCTGAGTCTTCTATATGGTTTCCTTTGCAATTATCTGTTTCTGTATATTATGAATCTTATGCTTATGAATTATATCTCGCATTTAAGGAGTTTCACGGAATAGGTCAAGAAACTTGGGAAAACTCGAAGGCAGGCAGTCTCTCTTAATATTTGTATCTTTTTCCTATTTTAAAACATTCAAAATTCGTTGAATTTATATATCCTTATTAATTACTCATTATTCATCCCTATATCGCCCCTTTCCATATATTGCTGCATTTAAGTACGTCCTTTTGGACACAATAAACGAGGCCGTTTCTTGTATTGGCTTTCTGAATGCCTACCATCATCCTATTTATTCATCAATAATTCTTCCCTCTTCTTATATAAATTGAACCATTCCGCTCCACGCTACAGATTGGAGTTAAAAAAGGCCTTTTCCGTAATGCATTTTCTGGAACTTTCCCGCCATCAAGTACGCGAGTACCGATGACGTTAATTTCATACAAGTCAGTATTATGGTACTGAATTTCAAAATGAGCTCTAACATCCGATATCGAAGAATTTCCGAGCAAAAATTCATCAAGCACTCAATTAACGCCTCAAACATTTATTCCTCTTCACATCGCGGAAAACTACGCGATGCGTCGACTCACGGTAGAGCGAGTCATGGCGCGATGAAAAAGGAAGAAGAAGCTGAGATATCGTCCAAATTACCTACCTCTCGCATTTAAGGAGTTTCGCAGAAGAGGTCAAGAAACTTGGGAAAATTCGAAGGCAGGCAGTCGCTCATCGGGAGTTTCAAGCGGAGAGGGAGGGGTGCAACTGTGGGTGAAGGAGAGCGTGAAGTGTTGAAAACAGAAAAGAAAATATTCCCCGAGTGCGGAAATGGATAAGGTCCACTCTCATGCGTGGTTGAGAGCCACGGGTGCGTGCTCGCAAGGAACACTCGGATGTGAAAATAATCCAGGAACGAGAAATGCACTCCTGGCTGAACTCATGTGGCGAGGATGTGAAATGATGTTAGGAAATGCGCTCTCGGGGTTAAGAGATTAGTGGGATAAAAAAAAAACTTGGGTGAACTCGGTGCCGGATTTTCCGATACTACTCGATACCGATAATATACTCTCCGATACTGCCCGTGAGGTACTCTTAATGAGGAAATACTTATCTTTCAGTAAGAATAAGTATTATATATAACTTTTTGGCACGAGCAGAAATATTTTCTTCGGGCTCTTATAAAAAAAGCATTGAGGGTCCATGTATTGGCTCAATGATTACGCTTAAGTTATCAGAATATTTGTTAATCACTGTGCTCTGTTCATTGCTGTGTCTGTGATAAAATTAAAGAATATAACTGACAATCAAATGTAAAATTAAGCTGTTTATAAAACTGCAAATTAATATTTAAAACGATTGCTGCGTATTTAAGAATAAAACATCAGAAAGGGGTTCAATTGTGTTATGGATAAAAAAATATAACAAAAAGTTGATGGTAAAAAAATAACCCCACTCACTGATGGAAATATTGGCTGCATTTCAAGTATACCTAACTATGAAAAGACTTTTCAGAAAAATCTAATCAATAAACGGTTTTATTTTTCATGTGTCAACCTTAATCGACTATCATGCTACATAACAGCTAGCTACCAAAGATCTTCCGCAAATCAAAATATGGATCAGGAATCTTGGCTGGCGTAGTGATTTGCGCTATGGTCTGGAAAGACTAAAATTCTTCGTTTTTTTCTACAATTGTAACCTTGGGAAAATATCAGATTTTTAAATACTCCGAATCACTTGAAAAGTTCTGAAGAGGGAGATGTGATCTTGCCAACCCTCAAAATACCCAGATCGGTTGGAGCAGGAAGATTTTATAGAAAGACCAAAATGGATTATGCGATTTCAACAAATTTACTGGTGTGCTCTCGAGAAGATAACCGTCCGTAAAAATTATTAATATTTAATACCATTTTTATTCTTTGGATAAAGAGAATATTTTTTCTCAAAATTTGAGGGTATATAATTTTTCTAACCCTGAATTGAAGTAGCAAAAACGACGTGAGTGCAAAATGTAAGGGGTGACAAGAAAGAGGAGACACGGCGGTAAGCCGGGCAGTTATGTTCGAAAAAGAAAATAATGCTAGAATTTTGGTCCAACGTTGAAGTGATAGTAATGGAAAGAGGAATTATGAGTGTGATAATATATAGAGCATAAAAATATGTTAATGAGACTTCTTGTGTCTGTGAAATGAAGTCACCTTAAAAAAATAAAAAGTTTGACAGAAATCCCAGGTCATCGCTGAAAAGGTTTAAAAAATACTTAAACTCGTACATTTCCTAAAATATACTTCGCAATGAGTCCCTTATATTACTGATAGAGCTCGTATTGTAATATTTGAATACATAGATTTATGTCCTGAGAGTCGTTTAAAGAATGAAAAATAGATATATTCCTTCGATATATTTTAATGATCGCTAAAAGTTAGGAAGACAGTTTGCCTACGTAGATATCACATAAAATAATTTTTTTTACTGATAGTTGTATTGATAACTTAATGCATCAAATGACTTCGACCGATTAATCCTGAGTAGTTACTGATTTGGTGGAACATATCATGATTTCTTCGAAAGAATCTATGAGCTTTGAGTGGTAAATTTTTGTAGATAATATATTAGCATCGGAGCATTCTCTTTTGTATAAGGCCACCTTATGGTTAATCAAAAAATTGCTAATTATTGTAATTAGAGGTGCAATTGCATTAACATGCATAAAATGTTTAGTTTTTACACGTATGCATGTATTACGTATTTGGATGGAAAATTTTGAATCAAACATGAGATGAGTTGATGTGAATTGTTTTTACCATACTTAAAAAGCTACATAAAGATGCCGCTAATTTGGCTTACTTTCGAGTATCCCGAATACCCAGTATGTGGCAGTCTATGTTCATATGATAGCCGTTACGTTTCCCTATTTGTGGTAGGAAAAGAGCAATTTGAAAGATTATGCATTCTTTTTTCTGGTCTATAGTTACGATCTAATCGACCACAGTGTGCTTTGCTTCAAAATATTTTAATATTGTCAAAAATATTGCTTCTAGCAGACGTAGCAGCGTATACGCAAAATACCATGCAAGACACCTATATATGGTGTTCGGCGCGAGGTGATTCCACACCAGGAACGCAACACTCGTCCAAGCTCATGTTCGAACCCCTCCCGCTACTCTGGCCATAAAACGTGAACTAAACAGCAGCCAGGAGGACAATGCACAGCCAAACCAGGAGGCAGGTTCCATGTTAGCAACATTCAGTACAAGGGTAAAGGCACTATCACTTGTTAGCACTGCCATTTATACTTATTCATCATACTACGCTATACTAGCGATTAACACAGAAAATAATCGTGGCGGGTATCTCACGTGGGGAGATGTGCTAATGCTAAGGGCACTACCCCATATCTTCGAGTAAGGGTAACCAATTTCTCTCTTCTGTTGTAAAAGATAGGCGTACAATCGAAATTTCAGGTTATTGCTCCTGCAAACATGTCATTTGCCGATTGGTGATCTGTCACAGTATGAGAGGGACATCCTACTGGCACTGGTTGTTGTGATGAAAAATAAAACAAAATTATCTTCCCTTGAAAGTCCCATTCCTTCGATAACTAGATGGAGAGGAGGGATAAAAACCAGTGACAGGGATAATGGGAAGAATTGATGGAAGTTTTTTGGCTCACGTAACGTAGTGGAAGCGATGGAGTGGATGAAAGAAGGCGTGGGAAAGGGACACGTTGAGGAACGCGACGTTAGCATTCGTTAGCCAGGGGTTTGTTTTGAGCGGAGGTAGGGTACAGGCTGCGAGGTGGTGTGGAAGGGGTGTGGGTTGATGGGATGAACAGGGAGGGTCGTAGGCCTTAGGGTCGTCCATTACGCATACGGTTTCACTCAGCGGAATGAAAAGGAATTGACAGCCGTGGCGAGCATGTCGAAACAGAGGAAGAAGTTGAAGTATGGCAAGACTAAATGGGAAGAATTGAAAATATTTCGGGGTTGGTGGGTATGTGTAAGCCTGTCAGTAGTGCTTTAATGTAACTACCTAACTCTTTATTAATTAAGTCATTCTTTAATGAAAGTGTTTTTTTCGAGTAGTTGATGGACACTAAGTTTTTCACAATTATGTTAGGTAAAAAAATGTAGGTAAATACTTCTAAACCAATGTAAGTAACTTTATTTGGGACATTATAAGAGGACAATAACAGTATATTTACTTGATAAAGTGTTTTTAATGTACACATTTTATGGTTAAATAGTAAACTGATAATTAATACGATAATCTTGTAGCATTGATTAAGTATTTGATAAATCAGTCTAAATAATACCTAAAGGTATATTTTTAGGGATTAATCCAAAGGAAGCCAAAAATAAAGGTTACCTTTGAGGTTCCAATATTTAAATAAACATTTATTTCATATTAATTTCTGTAATATCATCAGGTATGATTGTGTTTTTCTTACCACATGAAAGTTTTTGGATCGAATAATTGTTATAAAGTGCTTAAATTTTGTAATGGCTAATATTTGGCCCTCTTATGATCCAGGATGCAAATGAAAAAATGTTTGCGTCTTTAACGGTCAAGAAATACTAGCGTCTGCCATAAATTAGTTTCCAAAGGACGCGCTATTCCAATTCTTCAAGCTAAATTGAATGATTTTCACATTAGGTAAAGCCATTTTTAGGAAGCTACTGCCTGCGTAATTCAGTTGCTTCAGAGTTAAGCATCGAAATACCAATAAAATAACGATCCATTGATGGGAGTAAGAAGGCAACTGAAATCGCTGATCTGCTTGAACTTATTACAAGTTTAATGCCAAAAAATAGAGTGATTGAGCTTTTTCAAGGACAAATTTCATCCTCTTTTTATGCTTTATTTTACCTACCCTCCTGAGCATATATATATCATGTTTACCTAATGATTGGCTATGAAGTGTAGACAATCAAAGGTGCTAAGCAAAGGGTGGAAAGGGTGGAGGTGATGGAAATGTGATGTTAACGGACATTGACAAAGATCAAGTGAAAGGAAAGAATCGCTTCTGAGTTATTCCGAGAGTAAAAGAAAAACACTCAGCAGTGAAAACGTATTGGTCGCATACTACAAAATTACAGCCTTTTGAAAATAGTACTGTAGCTAGAATGAATAGGAACGAATTTTCGAGGAAGACTGAAGATAGAATACATGGAATAGATTATGTGGGCCCTTAAAATGAAGAATTATGGAGTGAAGCTGTTAGCTAAGAGGAGAGTGGAGTAATGTGCTGCACAGCGAACCATTTCTGGGATTGATGACTCCGAATGATGAATCTCCAGATGTTTGATACATTTAACATTTTGTATAAAACTAAATTTCAACTGTGTAACTACAAGACACTACGTCTACGCACGTCATGACATCGCACCTAGTATTAATAAACCAATGATGCAAATTCGTAAGCAGTGTTAAGGTTTCTGCTACCTTTGTATTAGAGAAAAAACTGTTTTTTTTTATATTTGATCACGGGATCGGACGAAATAAAAGTTGATAGAAATATTTCCTGGAAAAGGAGTATACAGGAAGCGCAAAAGGGGTCTTTGAGAAGTTTACCCCCAAGGGTAGTTTCAATTATATTTTTTTCCCTCAAACAGATCTCGTGGGGATGGAGCGAGGGCGTTTGGGGTTTGATCAGCGATTTTATTTTTAACAGCCGGGCCGAGGGTGCAACGGAAGTATTTTTTTATTTAGTTAGCTGGGGTGGCGTGTATGTACGCGAGGGGTGAGTTTGCGGCAGGGGTTGGTCTTGGTGTTGTTTGACGGGAGGCTGGGTGATGATTCAGCTTGGGGGGCCTTTCGTAGGATGGGTAAGTTCTCTTGACGTGAGGGATTGTTGCGGGGTAACTCGGGGAGACGGTGGAAAATTGTCCGCAGGGAAAGAGGGGGTGGAGATGTACGTACTGTTGCCGAAAATAGTGAATGCGGATGGGAAAAAATTGGGGAGACGGGAATGTTATCTTTATGCCCAAGATCTCTGATTTGTTTTCGTGCGGTGAGGGAGAAGAGAGGAGAGGAGGCCTTGGAAAGAAAAAACCAATTTTCATTCGCAGAGGCGAATCCATGTGTTTTAAATACGCCGAGGTATTTTTTCTGAAAGCGTCGGCGTAATTGCGGAACTTGATAGATTCAAAATTTGTAATAATAATGAGTTTGTTGACTTATAATTGGCGGCGGGCCCTGCGGTGTGTTTGGTTTCTCTATTCGTGAGTATGAATAATTTGTCCTCTACTATTTTTTAACCTCAAGCCTAGGCGTGCATAATTTTATGAGTGACCGTCCGTTCATTCCTTAGTTTCAACTTAATTGGACTCAGTTTATGGAAAATTTTAGCTTTACATGAGAGTTTCTTCTCTGAGTAAACACATTTTAAATGCAGCTGTTCAGTGAGACCTGAAACCAAGAATTGATAATCATTCTTCCTCGATTTCTATCGCCACAAAAACTCGCCCAGTTGTCGTAGTCGGAAGTCTGCACTACTGTGGGAAACTTCGTGAGAGCGTCATTAGTCGTGATCCATTTTTTGTTCAACAAAATAGAAAATTAATTCCGCACGATGAAGTAGTTTTCGAATTGCGCAGGAATTTCAAAATATGTTCACTGCCATAAAAAACGACCTCAAGCTATTCCGTCGTCTGGAAATGGCTCATTGATTAGTTTTCTTTGGTGTAAGAAGGTATGGCTTATACCCTTGTTCTCTTTAGAGATAAATATAACTTGAATACTCTTGAAGTGAATATTAAGCCCTTAGTTCATATGTGCTCATCCATTACTAGAAATGACTCGGAATTTCATATTTTTAAAGTAGAAAATTTGTTGAGATTGTTTGATAAGTCTCAAATATGAAATATGTGCTCAAATATTCAGTACACTTATCTATTTCACCATGTTAAAAAAGTGTCATTAGAAAACGTAGACATCGAGTCAACAGAATATTACAACATTTGTTCGGTTGTTTTTTCTTTTTGCAACAATGTGATAAGTTACGTTACTTTTCTTCAGTAGTATGATATCCGCATTTTTATGTGATTTGGCATTTTTTTAAATGTATTAATATATCACTTACTCTTTTGTTTAGTTTAAAAAATTTGATTTACGAGAAAACTTTTCTTTATTGCCAATATTTTAATGAGTACTTTACGTAATCTTTTCCAATATTGTTTATGTCTACGTGCTCCTTTCGTATTGTTATCTTGGTTCGTAAGCATGATGTATAGTCGGTCCAGTTTTTCGTTAAATTGTTCCTTTTAATAGTTCGAATATTATAATATATATTATGTATTCACCCTGTTTTGTAAATTATTGAATTTATGAAGATGAATGAGGTGAAATCGTCTACTTTTTAATGACATCAAATTTCAAAAAACCTTGAAGCATTTTTCAACTGGTATTGCAATTAGGTGGCTATAATTGGATTTTTCACGATGTTACTGAGTTATTCATATTTTAATTCGCCTTACTAGCATATGTTGAATTTGTTTATTATTAATACGATAAATAATTAATTTTGCCATTTGAAGTACCCACTCATTCGGGTGTAATTTCTCCATAGCTACGTTTATTTCCTCTCATATTCCTAAATGTTTTCCAAGGATATATTTCCTTCTCCGCAATTCTTTGGAGTATGTTTTATAAACGCTTGCCATCTTGAGAAAATATATGTAATTTCAAGCGGTCACAATTTATTATTTCACGATATAGCAAAATCGTCATCCGTAAATTTATTCGTCTAAATTATTTTGTGGTACAGTCCTTTAATAATGTAAATTATAACCTTTTGGTAACCTTGTTTCTATTCCTCAGCCTTTCTTAATTACTTTCTAATGACTTGAGTTTCCTCTCTTGTTTCTTGTAGGTTGTCTGAGGAAATTTTTCCTTCACGGCCATTGACAAATAACTGCAACAGCGGTATCGGCTTTCTCCCGTGCCAACCCCTAGGTGACTCAACTGCCGTCTGGAGGCACCGTGAGGAATCTCGACGGTGAAAATGACCCTTAGTCGACGTCTCTGGTGAGTAAATTATTGTCCATTTCCATCTCAGAGCTGCTCCGCCATCCGTGAAACCCTTGCCTGCCGCCTTCCTCTTTTCATCCCCGCTCTACGGAAGTGGTTTTCCTTTCGAGATTTTTTGAGCACTCTTCCGAATGCTTTCAAGAGGGTCTTTTTCTCATTCCCTGCGACCCTCTCTCAAGGTGGCCTCTGGGAAGTGCCTACTTTCTCTTGGAAACGTTAATAGCTAACGATCCCCCGCTCGAGGGGACTTAGTGCTGGCTCCTGCAAAGCGAAGGCGACCGTGAGTCAGCGTCTACAATGTCCTGGAGTGCTTTTTAAGGCATGTACCGCAAGTCGTGACGTTGGATGCTGTGAAATATTGTGATTTCACGGAGATCATTATCTTAGCATCTACAGCCTTCCGGAATGTCTTCAGCGCTAATGGATTTGTGATTTATTTGAAACTCACATATAATACTTGACTTGTATATATCCCTCAAAACACATTCATTCATGTTGATCATTCTTTATGCTAAAAATTTTAGCTACAATTTACATTTATTTTCGTTTACAACCACTTTTCCTTGAGCACTAAAAGTAGCACACTATTAAAAATTTACTAGTTTTTTTCAGCATGTTTTTGTTTATTTTTAATAAAACTCATAATAGCTAAGTTAATGAGGTAGGTGAGGTTCATGGAGATCATTTTAAGGAGTATTAATTTTAATATTTTAATATTACATATAGTATTTGTTAGACTATGCATATCGTGTAAGTAATAGCTCCTTCAGTTAGGTGTTCTCCGTAAAATGTGATTGAAATTCCACATAAAAGCAGCTACGGTTATCATATTTTTATATTTCAATTTTCTAGTATAAGTATTTCTCTCATAATTTATTGTTGCTGAAAAATTTATAGCGTAAATATCTTCTCTGGATATATGTTGAGGCCAATCCATAGTTGCTATGTTTAGCATACATATTTATGCTTAGGTGATACGGGACTTCGATATCTTTGTTACATTCTATAACTGAGAAAAAAATGTTTTGGATGATTCCTGCTGAATGATAGCAAATGACCTGTTTTGGATAGTTACTTTATTACATTTTCAGATGCCATTCTGTATAGAACTTGAGCCCCAGATTTTGTCGTTTAACGATTACCTATCAGGAGGAAAAATTGGTGATGCATACAACTTATCTATCATTTGTACTTACTTATGACGCTAAATGGATTATGCTGAGTTAGAAATAATCTTCAGCCTTCACCAAAGACGACTTGGCTCATGCATATTCCGATGATGGACGCAAGAAGGACTGCTTTAGTGTTTCAAACCGAAATCTAGGACCTGACTCAGCATGGACTCAACCTCGACAACGTCACGATAGTGACGTCACAGTCTCGAAAAATCTCAAAATTTAACTGACATTTTTCAATTATTCGAGGCAGTGACGTCAAACTTACTATTTAATATTATATTAACGTTATTATCGAGGCTTAATAAACACGAGGCCTTCCACAAAAAACGCTATATATTTCCATTTACGGTATTTAAAACAGATTTTCAGAATTGTAATCAATTATGAAAAACCTCTAATTCAATATTTCAATTAAAATCTATTTTAAAATAATTCTTTGCTCTCTTGTATTTCGTTCCTGGAAATACAAGTTGTTTCGATTACTCATGCCCCGAAATATTCCGTCTCAATGAAAAGAAAACTCTCCACTTCTCGGAAGTATAAAAAAGAAACAAAATTTATTTCCTGGGTAAGCACTAATGAAACCAGGAAAAGAAGTGGGTCGTCAAATATTTGCTCATCTTCTGGGTCGTCTCGTGGATGTTTGACGACTTCTCAATTATTCTTTTAATGAGTTAATCTCGTTTATTACTCCACTTCGGAAGGTGGAAGGCGTGAGGGAAGAACTGGGGTGTGCTACCGAAGAAGGAAGGGGAAAAAACGAAAAAAAAGGTCAGTAGCAGTGGCAACAGTGATATATTGTACTTCACACGTGCCTGTAGGGAGAAGGTTGAGAAGAAGAATACCCACCAAGGTAATCGAGTCTGACCCAAAGAGGGTTTTGCCGGTTGGTGTGAGTGCCCCTCTTCCTTCCCCCTCCCACCCTCACCCTGCACCTGCTCCTTTGTCCGATCCCTATTTCGTTTTTACTCCCTTATTCCCTTTAAAAAGTCTGCCCTCTCGGCCCTAAAGCCTGTATCAAGAGGGACGACTTTTCTTGCGGTACTTCTTGCGTGTGGAACGGTTTTGCGGTGAATCTTTTCATGCTGCGCGCCACTAGGAGTGAACCGTGACAGCCCGTATTTAATATATTTTTAATTATTTTCTATCAGAATTATGATTGTGTGGAGTGGTGTGAGAGGAAGTGGCGGACCAAGAAAATCATGTGTGAAGGAGGTGGAACAGAACCATAATAATATAGGGAGTCTCATGAACGGGAGGGAGTGTATGAAGCAGTGAATGGACTGAAGAAAAGGATGTACGCAAGGATAGGGCGGAGTGGAGGTATCATTTAAGCGGAGTCAGTTTTACAGCCCAAGCACAGGGAATTTATACTTTTTTAATATGCCACCTCCAAGAGTGAACGATGTGATAACAGATGGCCACAAATATCAGTATCTGAGATGGAAAAATTCCCCCAAGGCGGGACTGAAACCCGCTGCCCTGGAGATTCAGGCAAGGAATTTGCCTCGACACCAACGAAGCCAAGAAATAGATGGTCACAATCGTTTTCTTACGTTTATATTCAGGCAGGGCTGTTTAAGCTCCAGATAAATATTTTTTTCGGTATGAAAACCGCAGTTCACATATTTGCTAAATGCCTAATGCCCTAACCCGAGCACTGAGTTAACATCAAGCTGATATAACATGCGTCTTTTGCGTATAACATAAACAGCTCTTCTTTAGTGCTGTATTATCCGTTTCTCCACTCCAACTTATTTTCAAATAGTGGAACTACACGAATCCATATTCCTGTGATTTTTTAGTATTACCCCAGTAAATGTAAAATATAATAGACCTTTCCTCGGTGTATGAGTTAACTTTCTTCAGTCTGAACTTTTCTATTTACGTAATAAAAATGTTTCCACCTGTTTAGAACAAGCTTTTTGGCATGCAGAGAAAAGTCACAAGGGTTTTACCTTGGAACTAAATAAGGATGAAATGCACAGAAGGAAGCAAGCTGAGCGCTACACAAGGAAAAACGTTGAGGAAAGCGTCCCGTGTGATGCTGGTTTGTCCTACCCTTTCTTGCTACCCTTCTACCTTTAGGCTGAAAAAAGATGGCTGTAGGTATCCCTTAAGGTCTTGATTGATTGCGGTGTATCTTGGGCCTTGAGCGTTTGGTCGGATTGCCTCGAGAAACAGGAAATCTAAGGATGGGAATAGATCCATGCACCCATTATCAAGTCGAGGAAGATATCATTAATGCAGGTGGGCGGTGTGATTTTTTTATCTCACGCAGGCGTCTTGGTATGTTCCTCCGTGCTATTTGATACTAAATTATTGAGCTGGTCTCATTTCCTCGTAAGTGAGAACCTGAGCATTATTGAAACCTCCCTAAACATGAACAGTTAAGCTGGTTTAAATTAATGTGGACTTTTTAAAAGTTCATTGTGTATATGTTATGGAAGAATGATGAAGATAAAATGAAGGAAGTAACCGATGAATAAGCTCTATAAAGAGTTTGGAGGGTAATAATTTCAATGTAAAAAAATTCTAAAAGGGAGATTTGACTAAAGATTGTGTGATTTTCCTATCAAAATCTTCAGTGGAAACTATGAAAAAAAACAGGGGCAAATAAAATGGATAATGTTTTAGACTTGAGAGCAATTGAAAAAAATATTGGAAGGAAAGTTAAATGGCGAGAATTGCAGCGAGGAGGACGAAGAATGGAGTGCACCAAGCAAGCTATTAGATGTTAAAGAAAGGAATTTTTACGAGTGAAACGTCAAGACTATGAACAAGAATAGAGTTCAGCGCTGCAGAAAACCAACCGTTCGAAATTCTTAAAAATAATGATGGATCTGATGACATTTTATCGGGTTTCCTACCGGATCTTATCTTATAGGAATGGAAGAAAATAAGTTCAACAGATACGCAGGTTATACCTTAGCAAAAATTGGAATCCAATCTTTCATTATGACTCCTGACCCGGATTACGGTTTTTTCTTTCGCATTTGCGTTATCGTTTCTAAAAACTCAAAATGTTCTAAATTGAAAATTCTCTCAGTTATTCTGCTAAGAACGAACTGTAACCGTTAAAAAAGTGATTTTAAGCATCTGACAAAATTTGGAGATTTACGATCACGTTTTCGCTCTCATGAGCGCAATTGAAAAATAGCGATAACGTGAGCGGACGCGTTATGAAGAATCGTGATTGCACCCTTGAGCCTGACTCAAAGGTGTGTTTATCTGGTAAGTTCCATGAATCGACATCAGTCCTGAAGACGATGACATAGGCAGCCATCAAAACGTTGGTAACAACGCTGATCCGATGGGAAACCAGAGAAAATTTCGTCAGCTTTGTTCGCCGGAAAAACATTAAATATTTTAATAATGATGGGATTGAATATCATTCAGAATATCTAGGGTTTTAATATATCTCAGTTTGTGAGCTTTTAAATAAAGTCCTTATAACCTGTGGACTAGATAACATGTGCACCACATTGGATGGTATTCTTCTTATATAGGTAATCATCTGAACATTATTTAATGAATGACGAGGTGACAACGTCGTATTGAAGAAAATGATACTGTTGATAATAATGTATGACCTATTCATAAAAGGGAGTGATAGGAATGAATGCGTTTTGAGCGTAATTAAATAAGGATTACATGCGAAGAAATGGAAAATAATTCATGATAAAAAAACAGTTTTGTGAAAGGTACGTGATGAAAACCCTCGAGTTCGGAAGAGTTTTAGGCAGGACTGTCGAGACACCTGCTCATCATTTGATACAACACCGAATATGATGATCGAGTTAGTGCCGAAAGAAAGAGTTGCCAAAAGGAAGGTAAATTTAAACCAGGTCACGTATAGCGCAGCATGAAAACAGAATCGCTATCTTCGATAGATAGGCAGTGCCTCACTTCACGACTCAACAGGAGTTAAATTCACACTTGAAAAAACACACTTTCGTGAAGCTCCAAACCGATTGGCGCAACCTACGCCCCTACGTTCACTCTTAACGGGCAGTTTTGAACTTTCAGGAGCGGTCTTGAAAGATATATTGGAATCGCTCCGCCATGTTTTCTGAAAGGCCGCGCCTTATAATTCGAGCAGTCTTTGGAATCTAATTTATTACCAGCCATTTTACACGGCAAGTTACGAAGCCCCCCGTTTCCTCCCCCCCCCCCTCTGCGCTGGCGATACAAGGAGCCCAAGGGAAGCGAGGTGGGTGATGGGGAGAGGCTGTAGGAGAAATGATTGATGGTAAGCGAGACAGAAGGCGTACATTTTACCCAAGCGGCGGGGGGGGGATTACCAGGACGCCCTACCTTCCCACAATGCCTCCCCTGTGTGTACAGACTCACACAGAAGAGAACCCTTGATTGAGCATCTGCGATATTCGAATACCAGTATCGTATTTGCGATATGAATGCCGTATCATTAAATACGCGATGCAGCGGACTGACGATTATATCGAAAGATATGAACATGTATCATCATTAGTAGTAATCAATCCCAAGATTGGTTTTCTTCTGATTTATCTGCTTCCCATTCATCATTCATTCCACAACGGTTTGAACATTAAACAATTAAAGGGTTTATTGATGTTTGGATGGATTCAATCTCGTGTGTACGTAATGAGTAATGATAAATGCTACAACGATGTCTGTCATAATCAGCAGTTACGAATACTCCGCCGTTGAATGGATTTTGGATAGATTTGCTGCAGCTTTCCACGGCATTCTTATTCAATCTGACTTTCTTTCTCTTTCATGAGTCCTCTATCCAGCATTTCAAATACTTTTCCTGATATACTCCGCCCTCAATCTTTCTCCATGTTTTTCACATTTGTGATCCCTACTATTGTAAATTCCTGGAGCCTTTTGTATCTCAGGATGTGCAAACATAGTTTTTCTCTTCGACTTCGTTGAGCTTTTATCTAATCTTTTTTCTCTACAGCTCTTTGTAGGACTACTTTATTGGAAAATCTTCATCAATTCATGAAAAATATCTACTGGCCGCTCGTCGATAGGATTTCAAAGCTTCCTTGGGCGAATTCGTGAAGAAAATCATATTTACCGAGCAAATTCATTTCTAAAACGTAGTTGACAACCACTTAGTCGCAAGTCCACCAGTCGCTTACTTCTCAGGATATGGCATTTGTCATAATTTTTTAAAAATAAACAAGCAACAACGGCTGTAACTATAGTGCTAATCTATTATAGGGCGATTTCAACACCAAAATAATGTTTTATTATAATTATCCAAATTAATAGGACAGTAAGCCAAAATTTGATGCCACTAAAAGTGAAATTTAAACTCTCTTGTGCAGTTTAGCCCGCCTCTTAGTTATGAATTTATTTTTTCATATTTCTACGTCACAATTAAAATGTTTTACATTTTATTTCCTATTGATTCCCATGCTTTTAATTATTTGGCTCAGAAATATTTTTAAAATCTTTCTTTTTTTAGTGGAATAAATTCATGGTGCCTGAAACCCTCTCGATATGATCTTATCCAAATATTTTTAGCTTTTTTCGAGATTAATTTTGCATACATGCATGCATAAAATTGTAGCTCGTATAAGAAACTTGCATATCAATGTATCGCATAGGTAGCATCGCACAGCATCGAATGCGGTTTCCCTTGTGCGGTAGGTGCATCGCAGTGTATCGCACAGCCCTAACTCTCTCTGGGTCGCTTTCGGCAAGGGCAGGGGCGTTTAAGAGGGACGAGATGGGCAAGGGGGGGGGAGGAGAAGTGTGCACGTAGCCTTGGGCTTGTGGGTGAGGAGGCGGCACGGAGTGACGGTGGGAGAGTGGGGGAGCACTGCCGGCCGAAGGTTTAACGGGCGAAGTGCGGCCGTGTGAGGCGCCAGGGGCGGCGGAAAAGGCCCCGGGAGAACAATGGAAGGACGATAATCCCCGGTGCCCCAATTCCAGAGCCGTGCTGCACGCTCACAAAGGAGGCGACGATAATTCTCCCTCGCCTTCTCCCGCGTCTTCAAAACACGTTGACAAGGAAGAAAATTGATATTGCAAAGCGTAAGCGGATGCGACAAGAGAGCCTTTTCAATAAAGGCAGAGAGAGATAGAGAAGGGTGGGTGTATGGCAGGAGGTCGGGGTGAAGTTTGTATGAGAGAAAGAGCAGAGCAAACTGGGTTGGTTTTGGTTGAGAGAGGGCTCATTCTTCAATATAGGGATGAACAAGGAAACACATGAGATCGCGATCGATGCGGTGGTAACAAATTGCCGTGAACGTCGCCAACAAAAGAACGTCTACTCCCTCTCTATCAGAGCTGGCAATTTTTTCATTCAATTTGGCCTCGTACGCAGGAATTTCTCGCGCCAGCCGAGGGCTTTCGAGAGCAAATTCTGCCAATTAAAAAAATCAACGCCGACGCCGAAATCCCTCCTACCTTGTGGAAGTAGAGAAACCGTTCAAGAAAAAAGAGCCCAGTTGACCTTCTCAATTTGGTTCTTTCCCTCGTACCACTCATTCGTTGACATTTTACGTCTTTCTAATTTTTCTTTAAAAATGCTGGACATACATGCTGAGAAAAAACAACTTTGTAATTTCCAGGAACTTTATTTTACTAGAACGACCCACATTTCACCACACTGTGGCATAGTCATGTGCCACGGTGTGTGGTGGCACACAGCACATGAGTCGACCACAGGTTGGTGAAACACACATGGTGTCAGTGAAATAAAGTTTGTGGAAATTAGAAATTGGTATTTCCATAACAATGACTGTTTCATCTTGAACTCCAGAGCATTACTGAATTTGTATTCCTAGAGCTATTTTGCAAAACGTTTTAATTGAACATGCTAAGAAACTCAAAAAGGGTCATCAGAATACAAAAATCTCGAGCCCATCTACCTCATCACAACTCTTGGAGGAATAAATTTTATTTTAAACAATATTTAGCAGGATATTCTCATTTTACCATTATATATAACTACTCTGTTTTACCACAGCATTCACTGTGACCTCCAGGCCTTAAATATTGCACGATGAAAGAAATATTTTATTTCTGGAGGGTGAGACAAAACAAAATTTTAAAAAATAAAAAGAAAACATCGCAACTATGAAATGGAAGCACAAAAGCCCCAAATTGATTAATTTAACTTTCTCACTCAATGTTACCACTTTATAATTGACGATTTACCCTCATTCGCATGGTCGGGTATCCCCATCATTTTATAATTCCAGTTTGTTCTCGCATGCAGAGTTATTTCTGAAGATAGGTGCTTCGGGCAGCAAGGTAGCAACTTTGCTGGAGCGCCAGGTTGAAGTCAATATGATGATAAGAGCAACAAATATTCCTGTTTTCTTCAGTCACTTCTTTTGTCACATCATGGAAAGCGAATCCATCACCGACTTGTAATTAAAAAATATATGTCCACCATTTGATTCAACTAACGTTACAAATGCGACGAGGAACACACAAAATGTTTCGTGCCAATGAGTGTCGCCAAATTTCTGTTGTTCAACAAAGACGTCGGTAATTCGCCGAATTCTCAAGAAAGTGAAGGTTTCCAAGAACCTGATATGCAGGAATTGTATTTGCTCCACTTTTTCCATTAGGGAATGGAACGTTTAAATTCACGACAATGACTATTAGGAGGGGCTTTCAAGGGTAAACATGAGAAAGAGTGACGGAAGCTCATGTTTACCCTTATCAGTTTTAAATATAAGAGCTTAGGAAAGTAAAACAAAATTTATTCTATGGTTTGGCAGTTAACGATGTATATAATTTTTCATTTTATGGGAGGACGAAGAGCCAATTTACCCATTTAACAAAGACATTGGTTGATTGATATTATACAGAAAAGTGATGGCTAATTGCACCTAAACAAAATTACAACTTGCAGGAAGTAACTTTCTATTCTTGACACATGCATTCATTTTCAGAGATAATCTAAAAGCTAAATGTATAGAGCTAAACAAAGTGAATTGCCAGAGTTATTCTTCATGATTACGTGGCATATGGAACTGCCAGGCAAATATTAAACAAATTGCTTTGATAATGAAGTAAAATAACTTACCTCAAAACTCTCAGATGGAACAAAATCATCTCTTCTATTAAATGTGTTCACTCCATGCGAAGATTCCGATGCATTGTGAATTCCCCTGTCACTTAAAACCTAATTGCACATTCGTTACTGACAACTTTAATGCAGTCACTTAAAGCTTCAAAAATTATTAATTTGGTCGAAATGCATTTTTCTTGTAACTAGCCTTCGGCGACTCTAAACCGCGCTCAAAAAATTCAAAATAAATGGGCCGTTATTGATGTTGTTGAAGTTGCTGATCATGAAATTCAAGCTGCATATCGTCTGTTGATTGGCTATTAGAACCACGTGACCGGCTGTGATTCTCTTGTAATTGAGGACCGTAGTCGCTGTAGGCGCTACCAGCATGTGGCCTTTGCTTCCATCTATAAGCATACGAAAAAATGTGGAAGTAAACCTTCCCATTCTCTTCCCTGATTGAAAGTAATGACACTTGATATCATGAGTTTATTTTCATCACTAAAAAATAACATTATTATTTTCGTTTATTTGCTTGGAAGAACAACAATACAGTTTTCCGTGTGAGAATACTGCTGTTTGAAGTTGAAGTGAAATGTGGTAAAACGACTGACCCTGCGAATTTATGATTGTAATCGAATATGCCAGAATGACTGGAAATTGTCGTCGTCGCAAGATGAAAGACGCAAGATGGCGTTGTCTCAGTCGGAGCAAAATCAGAAATGATTCTCGTTAACATGAAATTTATTGCTAGCAGTTAAATAACGGCATTTTAAATTTAAATGACTGTGGATCCATCTAATTACGGCATTTTAAAACTCAAATGACTGAGCTTCATCTAATAATGGCCTTTAAAAAAAATAAATGACTCTGGCTCCATATAAAATCTTTTATGAGTCAGTGAGTGACTGACAAGGGATTTTCTTATATGTATATATTTTTAGTTAAAATTTTTTTTAATCACCCTAGTGGACGTGCAGTGTGTGGTAGGGAGGAGGAAGGTGTCCGTTGTGTATGAGGCGCACGTGGAGACTCCCCTGTGCCTATATTTCCCACCCGATTGTGTGCACTTGAAGTGTTTTTCATCGACTAGAAAGAGCCGTTTGATCCGTCTTCCTCCTTCACCGCACCACTTCCTCCCTCTCCGCCTTTCAAAGAGCGTCGACGTCCACGTTGGCAGAAGAGTTATTCTTCTTCCCCAGTGAAGACTTCGTCTCGCTTCGACCGAGAGAGAGAGAGCTCTTTGCGTTCTCACCCCGGCTCGTCCTACCTCCTCCCTTCTCCCCCAACCCTGCTCGCTTTCTTACCTCCAACCACGCGCCGCGCTCCGTCTTAAGCAATCGCTCCGGTTTCACGGGGCGAGGACAAAAGAGGTGAAAAAGATGAACAGGACGGCCTTGACTCGCTATTTACACGGCTCGATTTTCTCTCACCTGCATTTGATGGATTAACACTTGGGCGACTTCTTATATATATATATCTTTCTCTCTGACTCCACCTTAGGTTGACTCAAGGGAGCATGCAATATTTCCTACTGGAAAATTAATTACACTATGGCACAGAGTTACTCTATTATTCTGTCATGTGTTCAAATTTTGTGTATACACATTTTAAAACACCCTGGCAATAAAATAATCACAGTAATATTTGCCGTTCCTCACTTATTCTAGCCTCCTAGTTTAATTTCAACTTAAGCTAGCGAGAAAAATAATTTGGCATCATAGGAATTTGATGGCATTATTCTGGAAAGCTAATTTTCTGCAAGTGTATGAATAAAGTTATATTGAATTAATTTCTTGGTGGGATCTCTTAAAAATCTAATCTGCACCAATTTGCCAAGAGGTACGCACTTTTCATCAATCTACGTTCAGTATCAAAAGAAAATCCTCGATTGCTGACACCGCTTGGCAGTTGAATTGATACAATGTTTAAAGAAAGTACCTTTCGCCTTCAATAGTTAAACCATTGGTGGTAATAAGCTGAACGTAAAATTAGTAGGAGAAGTCGTAATATGTTTTCCTGCGCTCGAAATAAAGAGTTTGTTCTGTATTTTGTTGATTCAATCGGTGAATATAACTGAGCAGAGTAATAATTCTAGCATTTAACGTCATGAATGTCTTGTAGAATGGGTTTTAAAATACATAGAACTCCATACAAATGGTACATTTGTCATAATTTTTTTTTAATACAGCTTCGGAGCTAAACTTCCCTTCGTTTCTTGTTGGTTTTCATACTACTCATTGTTCTATTTTTTAATTTAACCAGATAAAAGTTTTGGAAGGTAATGTCTTTTTCAGACCACTACTGTTACGTGCTCAAACTATGTTCATGGAGCATAGTGGCATTATCTTGAGCATGAAACTATAACATCAATTGATTTTTATAATTTTACTGTTTTTAATAGTTAGATTTTAACTGTCACATAAGATTTGTAGATAATATATCTCATTTGGCAATATATTTTTTATATGCGTGATCTGGAAATGTACCTCTGACAAATCACATATTTTGTAACCCTATTTATTCCATTTTGTCTTATTCATGAATTTATTTTTGAGGATATTCACAAGAGTAAACTTTATATTGGAGGAGACCACAGATTCAAGCCATAATTTATATGGAAACGTCGCTGACCAACCATTTAAGGCAAAAACATGGAATATCGAACCTATATATGACGTCGTGGATTTTTTTGTCACGTCCCCGTTAGTCTGCTCTAGGCGTCCTAATGTATCTGTGAGCATTGATGATTTTTAACCATCGGACATCGATACTCAATCCTAAATTTCACCATTCTCACCGCTCATATGGCAAAGGGTTCTAGGGTTTCAGGGCCGGTATCATCATCCCCCTTCTGGGGGCCGTATTGTTTGCGTTGGATCGGTTCAGATTCACGGTTTGAGGGATAAATTGGCGCCAATCGCGTCGCGCGGCGGCCATGTTGTTTACTTTGGAGCACGTACTTCAATGTTTGTTGCCCCTCTCTGAGCACTGCTGGGCGTATGCGCCATAGGAGACAGAGATTGAAAGGGATTGGGCGGAATCTGGGTGTTGAGGGGCTGCAGACGGGGTGCAGATATTACCGAGCACTGCGTTCCAACTGCACCGAAACAGCTGCATCTTTCCCCGCATCAAGGAGCTTCCGCCGTTTCTGTGTGAGTCAAGACAATAATAGTTTCAGTTTTTCCTTTCTGTCGTTTGAATAATACCGCTGTTACTAATGACGTGTAAAGACCGTTTTACACGGTGCATTTTTTTTTACAAATTCTTCCGTAAACTCTGTAAAAAGGCAAAATGTATCGTGTAAAGCGGCAAATTGTATGAACGTAGTGCGCATGTCTGAACGGAAAGTAGAACCTGCTCTAATTTCGTTGAAACAAACGTACAACCTCACGTACATTCGTTTGCACAAAATCTTTCATGGTGTAAAACGGCCTTATGAGCATTTTAAAAGAGAAACAAAATCAGTCTTACAGAATCTGCAAATTAGACGACAAATACTTTGCTAGCGAACTCTTTTATGCAGCTATAGAAGCAGGTATGCTGCACCAATTCCTTTGAATTAACGTGTTATTGTATCAGTTATTTGTGTAATGGGATAATTACTCAAAATATAAGATGGGAAGGTGTTTCAATATTATTAATAATCAATTCTCTGGAAGAATTAAATTCTCATAAAAGACAATTTTTACAAAAAATGGCATATTAGAGGGGAAATTTAAAATTCAAGTTGTGAAACATTTGGTCGATAGGTATGATTTCTTTGTTAAATCAAAACAGAAGAAATGTTTTTCTTTGGCCTTAATATATATAGGATGAAGTTTTGTTAATTTACTCAGTAACTAGTCCAACTTTTCTCCAAAATACTGTCCAATATGCTAAAAGAGGTTTCACCAACAAATTTTTTTCGCGTAAATTATTACATTTTTTCACAAATCCAACCTGGAAAGTAGTCGGGCTCTTATTGGGGGATTTGAATGGATTAAACGTCACCGAATGTTGTTTTTTTGTGATTGTATAGTTAAAGATATTGTTTAATTTACTTTGAAAATTTCAAAGTAGGGGATTGGGTTTTTGGGAGTGGTTTGATCACTATGGCTTCCCATCCCTTGGGTCAGTGGTAGAATATCGACAGTTGCGGAGGTTTTCAATAGAATTCCGATCATAAATTGAATGTAAAGTTGAGGAAAAATTAGTAGCCATAATATTTCTCTGTGATTAATGTATTTGACTTAACGTATGACGTATTTCGTTGAAATTACCCTAACACCGAAGCCGGGTGCCTCTTCACTATTCCCCCGCTATCCATCTAATCTCACTTTTTCTGCCTATCTAATTTCATTTATGGCCTAAAATACCTCAGTTGTCGAACTTCCCCTCATGTAAAATCCACCGAACTTGAATTATTTATTTCATTCCATGTATTTGTATGTATATGTAGCGGCTCAAAAGTAACTAGTAAAAATACTTCGCCCCGAAGACGCCGTATACGAATCAACGGAATGCTCGATACAAGACTGAACAAACAAACGGACGTCATGGAAACCAGAGGAGTAACCTCAACCTTGAATTAGTTTTTATAAGAATTAATTTTTTTGGTTCAGTTGCACATTGAGAATAAAACTGCTCTATCTAAATCTAAGTATGCTTAACACGAGAGAAACACAAATGTAGGGTGTATGATGTACTTTAACGCATAAGCAATGATTCTACGTTACTTTCGACATATATTAGTAGATGTTTTACTTTAATCAACTTTGTGCCATGGATCAATCAATCGTTCCTTACGGATGCCCATCGCTGAACGTAAACCGAGCGCTACGCTGCCCGTGGTCTCAACCCCAAAACCCTCAGAGATGTCCTAACACGAGCATCTGGAATTTTTGAGTGGGCTGCCGTGTTGTCCAAAGGGTCGACCCTGCTTTGCTGCATTGAATCTGTTCAATAGCCGGTGATTGCCCTCACTCAATAAAATATAAGCCATCAGTAGGGAGTAGAGATGGGACGAGTGTGCATGGAATTTCAACGTTCCAAGGTCAACGCTTAATATCGAATGTTAACTGGGAATTTGGGGAGTTCGGTTTTAACCTGGTAGAAATACTGCATTGCCTACTGAGAGTTGGTTTTTTGGACATTTTCTTCTGTAATGACTCCTTTTTTTTCTTTCTAATGCTATTCTTAAAAATTGGATGGTGATAATCAAAGTAATTTTCATGACACTCCACTGTATTCGGAAACTATACGATGATCTTCCGTAGTCCCTAGTTATTGGCTTGTTCTAATGACGTTCAATTGAAATATAGGTTCCAAAATGGGATAAAGAGAAAATGGCAATTATGAATGCCATATTCATCTACATCTACATCTACATATTACCCCGCAAGCCGCCTCATTAGGCGTGTGGCGGGGGGTGTTAGGACACCAGCCGTTTACATATAAAATGGACACGCTCTAATGAAATTACGCCTAGCATTTATTATAGTCCTTTATTGTTCGGGGGAAAAACGAATTCCCATACCTATCCGTTCGGCAAAATACCTCTCTTAATTTATCGTTTTTGTCGGACCTGGAAATATAGTGGGGTTCTAATAGGATGTTCTCCGTGTCGCTCTGAAAGATATCTATTCTCAATTGTTCAAGTAATCTAAGCCTAGCGCGCAGCCTCCGAGTCTCTAGCGGCTCCCAGCCTAATTCGTTTAACATCTGTGTAACGCTGTCCGTACGCCCGTAGCAGTTTTTGACGAATCGCGCAGCTTTCCTTTGTATTTTATTAAGTTCCCGGACTAAGTCTTTCTGCACCGGATCCCATATGCTCGCTGCATATTCAAGGTGTGGCCGGACGAGCGCGAAATAGCACCTCTCTTTTACTTTTTCATCCGAAAATCTTCCCACAATACGCTTGACGAATCCTAGCCTCTTCAGAGCCCTGCCACAAATATTTCTTATATGTGCTCCCCACGATAGGTCCGAAGTTATCGTGACTCCTAGATACTTCACTTCATCTGTCGCCTTTATGTTAACACCATCCACAGTATATACATGGGAATAGTTGGACGACTTCCGCAAGAAATGTACCGCCGTGCATTTGCTCAGATTAAGTTCGAGTCCCCACTCTTGGCTCCACACATGAACGTTGTTTAAATCCGATGATAGAGTTTCAAAGTCAGAGTGATCACTAATTTCACGATAGATGACAGTGTCGTCGGCAAATAGACGTATTTTACTGCTAATTCGAGAGCATAGATCATTTATGTATACAATGAACAAAAGGGGTCCGATCACGCTTCCTTGCGGGACACCTGATGTAACTTTCACTACATCAGAGCTAATTCCGTCAAGAACTACCTTTTGCTTACGATCACTCAGAAAGTCGCGTATCCAGTTTACTACTGTTTCGTTTAGGCCGCATGACTGTAATTTGTATAAAAGTTCATTATGAGGTACCGTGTCGAAAGCTTTCTTAAAATCTAGAAATAATGCGTCAACTTGTCTTTTCGATTCACCAGATTTGAGAACGTCATGAAGAAAGAGCGCGAGTTGTGTTTCACATGATCTACCTTTCCGGAAGCCGTGCTGAAAGCCATGGAGGACGTTACGTATTATATCGTACGAAAATATCTTCATATTGTGCCCGTATGCAACAATATGAAGATATTTTCAATTTTTACATTCAATGTTTTAACAAAATCTGTGTTTTTCAGGTTAAGTATACGAGGCTAGAAGCTGAGGGCATTGGGTACCTCAGACGTGTTAATGTACTATGGATAGGGTTAGAAATGAGTGGCTCATCAAAGAATGTGGGTTGAATTCTCTAGTATTGGACATATATGAAAGGAGTGTACTTTCTCTGTGTAAGTATATATAGCATGCTCAAAGCTTCAGAATGTTCCAGAAGGTACCTTATTAGGGTAAAACCGGTCGCAGTTTTTAAATAAATTGCGGAAAAGTACGAAGTTTTTTATACAAAATGGAGTGTACCTACTTCGTTGAACTGGCTATGGAGAGAAAATGAATGATAGTTAAATAGGAAAACAGATACAAGAGAGCGTAGTGAATAGTTTGAAAGGATGGATTAGACCGAGAATGTGGTGCAGGAGGTTCGTTAGAGGAGGATATAAGGACTCTTAAGGAGGATCCGCCAAAACTGTGTCAAAACAAATACTCAATTCCAAATTTTTTTAAATTCTTTTCAAAAATCCTGCTTTCACTGATGACATGCGTTAGCTATTGAAAAACGAAAATAAGGTACAAAATATGCAGATTTTTCCACGAATATATTTTGGATGAACACTTATTTGTAGCCATAAACGCCGAATGCAGCGCCATTTCTATGGAATTGTCACATTTTCACTTCAATCATCGCAATCATTAGCTAATAAACGATTTAAGTCGTTCCCGGTTGATAATATTCAGGTATTGTTCTCGGTCTCTACACCAGGTAATTGACTTCATATTGGCCGACGTTTCGGAAAACGACTTGTTTTCCATTTTCAAGGCGTGTTAATATCTCGGTGTAGGATTATACACTGAACTGAATTGACCGTTTCACGAGTCCAAAATTACCATGGCAACCAGATAAGTAGGCAGTGGCGGAGGAACTCGGCAATAGAACCCCGTGCATAGAAACTAAAATAAAGCATGGCACAAAACGATTCCACGGAATTCCACCTTCCCCACCTCACTTTCCAAACACACAAACCCCTCCTACACTCCATGGTAAGGGGGGGAGGGGGGAGACACCCACCTCCTTACCCTCTATGCCGTTCGCTCGTCACTCCCCTCCCTCCCCTACTTACATTCCCCCTCCCTTGCTCTTCGATGGGGAGATGCAAAACTACTTTGCCGCTCACAACGCTACTGGGACCGCATAACTGGGACTGGTAGCCATCGAAATCCGCCTTAATCCAAAACATTTTAATCGGGATACTGGCTTTCATCTGAGCAATATTTGGGCACCTATAATAAATTGCATGAAATACATAAGGAAAGAACAGAAAAGATTTCAAAGGAACATAAGCCAATCAGACGACACCTGAGCTTAATTGTTGGACTCGTCAAACGGTCAATTCAGCTCAGTGTAAAATCCTAGACAGAGAGAGTAACACGCCTTGAGAATGGAAGACAAGTCGTTTTCCGAAACTTCGGCCAATATGAAGCCAATTATCTGGTGCAGAGCCCGAGAACGATATCTGAACATTAGCTAATAACTCTCAACATACGGCAGTGAAATGTATCTGTTTTATTTTTACTCAATATTTCGGGAGTTTTCGCTTCTTCTAAACAGCTCTCCGTGAAAATTGCATTTATTATAGATAAAAAAAAACATATTTTCCCCTTATTTTCCTATTCTTGCATTTACCACCACTTCTATTTACGAGGAAAATATCGTGAAAGGGAAAATCAGTTTTCCATATCAGATAAATGACACGTTTTTCTGTAAGTACCCAGTAAATGAATAAAATGACTAAACTTGACAGCGTTAGGCTTCAATTCGTAAAATTTTACAATAATAGCACTCATGATTAATGAAAATACTTAGTACTTTTTACAAGATTTTGTCAAAAATTACTAGGTATTATCATTAATCATAAGTACTGAATAAAATGACATTTATGTCCTTTTACGTTGGAAACACCTAAAGGACATGAGTGCGTGTTTCAAGAAATGTATGGGGGTAACAAAGCAAAATAAATAAGCAAGAATAGGGAAGTGTGGCGAAAATCGCAGGAGAATAGCTAGCATTACAGGCAGAGAGTAAATTTTTCTTGACTTAGCCTAATCTGAAAGGGAACGCCATAATGGTTACGCATGTTGTAAAATCGGTGCTTAATTACAGATTTTTTGCCAACATTATTTGTGTAGCTTCAAATGTCATTCGATTTACCGAATATACTATGAAATATCGACGTTTTTCCCTTGGAATCCCGTACACACACCCTATCCTACTGACAGTTGAGTGGTGATCGCTTAGAGTTACCCAAGCACTTCTGTTTCCATAGCCTCAAACCCAAAGCCCTCAGAGCTCGCACGTACAGTCGGAATTTTTGAGTGAGCCACCATGATTTCCAAAGGGACGGCACCACCCGTGAAACAGTGCAATAGTTGGAGAGTGGCCTCACCCAATGAAATATAAGCCACCAGTGCAATGCAATGGTGGGGAGGAGAGAGGCTGAAAGGGACGCATGTGCAGGAAATTTCAACGTTCCAAGGTTTACGCTCGGCGGCCGTGTTAGGAGGAGAGGCAACGGGAAGCTTCGTCTGTGTGGTTTACTAGGCGAGGATCGATGTTAAACTCGGCCTAATTCGGGGAGAGGCATAATTCTGCACCGTTTGTGCAGAGAGGGTTGTGTTCCGTCGGGTAGTCGGGATCGCCCGCCGCCAGTTAAGATGGGTCTCTGTTTGTCTTTGCGTTAAGCGAGCGGGAGCTCCAGGGGTTGCTGTAGTCAGTTCAATTCAATCAGTTCACGACGTGGAGGCAAATTAGCGGAAAGTAATTACTGCAGCGGATTCCTGTTTTGTTTGGTGGAAAAGAATAAAGCGGAGATACGAAATGCGGGGAGCGATTCATGAGATGTCTGGTGACATAAAGACTGATTGATTAGCTGATTAAACTGACTACAAGGAATAACAGTAAACGTTCTGCACTGATAAACTGATGTGGTGTAGGCGAGGAAAGCATTTACTTGTAATATTTGGGAGAAATAATTTCAGCGGAGATTGAAATCAAGTTACTTAAAACACCCCTCCCAATTTTAAGACAGCCTCAACGGGAAATGATAAGAAATTTCGGCGTTGGTGTTAATTAATGTGAAGATACGTCATTAGGTTATGAAGTTCTGAACACGTAGTAAAAACTCTCTTTAATCAGTTTGTTTGACCATGATATGTGTTGAAGTATATCTGAAAAGTTTGGGAGTCTAATATCACAGAAAACAGTAGAGCCTTAAATTGATAAATTTTTCTTTTTTTTAGAGTATATTTGTGAAATTTTTAATGAGTAAGTATGATGATCAATTTTTTAGATTTTTTATAATGAAGTGTAGATAACGGGTTACACATTTTACAAATAAACCATAAAGATGAATGTGGTCCGTAATCTTACTATTTTTCTTTTTGCTATGCATCATCTTTAAACAAGCACTAGCCAATATTTTGGAAAAAAATGATCGGCTCGATTCATGAATCTAACCGTTCGTAAATAACTCGTTCAATTCACGCGTCCATAAACAAAAACGTATTTTTTGAGCTGGCCATTGAGCTCAGGGAATTGGACGGTACGGTTTGGAAGGTATTCGTTCTTCGTAATGATTCCGCATTCCTTTCGGCACTGAAGCAGTCATCCCAAGTCAAGGCTTTGCCACTCCGATAAAATATATTCGTGTGTTGCCAAGGGTACAGAATGAAGCATCCCACTTGTCTGGTACACTTCCTTCATTTATTTTCTGCCTCTCTTTTATATTTGTCCTCATGCGCCAGCAGTAAAGTGAAATAGAACTTTGGAGCTGTGTTTCTAGCGATCCTTCTTACTACGTAGCAAAATTCATCCACTAGCCAGAATGCAGTGCGCTCACTCTATCGTGTGGCACGGTAACTTACTTGTAAATTCTTTATGTAATACATAATGACCATTCGTGTTTTAGAGCTGCACGGAATAACCACCCAGTCCCATTTCCCGATTTCTTGTGACTGAATCCCGGGAATAATTCTTAGGGAAACCTGTTTCTTAAAGCCATTATTAAAAAGATATGGCTCAAATTTAAAGAAAGTCTGGAATGCTTAGGAAACCAAGCCAAAATCATATTGTTTTATCAGAACCGAAGTGACCCACTGGGGAAAAAATGAATTGAATAATAACTTTCTGTTGACATCTAATGAGAGATTTCTGACACGCCAAGGGAATAAAAGGAAATAATTAGCCTGTCTCCACAGTATTAGAATGCCGTGACCAGGGGAAAACGAAATAACTGTTACCAGTACCTAATACGAAATCCAAGCGCTGATTCATCGGGTTACAAAGTTATATCGGGAAACTGGTGCATATTGCTGTCGTTAACCACGATCATACAATAATTAAGGAATAACCATTATGGCGTATTAAATTGTACGTAAGTGAACTGCCATCATCAGCGAGTATTACACTTAATCAGAATTTTATCTTTATCGTTTGATAGGGGAGAGTGGAGTATAAATTTTTCGCAAAAATTTGTTTTCAAACAATTTCACTCGCCGCACATCATATTGCATCAGCATTTAGTGAGAGTATGCTTGCAAGTCATTGCCAGCTCTAGCTCCGTGCTCCGGTTCCACTTCCGTAGTAGACCAGGTGAGGGTGCCCGTTGAAATGCAATGGGAGAAAGAATAATGAAATAATATAGCGTAGGTCGTAATTGTAACTTAATTGAAAAATAAAATTGGATATAAATTGATATACAGTGTAGGAGTCATGGAGAACAATGGATGAAAAGTAGAACGTTGAGAAATTTGGGGTAATTATTCTTAAACTAAAATATCTCTGTAATTATTACATTGGTTATTTAAACTGAGCCGCAGAGGCCTAAGGTATCAGTTGCCATTTTAAAGCCCAAGATGCATTTTTCAAGGTAATTCAATTTTCTATGTTTTAAATAGTGAACAACAGGACGAATGTGAAGCCAAAAACTCAAATTGCAAGGAAAAATTAAAATATAAGAAAATCGAATGCAGTAATGAAAATTTCCGAACAAAATCCGATTCTTTCTGCCTTGCAGGGATAAACAATTTTGCCTAATACCTCGAGTCAAATACATTTATTGAGGCTATCAATTTAAATTGGTGTTTTTTAATGTCTCGGGATTTATCTTATTAGAAAATACTTGTGAAATATTATAAAATTTTCTCTGTTCTCAAAGAAGCCTAAATGTCATTAAATTGAAAACCCTCATACATAGTCAAACTTTGCCATACGATCGAAATATTATGTGTTGCCGTGGGAATAAATTAATATTTAAATTAAAATATACAAAACAAAGCTGCACATTTGCCTTGCACACTTTTTATCATTTCGTTTCTATGTCTTGCGACTCTCTTCTTCTTATTACCCCATACGCTTGTGAAATAAAGCAAGTGGATGAAATAAGTTTTTTTTTTGAGATGACTAAAGAAATAAGGACGGGGGTCGGACTAAAGGTTGGGGGGGATGTGCCAGATTGGAGAATTATTTCTTTATTTCCGAACAATAAGCCTCCAGCATCATCCGGATAAAACGTCAGATGAACTCCTCGTGGGATAGCTCTTTTGTGCAAAAACAGCCCCCCCAACGGTTTTGAAAATAACCCCGACTGGCATCCTGAAATGAGAATTCCTCCCGCCGACTGCCTTAGCCCATGCTTCTCTCGAAAACCTTCTCACACTCCTGTGAGCTCCTTTCCCCACCGAAACCCCCAGACTCCTACCCCTTTCGCCTCTCCATCTTCCCGCCACCTCTCCTACCGTTCCTCCGAAGCTCACCCTCCAAACTCCACCCTTCCCCTTTGGTTGGCTGGCAAGTACCACATTTATCTCTTTCGGCCTTTTAAAGCTTCCATTGGGTGGAGGGGAAGAGGTTTTTGGGGATGGCTGCGTGAGCCCTTCTTTCTGTTTCTCTTTCTCTGGAAGAGGTCGACGTGTGTGCCTGAGAGAAAGAACTAGGGCGGGAGCGGCAGATACCTATATGGGACGAGGGAGGGCGATGAAGGTCGGTGAGTTGGCATGGGGTGTCAAGGGAGGTGGTGGTTGGACGTTAGGTGAGCATTTGTGTATGGAATTTGGGTACAGGTAAAGCTGTGAGATGCTATGTGGTATCGAATGAAACGTGCGGTATTCGTGAGATATTGCAAGGTGAAATTGAGTCCGTAGACGGTGCGGTGTGTTGATTTACGTTATAAGGATAATAATATCCGACCAGGGGGTCAGTGCGAAATTTTCGCACATAAATTTAATATTGACAACCCTGGTAGTCAAGGGTAGTCGATGTTAAATTTATGAATAATGTTTATAAAAAATATAAGTACATTTGAGGACGGAAGTGTGTGAACATAATATTTGCAATACCAGTTTCAACACAGTATAAACTACGATCATAATATTATTTATGTTTTTAACATCCCTTATCAATAATGATTACCATAAGCTAAGCGTTAGGTTATAACACATTTTTTATTTCCTAACATATATATAAAATCAATCATGTTTTTGCATAGAGTAGAGATAATCTAATGTTATGAAAAAATCACTTGAGGTTATCCACATGACCTAAAATATAATAGGTGAGAAAAATTCCCTTTCGGCATTGGCCTACAGGGGCAGGTAGATTTCGAAGTGCATATTTTTAATAAGTAACTACTAGCGAACAACACGAGTAGTTGAATTGCACTCGGATGAAGTATGCGCGGAAGTTTCAGCACTATCAACTCTATATTGGCCGAGTTGTAGCCAGATATGTATTGCCGCGCGCCACCTGGGCAGTATAAAGTTGTGTGGTAAAATATTTAATTAAGATAAAATTGCGAACATATTCTTTAAAAAAGTGATTCATATTTTGAAGTAAGTATACAGAAATACCTATGAATACATGCTAATCAATTTTTAATAAAGAGCGGGTACAGAATATTTTTATCAGGGTAATTGGATTAAAGTCTGAAGAATTCTTTCCATGCCTATCGCATCTTATGTTTCAAATCTCAATTTTCCCTTGTAGAAATGCGGTTATTACGATGTGACACGTGATAAAAATACAATTTACTTGCTACATGCGATGACATGCAATATAAGATGTCATGTGGATTGCAGTGTCAATAATCATACCGCCTATCGTTTTTTTTTGTAGTATGAACTTGGTATCTATTTCGTATTCGAACGTCATATGGTTATAGAGACTTTGAAGAAGAAGATCTATGCCGCGAGGTTTTTACGAGGTTAGTAAGTGGGGAAGGATATGTAAGAGATAGACGTCACCGCTTGATGCCGACTTGCCCACGGCACGGTGGTATGGTGTTCTGAATGAAGAAGGAGTTTTTAAGGGTCTATGGGAGTGCCGACGAAGTCAGGGTCTGGGGGTAGTAGCCGTAGAACGAAGACAGAAAGAAACTTATACGAGGTTTGACACGCTGGAGCAAATGGACGCAGATTAAAAGAGTGGCAATACAAGGGCCTTGACGCTGCCGCCATTTTGCTGAAGTGAAAATTTTGACTAAAATAAAAGCCTTTTAAGATAATGACGCAAATTCTACACGCGTGTGTCGTGGCAGGCTGTTTGAGGTCCTTGGCTGTTGGGAGACGTCAATAGCTAATTCTTATCGAGTAGCTTATTCACTCTTGGAGGTAAATTTGCCATTTCCTTTCGTTTGGAACTAACTTCCTCATCAAATTGCCATCTGTAAGTGAAACGTATTGATAAAATAAAAAATAATAACCCTCTCGGCGAATATAAGAGCTAAATTATGTAATACTTCCGAAAATTTTTTGATTTAAGATTTATTTTTATTTCGCACTGGCATGAAACTTGAGCATTTCCTTACCTAAATGCTATCACTTTTAATATTGGTTAAGTTTTATTTTTTTATCACATTGACTTGTGTGCCAAGTCTGCTTCTGTAAGCGATGGATGCTAAAAAAAGGAAGAAAATTTTCACCTCCTCTCTTGAGGAGAGAGCCTTACAAATTCCAAGAGCCTTACAAATAGAATATTCCTCGAAATTAACGAAATGGTAAATTATTTGGAATTTCTACCGGCTTTAAGCATGAAAATTTCTCAAATCGAATTCATCTTCACGAATATTTCACTTTCAGATTCCTAGGATGTTAATAAAGTCATATGTGAACAGATAATACCTTTAAATACCTTTTTAAAGCCATTATTCATGACATTTGGTTTGAAGTATCTATAAGTTTTCAATTATCCCAGTACCAATGTGGCCTTAGGAAGAACTGCTGAATGAGGAAATGTTTTGATCACACAGATATTTACCTTCCCTTGGAAAGATGATAAAAATTAATTGACATAAAAATTTAATTACACTTTTGGATTTTATAACATCAGGTTCATTTTAAAAGTTGGAGACATTAAGTTCTGTTGAATACGAGCGCAGACGGAACTATCAGGTGACATGGCTCCATTTATTTTCATTCTAATGGACTCTCACGTTCATCAAAATTATTTTACAGACTCAAAGCGTCTCCGCTTATAACCACCTTTTATCCCTTAAAAATCTTCCTCCGCTCAAGCATTACGCTTGAGTTTCCACTCATCTGGAGGCGAGAAAAATCTTCAGATTACCTTCCATTACACCGGAACGTATTAATCTATTTTTAGAGTCTTCTTCAACTTAATTCCACTTGGAAAGACTACGACAGCCATGAGTTTTCAAAATGGACTTTGAATTGCTCTATTTCGTACTAACCCGCGAGCGACTACAAGGGTGTGTGACAGGTTGCGTTAGGACACCAGCCAAAATTAGGAAGGGTGACAGAAAGAGGAATAAGGGGAGGAAAATGATGATTGGTGAGATGAGATTTTGAATAATTTCTATGCAAATCGTAATTTGTTTTAAGTCGTTAAAAACGCGCGGTCGTAGGGCCAGGGACCAAGTTCGATGTTGAAGCTTGGAAAAGTGGGGAATGATATGTGGGAACTTGGCGTTGCCACTTGCAACCGATACACCCGTAGGACGGCGATAAGGTGTCCTGGATGGAGATAGAGTTTTTAGAAGTGTTGTGGAGCGCTGACGGGGGAAGGGCCTGAGAGAATTGGCCGTCCAACAAAGGCGGAAATAAACAACAAGGAGATGCGACTCGCAGGAGCAAAATGGACCCGTATTAAAAGAATGGTGATATCAAGGACCACTGCCGCCTTTTGGCAGAGCGGAAATGTTGGCTAAAAAGATCTTTCTGCCTCTTAGACCCTTAGTGATAACGACGCAAACCTGTTACGCAAGTGCTGCGATGAGCGTATGAGCTGATTGACTCCCGAAGATATCAACAAATCATTCTTATATAGGGTGATTTAATCATTCTTGGAAAAATGCAAGGACGAAAGAAAATGAGGCATCCAAGGATAGAGCTGTATTGTGAGCATTAATAATGAGTCAATTTTACACAATTATCACTGACAATATAACTCTTTTTTAGCTATGCCTACCGCAAAATGGAAATGCATGATGGGTGTGTGTGAGTATATGTATGTAATTATGGCATTCTATTCCGTTTGGAATTGAACTTATCAACTTTTTGGTGGTAAGCGAATGGTAATGATACAGAAAGAAATTATTTCCCCCTACTCGTATACTGGAGCCATATTTATAGCATATTTTCTAAAATATACTGAATTCAAATTTATTTTGAATTTCTGCCGGCATAAAGATTGAGCATTTCTCCAATCAAATGTTCAAACTTTGATTATTTAGTGAATATTAATTTTTCATGGGCTACTTTTTGAAGTTGTTGGTAATATGAATGAACTGTTAATTACCTCGCTAAAATCAACATGCATTTCGTTGAATATTTCAGCAACCTGATTTCCCTAAGTGAAAGTGATACAAAAAGGGATAGAGAAAGTTTTGTCGCATTTCTTAATTCAAGTTCCTTAGGCATATAAAGTGTCTGAAAATTAACTTTACTGTGTTATATGCAATATCAACCGTCATGAAGTGTCCAAATTTTTCTAATGGAATGTGTTGACACATGTATGTTGTTTTTATTTTTTCTAGAGTAATGAATTAGTTATTTAAGTAGTAGTGGAGGTGAACACATCCGTTACTTTTGAGTAGAAACTACCAAATATACTTTGTGAATCATAGCGTTGATGTCATTAAATTGTCACTCTATAGGTAATATTATTGTTGGGATTGTTTCAATAATTATTACGGATTTAATTTTTAATAAGAGATACACGGACCACATTGTGTTCACATGGTTTTATTGACGACACACACACGATACATCGGGAAGACCGGAAGTAAAACAAAATTCAAAAACAAAAGAGAAACGAAAAACAAAATACTTAAAAGGAGACATTATGGCGGCAGATTAAAATCATACCAATCATTATTAACTGAATACCTTTTACTCGGACGAGGAGCTATCAAGATGTAATTTTCACCTCTGTCATCATCTTCCTTTTAAAAAATCGCTAAGGTAAGATGTCGTTAAGAAGAATATTTATTTAAATATAGTACTATACCTGAATGCATCATTTCAAAACCCTAAAAGAGTTTTTATGTGTATAAAAATTGTATTATGATTTTATTTTGGGCAAATCAAGTTCAAAACCTAAATTAAAGAAATCATGCTTCCTTGAATGAAATTGTAGATTTGACTCTTGGCGCCATCTGTTATCATTATCATGCGCAATTGAGAAAGAGAGCACCTATACGAACTGAGCTTGCTTTTTTCTACCCGGGGCTGAATTAGAAAACTTTATATTGAAAGAAATATATTCAATTAGAAATAGTTGTTCTGTTATATAATTATAAAGGAATTGAAAATTAGGGAAAACTTTAAAATTCTTTAAATGAATGACGTGAACAATGTTTTGAACTTCTGATCCCAGTGAAAACTTTTAGCACGTGTGAGCGATTGCGTTTTTCATGATCTCTGCGAGGGCGTGTAACAGGACAGGACAGGGCACCAGTCTTAATGACGGATGGTAAGGACAAAAGAAATCGGTGGAGGAGTTCGATGATTACGAGATGTTATTTTGTATACTTCGGGTCTTAATCTGCCCTTGTTGTAGTCGTTAGAAGGTGCTCGGATTGAAATAAATCTAAAATACGATTTTTTAAAAGATGAATGATTTTACATTACCCTTCTTTTCTTTAGCGTGAGGGTGAAGGAATATTCATCTCGTATTCCCACTCATCCCACCTTCTTGGGACACGATTTTTTTTTCTATTTATCATGGCGAAGTGTGTTATATTGGAGTCTATTACTCTCTGCCAATGCAGTCGTTCTAATAGCTGGGTGACACTTCCTAATCGCATGAAAAATTCAATTCACGCCATTGACTCGTTTATCACATATCACTGTATCTGATATTATTTGCTATTTCTCACAATAATGAATAGATTTAGGAAAATAAGTCAAATTCGTTGTTATAATTTTAAGGTTAAAATATACTCTACGGTTCATAAACAAGTACGGATTTCTTGACGGTTAATGGGGGTTAGCCAAGGTTTGCGGTTCTGTTTTCCATTTAAGTATTTTGGTAACGAGCAAACATTGTTCTATAATATATGGTCTCATAATTTATTTTAGTATAACTAAGTTCCATTAATATAAATTTGGCGGAACAGATACATAATATAAACTTTTCACAATATCGATGTTCATCGTTTCCACCTTGCCAGGGCCGATCCCATCAAACCTTTAAATACGAAAATGGAAACAAATACGACCCCATGTCGGAATCAACCAGGAAACATCAAGGACAGGGTGGCAGCAGAGCAACGGAAGCGAGACATGTTAGGGAGAGATGTGAAGCAGAAAGAGGCTGCAAAAGGGGACAGGTGTAAGCGGGATTGAGTCACTCTTCCGTTCCACAACGGGGGTTGAAGGGTCTAATGGATGACTGAGCGTCGCGCGAATGGAGAAAGATAAGTGAGAGAGTTGGTGAAATGGGAGTTAGAAAGCGGAGTGGGGTAGCAGAGAGGAAAAGCCCGAAACGAGGATGTCGGAAAAGGTTTGGGGGTGGTGGTGGAGGGTTTTGGCGGGGGGGGGGGGAGAGAGCAAGGGGTTGGTCTCGCATATAAATTTTAGTAATAATCGGGAGGCCCGATTCGAGGATTCCCACACTGTGACGTTTACCGACACAGTACTTGTCGATATTCCGATATATTCGTTCCGATACTACAGGAATTATCATTATTGATGTTCTAAGCCTGTGCTCTACGGCCCGAGTGCCTCTGTAACAATGTATCACCCCCAATTTATGTTAAAATAATTCATTTACGTGTGTTCATACAATGCACACACTTTGGAATTAAATCATAGAGGTATTTTAAATGAACATTGTTTCCGACCAGAATATATTCGTTCCAATGCTTCACATAATCAGTGTATCTGCTGCAGACGGAATCACAAAATATTGCTGCTGAGCACAGACACAGAGAACTTGTTTGCTCTAGAGTTAATTGCCACTAGGTATATTGGTTAAACGAACACACATATACATGTTACTTAGTTATATGAAATTTAATTTGTTAGTTTTTATTCAGGTTTCTTCTCATATCATAGCATATCGCAAATAAATAATATGTATACATAGAGAATGTTTTGCTGTTTTCATATTAACACTCTCTACTAACAAGCATTCTGATCGACGAATACCTATTTTGGTTTCTAGTGATAACATTTAAACATCATAATGGGTGCTGTAAAAGCTACATGACAAAAGAGTATGCAGAGGATAGTTAAATAAGCAAATAACTCGGCTCTTCAAGTGATATCCTTTTTGGAACTGTAATGACACTCTTGCAAACGGTTCCCTATACCCTTAATGAACCACCTTTGGCATGAAAAGTATCTTTGGCGTTTGATAGTCAAAGAAGCCATTGGCCGAAATACTTCATCTCTTCCTAAAAATTCTAATTTCCTCTCTGGATTACTTCTGGTGAAATAACCGACCCACCTTAATCTACTACCTTTGGTCTCTACCTCTGCATCAGATGCTTTGAATAAATCCCATAACGTTTTTTTATGTATTTAATTCTCCGCGTGTTGCCTTCCCTTGTTGATCAAATAAATTTTTCTCAATGTCTCATTTTCGAATTTCACCAACTTTTTCTTTGCATTCTTATGTAAAAACCATGTTTGCGCAATACAATAAATTTGGTTGGATATTTATAGGGCGACTAATTATTTATCGTCGCACATATGAAAATTAAAGATCACAGAAATACGATACTAAATGTTTAAAGAAAGTAATTATATTGATACCAAATAGAATCAATGGGAAATTAATTTAAACTCTTGGTAGAAATGTAAGAAATACGTTGGTAGTCTAATGGTTAAGGATAAGCAGGGCGGTAACGGAAAGATTGTCTGGGCTTACTTTTAACGGAAGGCGCCGAGTCGTACACGGTTTAACGTTCCATCCGATCGGCCTATACATTGACTGCTAGGAATATCAACGCTGGCCGATATGATCCGGGTTAGCCCCGGTTCCTAATTAAAGCACGGGTGATTGTTTGCGTCCGTGTGCCGGTGAAAAGAAGATGGAATGTTGGTCAGAGTTTGAATACATCATTATTAATTGCATTGTAACAGAAAACACTTAGTAAATATCGTTTGACCAATTATTGACCACATTGACCACATTGAATTTATTGATCACATTGACCAATTTATTCACATCTGTGCCAGCATCTGAAGCCGTAAGTACTGCAATGACTTTGGTTCAAGGTTCCTTAGGTGAATCAAGAATAGCTGTAGCATTGAATATGCTTTTAAATCTGTGTATTACACAAAATTATTTTATCTTTGAAAACAAATTTTATAAACAAACGCATGGTTTAGCTATGGGCTCACCCATTTCACCTTTGCTAGCAGATATAAGCTGCTCAAAAATGTTTTTTACTGGTATCGGTATGTTGATGACATTTTATGCCTGTGGACGGGTAGCCACCGACAGCTAGACAATTTAATAGATTTGTTGCATACTCTACACGAATCAATTAATTTCTCCGTGGAAATCGGAGGTAAAATTTTGAATTTTCTTGATTTGACGTTCGATATTTCTTCTGGGACTCATGATTTCCCTATACATAGGTAAAAGTCCTTTACCGACGCTATAATCCCAAAGGATTCTTGCCACCACCACCACACGCATAAAATGTCGACATTCCACTCTTTAATACACTGCCTGGTCTCTATTCCTATGTCCAAATGTAATTTTGACAATGAGTTATCAATAATTAAATCCATTGCAGTTCGCAATGGATATAAAACTGTTACTATTGATAACGTTCTTGATAGGAAGTGGAAAAAATGTACTTTAATATCAATTACAACTGTGCTCTAATGTTGATAGGACAGCTAAATCCTGGCGCAAGATACCATTTCTTGGCCCCCTATCCTATCATGTAGCCAATGAGCTCCCGGAATAGAGGGTAATGATCTCTTTTTATAATTGTGCAACTATTGGAAAACTATTATTTAACTCTGAAAATAAATTCGATAATAGGGACCAAAGCGATGTATATAAATTATGTTGTGACACGCCTAATTTTAATGCCGTATTTATTGGGCAAAGTGGGCGTGCAATAAACATTCGGGTAAGAGAGCATGTAAAATGCTGGCACAATGATGATCCTAAGTCGAATTTTGCTAAAAATTTACTTTACCACAGCCACCATAGTGATTTAAAACTCTAGTTCTCCATACCCAATGAAAAGGGAAAAACTTGACTTTTTGGAACAATTTCAAATATGCTTGTCATGTAAAAACAAAAATGTCTCTGTTGTAAATGACCAATTGTACCCATCCCACTCCTCCCCATTACTCTCCATTCTCCTTGAGCGAAATTTGATCCGTCACCTTCCTGACGATTGCGTCACTACCACTAAAATCCTAACCGTCAACCCCCCTGAAAACAAACCCCCCCCCCCTCTTCTTACTCCCGTTGAGTCACCACTTTCCTCCTCCTTCCCCACTTCAGTCGCCTCTTCTCTCTCACCCCCTCCTCCCTCCCATACCTATATATTTATCGCTCGCTTATTTGTTACTTCACCTTGATAATGGCAATGTTTGCCGAAACCTAGGTCGGTTGAATAAAAGTTGGTGTGGAAATATTTACAAAGTGTTTTCTGTTACAATGCAATCTGTGACAATTTTCCATAAACTTTCACCTGATACTTTAAAATCTGATCGTTATTAGAAGAGTTTGTCATATGCTTGTTAAGAAACACGAAAAAATATGTTAGCATGTTTAACATTTACGTGCAACCGATTATTGTGCATCAGTATAGGGTCGAAAATATCGGATTATCGGTGAGTGTCATTGATGGAACGTATCGATGAGAAATAAACTGGTATCGGTGTTCGAATGGATCGAAAAAGCTGGCATTCCTAGTGGTGCTGACAGACGGGCGAGGGAACCACGTGTCGGATGAGGATAGCGATCTGAATGGAGGAGAGAGCATGGGTCAATTGTGAGTGAAATGGAGATAAGGGAGGCAGACGGGTAGGGTAGAGTGGGCTTGCTTCCCACCATTTGATCAGCCCAGTTTGCCTGTATAATACAGATGTGGACCTTTGATAATTCAACGGAAGAAAGAGAGGAAGAAAATAAGTCTATAATATAATAATTCCGTTCTTAACCCATTAAGTCCCGAGCCCTAAAAAATTACTTTTCCGTTGAAATATTTCGTGAACTCAATCGCATGAGTCCCAATTATGGTTAAAATCTGTTTTTAAAATTTTAACATTTTCTATTTAAACAATATAAAATGTTGCGTTTTCGCAACGTTTGGAATTAGGGGTATCAGAAATAGAGTGCAGCAGGCTTTTCAAATTTATTATTTTTTACAGTGTTTTTACCACTTTAATATTGTATTTATTTATTTATCTTCACTATATTTTGAAATACAACTACTTAATGTTTAAACGTATTTCTTTATACGTGGGAAAATATGTTGTTGCATTTTATTTCACTGATTTTTATGAAAATCTTCAAATCAATTTGTGTGTTCAGGCACTTTACAGGTTTTGAACTGGTATACTGTTTGCGAATGACACATTCTACACCTCTTCTTTTATGTTCATCAGTATGCACTATTATGTGTCCTATATTGTCCAATCTTATAGATATTGGTAGATTTCCGTGTGATGGTCTTCACAAACAGCTGTTCGAAGTTTTCTGTTTCTAATTCCGTATCTCCGTTATCAGTTATTGCAGGTTTTCCTCTCTTGCTTTGATACAAATAAAGTACCAAAATCTATTACTCACCAGGGAAATGTTAGATTCAGATATGAATAAATTCTTCACGGGATTCCCAGCAGGTGAGATGTTCAGCCAGAGCCGACGTTTCAATGGCTAACTCTGCCAGCGTCACTCAACGCCCTGAGGACGATGGCAGAGTTAGCCATTGAAACGTCGGCTCTGGCTGAACATTTCACCTAGTGGGAAACCCAGTGAAGAATTTATTCACATCGTGCCCCAGGAAAGCACCAAGTCTTACATTAGATTCAGATATTTTGTAAATTTTCCGTGAATGAACCACTGCACTATCCAGAGTGCTTGTAAAAAGGGGCCACTACCACTTTTTTCCTTTGATTTTAATTCCATAATTCGATAATGCTTTATCATGAAGGTCTACACCTCCCATTCTTTTGCTGTAGTCACTAATTACATTTGCCTGGGGTATTAAATCCATGTTTTTCGTTTTGCGGTTATACCATTTTGTTTTTACTAAAGGCTTTAGCATTCCCACATTAGTTGCCACTTTGACTACGAAATTGTCATGCCATCGTATCACGAATATCTTGTTCGATTCGTCAAGCGCTGAGTCATACGAACCTTTTTTGTCAAATCTCTCGTCTTTGGTTGCTTTCAAGAGACAATCGGAAATCCGGTTCTCCCGTACAGTCCCAGTGGCAAAAGAAACCCTTGTGTGAAAGGATTGACAGTAGTGCATGGCTAGTAAAGAAATTGTCAAAATAGATTTTGTGATCCTTTAGATTTTTAACAATGCTTAGCAAATTTGTTACCACTATTTCTCCAAGATTAAGGCCGTCATTTGGTTTAGAAGTTGCGCCAGAGTATGGATGAAATTGGTAGAGAAAGCCACACGAATATGCCAAGCACCACAGCTTAAACCCAAATCTAATAGGCTTCTCACGAATAAACATTTTACATAATTTAAGTCCAAAATAAGGTACCACCTGCTCATCTATTGTGATGTTACGTGAAAATATTCCGAATTGGATGAAATTTTAATTGATTTTTTAAAAATAGTGGCTGAATCTTTGCAAACTTATCATTCAAATCAAGGGTGTCATTGCAGGAAAAATGAAGGTACTTCTTTATTTCTTGAAATCTAATACAGGATAAAGCTTCTCTGAAAAATTTGACACTATTTGGGTCTCAGCTTTAATAAAATCGGGACTGATATAGCGTATGATACCCCGTCAAAAGGAGAATGCCAAAAAACTATCTGAGATTGTTGCGATTAATTTAAAAGTCATGGTAGTTTTATCCATAGAATATTTAATTGAATAGGATATTATCATATTCATCACCTTTTCATAAAAGGAACAACTGAAAGGATTCAATTGGGGTCAAATTGCCTAATGAACATTTTAACTTCTTTCGAGATTCTACTTCGTTGCACTGAGTGAATGATTCATACCTAGGCATACGTCTCGCCCATATTGGAGGTTTTTTCTCCAAGACAGGAGCTTCTGAATCATTCTCTGTGAATGTCTGAGTCTCTTTATGAACTAAGTCAATGCTGTGGTGCAGTTCAATTGTCCCCGCTACATCACTCAGAAGCTCTCCGGCTCTGTCATCTAGATCCATTTCGTTGTCGTCTATGTCTTCTACATCAGTGAAGGGATCTACTGCTGGTGGAATGATCACAGAATCAGGAAAACTTCCTTCTTCCAAATTATCTGAGTTTAGTTCCTCGAGCACCGATAAAATGTCAGTTAATTATTTTACATGGGCATTCAGAGTGAGAGGATAAATGGTAAATAAGTTCCTACTAAAGTGAAACGTAAAACGTGTCTCCAAGTACAGATGTAGTACTAAATGTATATGATCAACATCTGAGAATGAATGCTTGCTGCTGTACTTGACATCGACCTAACAAAAGTTACGTTCCCATTTGAAATTCTCACTCCGCAAAGCTATTGAAGATTCCTATGCAGCTATGTCCCAAAATTCACTGGAATGGGAAACGAATACATTTGTACACCCTAAGTCCCAACGTTGCGTTTTCGCAACATTAACGCGCAAGTAAGAAAATATAGTTTTAGATAAAAAATAATTACTTCATCTCGTGAATAAACTTTGAAGATACATTGTTGTGTTATTTAATCACCTCAACGATTAAATATCTCTAAAATGTTGGAAGAAAAAAAATAATGAAAGTGCTGTTTTTTTGTCAGTTTTAAGAATTCAAATCCAGGTTATATCATGCTTTTCTTAGGAAAATGTTAATTTCTTGAATTTGGTACAGGTTCAATGATGAAAACATGTATAATACATCTTCTACGAAGATTCAAAACATAAGCGCTCATTGGTATAATACGGTGAAGTGTCTCAAAATATAGGCTGAGTAATAAATATGATGATATCTTTTACACTCATATGGGTGCTGGTAGTTCTGCTAACGTAGATTATTTTTCAAATTGCAGAGTAAATTAAATGATAATAACTTGTCAGACTGTATTCTTGGTTTTGAGTACGTGGATCATTCGTACTTGTAGATATAGTTTGAAACTCCTAAGTTTGAAACAGTGAAAACGTTTCTTAGCGGAAAAGTACTCACATTTCAATTGCTTCAGCATTTTAAACACTTGAGAGGATTTTATCATTCTTCGATTCAACTTATAATTGTGTCTTGTACAATTTCTGAAGTAAAAATAATAATATAAGTGCACGAGCCCAATGAATAGGAACTCGTGGCTGAAGACGCATGCACCTTCGTTCGATTCGATTGAATAGGCATTATATTGCGCCTTATGTGCATATATTGGATTCATAAGGATCGATTGGTGTTCGTGAACATTCTTTTGAATTCGAATAAGGTTGTGCTTGGTGATCTCATCAATATGTGAAGAAGGTGCATGGGGGCGAAGAAAGGGTGATGATTGAATGAAAGAGTGGAGTAGGGATTGATGCAAACCGGTGTGACATAGCTGATGGCGAGACTATGTTTAAAGCCGCTTACGATAGATGGAGCTACATGCTAGGCTCAGATCATAGGAAATTTCAGATCACGCAATCTTCAGGGAAATTCGTGGTCGCAGGCCTAGCCTGGTCAAACATACTCAAATTGGAATTAAACATATAAACTTGGTTATTCTACAAGATCAAGTTTGTTGGTGGTTTTTGGTATTTGGTGTTACAAGGCTCGGGTTTTTCCTTAAGGAAACCTTTTGGAATCATCAAGTAAAAGTGTATCAATGCGATGGTGAGTGGCGTAACATACGCATATTTTGTGACGCATATATTGTGACGCATATTTTGTGGAACAGCAAAGTCTTTTTCTTACCCTTTGTGCATCATAAAAGTGTATCGTTGAAATGTTCAGGGTGACACGGAGGGTTTTATTTTAACCCTGCAGTACTGGTATAGAATCGACAGACGCATAAAAAAAATAATTTACCTTTCAATACTACTAATTTTGACAGTTCTTTAAAAACTACTTCACTTGTGAGAAGGCAGAGGTTATACTTTGGGACAGGGGCGGTGTGGGTGCTCAGGGGCCGGGCCGCTGCACGTCCAGAAGGGCCCGGTTTTTGCAACCACTCTACTTCAAAAATGTGTGCGTTTCAAACGCGTTATACTACAATTTCATAGGTATTTATGTACAGTATTACAAAATTGTACTTGCACTCAGAGATTTTTGGTCTGCTGGCTGTTCAATGTTCTGGGCCCGGCCCGCCGGGCCCTTCGGACCCCAGCCCGAAACCTGGTGCGATGTCCGGGGCCCGGGCGGGAATCCCCACCTTCCCGCCCTGGCCACGCCGCCGCTGCTTTGGGACATTTATGCAAGTATCCTATTTCTCCCAAGTTTCCCGAAACATTCATATCGCAAGACTTTCAGGTTGAGGGCATTGTTTCAACCCTTACTTACATTTTCCAATCATTGCATAAGTGGCAGAAGCTACGAAAAGATAGATGTACTCTGAGGAGCTGTTAGATACAATGATTTCCTGTTCCTGAGCACTACTAAATATTTCAGACCAAAATCTTAGTGAGAAACAGAGACAATCTTTTAAAAACACATTTCAGTGTACATTCTTTCCCTTACCTTTCAATGGTTGAACGCCTGTATCGTCAAATCTTTCCTTCAATCTCATTTAGAATTTCTTTACTGACGACAGATGGTATTCCTCTCCTTCTTTCATCGTGCGCATCACATCTTCCTTACTGAACTTCATGACACAATTTTTCCACGTTTTTTCTGTTTTATTACACCTTCACCGTAGTCAGAAACAAGTTCCCGATGGACTTCAGCATCAGTCTTTCCTTTCGCGAGCAAAAAGCGAATCATAGCACGAACTTCGAATTTGACGGTCTTTGGATTTGACTCGGCCATTTTAAACTAACAGTGAGAGGACAAGAGTGACAGTGAGAGGTCATAAGAAGTGCCTAGTAAATATTTAATTTCGCCATGCATACATATTTAGTTACACGACAGGTCTACTAACCGTTTAAAAATAACTTTCATTGCAACTATATAAAAAACATGTATCTTTACTCTTCGGATATACTCATATATTTCCGAGGGCTTTCTTTTAGTATATTGATCTATTATTTTTATAGTCAACCATCATCTTTCGAATATCATATAGCAGTCGGATATCGCATATAGGTACTTTCAGAGTGATAAGGAAATATTTTTTTAAATTGTTCCGTAGCATCTCCCCACCGTACATATGCATAACACAGTATGGAACGCAGGAAAACAACACCCAGTGTGAAGCTATCTTCGCGGTTCCCACGTGTGAAGGGATTATTGTTGGTATGACTTCGTCAGAGAGTGGGCGAAGAAAACGGTGGTGCTAGAGATAACGCCGAAGGATGATGAATGAGGAAGGAAATGTCTGCCCTGTTGGAAGGGACTCTCAAGTTCTCCCTCTCTCATTCCCGCATCTTTCTCATTTTCTACGTTCCTTAACCTCTCCTCCATTCCCTTCCCATTCCCCTCCATTGTACAGAATCTGTCGAGGAGGCGATAAAGCTCAGAATTGGAAGAAAAATAAATTACTCCGGGCGATTGGGGTTTTCCTATGGGGGCATGCATGGCAAACGGAGTCTAATTTTGGTCATTAGGAAAAGTATTATTGCTTTGTATGAGAGAACTGCTCAATTGTAATAATTGGAAATTCTATCACTCTAGTGACATATTTAAAACATCCAATGGAAATGAAATTCGCATTGAAAAAATCACTTCATTTGACCGTGACTCAAACCCCGATAGTCCTACGCTGGGTCAAGATTGATTGGAAAGTCCAGGTTCGAATCTCGGTTAGGTAAAATGATTTTGTATGGGAAATTTATGCCCACTTTTGGGGCTTGTCGTTGCACTCGTGCGCGTGACTGCTTTCCATATTACGTGTTAGTGCATCCGTAGCGATTCTGAAATTTGTTATAAAGATTTAATTGTACGGCGTGTTTTGACGCTTACAATCTTTTTCATGTGAATAAATAAAAAATCACATCTCTTCATTCTTATTCAAGTTAAACGATATGGGTCTCTGTGATGTTACTTGTACAAAAAAGCTTCCATTTATAGTTGCACCCAGTTTAATTTGTGGTGCTTCTATTCTCCACTTATCATTGGGCATTGACTTTTATTTTCAAACTACAATCCTTTTTTTGTTATTCCCACATTGGATTAGCCATAGAACACTCATTCCGCAATGTTTGATGAAATAGTTGACGGTTATTTTCTGTTACTTTTCAGTAGTTAAATACTGTAATTGCATAATCATCCACCTAAAAGTTGTCTATTCCATTTCAAGTGATTAATGTGAGTGAAAAATATCTAGGCATAAACATTATTCTATTGCTAAACTTTCCAGCATTAATTGGTAAACCTCCACAGATTTTGCATTAAAAGGAAAATGTTGCCGAGTGGTGTAAACTTTCCTTGTAAACTACGCTGCACAATAAAGCTGGCGTCACAATTTGAAGTAGTGGCGTAGTAGTTGATTTGACAGTAAACACATATAATTTGGCTCTGGCAAAATAACCCTCATCTAAAGGGTGTAGACCTCTCATGAATTGATATAGTGTACACGGGCATAAACGGGCACGGGCGTAAAGAGGGTATGTCGGAGATGAGAGGAGGCAATGTGCTTGGGTGGAAGGATTTGGCAGTCGAGGATGAGTGCTACAGAAGCTTAGAAAATTTGCATCGGCAAGCCGTGTCCTGATCGGAAGGGAGGACATGGATGGTTAGGCAGAGGAGGTAAAGGTAAAGGGCGAAATAAGGGTTTGGTGTTGGATGGGGGAAGAAACGAGGGAGAATGAAGAGAGGAGAAGTAATGGATGAAAAGGGCGGTAGGAGGAAAGGGTGTAGGAAAGGCGGGATGCGGAGGCAGGAACACAAGGAAATAGATAGCAGTGATGCCAGATTGAGCGAACTCGCTCTTTTCAGTTAAAATTCAAGTTGAACAGTTTCGTGTATGGCGTCGTGCTGATGGATATCAATACCTCTCACTATTGTGTCAATTTATGGTGATCGTAAGTCTGGGTCGTCAACTAGTGAAGGACTACTTTACGTCTGTTCATGTATATAATAATAATAATAATGTCTGTTACTCGAGAGAATAAGACATACATTAATCTTTACAACATGAGTAATTTTAGGTAGCCTGAAAGGAGGACTTATAATAAGACTACCATCATTTGGTCATTCGTTATGCGTTAGTTTTTACTAAATTATGCATGGGAAATTGATTCACAAAATTAAATGAAGTTTTTCAGTACTTTAAGCAGAAATCTCAAGTTAATCATATAAATAATAACAAGGTATCCTTTATTCTTCCTTGAGTAAATAGCCAAGATTATATTTTTCAATATTGTGTTAAGGTGGTTCCTCCGTAAAATAGCTTTAATGTAATTTTATTCATATTCCGTCTACTTGTAAAAAACCCTGTCTTCTATCTGATATGAACAACAAAATAATACCTTTCCACGCTATTTTATTCTATAATTGAACTTGAAATTACATTGTGTTCAATGGGGGAATGAGAGAAACGCAGGGAAAAATAGTATTTTCCATAAAATATAAATGCCATTTTCACGGAAAACTTTTTTTATGAAGGTAATAATCAAGATAAATTGAATAAAAATAAAATATAGGCATCTTACCACCTTATTCTTTAAGTTATTAGGGAATTACTGTCGTAATTGAAGCCAAAATGCGTTATTTCGTAGGATATGGCGCTGCAGTCAGCCAGCTCCAATAGCCGGAAAAAAGTGCTAATTTAAAATACATTCTTGGAATAATCTTCATTTTTTCTACTTTACTTTTGGTTTTCTGAAGGTAACGCATTTCATCAGCGAAAGCAGGGTTTTTTGGAGAAAATATACAAAATGTGGAATTTATTTTTTTTTGACTCGCACAGTCGCGGCGAAACCTCCTTAACATATTTAGATTTTACATATATAACCTTCTATTAGCACAGTACTTCTAATAGATCTACTGTTTCCATTATTGTGTGTCTTCTATTAACACATATCTACCTTTACTAGCGATATTGTGTCTCTACAAACGTTTTCCCCCATCGACACGAGTAGCGAGTGGTGAGACAGTTTTACTATTGTCTGCTAAATACATGTTTTCCGAAATGACTGTTCCATCTTCATTTCCCTCGACACTCCAACACCACCCTTACGATAAACACTATGCAATACCCAATCCTCATGGACGTATGTAACGCACTGCAAATTTGAAAGAGTGCGAGCGTTTTTAAGACAAAAGTTAACGCGTTTTACGTGTATTGACTGCATATTTCCCGCTGTAGACTATTTTTTGGGAAAAAGAGATATTTAATTGCAATTTTAGTTGACTAGTATCGAGGTAATATGAAAGTTTACAAAATCATTGATTTTTTACCTCTATAAATTCAAGCTGATTTCATTGAATATTACTATTGAGAGTTTATGTTTCATGAAAATGTATTAGCGTGGAGGATAGAATTAGCCTACTTCCAATCTCCTAGCCTTCTTGGCCTAGAAATCCTTGAGGGTGAAACGGTCATGACTTACAGGAAGCACCTAAGCCCGCTAAGCAAGTCTATTGAGTACCTTGCTAGGAGCTCTGGCTGGAGGTAGATGCTTTTGCTACCGGCTTCGATGTTTAAAACGGCAGAGAATATTCACTCAAGGTCACCCGCGTGCTACTAAATAATGCATTTTCTCCATATAGTGCCTATTTCGGCTTCAGTTAGTATTAAAGCAAAAAAATAAGTAAAGCAAAGGTGTTTTGCGATCCGCATGGATAAGTAATTCAAGCCGGAGACTGTAGCGTTCTTCACATGGTTTTTCGCGCGGGCACTGATAGTAAGGGACATAGACAGTGGGTACAAAAGATATATTTATGTGCATTTGTTTGTACGTGTACATATATTTATTTATTCTTCAATGAATTCCAATTATGTAAATACAGTATAAAAACAATTATGCCGATTTAAATGCTAATAATGTAAGTATTCCTCTTTAAATACATTCTTGTTTGTCTTTTATCCCTTTCTGAGTGACAGTACATGCCTGTGAACGTTTGTGTGTGAGGTATTATTTCTTTTGTGAAAATAGAAATCGACTGGTATGAATAGTTGGAAACCCAGTACAGCTGTTACCTCAAGGCTAACTATTTACCTTGAGGGTTTTCAAAATGTATATTATAATGTTACGTAATTACATTAATGAAATAACGAATTACACTATATTAATAATAAATTATCCATTCACAATGAAAAATTGGATATATTCGAATACGCTCTACCCTAGATGGTACGACGAGAAGGGCGTGTGAGGAGCTCGGAGATATGCGGATAGCAGAGGGAAATAGGTCGAACTGGGGACAGGGAGTGGATAAAAGGTCCTGGTTTTGGGGTGAGTACGAGCAGTAGAATGCGAGAAACTGTGGGCGGAGCCCTTAGGGGGGCCGAAGCGTGAGGGTGAGAGTTGGAATGGATTCGGATTATTGGGTGAGGGAAGAAAAATGTTCGGGAGTTCGGGAAACGGTTAGGAGGGAACGCGATAAAGACGGGTGCGAGGTCGAAATGGAAGGAAGCACGAGGGCCTGAGGAAGTGGAGGGATGAGAAAGGGTCTCTTAAAACCCTGAGGGTCTCTGCGGGCCTTTGCCATGCCGGTCGGACAGTAGCCGGAATTATCTTTTGTGCCGCTTGCAAAGCCAGGGCAACCCACTGAGGGACAAGTTCTGCGCTGTTTCTCAAAGTTGAATATGCCCATCCCTACTGTCGAGTCTGAAGTTATATGATGATGGTAGTCATCATCATCATCATTGGACATCAATCGTAGGATTGGTTTGACGTGGTTCGTCGTTCAAGTTCTATGGAGCTTTTCATGTCTCCATATTTCTTCCCTTACGCGGATGTCATTCAGTTGAGTCGTATATCTCTTCCAGCGTCTTTATTCCGAGGCTTTTATTCAATTCAAGTTCTCTTCTTTTTTACTTATCTAGTCTTCGCGTGTCCAAATGCTACAATTTTCTGTGTTCTTAATGAAAGAACTTTATCTCCTGTTCTACGAACTATTATTCGCGTGTTATCCTATCTCCTCATTTTGTCTGATCCATCCTCATTAGGCATTTTCTCAGAATGAAGCTAATGAATAAATCTTGTACTTCTTTTTAGGGTAATGATCGCAGTAGACGCTCACTGTATTTGATTCTCACTCTCTCTTGGTGAGCTCACTCCCAAACATCCGATAGCAGATTTCATCATTGGAATAGAATGGCTTTTTCTATTCTTGGAAAACTGTTGACCAATATGATTCTTTGAGGTATCACTACATGGTCAAATTAAATGTTGACTTCATTTTATTTACTCTAGCCATACGGAGGCTGTTCTTGTAATATATTCTCTGTTCTTGATAATTATTACAGAGGCTTCTAATTTCACTTCCACGGAACTGATTATCCTAAAATTTACAAAAAAAGTATTCATCTTATGCTTCTATAGTTTCATTTTTTATTTGACAATTCATTACTTTACTGTCAATTGTGATAGCTATGGAATAGCTGGGATTTTATTGACATTGAATTAAGGGTAAATAATAATAATGTAATATAATTTCGGAAACTTTTCTACATTCCAACCAGTTTGGCCACCCATTTTCCGCCAGTTTTAACAGCTTGTCTTTTAATTTAGTCCTGTTTATAGTTATCTCTTTGTAAAATATCCCATGTGCTACAAAATCCCGTCTACTCTGTGATCGAGTGTTGCCGGGAGGGCCATACAGATGCACGGAGGCCTGGGAGGAAAGTATCCCGGTCGGTACAAAATTAAATCCTCTCCTGACGAGTATCTCATTGAAATTTAAGGCGCGACTTGTACAAGGGTGCCATTTGCCCCCTCTTCCGTTTGTGAAGAGCCCTCGTAAGAGTCGGAAGGAATGAAGGACGCCTGCTTACTGTAAATGTCGGAGAGACCACGGCCCACGTGTCGAGAGCATTCAAGAGAGAGATAGACGAAAAGAAAGAAAATGAGAACAGTCTGCGAAAATGGGTGACTGGAGCTTGTCCGAAATTCAGCCTAGCTGGAAATGAAACTGGGACGGGAGTGAGAAGACGCTTGGAGATGTAGGTATCCTACTTACGATTGGAATGGGATGAATATCGAAAGAAAACGATGTTATCGATGCAGCATTACCTAAGGACTTTTTACGAGACGCTTACTTCTAAACTGCTTGCTGAAAACGAAACTAATTTGAGTATGCTTTAATCATACACTATAAATGATGTTATCGTATCCGATGGAAGGGTCCATTTTGATTATCTTCACTGAAAACTGAAATAATTAAGATACTTATTATCCATCCGATTCCTTGGTCCAACTACCAATCACTGTCCAGCAGGATAGTTGAGAGATTTGTTAGAATACCGATGGTGGAGCTGAAGTCAACCAAAATAATCTTTGGAAGAATATTGGGAACTGTAATCGAGAAAATGTGATCGTGGACTAAAGGGACTGGTTTACTGAAGCTTGTTTAGAATATTTTATAAACAATATGGTACACGTGCCATAAAAACGGCAATACTTTATTTAGGTTGCTTATTTTAGTAAATGACTGGACAGTGCCACTGCGCGCTTAAATTACTATCGTGTTAAGACATGACCGAGCCATTGAATTCGGTTATGTAACGAATTTGGCTCCGAGATTTCAGTACGATTCAGTCAGATTTTTGGATAAAATAGCATTAACTCTAGAAAACCTTCTTCATGCATGCATTGTGTTATCTTCTAAGAGTCAAATTTAAACGGGGACATTTTAGTCAATGCTTCCGTTCTACTGCTGCACACTTTTTAGATTTTTTTTCCGTTCATAGTATATGGTTTAACACTCGGAGTCCCAGGAGGAGTCAACGTGACTCCTTGATGTTTTAAAAATGGTGTATTTTCAATTGAGTGTTACATTGAACAATTTCTCATGGTGACTTTTAATAATTTTGTTATTAGTGTTTGCTTACATAAAAACAAAGGTTCATAAATAAATACAAATTCATAAACTGTTGAAATATTTCATGATTTACCTTAAAGTCCCAGTGGAGTCATAGTGACTCCTTGCAATTTGAAAAGAGCATGCGTAGTGTAATTGCCTTATGCAATTTGCTTCCTTGTATCACAGTTTTAGTTTACTTCTCAAAGATGTTATCCGAATGCCGTCGATATTTTCTAGCACACTGCTACTTAACGGTCGTTGGTGCCGATCCGGCAGGCGACATGTACTCCCTTGCGACACAGCGAGTAATTTTCCTCCATTGTACGCCTTCCATTTCTATATAAACGGTGGTAGACGGTAACTTCTAGCAACACGACTTCGTTAGTGGGTCGTGCTGCTTGAGTGGAATTCAAAACTGCCCTGTGTGTGATGCACAAACAACACGAAAAATATCCGACATAAGAGTAATTCGACCTGAAGAATTAATTGGCATTCTGAATGACATACCTGAGGATGTGTCAGCAGGGAAGGGTGGTGAGGAGGAATTTGAGTTCAATTATGAGGATTTCATCCCCAACAGCAGCTCATGAAGCGATTCATAACCGAATGTGACAAGATTCCAAGATAAAAAAATTTGAATTTAAGTGAGTTATATTAATTTATTTTTGATGGAAGCTTGGATTGCGTATCTGCAATAATTTTTACAAAAATGTTTATTTGGCTCACATATTTTCAATTCACAATATTGTCAGGGCGAGTGCATTGGAAACGTAATGAGGAACAAGGAGGGCGAGTATCCAAAACTGGTTCACAGCAGTGACCAACTGACCACTGCACGTAAGTGATGCAGCACACAAAAATCAGGCAATTCATTGCAACGCGTGATCACTCGCCATCATCATTGTACAAAAATCATCATTATGGTGATTTCTCATGAGCCGGAGAACCTAGGTGAGACAGATTCCGAGTATCCTAAGATCGTGGGAGGAACTCTTCAAGCTCCAGATGGGGCCCTGTGGACTGAGCAAAATGCTAGGGTTCAAAATGCTGTTAGACGGGCACACCAAAATGTCTTGAAGGAAATGGCTGGACCTAAAAGTTATGCTAGGGGAGCTGTAGTTCCTGGTAATGCGGTGGTTGCGTGGTTTGGATAGTGAGCCCCACAGACAGGAAATAATGTTAATGTTTGGAGCCTAAGTAATGAGGAACTCGAAGCTTTTATTGGTGTGATGTATGCTCGTGGGGTTATGGGTAGGAGTGATGTATCTCTACATTCTTTGTGGGATAATTCATGGGGTATCTCCTTTAGTGAAAAAGCAATATCCCGAAATCGCTTTTTAGATATCCTGAAATATTTACGTTTTGTTGAAAAGCCAAATCGTTCAAAAAGGCTAGAAATGGACAAGTTTGCTCTATACTCGGTAGTTTGAAATAGATTAATCGGCAAATGCATCGCCTGTTATTGTCATGGGTCTAACGTAACAGTTGAAGAGCAATTATTTCAAAGCAAAGCCCATTGCCAATTCACTCAAAAAGCAATGAAACCAGAATAAGTATGGCGAAAAATACTGGCTAGCAGCGGATAAAGCGAACAAATACGTCATAAATGGCTCTTCTTACTTGGGAAAGGACGAGAGTTGTCCAAGAGATGAGCGAGTGTCTGACTACGTAGTCATGAAGCTAATGGAACCATACTTAGGAAGAGGAAGAAATGTGACTATGGACTTTACCTCTCTGAAACTTGCAATAAAACTGAGGGATAAAAATACGAGCATTGTTGGGACCATGAATAAGGTAAGAAGGGAGGTTCCTGCATCTATGAAGACGATGATGGAGGATTTGTACACATCTTAAGTCTATAAGCAAGAAAGACATCACTCTGACCATTCAGTAAATTTTGCCCTTTTGAGCTCACTACATCCCAGAATGGATGTTCCAATGTAAAGAAAACTCAGGGAATTGTTAAGTTTTACAACTATAAAAAATATGGAGTTGATATAGTGGATAATATGAAAAGAAGGTTGTGTAGTGAGATCTTGTACTCGGCGATGACCAGTGCACGCTTTTCAAAACACACTTCATCTTGCTGCCATAAATGCCTGGGTAATTTATAAAGTAGTAATTGGGGAATAATCTCTAGAAAAAAATTTCTCCAGCAATTATCCGAGAACCAAACAACTAAAAACACGGCCAAGAGAGATAGAATGGAAACAGAAATTATGGAGGAAGATATATATCCAACATTAAAGAGAACTAAATATTGTCAAATTAAGAAAAAGTGCAAGAAAAATCGGAGCATTGACAATGGGCGAGGCATGCAACAGAAGTCTATGTGAGGCATGTGCATAAAACATTCTGTACTTTTGTGCAAACTGTGGTCATAAATTGATATTAAAAATGTCATCAGTCAAATAAAGATATATACTTTGAATCGAACTGTTTGGCCAAAACATTGTTTCCATTATTGGTATTTCAACTTTTAAACCTGAAAGAATTCTTGATATAACATTTTTGAGGTCTCATTTAAACAAACTAATTATGTGTACTGAATGTTAGCCAGTAAAAATTATGGTTCTCCAAGTGTATTTCCATGTCCTAAATCCATGGAAAAACTCTTTTATCATCTTAATAATGCACAACTCTTATGCGAATAGCATATTTTATCTGATAGTGAACCTAAAGGTAAATAAATCATCTATGGAGTCAAAATGACTCCATTGGGTTTCCTTGGGTGTACGCCAGTCCGGGACTCCGAGTGTTAACCATCGAGGATGAGCAGGAACGATGAACAATCGATAGTTTCCTTAGTAATTTCACTCTCGATGTTGATTAAACATCGATCTATAAAATTTCGATTGTTCTCTGCACTCTTCCTCTATTCCTCCAAATTAATCCCACACTTACGGACCTCCAACCTATTATGTTGTTAGTAACCTCAGTTATTGACCACCTCCTTAAGTAAACAAGTAGCCTGTTATATAGAGATGGAGATTGTTGATTACAGAATATCGGACATCGATTCTCATACTTTAGTGGAGCGACTGGAATTCTGGGGTCGAGGAAGCTGAAGGGGAAAGCGAAGTGAGTAGAAGCACGCCAGTTTGACGAAGAACTTGAGCCCGGATGGGGGGTGGGGACCAGGGGATTGGTCCTTGGGGTGGCGTCTAGGGTAGAGGATTCGGAGTGACACTGAATGGAAGGAATTCGGGCTGAAATTAAGAGAGCGGAATGCGTTAGTTAGAGACCCATCTTGCATGAAAGGCGTAGGAATGGGGATCGGGAATTAGGCTCGGGAGAAGAGATGAGTTTGCCTGAGCTGGTGTGCGTGTATTCTTGAGTGAGGAAGGGAATACGTAGGTGTTGGTCGGATGAGGAGGTGCTCAGGCGTGGGGCTGAGGGACGTATTAGGAAATGGTTTTGCCCGGGGAGCGGAGGCCGGCTTGTGCGAGAAGGGGTGTCAGAAGGAGGGCTGTCTGGGGCAAAGGGACGGAAGCTCTAAGGTGTATGAAGCGGGGAGTGCGAAGGAAACCAATCAGGGAGAAGAAGGAGGTGGATTGGAGAGGTGCATGTGCTGAATGGTGGACGAGTTAAGGGGACATGGAGACAAGGTTTTTTTATAGTTGAGAAGTGTGCCTTGGGAATACGTTTGTGAATAAATAGGTGAGATTTCGTCAGTATTGACTTGCCGCACGGAGAATCATCAAGGAAGAATATCAAGGATGTACGAGTAAATTAATCAGGACCGGGTTTATTGGTCTAGATTTATTTCATGTAGTCCAATAAGTAGCCCATCTGATATATCGAAAAATGAGCTTTAGCTTAGAGATTATTTTATTATAGTGTTAGTTTCAGCTGAGAGAAAGTTTAGTTTATTATTAACGCAGAGGGCACGGTATTGCATCCCGTGATGCAATGAGACATTTAAAACAATTAATTATTATAAGGCCAGGATCTAAATCCAGTACAATATACGGGTAAAAATTGTTTTCATGTACTCCGAAGTTACCCCTTCTGACATCCAGCGCTATTATGTGGATTAATGGTAGCTGCTATGAGTAATGGGAGTAAGATCAGCAAGGTGGCTTACCACACCAAGCGCTATTCAAGATTCAAGTCCTTGCGATGGTAGGCGACTTTCGAAAATAGTTCGCCCCCTATTCCGTATTCAAATGGAAGACCTCGGAGTTTTTTAACCTCATCAATAACTGAAATTCGACGTCGTAATCCCAAAATATTCGAATTGCTCCATTTAAAAGTAGGGATTTTTGTCTAATTTGTGACTTCATGTCCACAATATTCTTGAGGTTGAGTCCTTTTCGGATAAGAAGGCCTTATTTCTGTTCTCCTCTGTCGTTTCTATATGTCGCACCATCTCCATATTCCTCCAAACTCACATCCTAAAGGGCTTCCATTCGTTCACATCCTCTTTATCCTCATTTCCCAAGCTCCTGCACCATAAGACGCTAGGTACGCTTTAAATAAGGCTATTCGTCTGCCTTTTTTAACATCTCACACAAGAACCTTGTGAGGAGAGAGGGTATATTAATTTATAAAGGAAGGAATTTATTTTGGGAAGAAGGGGATGGTGTTCGGTGAGAGACGGGGTGGTTGGGAGATGGGAGGGAGGGAGGGAGGACGGGGGGTGGGGGGAGGGGTGGGAGGGCGTATTTGGCGACAAAAGGAAAAATTATGAATACGAAGTTCTCGAGTTCGTCTCGGAGGACACTCTCCGTTCGTTTTCGTTATTCAATTTTTATTCGTCAAGGGAGGAGAGTAGAAATGCGTCAGAAATTATCATGACATCCCCGGAGGTTCATACGTCATAATGGTTTATTCGATTTCCATCGAATGTATTTATATGTTATTTTCATGATTTTTTTATTCAGCCTTCGCTTTCGTCGTTTTATACTTTTTTCTAAGGCTCCGTCGATTCATTAAACACCGTCGCTCAATAGGCTCCTCTTCGTAGTGGTTGTCTTTTTTTAGGGTTTTCTCTCGAAAGGCTTCCCTTTTCTTTCTCCGTCCAAGTCCGTCTCTTTTAGTTGCTACATCCACGACTTCAGTATTCTTTAATTGGCATGGAAAATAACGGCACGATAACCATTGAATAAGCTGTTATTCTCATCCTATTTATTTTATCATTTTTTTCAAGTTGATACCAACTCGTTTTACCGTGTCTCATCTTGGTATATGAGAGGGCACTTTTAACATAAACTTCCTTAGTCAGGTTGTTCTCAATATTTTTACTCTTGCTTGCCTTCTTGAGGAGGCCAATTTACTTTCTAGATCTCTGGAATGTTATTTTTGTTCAATATTATCTTTTTGACCTAAATTATAACTTATAATTGCGGCTTCGATACTTTTGCTTGCAGTGTATTTTTGATGGAGAAGAAGATGTGGTGAGTTTTATATTACTTTTAATGCGTTTTTTCTCATAGATTTGTAAATAAATATTTATTTGGTTATGATGATATGCTGTTTCACCGCAGGAGAACATAGCTAAATTAGTGTTTCGTATAAAATCAATGGTCTGCGAGTTTACTTCGTAGAATGAATGCATTTTAGTTAAAATGAAAACTTGGTTATATTCTACACAATTTTATTAAGAACACGACCGGTTTCGACCTTTTCAGGTCATTCTCAAGTGTTACAATTGTAACACTTGAGAATGACCTGAAAAGGTCGAAACCGGTCGTGTTCTTAATAAAATTGTGTAGAATATAACCAAGTTTTCATTTTAACTAAAATAGCTAAATTCTATAAGTAAATGATACTTAAAATATTTCTGCTATCTCATAAATGAAGGATTCGTCTGAAAAGTACCGTAATGTAACTTATTGATCACTGTTTCAAAATGAATCATATTATCTATTATATGCATTTATTACTGGTATAGTTAAGAAACATCCCGTTTATCAAATTCATACTTTATCAATATTTTAGGTTTGCGGTCCATTAACCGTAATTTTAAACCGTAGCCGTGGAATTTAAGATCGCTTAAGAGCTGGCGACAGACCCTTAAAATTATGGGGAACAGATTTTGATAAAAAAATAAATAAGCGTTTTCATTAAACGTCTATAAATTGATTGATGAATGAAAAATGTTCTTAAAGTTTGTCTCTCTCTCTCTCTTTTTGTTTGTCAACTCGATTTTCTGTAAACGTTTCCACGTATTTTGGCGTAAATATAAGTTCGTGAACTTGAAAGTAATACTTACATCTTCTCTGAGATTTTTACAATGCCATATACCTTAAGCATTTATCGTGAAAGAATGATATAGAATGATTAGTTAAAGATGGCTGTAATAAGGTTTAATTCTATTTCCAAGATTGTTTAAGTTAAATTTTAAACATAAATTATTTGTCATTTGTTATTATATTATTGCATCTTCAAGTGAAATTGTTCATACTGTTTTTAATGAGCCTGCACGTTGTCAGAAGTGGGAAATATGAAATATGAAAGGAGTATATATAAGAGAAACGAAGTATTTATAGAGGGAATATCTTAGGCTCCTTTCATGGAGTTAAAAAATAAATTTACTGAGCACGAATAAGTGTAGCTGTCATGGCAGGCATTGCACATGTTTGTTGTATTGTGGATGTTCTGTGGAATGAAATTATAAGGAGAAAAGATGCTTCTGGCAGCCTGCTTATGCTAACAGAGAACTGGAGCAGATTTTTTAAGGCATTAAATGAAGTTTATTTATATTTTGAGTAATATGAATCGAAGAATTAACCAACCTATAAAAGTTGGCAACCTACAAATATGGTTGGAAAAGAACATTCTATTCTCATTACTTCGACCTTAAAAGTATCTGTATGTTGTCATTTATACATTAATCCGTGAAAGACTCACCCATTCTCCCTACACAGACATCTAAATCGGAAAGCGAGCAAGAAAACTATCATATGATAATGTCCTACGAGGAAAATCGGCCGTATATCGCAGGATTTCTACAGATTCCACATCATTTGGCATATCCGAAATGTTCTCCGACCCGACCCGGCTGCAAACGGCATTCCACATGACTCGCTAATTTATAAAAACGTTGCTTTACATCGATTAGCTCCTTCGATGGGGGGCTGCTGTTGGAGAAAGGACAGGATCCGGCCAATAACACAGAAATGGAAAAAAAGAGTGGATATGAGGGCGGGCGAGGTGAGGCCTAGTGAAGGAGGGAGGCGAAAGATAGGGGGACGGGGAAATCGAAAAACGATTTGAATAGATTTGTGAATGGATGGCCAAAAGTTTCAGGGACCGGCTGGAGGGGGTTCTGAGTGAGATGAATAAATGGGAGATAGGGGGAAAAGAACCTTGCCCGTCGGTGTGTGTGGGTGCTGGTTATTGAGATGTCTACTGGCACGACTCCTTGTGAGTCTTTCTGCTGCCGCTTTGACTCCCTTGGCTCCTTGGTCTCTGAAAAATGTTTCCGAATTGTAGTGAATATCCAGTTGGATTTACTATTCAGCCATATTATGATATAATATGTTGACGATACATAATTGATGGTGTCCAGCGTAAGTTTGAGGGATCGTATCCTCTTGGTGGAACAAAACTAGTAAAAAGCGAATTTGTTCTGTACTTATCACTAAAGATATGTAATAATAAAGCAAACATTTGAGGTTTACTACGTAAATATTTTCATAAATATATGTTCATTTACGCTTTTTGAAGAGTGATGTATCTTTTAATTTTCAGTGAACATTATACAGGCGGATAACCTCACACCCATTAGTCACGAATTTGAGCAATTTTCCGTCTAAAATTTAAATTATTCATGCTTTGCGTGAAAAAAATAACTTAAATGTCCTTAACTCAGAATTATTTTTATTTTATAGGAGTACTCATTTTATATTTGTAATTGACAATATTTTAGTGCAAAATCAATGGTCTGCGAGTTTACTTCGTAGAATGAATGCATTTTAGTTAAAATGAAAACTTGGTTATATTCTACACAATTTGAATTGTGTAGTATATATATTAATTGTGTAGAATATAACCAAGTTTTCATTTTAACTAAAAGTTTAGTGCAAGTTGGAAAAATCATGTTTCCTATCATGGCGGAGGGTTTCTAGGTGTTAGTAAATGATCTATTATAGTAGATATGCTAATAGTACCTTATATACTTTGACTTTAGATCCACCTGCAAAAAATATGACCTAGGTCGTACATTAAATATTGATGTGGAATTACAAAGTTTTCTTTACTTTTCATTACGGAACATTAAGTTATTGGAGAAAACAATATATTTATTTTGTTACACCGAGTGTAGCGAGTGATGTTATCTTCTCCATTGGCAACACAATGTTTCCTCGACAAAACCTAAGGCGGAGGTGGTGTGGAATTGGGATGAACGGAGTAGTAGGTGCACCAAGACCCGGGCATTTTGAGATTTACTAGTAGGTGACCCAGTGGGGTTGCGGGGGGGGGGGGGATACGAAAAGTAGTTTATTTACACGGACGGCGCCATCTGTGCCTGCGAGGCATTTGATGCTGCGGAGTTCATAAGCGCAAGATTCGGAATGGAAGCATAAAACACCTTAGGGTAGAACGGCGAGGGGGGAAATGGAAAGAGCAGGCGGTGGGGAAGGCGGATATTGGTGTAGTGGCCGGGAGGGATTGGTGCCGTGGGGGCTGAACCGGCCGCGTGCACTTTTTGCCCCACGATATGAAGAGGGATTGAGTTTAAAACGAGGTAGTTGGGGGACGGGGGACTAGGGAAATGAATGGAGTGGTGCAGCTGGGGGGCTGGGAATGTAAGAAGTCGATTACACGTCGGCACGTGCCCGTTTTGTTTGGAACCAGGAGTTATTGTAGTAGTGTGGAAGTACAGGGTGATTCATGAAGAAATTACATAACTTCAGAATGTTGTGGGGGAGGTGCTTTTAAACATTCACTTGTCCTACGGGCACGTAAAAAGTTAAAAAATAGATCTTATAAATGAAATGAGTTATCGTTTTTGGATAAATGCTAGATTTTTAAACCAGAGGATGGGGATATTGTCATTTCTTTAAGGTAATTGCGTCACATAGGCTGATACATTTACGCTAAAATTAAATATAGCATAAATGAAATCAAATAAACATTACAAAAATAAAATACAAAATTAAATTTACTATTTTTTCAATTGTGACATGGACGTAACACTAAAAAATTGTTCTGTTAATATTATTTATTGAAGAAAATCTTAATTTCAGTGCATTGCTATTGCATTGCAAATATAATGCTAATGTCAGACACAATTATTATAAATTGGAGCAATAAGCATGAAAGATTACAAAAAAATGTCTGGTGATGCAAGTCTTACATATAATTTAGACAGGTTTTACTACAGTAGCAACTATGCTTTAACTGCTGAATCCTGCGTCGCCCCGTATATAGCTGATTAACAAAAATGATGAATAGGCCATTTTCTCTAAGTTATGCATCTGATTTTTGATCAAACGCTTTTTTTGCTCGGGCAATAATATTAAAATATATCTGTCGTTTTTTAGGCATGTAAATATCAAACATTTTATCAGGAAAATAAAAATTCCTAATTTACTCTAGGAAGTTCTCCCAGGAATTTCTCTGCTGGGTCAGGAATGTCATATTTACCGACAATTCTTTGCTCATAGTGCGTTGAGACGTGTTTTTTCCGACTCGCTGATGATACCCAGACAGACTCATGTGGTTATGGTTGCAGTGTTTACTTGGGGAGGCGATCCAAAGCGGAAGTCATTTGCCCCAGTATGTATTGGTTGGTTACTGAGGGATGTGTTTCTCGGAGAATAGTGTACGGTTAGAAAGAAACTCAGCGCTCAGAATTAGTCTATTTTTAGGGAAATATGTGGATGGGTCTTCAGTTATACGCCTCATCTGACGGACGGTGTACTTGGAGTAAGTAACGCATAGTAGGCTCTCCAAAGCGACTATATCCGAGTTAGGGGTGGAGCGCGTCTGTGATGAGCGGTGGGGTTTTTAAGGGATGAGTGAGGGTGAATAAGAATTTCATATCTGTAGGCGATAGACTGGTAAATTGGCTCGTCCCTGAGTGAAGAGTGGGGAGGGCGCAAATTGGAGTTTTTTTTTAAGGGGAAGATGATGGGGGAGGAGATTGCATCAGTCCCTTGGGGGCGGGGGGCGGTTTCAAGAGTTAACATGTGGAGTCAGGGACGGCGGTGGGTGGAAATGTGGAACACTGCACGATGTCACTTGTCGTCATACATATAAGTACAATCAAACACTGTAGTAGGGGAAACTGTGAATATCCTGTAAAAGGGATGACATTTCAATGCAAAGATTATCGAAGTACCTATCGACCTTGTCATAAAACATGATTCCATGTGTTTCATCACGGAAGCATTTGGGCAAAATTTCTTTCCACACAACTGGACATTACCTCGGTAAACGGATTTTAAATCACGCCGGCCAGTTCTCTAGACGTTTGTCATTAATTCTCGTTTATTCTAATAGTTTTCTAGAGTTTTCCGAATAAAGTTATTGTAACACTCTTGGTACCTATGTTATTGATAATCAGTGCATCTATGTACACCAGAGAAATTATAACAGGTCCGTCTAAGAGAAATTTGGTAGATCTGTTCCTTTCATGACGGAGTTTCTTTGTGACGTCGACAAAATATGCTCGTTAATGGGCTCTGAATTATAGTTTTGAGAAGGTTTTAATTCTCTTATTTGATGTGTACTCTTTTGAAAATTATGCAATATTGTCTTATTGTCTTTCCGTAGCTGTCATTGAATTCTTTTTGCTAATCATCCTTCGTCGCAATGGAATAAAGAATTTTAAAAGTGCAAAGAATATTTGGATTGACCGGTTCGTATTGAACGAAGTTAAATGTCAATTTACGTGTTATCCTAAGGTATTCGTTGCTTGCGTATAAAAATAATTAATGAAGTAATGAATAGTTATATGACATAGCCGTGCGATATTTGTTTTACCCATATCGTCCAGTGAACTAATTTTGAAAGTGTTTCGAAATGGCCACTGCATTTTTTACATCTACATCTACATATTACCCCGCAAGCCGCCTCAATAGGCGTGTGGCGGGGGGTGTTAGGATACCAGCCGTTTAAAGATAAAAAGGAAACGCTCTAATGAAATTACGCCTAGCATTTATTATAGTCCCTTATTGTTCGGGGGAAAAACGAATTCCCATACCTATCCGTTCGGCAAAATATCTCTCTTAATTTATCGTTTCTGTCGGACCTGGAAATATAGTGGGGTTCTAATATGATGTTCTCCGTGTCGCTCTGAAAGATATCTATTCTCAATTGTTCAAGCAATCTAAGCCTAGCGCGTAGCCTCCGAGTCTCTAGCGGTTCCCAGCCTAATTCGTTTAACATCTGTGTAACGCTGTCAGTACGCCCGTAGCTGTTTCTGACGAATCGCGCAGCTTTCCTTTGTATTTTAATTAAGTTCCCGGACTAAGTCTTTCTGCACCGGATCCCATATGATCGCTGCATATTCAAGGTGTGGCCGGACGAGTGCGAAATAGCACCTCTCTTTTACTTTTTCATCCGAAAATCTTCCCACAATACGCTTGACGAATCCTAGCTTCTTCAGAGCTCTGCCACAAATATTTCTTATATGTGCTCCCCACGATAGGTCCGAAGTTATCGTAACTCCTAGATACTTCACTTCATCTGTCGCCTTTATGACAACACCATCCTGAGCATATACATGGGAATAGTTGGACGACCTCCGCAAGAATTGTACCGCCGTGCATTTGCTTAGATTAAGTTCGAGTCCCCACTCTTGGCTCCACTCATGAACGTTGTTTAAATCCGATGATAAGGTTTCAAAGTCAGAGTGATCACTAATTTCACAATAGATGACAGCGTCGTCGGCAAATTAACGTATTTTACTGCTAATTCGAGAGCATAGATCATTTATGTATATAATGAACAAAAGGGGTCCGATCACGCTTCCTTGCGGGACACCTGATGTCACTTTAACGACATCAGAGCTAATTCCGTCAAGAACTACCTTTTGCTTACGATCACTCAGAAAGTCGCGTATCCAGTTTACTACTGTTTCGTTTAGGCCGCATGACTGTACTTTGTATAAAAGTTTGTTATGAGGTACCGTGTCGAAAGCTTTCTTAAAATCTAGAAATAATGCGTCAACTTGTCTTTTTGATTCACCAGATTTGAGAACGTCATGAAGAAAGAGCGCGAGTTGTGTTTCACATGATCTACCTTTCCGGAAGCCGTGTTGACAGCCATGGAGGACGTTACGACTGTCCAGGAACGTCATGATATTGCTAACGACGATATGTTCGAGTATCTTGCCTATAATCGACGTTAATGAAATTGGTTGATAGTTCCCTGGGTCGTGTCTGTTTCCCTTTTTGAATATCGGTGTAACGTTTGCAATTTTCCAGTCTAATGGTATCTTTCCTTCAGACAATGACTTCTTGAATATTATGTCTAAGAACGGAGCGATCTGTGGCGCCAACTCCTTGAGGACACGCGCGGGTATTCCCTCTGGACCCGGAGATTTACTATTTTTTATCGACTGCAGCTGTTTAGTTATCCCAACACGTTGAATAGTGATTTCTTTCATCGGTTCCTCAGTGAATTGTATTTCAAAGTTACATGCAGTATCGTCTGTGGTGAATACACTTTTGAAGTGGGAATTTAACGTGTTAGCTTTGTCAATATTTTCGGTGAAAGTTTGCCATCTTTATCAAATAACGAATCTACGGTTGAAGATTTTCCCTGAAGCTCTCTCGCATATGACCAAAAAGATTTCGGATTTTCTTCGAGTAATTCACCAAGTACTTTTTTCTTAAAATTTAGCAATGCAGAACGCTTTGATTTCTTAGTTTTTGAGCGTTGCGCAGCGTAACTTTCTTTTGCTTCAAGTTCCTTCGATTTGTCACCTACCGTAGTGAACTTTTTAACCAAGTTGTACAATTTTCTCTGTCTCTTAAGGTCCCTCCTAACATCGTTGTTATACCAGCGAGGTTCTTTACTGTCGCATTTCAATTTTTGCGGAATATATTCGTTGATTCCCCGTCGTAGAATTTTTAAGAAATATTTCCATGATTCATCAGTGCTTTTATCCTCAGTTTTAGCTACGAAATCCGTGTACGAATCATTAAGCATCTCGCCAAATTTGATGAAGTTGCATTTATCAATTTTTTTTTAATCTGCAATCTATCAATTTTAGCATTTTAGGGAACATAGTATGGAAAATGTCCTATCATACTGCACGTATGCTTGTCAATTACCTTGAGATGATTGAAATTGCTGCCCCCGTAAAAAATCCACGACTTGGGTAAAATGTAATGGTGAATCTCCTTTACATTTCCAAACTTTTATTGAGGGATGTAAACTTAAAAAGACCGTAATTATTTTACTTAGTCCCGTGTGGTAAATGCAGATATCTTCCTTTTTACAATAAAACCACGAAACTCATTTTGGTCGCTATTTATGAATTTATATTGTTTGTTGCTCACTGATTTGTTTTTTTCTAATGGTTGCATGAAAGCGTGTCCGATAGAGTTTCTCAATAGAATATTCCATTCAAAGATAAATATTTGTGGCATATTTACTTGTTTAGTTGCTGAATGAAGAGTATTAAAACATTCTCAAGTAGGGATTTACACGATACTTTGTTCTCTTGAATATATCGGCAGAGTATTTAACTGTTCTTTAGTAGAGGACTGTACACATGATCGCTCAGGAAAGTAATGTTTAAGAAAAAATTGTACAATTCCCGACAATCAGGCTCGCTTTGTATAACTAACTCCAGGAAGAACGAGATTATTTTTCTTGAAAAATTGAAACAACCCTTGGCTTTGAAATATGGAAATTCTGCGGTCATAGTGCGTACTATATAGTGGGGAAATGATGAAGGGCCGGAGGATGAGTCAGTTTGTTATGGCGGTGGGTTATTTGATCGCACAAGTATATAATGAGGGAATGAGCAAGGCGTGTGGGAATCAGGGATCCGAATACTTGGGGGAGGAGACGGCATTAGTCGCCCATGGTAAGATACGGTCGTAACCAATTGTGGGGATTTTTTTTTAATTGAGAGGGATGCGAATCTGTGGAGATGAATTTAATAAAAAGTTTAAGCGATGTGGTTTAGATTAGAAAAGAAATCAATCTGCTCTTTTTGTACAGCCTTTTCACATTCCAGCTGTTCCCTCTTCAGTGTCACCCAATGTTGAGTTCTCGTTTCTTTATGGTCTTTGGTAAAAATATAATTGAAGATAAAGTAAACTGCAATATAGCGCAGGATGGTATTTATATGGCCTATTGCATATACAAAACACGCCATATTTAGTGGATTAGCCATACTTTGATTAAACCAAAAACATGAGTATTGACTACAGAGTTCTGTAGGTATGCCACGTGCTTATTAGTCTTCATGGAAAGAAAATCCTGTGAAAATCCTCCACTTTTCATGCCAGTGACTAGGGTTTCAATATTACCGACATTTTGGATTTTTTTATATTTGAGACCTGAAAATCGTATTTCCCGACGTGTGTAGAGGATTTTCGAAATTATTATTTTTATAAATATTTCATAGTTAGCCATTAATATCGGCCATTTTATTAACTGTTAATTAACATGAAAGCCGTAGTGAAAGCGCTTGCAGCATTTCAGAGGGGTCTTCCCGGGCGGTGTCGCTCCTTTAGGAAAGGTTGGCACAAAATAAGGTATGGCGAGTCAGATATTTTCCAAATATAGGTCGAACAGAATTCCATAAATCATAAATTGCTTTTCCAGGATGCCACACAGAATTCCCTCTGCTCATAAAAATGGTTCCACTTTGTCATGTTTCGATGTGAATGTGAGTGTACATCTTATATGGTTCGTTCTCAATGTCATGTAAGGTTTTGCCGCGACCAATATTTTTGTACTTTCGAGGGCCTCGTGTGCAACAACTATAAGGATTACAGAATATCTACAACTATGACTGGATAGCCCGTTTCGTTGACTACGTTGTTGTTTGTCGCGAGTAGAGGGGGGTTTGCGAGGTGACGTCACAGTGCTGCGCGTGGGGGTTCTAAATTTCGGCTTGTGTTGGGCACGGCGCGCATGTTCAGTTCAGTCGTATCTCCGGAACGAGTCGGTCGATTTTAGTGATCGAGGTATCTACGAAGAGCTTATAACGTGAGTTAGACGTTAATAACACAAGAAATATACAATTAACATTGGAAAGAAGAAAATATTATTTCACATCGACCAATCGTTTATAGGTTATCCATTTGTACTAATAATTTCGATGAATAAATGTTATGTATAGCGTAATTTTCTTTTTTTCATTTCAACTTTCTTTATGACAAGCAAAACAAAAGAATCTTCCAATAACGAGAGTAACGTATGTTATTTCGCATTCACGAAATGAAGACCCGATGGGAGTATCAAAAATACTCTATATCTATTTTTTTATGGTGGAGTTTCCTTAAGATGTTTGCAAAATTATTAAATGTGGGTATAAAGAATAATATTCGTCGGTCGTCTGACCCACAATTTCAGCACTCGGGAACAATAAATTGTGAAAATTTCCGGGAAATTGTGTACAGGAATAGTTGTTTTTCTTAACTCAAAATCATTTTTATATTAATGTTGCCACTAGATATAGGTCCTTTACCCTTTAATTCTTAATAAAAACAATGAAGATTACTGCCCACTCAGTCAAGTTACCTCCGTATTTAAAAATCCACTAACTTAAGGAGAAATGCTATTGATTTCAGTCGTATTTTAGGTTTTCGCTGCATAAAAACACTTATTATTTGAATTAAAATAAACAATAAGTGATAAACAATATTATTATTTTACTATTATTATTTGGATTAAGGGAGTCATTTTACCAACGTTATTTCGGGATTCTGGAACAAAAAGAGTCGTGGATATTCCTAGGAACTGACGGGAAATATTTCCATCGCGAAAGCTTCAGATGGCCAAAAGTTGTCGCAAAGAGAATAGAGAAAGGCTGAAATGAATGGCGGAGGGAGTAGATGGAATGAAAGCAAAGGAAATGCGAAGGACGGTTGAGGAAACCGAGGGATTATGAAGAGAGTTATTTGGAGGGAGATTATTGGTCCACGAAAAGGGGGTATTTTGAGTGGGAAACTGAATAATTAATATCGAGGAATGGAAGCTAGCAAACTTAGCGGCCGAATCCAAAGATGATGAATTCTTTCCCAGGAATTTTTATATTCAAGTATTTGTGCCTCAAGGTGGAGGATGCGGTATGAAGTCGCTTTTTTCATTAGAATCCGTCTGGATGACTAATCAAGAAAGGTTCCTTGGGGATCGTATGAAGGGATGATTAATATTTGTATGGGTTTTAATACCATATCACCTTAATTGAATTTAAATAGCTAGCAGGGTTTCCGTGGAATTAAAATGTCCATAATTAATTGGAAGTTAATTACGGGCGTAAGGAATGAGATATTACTCAAAATTTTATGATACTGCTATTACAGCATACTTCTTATTTTGATCATGTTCAGGAATAATTAGCAACGACAACCTTCCATTGCAGTCTAGATTCAGTTGATGAATTAAAATTTTCTGGTCTTAGTTTTGCAATTTTGTTTATTCCTAATTCTATGTTGATCCTGGCGGTATTTTTTGTCCCTATCCTTTCGGCCAAAACTCCTATTTTTCTCCTATCTCTTCCACGATCACACAATACTTTCACCTTCCGTCACCCGCTTTAGCGTCTCCCCTCAGGGAGACATAAAAATTGGCACGGGGTCGACCCCGTGCCAATTTTTATGCCTTCTCTTAAATATCCTATCCATATCAGTCTCGTTTTCCTTATATATAGTACTCTATTGGCCTTATTTTCATTCAATCAATTACAATCGTTCGTTATCCATTAACTTACCTATCTTACCTTACATATATTACCTTAATCATCCTCCATCACGCCCACAACTCAAGAGGCTACTTATATTCCCAGTCGATAGTTGTAACCCCAAATAAGAGACCAAGTTTCTAAGAAACGCCAGCGCTACGATTCATATAAGAGTTTGAGCTTATTTTTTCTTAATATCTTCACTCATGTGTACCCTAATCAAATTTTGTTTTTCCGTAAACGTGTAATTTTCACAGCAAAGGTAAAATTTTAAAATAATTTTTTTATGGATAATTGACACGCAGAGTTCTTTTAACGCACATATGTTCTTACAGAGTTTACTTTTCTTTACAGGTGAGTTATTCATCTTTATTCCAAGTTGTGTTCTACCGCATCAGTAGTATTCCCAGAGAAGGTGAGTGGGGAATGCTTTTGCTTTCCATGCGGATGGATGACTCTTAGGCATCCCTTTTCACTTAAAAACAATGTAACATTAACGAACTTCACCAGCTTGAGTGCAAAATCCTTGTCACACATTTAAAAAATCTCCTCGCCTAATTAAGATGTGACAGATGTGGAGAGTTTAAAATAAACAAATATTTGCAGAGGTATTATCAATGTTGGTTTCTCAGTTCTGACGTTAAAATTTTGACTAAGGATTTAAAAAACTCCCAATTTACTTAATCTCTTTAGATAATCTCCTATAAAATTGGTAAGGTTTCCGATTGGTTGAAGGATTAGAGTATGTAAGGGATCTATATACTCATACAAAAGGCATTGCTCCGACCCTTTATCTTACCTTACCCATTTGAAAGCTCTGCAGAACTCCCGCACATAGTATTTACAGGTATCATGGTAATGTGACGTGTAATGAAAGTAATTGATGTACAACAGAGAAGGTTTCAAAACCATGATAAAAGGTACGAGTTAATGTCGTCGTACTTCAGTTAATGACTCTTTGTCAGACTAGAGATTATGTTAATGGTCGCAATTTTGTTTCAGTTGTAAATGTATATATGCAACTAATTTAGTGCAAATGATTACCTACTCCAAAGATAATATTACAGTTTTACTAGAAACTTACCAATTAAGCTCAAAAGTTGCTCTATTTAATTATTCAACAGTTTTTGCAAATAATATGAAATTTGAAGTAGCTTAAATGTTTGGCGATGCCTATTCATTTAACCATATTTTCTGAGATATGGCCTATTATGTTTTGTAACTATTTTCCTAGCAGTGAAAAACGCAGTCATTCTGTTAAATTACAGATTTTATTGCAGAAGACAAGGTGTACTTAATAACTTACCCCTTATTGCTTTAAGTTCTTCCAAATTCACATCACATCTTAACATAACCCCCTCCCTGTGAGAAATGCAAAAGTGAGGTAAGGAAGAAAATGCTAATGTAAAGGGTGTGTAATTAAAGGACGAGAATGTTAAGGATTCAGTTGTCCTCACTGTTATCCCCGATTGTTTTATTATATCAGTGCCATTGTTTGAATTTATTCTACTGGTATTAGTTTTGCCAGGTCAAACAATTTATTTACAAATCCTAATCTCGAAATTAATCCAAATTTATGCATTGTTTCTACAAGATCTCCGCTCTAAATTAAGATACCTTGGATAAAAATCTGAGAAACTGAACGATGTGCGGTTTCAGTGCTTTCCCGTGGGAGACATGCCCTTCTCTCGTTTCCTTTTGTTTTTCTCCTCTCTTTGAATTCTTTCCCTCCTCGGTATCACAAAATATCTTAGCATTCTCCGGTCTCATGGTCATGGGTTGCGGTGGCTCGCGGAAACGGAGGAGGGAATACTAGGCGGAAAGAAAGCAATCTTATATGCGCCAAAGTCCTCGATAGTGCATTTCGACATTATTTCATCTCAAGGACCGAATTATTACCAAAATTAAACGTATCCGTGCATTAGGTTTTCTATCCCCAGTACCTTCAAAGTTTATAATGTGTTTTGAAGTAGAATTTGCCACACTTATTTCGCAGTCCAGCAATTCCTGCACACTCTCAGTGATAGGCATGCATTGGTTATTGGTATCTTAATTGAATTGCGGTGCATGTTTTATGATGCATTTTTCATATATTATTTCACGTATTTGATATTCCCTAGCGTCTACATTTTCTCAATATTCATAAATTCAGTCGTTATTTCAGACCCCTGATATTCCAGTTAGTGGAATTGCCATTTTACTTTTGTTTAAATTTTCCTGCTAGATTTAAAAAATCTGCTAAATCGCTTTATATTTCCTCTGGATTGAAAGAAAAATAGTTGGAAATCGTTTGAAGATCTTGGTGTATCTTTGTGGAAGCTACGAATGATATCATTTCAATTAAATAAACCCTTTTTTATAAAAAAACGATGTTTTAGCTATTTTTGTAGCTGTTTTAATTTTTGAATAGGTAGTGCTAGTTTATTGACCGTCTGTCATAAATTTGGAAATGTTATCGAGTAAGTTAAGAATGCGAGAACTGATCCAAGATAAGATCCAAATGTTCTCCCGCGGGAGACACTCCTATCTCTCTCTCTCCCTCCTGTCTTTCTCTTCTCCATTCGAATTCTTTTGCTCCTCTGAATCATAAAATTCCCGCGCATGATATTCTCCGGTCGCATGGTAATGGAAGTCGGCCTTGGCTCGTGGACGACGGGAGGGAGACTGCCTGGTCGACTATATGCACCGCACGTGTTTCGCGAAGGCATCAGGGTTGTGGTGTGGGGGGACCCGGCCGTATATGGAGAAGGGGTGTTCAGGGTTTAATGGGGATTCCATTACGAGACGTGGGAGTCGGGGAGTCAGGGGAGGAATGCCCTGTGGGGTATAGAGGCGTAGGATTTCTTACGCCGTACTCCTCACCGGAGGAGGAGATGTAAAGGCCCGCGTTAAGACAAGGAGAGTGGGATGTCAGACGGACCAGAAATGGTGCATGAGGGGCCTGAAGATTTTTGTGTGCGTTTTTTTTGTTCCCCTTTACCATCTGGAGAAATATGTGGGGTGGCAGAAAATGGAGGTTATTCGCGAGCGTTCGATGTGCTTCGGGCAGAGAAGCGCGGGCACACACATAAGGCGAATGGCATTGTTCACATCATCAGCGGAAGTAATGTTCGGCGAGGCGAGCAGGTAGGCCAAGGTCGTTTCGGAGAGGTGATATTTCTGATGACTTCGGAGACGATGTGACGCGGTGAAAGAAGAGGGATTTGTTGAGCGGGAATGCGAAGAGGCGTTCTATTTTTCTTCGAGAAACTGGTGTCATCGTCAACTCCTTTCTTCCGCCATTCCCTCATGCTTTCCACAAAAATGCCCTCTTTTTTTGTGTCCATGCCTTATGTTTCTTCGGTTTAATTTGGAAAGTTTGGATATGAATCCGGTAAAACCCTGCCGCGCTCTTATGACAGGAAAAACTGCACTTAAAAGCGTGATTAGATCAAATATTCAGGCTGTTGCAATTACTGAAATTCAAGGAAGGAAATTTAAATTAAGATAATGGAGGTTTTCTCATTTTAAATGCTATTATCCCGACGTAACTCGTGATAAAAATTCTTCTGTAACTCAGATCAAATTGAGTAGTTTTAATCCATGTCCAGAGAAACATTTATATTCCGTGTCATAACACAAAAGCAAAAATGAGTAAAAACCGTAATTCTTTGTTTCTTATGTGGTGTTAATAGACGGCTTGAGTTGATCACCCATCAGTACGCAAACCATTACTTTTATCGTGCGTCAAATACATCGTCCGTATCGGAGACTGGAACTTTAACAAACGGCCTTTGGTTTCTAGACCGAATCGTTACCAAACTGGCTACTCCGGCCGGCTCAGGTTCTCTCTTTTCCCAGTAGATGTATTACTTTTTTATACAAGCAGTTGAAGTTGTAGTTTTGGCTATTTTAGTGGTGAAATAGTAACAGGTGTTGAAATAAATGTTTTTACCTTCTTAAAAATAATCTCTATAAAATTCTATGTATTAATTTTGTTATGTTGCCGATGTTTTCATATTTGACATTTTTAACGACACATTTTGAGAATAGTCGGGGTTTCCTCTTTGCAATAGATTCAACTGACTAATTAGATGGAGAGGAGAAGAGTCAAGGAAGTAAGAAGGGAGGAGGGGAGAGATAAAGGAGTAAATAAATCAGTCAGGGGTGGATAAGGGTGTGAGCTAGCGAGGCAATCGCTCTTCATTCGGAGAAAGTTGAATCCGAATGGCTATTTCATAACATAACGTCTTGTCTATATAATTAGAGAAAGGAACTTAAAAGAAAGAGAAGATATTTCAAAAATTTGGGCCATCAAGCTATTTAAGTAAGATTCTGTTGAAGAGTAATGACAGGCATCGATTTGCTAAATTAAGGGGCTTTCTCCTCAAATTTTGCTTTTTAATATTTAATATTTCGGAGTTGAACTTTAATTAGACATACGATTAAATTGCTTTGGCTGACTTTATGGTGAAAACCTCTTAAAACTTAGTCCAGAAGAATTCAACTACTAAACATTTAGATATTCGTGAAAAGCCCTTTTTATTCCTAATTTGATATTTTTTGGTGGAGTGCGGTTTTTAATGCTGAAAAAATTGCCATATACTTAGGATATGTTAGGGAGAAAAATGGCCTAAATAATCACCACATGATAATTGACCTAATATGAGCTAATTTAATGAATTATTATTCTTATTAATGTTTATTCCGTGTACTTTTACAATTTTGTAGACTCATAATGCACTATTTGGGCTATTATATTATGACTGCAGCTCAATGTAATTGTTCCACTCTTTGGCTAACTTTCCATTCAATTTTCAGTTTATCCTTTTCAATACTACTTTGTTCCTGTCATATATTTCATTGGTGCATTCGCTGATTACTACGCAATCCGTGAAGTGCTTTGCTTGACAGCTTGCGCTGCAGGAAACATTCACCAATTTCTCACCCCCAGTTTGTGGGACTTCAAGCTCTAAAGCACGTCTCCGACACTTTGATGAGTTGACGCGACACAGGAACAACTATTACGATGGAATTTAATCGATTTTTCACAATACGGCAGCATCACAAATTACCCATTGAGTTTAAACTGGGTATACCAAAAGCATCCATTACTTTTTTCACTCTTGGCATCTTTAGCGTCGAGGCCGGCGTAATCGTGGAATGACTTGAACGCCCTGACGGCCTTTGCGTTCAATGACAGGCACCACGAGCGGTGCTAACCCAGACGTATCCAAAGTGCCAATATTTCAGGGAAAACAATTACCTTTGGGTGGAACTTTGACGGCTTCTCTCTCTCTGCAAGTGTGCGACGAAGCTTCTGTTTGCTCTTCGTGAGAGCGCGCTCGAAAGTGGCAATTACATAGAGGAGGGATCTAAAAGTCTACAAAGGAGTTTTTTTATGGGGCGGATGAAGGGATCAGAGGGAGGGGCGAAATTGGGGCCATGATGGGTGGGAAATGAGAGAGGAATGAGTGGAGGGTGGCGGGGAGTGGCACTAGGGATGTGGATTAAAGAAGTCTGGGCTTTTGAGGGGTGAGAGGCAGGACTGCCATCTCTACCAGAGCTCCATTATTCTTCCAAAATTTAGCGTGTATTTAAATGTAATGTCCGACTACGCGAGAGTAGCGCCTCGAGATATATCTCCTCCGGTGTATGCAATATACCGCCTTACTATGTAATGCGAGATACAATTTTTGATTATATAATGCGACATGCGAGGCACAATATCATGTACACTATATCCCTTGAACGTATGTATTGTACTGAGTGATATATCTTTGCCCGTTATATAAATTTGCCCGAAAAGAAATTTAGATTTTTCTATTTTTTTTTTAAATTTCATTTCGGATGCAAATATACGCATCCCCAGGAGTAAAAATCTTTGCAGAATCCTCAGCTCACCTCCAATTCAAAACTTTAATTTTATTCCTTTTTTAAACTTTTATTTATAACAAAAAATAATAAAGCAATTCATTTTATAACGAAAGGTGAAATATCGGAATATCAGCGGAAAATCTAAAGAACCAGGATGAAACAGCAGTAGAGAAAATATAAATAACAAATGACCAGTTTTACTATCCAAAATAGAATGAAAGACTTTCTTCATTCGCCTAAATAGCTGATTTAAAATACTGTCAATATTTTCTCCCAGAGAACGACGTATTTGATCTCAACGCACTTGATCTCAATACACTATTTGGTTGTGCGAAATATTATCACCGTGATTTTATACGAGTATAATAGAAATATCCCGGATTGAACTACTCGCTGGTTAGTGACTCAGCCCTAGTGAGAGTGCTTCGGTAGGCATCCGAGGGACGGGGAAGGAGTGCGGGGTATGGCAGGGGTAACTGAGGGGTGAGGCGGGTGATGGGGGGCTTGTTGGCAATGGGGACGAAATACGAGACTAGGGGGGAAATAAGGGGGGTGCGAATAGAAGGGGAGAGGGGTTGAGGTGGCGGAGGAGGGTTGGGGAGGGGGATGAAAAGATGAGGGCCGAAGAATAGGGGGTAGGGATAGGGGTGGTGTTATTTGTGAGGAGGCCATAATGGCAGGGCAGGAGAGGCGGTAAGGAAAAAGGAAGCTTCGCGGACATTTTTTTTCCTTCGTTCCTTAAGGGGTGAAGAGAGAATGCATTCTTTAAATAAAAGAGAGGAAAGGCAAGGCAAGTCAAGGGAGGATCGGGTCAAAAAGATGGCGAAGAATATTTTAAGAATATTGGTTCAAGAAAGGGAATTGGAAGGGGAGGACGGGAGGGGAAGGGGCGGTGGGTGTGAGGCTGAAGGTGGGAGATGAAGTTGTGAACGAAGGGTGGGCTAGAAGATTGGAGAACCAAATGAAAGAATAGTAATTGAAGTGATGGGATGAGGAACACAAAGGTGCCGGATTATACTATGCATGTATGAACTAGCATTCACAGTCAAAGCTTCGCCCTCGTATTATTTCAGTAGTGACGACATGTATTTTCACATCAACGCTCAACTCAAATAAGGATACAAATTAATATTTAAAAAAATTAGGTTGTCAAAATATTTAATTGTAATTTTTACTTATAGCTACATTCTGACTGAAAATCGTAAAAAACCAGAGTTCCAGCTGATTTAATTCAGACCCTTTGGAATTGGGATTCGTGTTTGCGCTACTTTTTATTATATTCTATAAAATTGATTGATATTTTTTGCTGCCTTGGCAACTGCTGTATATGTTACTTTGTGAAAGCTCTCGAGTGATCATCCTGGATGGATATTTTTCCACTCAAAGCATGGTTGTTCATGTTTGCATGTTGTTTAGTTTCCCAAGGTGATAGGTTTCAGTGCTATTTTGTTGAGGGGATTAAAAGCGAACAGTATCCTTGAATTGTACGTTAATCTATTGAAATTAACTTTATTATCGAAAATAAAACTCTATCTTCTGTTACTTAATGGTAACATAGTCAACAGTTTTTTGTTGACAAAGTTTACAAAATACCACACTGTGAATAGATATTATACGACTCGGGTTTCAACGAATCATTTTCATCGTCACGTGATGATGATGGTGTGTATTTTTTTTAATGTGTACGCTAGCCCTAAAGGACGGTGTCGTATCTTGTATGACACATAGGATCAGCTAGGTAATAATAAAATACATAAAAAATGAGTACATCCTGCTTAAGTAATACTTACATACAAAAATCAAGTCTATATACCAATATTTCCCAGAGTAAGTATATAGCAATTACTCGAATTTCATTTAAACTCCCTCTATGAAAGAGGGTTTAATAACTCCCCTCCAAGTTGGAATCAGAAGCACGTAAGGAACATAACCTCAACACTAAAAGCTTTAGTAAATCTGGTTAATAATCATGGAGTGAGTAAGTCAGATAGCACTTGCATTCCTAGTTAAGTGCATCCCTCTATTATTTTCTGCTCGTAGCCAATTTCAAAACATTATGGTGACTCTTCATTTTTATGTCCTTTTCCAATTTTTCCTGCAAACTTATTTTATGGATTTTCTCTTGGCACCCTCCCTTCTACTTTTCTTTCAATTGTAATTATGTTTCTGACTGATCCGCAAGGACGTACCCAATCCAACTGGCTCTTCCTTGTCCTATTGCGTTGCGAATGGGCTTAATCTTTTCTTCTCTATTCTATTTCAGTCTTCTTTTTATCGGTCCATCTGATCTCTAGTATCCCTCTATGGCACCATAGCCGTGGTGAGTGCTTTGCTGAGATAATGCAGTCCTAGGCAGCGCATGGCAGCGCACTTGAGAAAACTTCCCTTTTTACGAAGACAGCCGAACCCTATCCGAATATCGAAGCCCCGTAGTTTTGCTCTGGAGCGCAAGGCAAGATATTCAGTGGACTTACTCAGCGAGCTTGGTTGCTTCCCTTATGTCATCACCGCGTCACGCTCAGGCATGCTTACTCAAATCAGAATTGGAGAGTTTGGCCACGGCTCATGTCTTTAGGTATAGCACCTACACTTTTCGGGTCAACTTATCCGATGGTTCAAGTTTGTGACCTATTGAGTTTCATTTTACATAGGAAGATTGTTACGCAATTCTTTATTGTATGTAGTTATTATATTAGTGGTAGTGATAGAGATAGTAATGGGATTTACTAAGCAAGTGTACAAGCAAGGTTTTGGTGGCAGATAGAATGAATAGTAGACGAAGGGAATGATACAATTGTCGTAGTAGATTATAAAAGTTTCTCGTGTATTAAAACTGAGTATGTCTATGAATTCAATGTATATTTCCGTAATATTTGGTGAGTGTTATTCGTAAATTACTTTGCACAACAAAATATCTTTGTACCTCTAAAAAAAAAACGTTTTAGATTTATATGCAGGGTACCCTGTTTTTAATATTTCGTGAAACCTGAAACGACAAGCAAAATCCAGAATCTTTAAAAAAACAACTAGACCAATTTTAACATGCACAGAAGAGACTAGGACATATGAATCCAAGGATAAATGGCTGTAAGAGAATAGACAGATAAAATTCTTCAAAGGATTGTTGGAAAAAATGATAGAAATAGAAGAAAGTGAAAGCATAGGGAAATCGTGTAAAAGAGGAAATGTTGATGACCGGGTAATTAAAAAAAACAAGAATGAAAGGAGCATGTAAACAGAATGATTAGTACCTAACCTGCTCACGTCATGTGTGTTTGAAAATGGGTTACGTATTTAAACGGAATGAAAATATAATGCAAGTCGAAAAGGAAGTGTAAATGTAATGAGTATAATGCAGTTACTGATTTCATTTTTATGAGTAATGTTATCATCTTCGAATAAAGCAGTTACATTACTCATTAGAAGCGAGTCTTAGAAAATGTATGCTATTCTTTCACTTGGCAATGCGCTTCGTATTGTTGTTGACAAGATGTGCTTGCCATACACTGAAGATTCTCACAACGCGTTTCAACGATTTTTGTCATTTTTAAGAATTTGCTCTTATCATTATAATAAACAGTGGGCAGAAAAAAAACTTGGGTTGGTGAAATTAATGCAAAGGGTGATATTGGTTCATTCTCTATATGCTTACTTGCTATTTTAAATACATATCATTTATATCAATGAATTTTCACAATAAAGCAATGCGACACCCTGGTAGTTATTCCTTTTGAGTATTTATCATTCTCTTCGTCAAATGATAATTAGAGTAGAATTCCTTCAGTCTTAGAAAAGCTGGTGCTATTCTTTTTCTTGGAAATATGAGATGTAATTTTGTTGAAAAGGCGTTGGGGTGATTTTCACTGAAGATTCATTCAACTCGTTTTAACAATTTTCGATGGATGGTGGACAGTACAAAACCTATCCTTTCATTACAAGAATGTTAAAACTTATCAACGATATCTTGCCAAAGAACATTCAACCATATAGGCAAGAGAAAGGTTGTATATAAGGTTAGAAAGAGGGTGCATGCGAGGAGGTTATATTGGTAAAAGGTAAATATAGAAAGGTGAAAAAATTGTGCAGGAAATAAAAGAATAGTGTTTTTAGTAATGAGAGGGGTAATATGTGCGTATAAATTAGAAAGCCAACAGTGGAGCTAGTAGTAAATAGATGTTTTGATAAATAGAAACGTAACACGAAGAAGGCGTGAAAAATGTCTTGGAAGATTTAAAGGGCACTCATAAGGACGCGTACAAGATTTCCCAGTATTCTCTCTTTTTTGTTATTTCTTAATATCACGGAGGCGATAGAACTTTCGCATTAGGGATATTGTCCCGGGTCACGCATGTCCTTTGCTTGAAAGTTTTTTTGACCACTGAAATTGGTCTTGGGCGTATCATAAGAGGGATATGGAAGGGACAACTGGGGATAACATACCAGAGTTGCCGAGTGGATGCTCATAGGAAGAAAGAACGATATATTGCATTAACTTTATTTCCCCTTCAGTATGGAGTGTTGGCGTATCTAAATTCAATGTGTAAGATTTACCGAGCTTTTATTTACGAGGCTGATATTATCAATAAATGTGATTTGTTATCATGAAAATAATTCTGGAAATTTACATTACTTTGAAAATTAGAGAGATTTGACATAAATGTTCAATTCTCAAGCTCAGCTTAGAAAAGACGAAAGTCCAGTGTCTTGTTTGAATCTGTTACGATCGAAGATAATCGCGATAACGCTCTCAGACCAACAGGGTTAGTCGCCACTATAGACTGAAAAGTATCACTTAAGGCTGAGGTCACGTTTAATCTAATGATCATACCATATGCAGTTTGACACTGGAGATGCTATATTAACCGTACTTTAATTTGTAGGACGGACAGAAATGGCAGAATAAGATAGGTTTCTTGTCCAACTAATGGCTTTCTTTCTTTCCGCACATCATTTACAATAGAAACAGAGCAATCCACTAACCCACCGAAACATTTCTCCCTTTTTTCCCTTCCTTTTCTCAGTTTTTTTATTTTATTTCCTCCCTATTCACGGCGTTTCCTAACTCATTCTAAAACTCACTCGCTACACCTCGTAGAGTTTTACGTATATGTAAATGTAGTCATATGAGGAAATTTACAGTGGACTATGGCTGGACTCATTGGCGATAACCTTTAACTTGATAGCAGGAAAAGTTTAAATATGTTTGTTTTGATTCGGATTTGATATATTTTTGCCAATCATGACAATATTTACCGTAGGTACAGTTTTACCACAATTTCTATGCGACTGTATATATTTTGGTATTTGAAAGTTGAATTGGCTATCTCCACATTCGCTCACTGATTTTGAGGTGTTTTTAAATGCTCCTCCTCGTATCTTCTCCCCATTGAACTTCTCTCGTGTTCCTCAAATTTTCTGTCTCCAGTCATACTTTCCTTAAGCCCTATTTTCAGTTGCTCATCTACGTTAATACACTTGACGGGGTGGGGAAAGAAAAATAAAGAGAGAGAGAAGACTTACTGGGTTCGTTTCGGGCATGTAAGCCCTTCCTCAGCTAGAGAAAAAGTGCGAAGTACCGCTCCAAGGTAGGGGAAGGGAAGCGGGGAAAGAAGGGAAGTGAGGGGAAGTTGTGGTATATGGGAGGGCACGTGGTGGGGCGCCTAGATATCTAGGCGGGGGGGGGGAGTTCAACAAAGCTGGGAGGGGCGTGGGTGTGGGTGAACTGGGATGAGAGTGAAGAACTGAACCTGGCTGTCCAGAGACTGCCCACGTACCCTCCTCTGACTTCCTCCTAAATCTTTCCCAACATGTCCTAGAAAAAATGCCGTCTCCTTCATAGACCAAATCTTCCTGCAAACGAACAGCATTGGGTACGGGAATGGCTCCATCGTACGCTAATCTTTTCATGGGTCTGCTGGAGGACAATTTTCTATCTTCCCGGTCCCTCAAACCCTGAAATTTACAAATTCCGAATTTTTCATATCCCCGTATCTCCGCAAAAAAACAATTATTCATAAAACTTGTGTGTACAAACTAATGGTCCTATAAGGATAAAACACAACTAATTTCGGGAAAATCTGAGATATTGAGGGCAACTCGTCCGTGATTTCACATGGAATAACCCATATTATTCTCTAAACCTCATTCCTGATTCTTTCCATCCATTTGATATTCATCATCCGCTTTCAGTACAAAGTTTTAAAAGCCGTTAAGGACGTATTGCAATCGTAGTTATATTTCATATAGTTTATTAAAGAAATATAAATTCAAACCTTACTCCCTCCATGAAGCCCTCCTTACCCTTAAACCCTCCATGAAGCCAGAAGGAGGAACACTAAAAGGTTACTGCAAATTCGAGGTCAATGTTCGTAACGTGCTTTGTAGTCCTAGATAATTTGTACGTAATTAACCGTTTCACCTCCCAGTATGAGAAGAAATTTTTCAGCGGTGCATGATATCAGTCATCCTCTCCACCAGTGCGAGCTAGAATGCGCGGAATTCCGAAACCTACCGCTTCGATGCATGAAGACTCGCTTCCCGCATAATCTTGCCCCTCCTCCTGGGAAACTCTCACCCCACCCATGCAATCACCCGACTCGCACCCTTGCTGTCTCATCCCAACCACCCATTCCATCACTCGATAACGCCACCTTACTCTCTCTCCCCTACCACTCCAAACATTCCTTCACCTTCCCACTTCCCATGCCTAAAGAATTTCCCCGCTCGAGCAGCGGTAGTCCCTACAGGGAAATGTGTAAAGGTGGCTTTACACACAGTGGCCAAGAAGTCCCTGGCAAGCGGTACTTCGATGTCGACATCGAAGTACCGCTTAAGCCGATCTAAGTACGTACTTCTATTGCGGTAGGGGTAGCAATCGACCACGGCCGTGCACGGTTCGCACTTCTACGGAAAATAGACTGGCTACTATTAATTGCAAATCAACCGTTGAAATTTTGGTTGCATAAGTGTGAGCGGGGATTAAAAATTTCAAGAACAAATTAATGTGCCAGAGGAGGAATTATTGTTGAACATTTATTTATATAAACAATATTTATTTTCCTGGAAAACCTTTTAATGATAGAGATAAGTTAATGTCAAGATATGCAATTGAATATAAGAAATATGCTTTACTACTCTTAAACTTCTTGCTTACGCTTTAAAGATGCAGTTATATATTTATTGCAATTTATATCTAAATATAATTAATACCTAATGCAATACATAACATATCAAATGAAAACGCGAAATATCTCATTAACATTTATATTTTTCAATATTAACATTTTATACCACGTAAGTAGTAGTGAAGGGGACAAATAACTTTCCGGCTCAAATATATACTCTCCAAATTTAAAAATATGTGGGTAAAAAGATAAAAAGAATGTCTCTTGATTCATTTATTGTATTCATTCACCAGCGATCGCAGAAATACCACAATAATCCCCGGTAGTTTGCTATCGGCATAGTTGCAGACGGTTTGTCGACATCTGATATAGTTAATCATGTTATAATCAATGCACTGAATCACCTTGCTTGGTAGCTCAGCAATGAATGTCAAAAATCACAGTATTCATATCGCATCGCTCTGTGGGCCAATATCGCTATTTACAATTGCATTGATGTCGTCTACGAAGCAGAAGCCACTAGGCAAAATGGCGATTTGGTTGACATCACAGTATCGAATGCAATATCCCTTGAATATCGCTTATTGCGGTCGATACATCGCAATGTCGCACACTCCCATTATATCTCCCTCGTCTCGTGCGGTACCTTTTCCATTTCCAGCGGTCTCACTCTCCACTCTGCTCCTCTCACTCACTCATCCCTTCCCACAATTCCCAGCCTCCTCCTATCTCCTCCCTCCCCCTTCCCTCCCTTCCCATAAACCTTTTTTCCCTTCTGGGGTTCTCTCCATCTTCTTCCCCACTCCCTCTCCGGGACCACTCTCCTCGATCGTTCATCACCGCACGCTTTATCTCTCGCGTTCCTCGCGACACGCTTCCATTCCATAGCTTTCCCACCTCAATCTCCCTCTGCTCTCTGCCCATAGCCCCCCTTCCCTCCCCCCATCCACACCTCCCCTTTCCACCAAGACCATCTTTCCCCTTTTACCAACTCCTCTCCTCCTCACCCACTTCCTCCTGCCTACTCTCCTACTCCAGAAATCCTTTCTACAAGGATCCCTCCGTCTCTTTACCAAAAAACTGGCCCATGATTTCCCCGCCCGCCCATTCCCGTACCGACTCAAGAGTTACATCTACTTTACCCTTGTTGCGCAGATATCCGCGATTAGAGAAGATCCACTATCGTGACGAACTGGTAGATAATTACCAATTATAGGCACCAACTACGGAATTCGTCGATCGTTAGGTATCTTTTACTTATTTTTTATTTTCGACTCCCCCGTAAACAGCCGATAAGGCCTTTTACATCGTCCATTGTAAAATGTAACCAAGAACGAACACACTCTCTGGGTGGTGAAAAATTCCTCCTGGCGGGACTCGAACCCGCGACCCTGGTGTACCAGGCTTGGTACCTGGTGTAGGGCTTTACCCTATCGCCACCGGGGCCGACCGATGTCGATAGTCGGTATCAATCGATAAGTATTACTATTGATTGAAATATTTCGCGATACCAATAGATTTCGATACACATGTATCGAGTGTTGCATATTGAAATCGATCGATAGGCATACCCATATCATTCGATGCGTATTGATATGGAGTTTAGCGTTATTCTATTTCAAGGCTAGGAATGAATCTGTGCGAGCCAAAGTCGCAACGTGACCAATTGGGCATGGTAGCTGTCGATCCCTAGTGACTGTTGAGGCACATAGGTTCTTTCAATATTGGTTGAATTTGTAAATCCATGAAGAATTCGTGTCGCAAAAGTTTAGTCGTAATTTTCACACTCATCAATTCCATGCACGTACTGTTTGCAATTTATTTGCTGTGATCTCATGAGCATAACATAAAGCTTTACGATGATAATCACCATCTGAACCTTCATAGAACGATTTAGTTCCGTTGCTTGAATAATTTATAATGATTTTACATGAGTCGTTGTTTCTTCAATTTTTTCCATTTTCTATCAGGCATAGAAAAAAGTACGTTTGACCCATATTAAAAGGCTAGTGTTTGTAGTATCCGATCCTAGAAAATAGGATCCTATTATTCGGGACGGTCTGCAAAATATTTCCCATTTTCTGCAAATTTATAGGATGCAGAAAGAATTGTTTTCTCCTAAGGCCACGCGTCTTTACTTCCTACTGACGCGCCTTTTCTTCGCTATCTTCTGCACTTTTCAATATTCTTTTGTCCAAAGCGAGATAATTCAATCCGTTCCACCGTAGTCATTCTTCACGGAGCTCCGGAGCCGTAACAGCAAAGGTGTGCAAAGGTCCCTTGCGAACGGGGGATTCTGTTCAACGTTTAGAATTTATTTCTTTTCTTTGGAGACCAAAGAAAATGTTCAGGGGAAATTCATGTTGATGGATTAAGGGTAATCGGATCCAAAGCGGATATACATGCATTGGAACGCTGGAGCGTTTCCTGTTTCGTGGTTCGTGCAAGTCAAAGAATATATGAATTAGATTTGTTAGTAAAAACATAGTCTTCGCTACAGTACAGCTTTCATTTGAAAATTGTAAAACGAGACACTCTCTTCCTGTTCATACTTACCGTCGGCCACACTATTCTCCAGTAATTTCCATTTGTTCCTTTTCCCTCGTCTCCAATTATAAAACTCGTTTGCATTGTGAATTTCAAAGGACTGGTAACTGATAAAAGAATTATGGGCTAAATAAGCTCTTATCGTTTAAAATAACTTTCTTTCTATCTAACTAACTTCTAGCGTTTCTATATATCTTTTGTCACACGGCTTCTTTTTCACGAGACCCATAATTTAACAGGGAGAAGAAATTCAAGTTATTTGATTGTTTTAAAGTTACAATTTTTCTAAAACTGATTAATCTATTTCTAGGTCATCTTATGGAAAATACATAAGAAATCTAGCTAATTACAGATGAATAACACACATAAATTATGCTGATATTTATTTGTCATCGTATTTGTGAATGTAAAATGAAAGTATAATTTATTTATTTAAGTTTATTGTATTTTTTACTGGACTGATTTCACACATTCCTTTCACCATGCAGATAGTGACGTTTTCCATCATATTGAAGTACCTTATTGACCAAATGGCTTGATTTAGCGTACGTTTTGATTTCAATGACGACATTTTGAATGAAATTCTTTCCTAAGTGACAATATTTTTTCTCTTTTATTTCTGCCGTATCGTCAGTGTACATTACTATGGAGAGAATGTTGAACGCGATCCAAAATCTTAGAATCTAAATTCTTTGGATATTCCGACCTCATTTAAATGTTTTGTGAACTTGATGCTTCCCAGAAATCGGCATATCTACGCTTAACGTCCGATATCAACTTGTTCCCCCTTCCATCTGTGAATTTCTTCTTCACCAAGCAGGCCCTCATTCGATCTGCGATTGTGTCCCGCTCGTCCCAGTGAGTGACTCTGTCATCAGTTTCTCCTTTTTCTCTCACCAAGAGTCTTGAAGTTTTTCTCTCATTCAGCTTGCAGCCTCTACCATGTACCATCATCTTCAAAAAGTTCTCTACGCGCGCAGTCACCAGATTATAATGCTACACAACACCACAAATCTCTCGTAAAGTATCATTATCGTTTGGTATCAATCATCTGATTGTTTTGGTTTAGGATGGCCCATTTACTTTAATTCATGTTATAGGGGTCACCTCAGGCCCAACTACCTGTATCACTACATGTCAGCAAAAAAGTATCATATGAGTCCTTGAGTTCTTCCGCCTAATCTTATGTCGTCTATAATTCCTATTTCCTCCCTTCGTCATCCATGCTTTTTTGCCTTTCTTAAACAAAAGTCACTCATTTTCTGCCCTCCAGCAATAACTAACACAAATCATTCACCTCTTTCGCCAATTTTTCAACCTGGAACAAAATGAATCATAGATTAATCTCATTTTAAAGCCTAGATGAAGAATTGGTTTTATAATCGATAATAATTATAACTATCAGAATTAAATGCGCACCCAAACTGTAAGCCATTGGATTGAATGGTTGCCGTGACATCGCGACTTATTTTGTTTCCGCTACCACCTCACTCATTTTTTCGGTAGATTAGGTAGGTAGATTTATAAAAAAGACTTGTAGTAGTCACCTCTTGTAGCCGTTACTATGGTACAAGTTCCAAAAACATTCTGCATAATTTTTCGTTCCATTGTCAGTAGACCCTTCAACCATCACTAACTCAATAGTTTTTATACTTTTTAACGTCACAATAAATGCCATATTTTTGCACAAATTACTTTCAAACTGATACATAAAATATGTAGATATAAAATCTCAGTCAAGTTCGTTAATGGGAGAAATCGAACCAGATGGGTGGAAAAGGTTTTTTAAGGAACTGAAATATCACTCCCTTAAAATGAAATACATTGTTTAAATTTATTATAATTTCTAAGACTATAACCAAAATATTTTGTTCGGAAGATTTTTTTGATGGGAAAAACTATTATCTCAAGGTGTGGAAAAAATGGGGTTTTTGGACAAAAAAATATCTTCTTCGAAGGAAAATAATCTCCAACTTCATCAGGATGCACACTATCAGATTCTTTCAATTTTAAGATATATCTTCTAAATAATATCTAAAACTCTTTCCTGACGCAATTTTTGACACGACTAATCCTTAATACAAGCGGTGAGCAAAATGAGATGAGTAAAAAAACAAAATTTTGAAATTTTCCGGTGCCTCTAGGCCAGGCCTAAAGGGATTTTTACTTTCTCGTTCGTCTTCCTGGCGACCCATCACAACCATTCTATCATTAGTCACGCCCACATTTCAAAATCCATCAGCACATGCACATTCTCTTCCCACGAAGACCATATGAGGAAAAATATCTTCGGGAAAAATGAGGAGGGGTAATGGGATGGGATGAGGATGGGATGAGCTGAGTCTCCCAAACTCCCGCAAGTCCCTATTCAGGGAACAGTATTGTGACGAGAACGTGATGTGTGCGATCGCTAAAGGAATAGCACCACAGTGATGAGAACTGGAAAGTGAATCGTCAGCCATCATCGTCTTCGTCAAAGAGCCATCATTACCCGGATTGATTCCTGAGCCATGTGATCCTAGCAGGGCATTCTTCCGAAGCTCAGCAGGGGCATTGCCAGGAAACCGTCACGTTTTACGGGGACCAATTGCGGGGGGGGCATTGGGAGTTGTTGGGAATGAGGATTGAGTCTAAAGGATAGAGACTGGGAGATTTGGGACGCATTTGAGATAGAAGTTGGAGTAACTCCTCTACCGAGAATTAAATGCAAACGGAATTTAATCAACGTCCAGGGTAAATTTTGGTGGGTCGCCTATATCCCAGTTGTAGGCATGGAGGAAGGAAATTAAAGGGAATTTTAATCGAGTTAACTGCCGGATCCACCCATCTCCGAGAGTGCTGGAAGTATCATTGCAGGATTTTTCGGAGTGATCCAAAAGATTTTCTCTCGCTCGCTTTTTGAAATTTAAGTTCCTCCTTATGTCTGGAAGTGTATTGGTAGTCTTAAGGCTTCCATTGTGTTCCGAAGTTTTGGAAACGCTTTCCAATACTTCTGTTCTACATTTAAGATTCGCTACATTTATATCGCAGTCTTCGTGGCATAATTATGCTGTCAATATTGCACGTCCAGAGTATTTATGCTAACACAAGCTACAGTATTGGATAACAAACACCTAAATGTGGTCAAACTAAAAGGAAAATGCTAGTAGAAAGGAATAGAGAATCCACAAGGGTGAAATTTAGTGCATTAGGTGATAGCAGTGATGAAATAAATTTAATTTAGCCTCAGTAATGTATAATGCAATAAAGTAATTACCGGAGTCAATTCAAATACGTATAGTGCTTATTATGGATTCACAAATCACTAGTGAAAGGATTAGTTTAAGACAAGCACCCAGACTCAGGGGCGTAGGTACAAAGGGGGCCAGAGTTTTTTTGGCCTGCATGTTATGTGTTACCAAGAATAATTCTTCTCCAGCCACATTTTGTTTATTAAACCCATTGGCTCTACGTACTTAGAACAATTGAAGTACTTGGATCCCAATAATATTGATAACGTTCACCGTAATTTTAGGACGAACGTTGCTACACGAATGTCTCACAACTGTTTGATAGAAAATCGCCTGTGAGAAAGGCAATAACAACTCATAACGTATTGATCGATCCCCAAATGAAAACTGCGTATCTACGCCTCAGCCCAGACTACCCCGTCCCGGTTTTTCTACCTTTAATGATCATTTTTTTCGATGAATACTGCCTTAAAATAGTTATTCAACCATGGAATTCGGTTATATCCCTCAATTTTCTGACCGCTCCCATCTGTTTCCTATCTTTCATAAAAGGACTAAAGGAAGTAACGTGTAGAATTATACCGAACTCTATAAGAATATGATATCATTGTATAAGGTGAAGTTGGCTTGAATCTTTATGGTGACAACCGGAAAACCAAAGAGGTGACAGTACCAGAGATAAAAAAATAAACGACTGTTTATTTTAAAATCTCAGCTTGCGATAATGCATCATCAACTTATCTAGTTCTCAATCCCAATATTTGTTTTCTACAGAACTCCACTCTAATCTCCTCCGAGCTATCAGCTTTATTCCTTCATAATTCCGTAGTTAAGTTAATATTGCTGTCAAATCAGACGTGGTCTATCTTTCTTGCATTCCTTGCTTTTGAAATGATGTTTCGCATCCAAACTATCCTGCTATACCTGCTCCAATTCCAAATTTTTCTTTCTTTAATCATCCTAGCTCCGAAGAGTCATCTGCCATTTTTTGATCCATGTTCGGCCTGTTTGAGTTATATTTCCTGGTTGCCTCTGTTATGAGTCACTTTATCGACACTTCCATTTCAGCAATTAAATGACGGCATCCTCCTCCTTGCGAACATTTTATTAATGTCAAGGGAGCATTAAGCCCTTACGATGATGACCGGAAAACCAAAAACGTTCTGAACCCCTGGAAATAACTATTACTCCCCGCCCCCTATAGCTAACGTAACCGAATAAACTTTTTCTCCACGAAGTCAGACAAGAACTTTGGGACGTGGTTTTTCTCCCGACTCATGGCATTCGTATGCCGCACACGGTGCAACTCCACCCCCCACTAAAGGAATATGCGCCGTAAAAACTCCCCTTGAGTGGGTCGAAAAGAGAGTAGGTTCTGGGAGGAGAGGAGGAGGAAGAACATTCACTGGCTACCAAATTCCCGCCCTCACCACCCCCTAACCGTATTCACTTTCCGTCCACTCCCACTATCTCCCTATTCCCACCTGCCTGCCAACAAAGACTAGAGGGGTTGAGGAACGCGGAAATCAGCTTAAGGGCCGCTCTGTTCATGCGAGAGTGCAGGGCGATGGATGAGGGATGGAACGGTGGGGGGCATGGAAGTCTTCCACCCGCAAAGGGTCCACCCGCACGAGTGCCCTTGGCCCTTATGAAGGAGCCCGTGGCGGAACAGAGAGGGGAGAGGGACAGGGCAGTACAGGACTCTCAAAGAAGCATGAGGTGGTTGCAGGAAGCATGATAAGGGCCTCCCACCCGTAAGTGCAATGCTGGGTTTCCGCGAAATAACCCGATCTTCCGAGGGAGTATTATCTAAGTGGAGAGGGAAGACGTAATCCAACCGCTTTGGTAAATAATTACTGGATCATATGCGATGTAATTGAAGCACTTGCACGATAACTAAGGCTAATTGAACCTCCGTAGATAGGTGGGGAGATTTGCATAGGTGAGTTGGTTGGTATGTATATTCAAGGAAGTGGAGTGAAAATGGAGAGAGAGTCGGTATCTACGTTACAAAAAAAACTTAAAAAAAATTATAACGGTAAAGCGTCCACAGATTAAAGTTCCATCTGATGAAACGTAAATTGCACTGGCAGTCTGCTTGGAATTACTTTTTATCATCGGGGTTTGTCTTGAAAAATATTCGCCGCTACAGGGATTAAACTTCGGTTCTTGGGATGAGAGCACAGAGCCCATCACATTAACAGAATCCAAAATGGAATAAATGTAACTTAGTTTAATTCCAGGAAATGGGGAGGTCCTGCCATCTAAATGTGACCTCAAAGGCTTTTCTTTCAAATACGGACGATTATTGTTTTGCTACGAACTAAGCTTTGTTAAAAGCGCGACGTTTTGCACAGTTGCTACATTTATGCCATGTAAGTTTGAAATTGTATGCATACACCGGCATGAAACCCTAACATTTTTTTTAAGATAGACCAATTAACTCATGGCTGCATCGTTCATCGAGACGCGCTTAATGCATTCATATGTGGATAAAACAGTAAGAATATATGAAAAACTTCCTTGCATATTAATTCAGTTAAAAAAATTCATCATTTATTTTCCAATGATCAATAGCCTTTTTGCCTTTTAGATAAGAGGGATGCCCGTAATTCTGTCTGCGGTTGGGTTAATTTCCTTCCAATATAATTCTCAGTGCTAGTTCTTTTGCTGTCATCATTAAACCAAGGTTTTTCTGCTGTGGGATGATTCTTCTCACTGTTACTATTCGGCAATAAAATATTTGTATCCATCCAATGCTTTGATTTTCACTTTTTTTAATAGCTATGCTTCTTAGAAATTTTAGAACACTTTTTTATTTTATGCAAAGCAGCAGTTATATTTTTAATTATATTGTACCATGAGAGAGGTCTAAGGCCATTCACGTGTCGCTTTGTTTTAATATCCTTTTCTAGATGATTCCTCTTCATGACCTGTTATCATGTAATTATTTTGTTCTGTTTCAGAAGATATAGGTGCATCTCAATCAATGGACCTATATCTCCTGTAAGAGAAAGCGTAGTCGTCAATATGGCTCCTAGTAGAAATAATAGTCAAGGCTGCGTCTAAGAAAATTATCAATATCCATATCGTTTTTTTGGTTTCATGTAGTCCTGGCAATCGTAGTATGAGGAACTTAAAACATGTTACAGCCTGTGACTTTAATTAACCATCGAGACGGAATGTTAACGTTTAGTCCCTCTCTTATCCTCACGGGGACTGTGAGTATCCTCACGAGAACTAGGAGTAAAGCCTGTTAATCTCGCGTTTGACTATAGGTCTATGAATACGGCCGAAGGAGTCATAAGTGATGGTGTAATTTCCATTTCGAGAATTGGATGTGAGATCTCGGGCAACTGTCGGTAGACATTAGAGGTCGTTATTTCCTCCGGTTGGCAGAAACCTCTCCCATTTCCATTAATGCATTCGGCCGCAATCAAAACCTTACCGGCAGCCTGTCGCCACCTCTTTAATTTTGATGCGTGGAAGATATTGGTTCTGCCGTCTCCCTCACTGGTCGTCCCAACCAAATGATAGTTCCAGTCCGGCCCCATCCCCGCGTAGCCCCTCAACGGATTAAATGAATGTAATACCGCCAGTCCTTGTGTGAAAGGCCTTTTCAAGGCCATTTTCTTGTTCAAACGACCGTAGGAGACCGAGGATTGCGAGTCTGTCGGACTCAGATGACCACTTTTCCGCCGTTGTAGCCACCCGCCCCGGTTGCTCATCTCGCAGGAAAGATTGGCGAGCATATATCCTTCCCTCACGCAAGCACACTCTCGCATGTTCGCACGCGGTCCTCACCAAACTAACTCTCCCTCTTCCAACCGTTCCCTGTCCCTTCCTCGAGGTAGCTTGAGCGACATATTTCCCTAGTCATAATGGAGGCCATGTTTGAATTTTATATTTTAATCTCAGCGTCTCGAAGAAGTTTGAAATGTATATTGTAATATTAATTGTGGAAAAATATAGTTATATATGACCAAAATTCTCAATAGTTAAGCACATTTATCGACATAAGTCTCTAAAATGTATCATTATTTCACGTCGTACGGCTAGAAATTCTTCAAAACAGCAGGTTGTTTTTGCGATTCTGTAAAAATTACTGCGGTGAGAAACATTGTTTTTTTATAAATAGTAGAAGTATTTTTGTTAAACGTGTTTCGACGGTTAAGGTCATTTCGCACATACTGTCTGCCACGTGGAGGCATGGGCAACAACACTCGGACGGAGGATCACCCCGCCAAACTCGAGCCGAGCCCAAAGATGCTTAACTTCGGTGGCTGATCGGGAACCGGTGTTGCCATTGCGGTAGGCCGATGCCCTTCTATAACTGCTCGAGTGGCTGTCAATTGCAGCAGTTTGACCATGTGGTAAATAGTTGAAACCATCAATGGATTTGTGAATGTAGTTCCAATATCATTCCAAATTCTAAATGGAGACCATGAACAATTTCAAATGAAGCGCAATCGTCAATATCGTCTAGTAAAAATAATAGTGAAGGGTGCGTCAAAAAAAGTCATTTTGCACCCCAATTAACCACCTGAGACTGATTATGAAGTAATAAAATTTGGCTCTAATTAAGAATAAGATTATGCTCATTGAAAATTTCATTTAGAACAGAACTAATATAAAAACAAGTGTTTTATGCAGGAACTTAAGACCACGGCAGACGCAATCAGTGTTGCTGACCGGCAGATTTTCTAGGATTCCCCTAATTTTTCGCCTCGTATGAACTGCCCGGTACCTACCTCTTACACTCCATGATGATTCATAAATGATTAAAAAATTCAGTTACGCAAGAAATTCAAAAGAAAATGTAAAAATATTTCTTTGACAATGAACAATTATTTGAATTGTGTTTGTTAATTCTGGGTAACTATCTAACAGGTAAACTGTTATAGCTATCTATAATGCGTCACCGTTTTTTTAAGCAAGCTATATGTTCCATAAAGCCGGTTTATTACCCGATGGATAAGACATTGTATTTCTGGCTGCATTCAAGCTTAATCACATACACACCGGACTATTCTAGAAATTGAGTTTGGACGTAGTTTGGTGATTTTATAATATACTTTCTTGTCTACGGTGGTTGAGTTTATGATTGCAATTGATGAATGTTTTTTTTGTTTGACCAATTTTATTTATTGCATAAAGGCGCTGATTAAATAGGTATATGATATGTATACTAGTGGATAGTGTTAGAGGAAGTGGTAGGCCAAGAAATGCATGGGTGAACGCGGTGGAAGAGACTTTAAAGAGGAAGAATAATAGGAATCACACGAACAAGAGAGCGTGCATGATACAATGCATGAATTTGGCAGAAGCAAAGAAAGTTTGCAAGTATAGTGCATTATAATTAATATCAAAGTGAGTTTTATAGGTCTAATGCCAAGAATTAAGCTACTTTTGGCCACGAATACCCCATTACGCTGACTAGATTGAGCTGGGAAAGTCTTTAGGAAAGGCGGGCAATGTACAGGCTAGGCAATCTATACAAGACCTACAGAAAAGATTAGGGGTGGGAGAGTAAAAGATTGCTGGAGCCAAGCCGAATCGGAAGAAGTTACCATAGTTTTAAAATAAGGGCACCGCAGCAAAAACCGAAAAAGGAAAAAATTTCCTTCATTAACAGGACGATAGAGGAGTGGAATGTCTTACCTGTGGAAGTCTTAAACCCTTTCCCAAAATGATATAAGGAGTTCAAGAAGAGGCTTCGCCGCACAAGAATTAAGCGGACCATCTCATAATGTTCATGTTAAAAAAAATGATTATTGTGAGTGAATTGACCATTGTGAGTGATACATGGACCACTACCACCAGGCAAATGCCCAATGCAATATAGTTGGTAAATAAAGAAACTTGAAGAGAGTTCGTTATTGATCGCTTAGTTGTATTAGGATGTTTTATTGGGTTTACTAAATAAATAAATGAATGGCTGGTATATATGCATGTATGGAGTGCGCTGCAATCAGGTAAATCTAAAGGCTGCCCGACTCTCCATTCGAAACTCCTCTCAAACCGTCCCTGAGGCGAGGTCCTCGTCGAGTTAGTGGACATCAGGAGGTAGATGCGACATTGAGAGAGAGAGATGGGGGCAGGAAGAGAGAGGTGGGGGGCGAAGAGGGAGGTGGATGCGTGGCCGTGGAGACCCGGCGAAGTGGCAATATGGACCGGAATGGCCGGGAAGAGGAAGAGCTGGAAGGGAATGAAACTGGGCAGAGAAGGGTGGAATATTCGGGGAGGGATGAATGAATCACCCAATGATACGGTCCCATGATATCACGCTGCAAATGGGTTGACATATGTTTTCAGCCGGACCACGGTGGGACTGAAATTTCTCCCTCGTACGACATGACCGTCGCCGCTCTCCTGCTCGTCGCAAAATCCCACCCTCCTTGCAGAACTTCCTCTCGTAAAAGTCCTCAAAAAGAGTAGAAAACAGCCTCTACCTCCTATGCTGCTATCTTCCCTCCATCTGGTTCTCTCTCCTCTTTATGTTCCCTCTTTCTGGGTTTTCATTCTCCCCTTTCCTCATACCGCTTCCTCGGCGGTCTGCACCCTCCGTTGTCTCATCTTTCAACGTATGCTACTAGCCTAGAGGCTTTACACAATTGAACCTCAGGGAAACAATTGCCTCTTAATTCCGTTGGCCTGTCTTATGTCCATATGGCTGAGGCTGTTTCATTTTTATTATTATATTAAATTTTATTTGGTGTTAATTTTTAAAGCATTATTGAAAGGCTAACGCTTGGTCTTTTAGTACAGATGTTAAATATATCAAGCTTATATATTCACTTAAATTTCCCTTCAACAAGACCATGTTGAGTTGTCGATCTAGATGAATTTTGACCTTAGTTTTTTCTTATTTTTTTATTATGTACATGTTAAGCAAACTTAGCAATCGGTTTGATTATGAGAAATTTTTAAGGTTCTCATATTTACAATATTCACAGCATGTTAACGAGCACACTTAGCCCCACTGGTCAAGGTAGTAATCGTAAAAAGTTATGTTTCAGGTATAGCTTACGTTCTTAATTACTATGTCGTTTCTGAGAAAATATCTGAAGTAGTGCAGAGGTGCATGGAAAAATTGTCCCTACCCCTTTTTCTATGGTTCATGTTTTTGAACTTGGTGGATCTTCTTTGATAATTATGAGATGCATTTTCCCTACTACTTAACGTGCGACATCATTATATTTTTTTTTAATTTGAATCGAATTTGTTGTTTAGCGAAAGTTAAAGAAAGTATAAAAGAATACGCAAAATGTAACAAGGTAATTTTTAATTAATAGTCTTATTCCATATGGCATAGACCCTTTACGACAAATATCACTTATTGTACCAAGTTAGGTAGTTAGAGCTTTCTCGATTTCTATCCGTATTTATTGGCATGCAATCCGTTAATCCCCCTGATATACTGTTCAACGTCATCTTCAGCAGTACTAATTAATACGAAGATGGGTTTGCTGCAACTCTCCTCTCCATTCTCCCCTCAGCTACCTGCTTTACTTACTAGCAATTTTCCGTGTGTATGACATCCTCACTCTGCCTTCATAATTATGTATTCCCCTTTATTTCTCCTTCCAGTATTGTTTCCATTATGCTGTTGTGTCACAGAATGTGTTCTTTACTTGTTCTACGAGTACTTTTAGAGTTTATATTTCAGTCTCCGGCGTTTCCCAAATGTTTTTTCATTGGCGATTCTCTTAGTCCATTTGTTTTTCATCGTTTTCCCATAGCAAAACATTTTCGTTTCATCTATTTTTTGTTGTTTTGCGGCTTTTTATGTCCAGATATCTCTGTCTCATAATAAAAATCTCTAAATAATTTGGAAACACTTTTGATGAAGAATTAATGTCCATCGTCCATGCAGTCACTTTCCTGATTATTCTGCTGGCGCCGTATCACTTAACGCTTACGAAATCCGAACGGCTAATTATGAATATGAGTTTATTATTACCCTTCATAGTATCATGGCGCAAAATAAGTTTGTCAACACAAAAAGATTTCCCAAAAACAATAATTTTTCTAACTGAAGCATTAATTCACTCTTCTGTTCAATAAAAATAGGCTATCCATACCCATTCCACTATATCCATATTTTTGTAATTGGGGTATGTACTTGTTATCATACAGTATTTAATGAATTGGTTGAGTCTAATTAAAGTATTTGCTAGCGTTTCCTTCAAGGGTGATGCCGAGAGCATAAATAATGTATATTTTATTTTATCCTAACTTGTTCCATCCGATCCTACTCGTCATCCAGCTTTCTATTTTTGGGAAATAATATCCCTATCGCTTCAAACACCGCCTTTGGCACGACTGTGATCTCACTTGCTCTGAACAGGGTCGTCCGTTGTAGTAGCGTCCTACAACTTTGCCACGCCTTACCTCCCGTCCCATAACCAGAGGGCAAAGGGGGGGGTTGGTCTGCGGTTGGCACGACGAGACATGAAGCGGAGAGGAGGATTGTCAGGCGGAGGGGGGGAGTGGGTGGGGTTGTGCACCGGGGAGGGGGGGAGGAAAAGATGGGGAAGGGGGGGTAAGTATGGGACGACGTTACCCTGGGCCACTTTCAAAAAGTGATGGCAAAGAAGACTGTGGGGGGGGGGGAGGTGCGGGAGATGACAAGATGGTTTGAGAGTGTGTGAGGAAGGGAGTGGTTATAGAGGTTCGAGGTGTGGATTAGGGATTGTTGTCGAGGGGTGAGAGAGTAGGAAATTGCGATATTGCAATGTATCGTCGAAATTGTGCGATATTCAAGAGATATCGAGCAGCGGTTGCCTAGGGTTTAGATTGTTGGTCGGTTTGATACCGCGATTTATACACTGCAATATTCGATATTCATGTGTTGTCACGAGCAATATTGAACCTCCAGGTTATTGGATATATCCTAATGCAATATTATACGATATCCCACGGTTTTTTTCTTGCTTATTTGTAAAAAGTTCTACAACCCTGTGGATTTGGTGATATTTATATGATTTAACAGTCGTTTTATATTTTATCATGTGAATCGTCAGCTTTTTCGTTTTTTTGATAACCAGGAAGATATTTCAACGTATAGAAACGGTTACAGGCGAATTTATACATCATGGAAATAAGGTACAACGATTCCATATAAAACATTTATGGTACGACCCTGGTTTTGCCACAGAGCAGCATCATTAGGTACAACATTCAAAAAAAGGTCACTATATATAGACAAAAGTTGGGGGAGGAGGGGCGGAAAAGGACACGTGACCGTGCAGCAGCCTCCCTAACCCTCTTGGGTGTTGCACGCAACTCAAACTCCCTCCCTCCCCCGCAACTGCCCTTTGCAGCCCCTCCTTCTCCAAATGTTGAGTATGTGTATAGTGAACTTTGTTTGAATGTTGTACCTGATGATGCTGCACTGTGGCGAAACCCGGTTCGTACAATAAATGTTTTACGTGGAATTGCAGTACCTTATTTTCCTATCTTCAATATATATGGTTTAGGTGGTAGTACTTCGATGTCAGTGCTTTCAGGGATAATGCCATTTCACACTTCCTGTCTGCCATTAGCAGACAGTGGTAACAAAACTCGGACGAATAAGAAGATCACTCCTCTGAATACGAGTCGAGATGAACAATCATTAACTTTGGAAATCAGGCAGAAGTGGGTATTCCCATCGTTGCAGACCGTTGTCCATATTTGCAATAATTTTTACAAAATGATTACCTGGAACGTGGAACGACTATTAAAGTAATAGGTGTGGCAGATAACATTTGATTTCACGAAATATAAAAACCAATGCTTCTCTTTCTATACAAAATATTTAATTATTTATTTATTTAGTGGTGCAATGGAATTGGGAAATACGCCTAATGGCAACTACAAAACTGAGCTTGCTGTATTAATTGTTTGCAGACTATTATTTTAAATAACAGTTAATACTAAGTGACAAACGTTGGCACTAAATTATGTACATAACTCCACGTGTGCATGCTACTCTTTAATGTTGGTGTGTATACCAGTAAGTTTCGTGAGCATATTTATGTTATGTTTTAGTTGTCCGTAAATAGCAATTATCAGTTTGAGATGTTATGGTAACTGCCAAGTATGCAGTCCGATGCTCCTTTGTAATGAAGTTAATTTTTAAGACAGTGTAGTTTTTCTATCTAAATGTAGAGGTCTCCGTAACGTCTCCCAGGTCACTCCGTGAGTGTTAAGTGTCAATAAGAATATACGCATGTTTATTCATGTAGTATTCATGGTAACTGTTTGCTAAATGGAGTTACTAACAGGAAAGAAGAGAAAATATACCAATTCAAATGCAGTTCTTTAAAAATTATTCCAACGTAATACTCACGGTAAAGTTATATATTTTAACTGCATGGGACTGGTGGTTAAGTTTGTTTGTTGACCTACTGTATCGTGATTTTAGCCTTGAAGATGGGAGTAGTTAAATTCCGTAACGTCGGCAAGGAATAAATGTTTTGATTTTAGACCTAACCTCGATGAGCTATCATTGTTGAATATCCTCGGTTGAGATGCATAATGATAAATATATGAATATGAATAGAAATACTTCTTTGAAGTAGCGTAATGCGATACTGAAAGTCGGATATCGCAGAGAGGTGGTTATCGGGAGGTGGGGGATGGTTGACTGAGTGGAGTTCGCATCAAGGGGTGGGTGGTAGCGCGAATGGTGGAAGATAGGGCGATGAAATTGAAGGGATGTGTGAGTCGGGAGAGTGGGTGGGTGCTGGGGGGTTTTCGTGGTTCCTTTTTCTTCCAGTCGGGTTGCAGGGGCGGCGGGCACATCCACGTACGCGTTGGTTCAATTCTTCCGCTAGCGGGGAAATTCTCTTCTGCTCTAGGAATATGTGTGTAACCCCTCCCCCCTCGCAGTTCATCTCCTTCCCATCTTCCCTTCTACGTTAGCGGCCAGGGGTGCGGAGAACGAGGGGGGGGGATTAAGTTCCGCGGCGGATTCGCAAAGCTAAACTTCTTCAAGTGATCCCTCCCCTTTGTCCCCATTCTTCTCGGGAAAAAGTCTCGTCCAGGCCGGGAAAAATCTTTCATCCAACATATTATACATGTGTGACGCTACGTGCTAAGTGGGATGAAAAATGTTTAGAATAGTCCCAATGTTTATTTCTGGCAAAGTAATACTTCAATGACGAATGTTCTATGTAAGAAAAAGGCGTGTTCGTTGTTTTGGTTCGTGCTAGTTTATTTCTAGGTGTATGGTGGAATTAAGTTTTGGATGCATAAGTTTCTCAAGTCTCTTAGCCTGAACTAATTTCTTCATTTATAATGAATCTTAGACCAAAAATTAAGTGCCCGACGCGGGTTTTGAACCCGCGACTTTATATTCCCGTTTATGAGTGCTAACAAGATACCTTAGTCTTAATAGTTCATGATGATATAAAATAAAATTTCAGTGATATTGAAAATTGTATTTGCAGTCGAATTAAGCTAAATTCCTATAAAATTATTTTTTCATGGATAATCATTTCTTTTTTAAATAACAATGAATTGCTTAAAAGTTTCGTAGCATTCCTATGCAATGCCGTTGCTAAGATCTCCATATTTTCCTTATTGATTTGAAAGAAAATCTCTCCTTGCGCTTTTGGTGATTTAGCCTTGAGATTGGTATTGTAAAACTTGTAATACTTACCATTATTAGTTTATTGACGTGTTGAACGTTTTCTTCTGGTGGTTAAAACAACTATTATGTATAATTCAATAAATATTGTGTGGTCTTTGAAAGGTTATACTGCGAATAAATTAACTTGATATTTAAAAATGGCTGTAAAAAAGCTAGTGGACGGTACTTAATTTCAAGACAAAATTATCCGCAAGGTACGGGCAACTTGAGGGAGAAATTATAAAAAAATAATTTTCGAAGTAAAATGGCGGTTCAGTGGTAAAAGCACCTGTGTGAAATACTGAATCCAATGTTTTACTTTTCCTGTGTCTGAATTCTAAAGACGGAATGCACCCAATGCTGACGTCCATGCTTCCCTTGACGAGAGAGACTCAACGGAGACTGGTGGGTAATACGCGGGAGCGACGAAGTGAGAATAGAGGGAGTTGGAGGGATGGTGAGAGAGAGATGCATTCTCCTGAGCGGAATTCCGGAGACTCATGAGATGTGGCCCGCGGCGTCGTTGAGCCACAACTCTTGCACAATCTCCTAAAGGTGGAGCTACAAACGCGAGACAGAAAACAACCGTGTCAAATTCCCACCCTCGTTTGCATCCCAAGCATTTGCATCGAACATCCGTCGTCTCCTCGACGGATTTCGGCGCTCATTTGTCACAGGATCTCATCCCGCGCCGAGGCTAATATCCAAACTCGTCATCCCCTCGCCAGTGATTAGGGATATGCGATATCAGAGCTTAGGTATCGAAGTGCGCTTTGAATTTCGTATCGAAAACTACGCAATGCATATCGAATACAGCAACATCGCCAGAAATGGAATCGCTAATTACTTCATATCGCATATTAAACCTGGCCTACCGTAACTTTTTCTTGTTACACTTGCTGATATATAAAACTAGGCTTTGTTGGTTTCTCTCCATTGCTATACATACGTATGCATGTATACGCTTTTACTTCATATTTCTGTTTATTCTTTTCCGTTTTCAAAAGGTTTGGCTCCACGATACTTGAATAACTGGACTGTATTGTGATATAAGTCACGTATCTCAAATTATAGGGTATGTCGTGTAGTGGGCAATACATGACAGCTCTTATCGCATGATATCACATACCATATTTGTATCGCGTAATGAGTAAAGAGCATTCCAGCGCTTCGTGCTACAGTTATTAATATATTCTATCTATATATCTGCGACGTAAATTATGTTCATTACACAGAGAAAACCAATCTCAGCAATCTCGTAATCCTCTCGGATATTCTGCGTTTTAAATCAGTTTGTTTACTTTATTTCTAGTATGCCCCGGAAGCTCTTACTCTCAATCTAGTGCTTAGACAATTTGAACTCTGCATTTGGAGATGCTGGCATGGTGTTTTTCGAATCGAACGGCTAGTTTTTACTCTCATGCCTTGGATAAATGTAGTGAATTGAGTTGGCTTCTGATAAAATCGCAGTACTTTGCATTTAAGTCAAATAAGTTTCATGCATCACCATTTTATTCAGAGTTTCCGTACATTTTGTCATATTATGATTTATATAACGTCACATACTTTTTTTAATCTTTTACAAACTTACTATATTTTACTGATTCTTTTCTACGTCAATATGCTCTACTCCTTGATTTTTGAAATAGGCAACCATGTGGATAGCAAAGTATCGTATGCGATGTGTCATGAAATCCAATCTTCCCGGAGATGCATCTTAGCATCCTACCTGTAATCCTGTATCCAAGGAGCTAATCTTCCTTGCCCACCTCAACGTCTAACTTCTACAGCCTGCGGCGCCTCTCCCAACCACCAAGGCTTCACAGTGGATCTCAAACGATGGCCCCAAATCTTCAGACGGTTCTTTCCTCTCTCCCATCTAATTGCCTCCGTCCATAATGCGAGAAGATTCCGCGGAGAAGTCCGCCGGAAGTCTGTTCTCTAACTTCCACCCACTTAGTGTTTCCGGGCGGAAGTTCCTTACCACCTTTCCTATCACTAGTTTTCTTTCCCAAATCCCGATAAAAGTGGGTCGGAAAATCGGGGAAATCGCCCCTTGAACCCAATAGTATAGTTCACATTTTAAGAAAACCTGAAATATATAATGCCTATGAGATAATGATACTTTATTTAATATCCGAGGTAACTTCTGTTTCGCGTTTTAGATGAGTGATTCAGTCGTCATTAAACCCTGATCTACCTCTATTTTGGGACTTCTGAGTCGTCATACTTCATTTTGGGTCGACCTATCATAGGAGGATCTCCGTACCTCGGCAAACTGCCACGGATGCACCATCTGTGGCTGTATAGTTTCTAAGCAGGTACATCTGTAGTCATGGTAAGTGGTTATCTCTGCGTATAAAGTAAAACATTGTTTCGGAAATACTCGGGGATACTAGGGGAATATGATTTCTTGGCCTCGATTTCCCTAGGATCCGATGAGTAGGAAATTTTGAAGCCCTATTACTCTCACTATTCTATTCTTATGTCTGGTTTGGTGGAGTGAGACGGGTGTAGGCGGCTTGTGGTCTCAGCAAGAGTTGGGAATTGCGCTGAAGGGTTTCGGGACTTGGTTGAGGTGCTGTCTGAATGATATGGGTGTGGATGGGTCCAAGTTAGAATGGGATATGATGGCGCTGGATAGAACAGTTGTCAGTCGAGTATTTGATCATGGTAGAATAGATTAGAATAGAAAAAACATTGATTGACCTAGGAGCGAAAGCTCCAATGGGGCAGTAGTTTACATCATCAGGCAATAGTTTACATACATATAATTCTCTTACAAGGAACAACAACAATCTTACAATCTTAACATATTAGATACCATACATTTTAAAACAGTCATACCTTAAACTTAAACATAATATATGCAAAAAAAAGAAAAAATAAACCTGTTAACCTAAACATACCAAATCATAACATAACATCCAGACAAATATACAAGTGATTAGGAATATTTTTAATAGTTTTAGTTATTAAATCAATTTAAATTTTCAATATTCAATTTTTTATGCAATGTATCATACATAATGGTTGCTTGTGTCTGATTCCTATTCTATGTTTTCATTTTCAATTTCTTTTACATAGTTAAATAGTAGGTTTTTGAATACATTGATTGAGGGGGTGTTTTTATATTGTCTGGTAATTTATTCCAAAACTGACACTATTTTACTATGAATGATTTCTGGAAAATTGTTGTATGGTGCAATGGTATATGTAGATTTTCGGTTATTCTTGTAGTTCTCACTTTTAAATTTTTATTTTGAATCATATTTCTATAGAGGTAGGTTGGTTGCCCAGTTTCCAGAAGTTTGTGTTTGAAAAGTCCCAAATGGTAGGAGAAAACTGTACAGACTTGCCAGGAAGAAGGGTTCCGATGAAGGTAATGTTGAAAAACATTAATCATACTGAAGTTACTCTTAGGTTACTATTATTTAGCAACATTAAATATGGACACTTGTGTAACAATTAACTCCTATTTATCAACAAAAAAACATCTTATAGAGCAAGTGCTATCATGTGCTGTACATGCCGGGAGTTAGAACGGGCTCAAGCTTCGAATCGTAATCTCTAAACAATAAATCATTATCATTGTATCCATGTGTCTATGTTTTATGAATATAGAGACATGGAATAAAATTTAGCTGAAAACGACTACAGGAATACTACTGAAAAACATTACGTATTCATAGCAGACGGTGTGATTATAGAATTTAAGTATCGCATTACGGTATAGACATCATCATTATCTGCTATAATCAATCCAAATATTGTTTTTTGCAGCTCTATATTCAGTTCTTCTTTCAGATAACTGCCTTGTTCCTTCATTTGTTTTCAAATTAACATTCCTCATTATTTCCCATATGTATTTACCTTTGGTCTTACTCTTCAATTTTTTCCCATTCACATCCGATTTTACCATTGTATTTAGGAGGCTATTATGTCTTTTAATATATCAGATTAAAATGACTCTTTTTCTTGATTTCATTTTTAATACAGTTTTAATTAACTAGCATCCCTCTCGATGCTTTCGATGGGCCACTTCCTTAGTTATTCTTTCCCCCATTTTGATTATATAGAGTTTTCTTTAGCACTTCATTTCCATTGCTTCCAACCTTAGCACATGTAGTTCTAAGTTATAAATATGCATGAATCTCGTATAGCTCGATATCACACATAACATGTGGGAATACGTCCTCCTAATGGCATGGTGTTACATGCGCGTCGAATATATCATGGGTATCACTTATCAGATTTTGCAGCCGTTCTTGTATGTTCCTATAGTTCTGAAAATCTCTATTGTTAGCATCATCGTTCGTTTTGTCCCCTATGTTGACTAGATTGTTGCACAAAATTGCTTGAAAATCTCAGCGTTGAATGCGACTGGCCCGAAAATGTAACGAGAAAATTTCACTGCATATCACAACATTGGCTCAGCGCTTGTAGCAATCAGGACTACATTCAGATTCAAATAATATGCACATCATGTATTGCATCATGCCGCACTCCAATTGCGTGTTTCATCACTTTCCTTATCGTATTTTCTCACCTCAAACTTCACGTCGCTCGATATGGTAAGATGTATATCTCCCAGGCCATTGGCTTGCGATGTGATTCGATGAATATCTCACTTCCCTAACGATACATCTTGATATCGCACAGGCCGATATCGGTTATGAGGAAGGATGGTGTCGAGTCGTACTGGGGTTGTAATATGTCGGTGATGGGTGGGAGAAGAAATGGTTGGGTGGGAGAAATAGCACGTTCGTGTTGGACGAGATGGGTAAGTTACAGAAAGTTAGATCGGATAAGCGAGATGCAGATGAGGAGTCTCGGTTTGATTTGATTAATTATGCGTTCCATGAGTCAAATTCGGGTGATCATCTTCCTTGGCGAGAGAGAATAGGAGCGGTTGGCATTGTGTTATAGGACCCAAGACTGCAGGTAATAGGAGAATGAGATGAAGGGGAGTTACAAAACTCAGCGTAAAGCAGGGAGAATGTTTAATAATCAAGGTTTCTCGAAGTTTGTTTCCCTATTGAAATTACCTTTCTCCGCATCTGGCTGTAATTCGACTATTAAAAGTTCAGGAAATCAAACTTGGTGGTGCTTCAATTGGTTAGGAAAGAGCAGAAAAATTGAATTGAAGCCAGTCGTGTTTTTCACGAAACCTAAAACCTTCCGAAATTTAATATTTTATAACCAGCATATGTGTGCATAATTACTCATGTGGTTTGTTTGGGTCGCCACGAATGTTTGTATGTTTTTACCATTATTTTCACTGAAATTTTAAAGCTAAGGAAATCTTCCGGGACAAAAAAACGATAAAAATTCATATTAACCCAACTTATGATGTATTATAAACTAAGAAATGACTGTTTATGAGAAAGACATTGCCAAGTGAGTTAGAAAAGATATTTATTGGGAGAAAAGTCAGATGTATGTATGGTATGATAGAGTCAGGCATGACGTTTTGGTATTTTGAGTAACTATTTGCTAACTGTAGATAAATTATGTCGCACCATTTAATCTACTTCTATCAGTTCATGTGTCTTTATCTATATTGCATCATCACATATGTCCATTAGTAATAAATTTAATAGAAGAATCCGTTCTCTTATTTAAGTGAAAGTTTAATTAATATTAGATGCTGTTTGTAAGCTAGACTGAATATTGTACTCAGGGATTATGTTTATTCTGGAGCCTGACGTTTCATTTGATATCATGAAACTATAGCAGGCTCCAGTGTGGAATGTATTCATGGAATTTCTGAGTGCTTTTTCTATGTTAACGCGCTGCATTGGCAGCGTAGACGATTTAAAAGAAAGTAAGGGCCTATTAAAAATCCCCTAGTTTCGATGTATCATTATAATGTTCGAAGATGCGTTTCTCAAATGGTTCATGTTCCCTTCCCTTATTGCTTTCTTTCCTTCTGTAAATGACGATCCTTGGGAAAAACTTCCATTTCCGTATGGTTTCGATGCACCTGGATAATGATATATTTTCACGTAGTCCAAGTATGTTGTACCATGAATTTGATATCTTTTTTTTAAATTTACCTCTATCAATATTTGCCTCTAGGTTGTATATCAGCATGCAACGATCGCTTCTCGTCTTCCTTGATACTTTTCATTGCGCTTTTATGCGTACCCACATTCAACTCATCAGATAAAGCTCTATGTTTAGGCTTCATTAATAAATGAGGGAATGACCCTTTATTTATTTATTAACTGTGAGGATATTCCTTTTTTCTATCTTGCATTCGATATGTGACATTTTTCTACCTTACTAGTTTGTTGTGATAATTTAGCTGAAGTTTTGATGCCGCTCCGATCCGTGCAGAACTTTATTCAAATTTATCCCACAAATGTACGTCGTATGCTTTTCATAGTAGAGTGAGCCCCAGCGCGTTCTCTATTCACCTTGGCATCCTTGATTCTAATAACTTTTGCCTGTCTGCATAACATTTAAATTTATCACTGAAAATCACATCTTTTTTGAAGTACAAGGAAATCTTCCAGTTCATTAATGTTAGCAGTTGTACCTTGAGGCCGTGTTGAACTTTATTTGGCTCACATGCTTTTATAACATAGAGAGCACACGTTTCGCAGTTCTTATTTTTCTTTTTTTTCGGCGTAAATGGCATTTTTCAGGACATTAAAATACTTACCTATGTTAATTCAATAAATTTTATTCTCAAATAAATTAAATGAATTTCAAGTGCAGTTGCAGAAACTGATAGTCAAGGAAATGGCATTCTCTGAACACTTGACTTTCTCGGGAGAATGAAATCATCAATATTTTCTCGCGAAGTGTTTTTGGTTTTGTTTGTGATTGATTCAGTTTCATACCGGTTTTGACTGCTATTATCACTATTTTGGTTTATATCAGCGATTTTTTATTATATTAATTGTATTATATAATTAATTTTAGCAATTTATAAAAGTGTAACCTAGTTCTTCAAGGATTTGTAATACTCCAATAGCGCTTTATGATAGCGCTGCGGTCAAGGAAATTCAATAGGTTCACTTATTTATAATGTAGACATTACTTTTAAATTATTAATGTTCATTGATTCTGAAGCTCCATTGAAACGATCTATTAAACTTTTAAACTTTTCCGGAAGTTTATTCGTGAAATAGTTTGCTAATGGACTCAAATTTTATTATATTTGTAATTTTTAGTTATCACGCTACGCTAAATTTGTCCCAAAGAAGTTAAAGCTGGAAACATTCTCAAATACCAATCAACGAAAGCCTAAAAGATCAGTGAGTATGCTCTCTCGCAATGAAGCGTTATTTTTTACTTTGAGTCAGCTGATGTCATTAGCTTTGTGATGGAGTTTAAATGACTTTTCCGTTGTATTGAATGATATTGTATCATATTTAACCATAAATTCAACCCATATTCCATAGCCATTATGGTTCTTATTAAATAAGGCATTCCTCTTATATTTTTAGCAATCGGTTTTTTAATCAGTGAGCTCTTTTTTATATTTGTGCGTCCTTAGTTATCTTCTGGTGGCACTCAATTTTCATTTATGTGAATTTTCTTTATGAATACGCTCTTACTAACTCTTTGGGTTTGAATTAACGGATATTAAACTGATGTTTTTACCAGAATATTATTAAAATAATCCTTCTCCAAACTTTACCAATACACCATCTTTTGATGTTCTTATGTTGGCGTGTATGTGTTTTGCTAAGAAGGGGGCAACGTGGAAGTTTGGCGGAGGATTGCTGGAAATAAACTACTCGTAAAACGGCAGTTAAATTTCCAATCCTCAGCGTCGAAACTAATGGTGTCGAGATATCTCGAGTGTACAGCAGTTCAAGTTTTACTCTTAGAGTGATTCGAACGGCGTGTAATGACCAGAACTTCACGAATATTGTAGTTTTTTGTTCGACAACTGTGCGTTAAAACAGAAAACTCTTGCCTTTTTATGTGTTCCTGATTCAGTCCATTACTTCGGGCTGTGAATATTTCTCACGTCTTGATATGCTGCATAAGCAAATGGGAAAAAAGGGAGTAGCATGGGGTGCATGCATATAAAAACAGCATCTGCACGCTCCTTGGACTAGTAGTAGAAGTATTTTTTTACCCTCACAGGATATATATCGCAGCAATATTTTCGCGGTCATGCTTTAAGGAGACTCCCCTACCAATCCCCTTTCACACATTACCATATTCTCATCATGCTGCTCCTTGGACCGAACCTGTCATAAAAGCGGGTGCGTCTTCCGCACGCGGAAAAGCAAACAAGTACGTTCCTCCGTCATAAAAATTTCCACTTTAAATCCATTAGCCATATCTCTCTACCCCCCGCCACTTTCTTCCCATCCCTTCCTTTGCATACATATACGCCCCAAGTATTCCTCTAGCCAACTTCCTTGCCTCCTTCCCTTGCCATTCATCTCTCCCCTCTTAAACTCCTGATTCTCGCACCCTACCACATTCAGACCCGTTCTTCTCCCTTGCCGAACTCGCTTTCAACTTCATCCCCACTCTCTTGGATGTCTGTTTTCTCTCCTCTCTCTCGATGTATACTAATTCTGTTGTCTGAGTGAGTGTTATTTTGTCGGCACACGCGTCGAACTTAGGAAAAGTAAGCCGTGTTATACTTTCCATGGAGATTAAAAGAATCTAACAGCTAAGGTTGCCTGGTAGGTAAATCCCCGGCTAGGTTCTAATGTCACAGGTTAGAATCCCAACTTATGTATTGTTTATGTATTTCTTAGAATGAATGTCTTGGGTTAAAGGTTGCAGTGTAACGTAGCAAGTTGGTCCACACAAAACCCTATGATCTACAACTTTTTCTTGGAGAGGTTACTTGCATAAGGAGTTTATTTTTAGAGATCCACGTAATTGTGTGTTGCGGGATAGTTATTTTTGCTATAGGTACCACTTAAATTAAGGTTATTGTAGAGTTTTTCAGCGTAAGGTATAACAAAAGCAAACATTCTCTCACTTAAACGTAAGTTTTTGTCGCTACAATTTCTTATGAAATTGTAGTGGTGGGTTATTTGGTAGCGCTTGGACGCAGAATGTAGCAAACGTGGATTTAGAAATTTTGCGGAAAGGGAGAGATATGTTCTTCGTGTGTAAGTAGATCAAAATATAGGGCTGTTGCAATCTATCTTACGTCCCTTTCTTCGTACTGATGAATGCCCCTATAAGTATTCCTTCTTTCCAACTTTCATTCCTTCTTTCTACCATCCCTAACACTCATCTCATCCTCCCCTGTAAAAATACCCAATTCTCGCAACGCACCGCATTGGTACTCCTTTTCATGTTCAGCACACGCTTTGAACATATTCGCCCTCTTTTTGGTGTGTTTTCTCTTCCCTCGTCTACTCCCTTTGTTGTCGGAGCGAGTGTGTTCTTGACACGCGTGAAACCCAGTCCTCTTCCCTTTATTTATTCATCCGGGTGAGCTGTCCCTGCTAGAGAGTTGTTCGTGTCAAAAAGTATAGTAACAATTTTTTTTGGTCGTATCGTCGTAAAAGTTAATAGTTTCCATTGGCCAAGGAATTCTGGCTGGGTGCCCTAGGGTCATAGGTTCAAATCCCGACTCGGGTGTAAATTCTTTTCTCTTTCTTCTCTTTCTCTCTTCTTTTTTTTCATCGATGTTGTAAGTCTTTTTTTTTTTAAGATTTTAAAATATAAACTTGAAATAGAACTTGTGTGGAACGCCGTACGCCATGGAGTTATTCAAATTGATTCACGTGCAGTTAATCAATATATGGCGCCCTGTCATATTATGCCACCTGTTAGTACATTCTGACGGAAAATAAAAATATTGTGTGCATTTAAATTAAAGTTTGCATATAGTGTGTCAGCGTAAAACACCCATTTTTTTATATCAATGGCCTTTTGCTCTTTTTTGAAAAACATATTTGTATCTGAAGGCTGATTTGTACATTGTGAGGGCAATAATGGTGTATTTAAATTAGCAGAAACGAAATAAAAGAAATATCGCCCTAATGGCATTTATCAACGAAAATACCTCTAAGAAAAAACTATTAAGCCGTCGAAAACAGTGGACAATAAGCAATACAAGGAAGAGTATGAAAAGAGTTACTGTCATTACCTACCCTCGGGAGCACAACAATCGATGCAAAAAAATTAAAATTGTTTTATCCAAATAGTAATTTGTTTTCCTGATTCAATGACAGGAGAAAGAAGTCAATGCTTGACGTGAATAACTAGTGTTTACGCCTTCCTGATTCCTGTGACGCACTTCAAAGACATAGAAGACGTCTGCCTGTCTATGAAAACTCATTAAAATATGCCATGGGAAAGTTAGGTCCTCGGCCCGAGTTGGACATTTGACCTCTTGTCGCTTTGATGTCATCGTCTCTTTATTTTTCACCTGAAGTATGTGCTTCTGCCCTTTACCAGTCGTGAGCACTTGTCCCTATGTAGGTAAGCTTTCGATTGAAACAGGTTGGGTGGAGGTTTGTTATTGAATAAGTTCAGGAAGCTATCACATGCATTGAGCGTAAACTCTTTCGGCCATTTTCGTCATCCCGTGTGACCTGGTCTAAGGTCTTATGAATGTTCTTCGGTGCTTACCTTTATTCAGCGTTCATTGTGTCATTTAAAACGTTTCTAATAGTTCAAATTGGCAGATATAATGAGAAAGAGTTGAAATCTGTCGGTTTATTGGTTGAATTAAACTCTCAGATAACTGTAAATAGTACTCAAGTCCATCATCAGACCTATTTCTCCTGTCTCAGAGCGGACTTAGAACCTATGCATAGACTCCGTATTGACGTTAAAATGAATGCAATATAAGAAGTAATTTTGTTATTCGTTACGATTTAATAAGAGTTGATGCTCGAGGCCTATGATATTGAGCAAAAATGCGTTATCCAATACTTATTATACCAACAAAAGTCACGCTTGTTTAAATAAACTTGTGCTCGCTGGTACGATTTTTACTACGGAACTTCGATTTTTTACTGGTATCTGTATATTCGCGCATTATTTTGTGCTTCGATGCATTGGGAAGGAGTATTTGTTCATTCCTGCACTCGCGTAAATAAAAGCGTTGTGTAAACTGGTATTTCTGATATAATGTCGGTGACATAAAGGAAATAGCATTTCACTTTCTCTAACAGTAATTTGGTAAATATCGATAGCTATCCATCTTCAAGGCTTAGATTAATAAAAACATGTATTACCAGCCTCTATCATTAATTGAGTGTGCTTCTTATTTGTATAATGTTGAAAACCCTGTCTCACACTTTGCCCTGGTGACCTCAAAGGAGTTATGTTGATTTAGTCTGCGTAGCTCTGTTGTTTTACTTCTTTACGTATTTCGATGGTGGAGTTCAGTTTGATTCATGATTTCCATTTAATGTAGACCTCCCGAGGCTGCCTGGGCCGGATAGATGCGTGGCAGTTTACAGTGTTTCTCCGTGCGAAATAAGTTTTCCGTATGAGTAAGAGAGGAAACTTTGTAGGAGCATTTGGGGGGGGGGGGAGTGGCCCAGGAAATCAATCTATCTGTACTTCTTGTTTACTGTTCCTTTCCCCAAAACCGAACCGCCTCCATCCCTTTCTCTCTTAGAATTCTGCGCGCTACATCATTCCCCCCTTTGCCTTTCACCGTCCTATCCCTTTTCCTTCCTTCATTTCCTGTCCACGTCCAAGGCCTGCCTTCTCTCCCGGCTACCCACCTCCCTCCCCCGTACTCTCTGGTCCCTTCTCCGGCCCTTTGACTTCCTCGAGGTTTGACTTTTTTCCCTCTACAGCTCATCCGGAATTAAGTGAGGAAAGGAGTGCTACAAGGGTGTGCCTTGTCACCCATGATCTTTTTTATTTATAACGAAAATTTAAAAGCCATATTAGCCATCGAAATTTATTTGTAGTTGGCAGTGATTAAATACAGCTGATTGGAATGGGTGATACAAAAATGTGCCTTGTCTCCCATGATTTTAATATTCATATCGAAAACACAAAGAGCATGTTAGCCATTGAAACTTATTTGCAGTTGGCTGTGATTAAAGGCAGCTACATGGAAAAAGTTCTGCAAGGATGTGCCTTGTCACCCATGACTTTTTACATTTATATCTAAAAAGCAAAAGCCATATTTGGTAGTTGAAACTTATATGCAGTTGGCAGTGATATGCAGTTTGCAGCTGCTTGGAATACGATGGAAAAGCCAAAGATATTGTACAAAAACTATGAGTTTTCGAAATCCATTATTTTTAGTGTTTAAATGGGAAAAGTAATGCACTTATTTATCAGCAAAACTCATTTCTTTTGACAGTGATTAAAATCAATTTCATTGAGAAATAATGAAAAGGAAATGAAAGGATATGCCTAGTCTTGGTTGTATATTCATAATGAAAAGGCTAGAATGTCCTTATTTGATAGAAAAAATTATTTTTTCCTTTATAATTTTGTTCTGCCTGCACGCAGAAAGGTTGTATTAGTTATTGCTACCTAAGACTTTCATAATTTACTCTCAGGTAGATGAGGCTGTGTACCCTGCCTATAATATTTACGTGACTACACATAATAGCTCAGAAGTGCTATTTAATGATGGAGGAATAATATGCTACATGTGTGAAAACAGTTTTTGCTGGTTAAATATAGATGAATTTAGAGAGATTAAAGATTGAGAATGGAATTAAACATCTCAAATGACAAGGATAAGCGTCGTCACTCTGAATATTCAATATTTAGTTTGAAAAGTCTGTAAAGAAATGCAGAATTAAATACTCGAATACACGTGTATAGATAAAAACTCAGAATGTTATGCCTTGCTATTGGTATAGTGATCCTAGTAGATTAGACGAGAGTATTGAACCAAATTTACAAAATAACTGAAAGATGTTATGTGATGTAAACGTAAATATTTGTTTAAAAGGAAAGACAAAGAAGATTAAGTCACCTGAGACTTCAAAATAAGGAACAAGTGGAAGAAGTTTGCAGCTGTGGAAGTTCAATCAGCAGTTATGGAAGAAGACAGAAGATATATATATTTATATAATGAGCAGGGAAATCCAAGTAATGAGAAATTTTATCGGTCTAGGATTCTGCTGACATCTGGAACACAAAATTGAAAGTAAAGAAGTATTCCATTCAAGTATAAATGTAACGCATTCTCTTCTATGGCTTTGGAGCTTTGACTATAACAGCAACCAAACAAAGGAGTCTGGATGCAATAAAAATAGTCTTATTTAAGATTCAAGAAGACTCAATTGGCGGAGATAATTTCCAGTATGCTGTCTTACAAATAGCTTGGAAGAAAATGTTCATAATTGAAACTCAGCGAAGCCGAAGATACAAGCTCATGAAACTCGTTCTGAAACGTAGGAGGTACCTGAAAATAGTGATGGAAAGAACTGGACTACATTGATTGACTTACTGTGGAATACCAAGGATAAAAATACATGGAAAAAAAATACGAGGAATGATAATATATGGAACTATGAAGGAATGACTCGGTTACCCGAAAAGTGAGTGGAATGGAGGCCTACTGCAACCAAATCTTGGGATTGATGACTGCCGATGATGACGTTCCATCCGTATGGAGTATATACTTCCCGTAAGGCCATTTTTTGCTCCTCCCAAGTCCATTTTTACGTTAGGCTGCCTCATCCTTCCCAACCGCCTGTTCCTCTTCGCATTCTCCCTCTCTCAGTCCGCCAGGCATCAGTCACAAGTCGTCCCTTCTTCCCTTATCTTACAACAGCCATTTCCTCCCTATTCTCTCACTCTCCTGCACACACCCTATTCCTATTATCATTCTAAATATGTGGACTCACGATGACTCAACGTAGGGTGGAAATATAAACCCCCGGGGGTGTTGAAAAATGATCTGCCCCTCCCACATAACTCGCTTCCCTGAGCGACTTTGCCCGCATGCCTCCCTTCTATGTCTTCCACGCCCGCTTGGATGGATAGGAATCAGACATCGGTGGGCTCAAGGATAATGCCTCAAGAGCAGAGTCTTCTCCTTCCATAGGTTTGGCGTAGCGGAATTTCGATACATTAAAAACATTGTAGGATATTGTACCATTTACAATGTTGTGTGCTGTGCTATGCTTGGGAAGGCTAGACCTGTGAGACCTGTGGACGAAGCAATAATGCACCGAATCCTTAAGCGACGTTGATAAGGTTTTGCATAAACTTTTTTTGCTGCTGGGGTAAGAAACATGTCACTTTTTACTATGGTGTGATATTCGATATCTCGAGATGTGCAATATCCGTGTAAGGACTAGGCAATCAGGTCGACCACCTGTGCGATGAAGGTATGCATTAAGATAAATAATAATAAACAATTATTATTATTATTATTATTAACTGCGAAAATTGGTATTTGAGTAATATCTTGTGCGATATATCTCCCTACGAAATCATTCGATGTCCACCGATTTTTGTGAAGGCGTTGTGCATGTGCTAATGCGATGAGAAATGTTATTCAGTATGAGATTTAAATGCGAAGATAATGATGGTGTACTTGTGCCTCTTTTGCAATATTTTGCGTCATTTTAGAGTTTAGTGTGCAATTTTATTTTCGCATATTTCGATATGATATTCTGAGTTGCAGTGAGACACGTAGTTTTAGAGCACTATGGAAAAGATGATTTATTTCCGGTTCTATCCTGGTGTAGAGAACATCGCACAGTATAATCTTTGGGCATAAATAACATGAAAATTGCTGTAAAACTCACGCCTCATTCTGCATGTTTTCGCGCATTCATGCTACGATTTTTATCTCCATTTTATGAGTTTCTTTATTTATTATTATTTTTTTGTGTCGTCCCCAGATCGTCCCCAACCGAACGTCTCAAATATAACCTGCAAGTTACGGTGGCATTTGATGTACTCTGATTTATGCGGCATCGAATAAAGTGCACTCAGGAGAAAATATTTGCATTTTATGCCCGCTACGCTTCCCACCTCTATATCAACTGAGAAATCCTCCATCCCCGGTCGTCGGCGCTTCTTGTTAAGCGTGATGCACTGATTTTAGATGAGCGTTCAAAGCTTGGAAAGGAGTTGGCAAGGAAAGTCCAATGAGCCAGGAATTGAATGCAATTAATTGACTTATTTCCAATTAAATGCTTATAAAAATTTAAATTAAAAAAATGATATTTTAATAGCCTCGTAAAACTAAAAACTTGTTTTTACGCATCCGCTACTAAGCCTCCGAAACCCATTACTCGGGTTTCACAAAAAACAGACATTTTGGAGAATTGCTTTCTCACTGGAGTAAAACTTACATAAAGGACTACATTCCTTTTGAAATACTCAACTATGTAGGTACACTACCTTAGATAGATTCCTACAAATTAAATTAGGACGTTTAATGGATATAATTGCGAGACTTGACGGCGAAAGCTAGCAAAAGTAGCATATGTGTATATCTTGCCTCCTAATGGAAATTGGAGGTTAGCCGTGACTACTGTGATCATAGAAAATTATTTATAAAGTGTTAATGCTAATGACTTAATAGCATCATTTTTCTTTGAGGGAGACTTCCTCAAGCAAAGCATTTGACGACGATTGAGGAAGTAATATTACAAGATAATTCCAATACTTGACAAATAGTTCCATAATTGAAGAGAAAAGAGGTTCATAATAAATAAAAACACTTGGTAATCTTCCACGGATTTATTTATTTGGCACGACGCGTTTCACCACACTGTGGCATAATCATGTGAAGCGTTCTTCGTTTTAGGTCAACCATATATAGCTTCCCACCAAGGCGTTAGAGATTTGGGTGGAGGAGGGGGATGGCTAAGGGAGGAGCAGAGAGAGGGGGGTCGGTAAGTGGGGGTGGGGAGAATGAGAGTGAAGCGGCGGGGGGAGGGGGAACTAAGGGTTTGAGTGGACAGAGGGCGGAAAGACATAGGAGAAACGGACGCAGAGGTTTGGACTGGGTGATGATGGAGGCATCTTTTCCTTGATAACACTGGATGGTGAGGGAAAGGAGGGGGGTCAGAGGGTTTTCAATGGCCAGTGCACTGCCCACACCAGAGCACTGGAGGAGGGGGTGGGGAGGAAGTAGAGTGTGAAAGATTTTGGGACATATGGCAGGAGTCGGTTGGAAAGAAAACGGTTAAGGGCGGGAGGGTTGGGGGGGTTGGGTTCTTTAGTCTGGGAAATATTTTGAGGCCAATAAAGGAGAAGGGTTGTGAAATAGGAAATCATTACACAGTTTTGTATCATTGCACTTCTGATGCTTCACAATTTCCATTGTCTCCAACGCGTCCATTTTCCACCCTTTATCTAACCTAAGAAAGCAACTTGGGGGTGAAATCACTCTTGTGGCCGTCTTCTGGCAGATATTTGGCAAAATTGGAGGATCTATCCTCCAATCGGCTCCAATAAACCTTTTCGGCGCTAACGTCCCTTTCCCCTCTGCCTTTAGATAAAAATGGTGTAAGCTCCTCTTCATGTACGGCATATCCCACAGGCTAGCCAACTTGCTACCCCCCCAAATATAAGGTAGGCCTCTACACAAGGTGGAATCTAAGAAAGCTCCAGGGAAACGGGAAGGATAAAGAGGAAGTGCTCGAACAGTCTGGCGTGTACAAGCTGGAATGTAATACACCGGGATGCAGTACAGTGTACGTCGGTCAGAATGGTCGAGCGCTTAAAACAAGAGGAAGGGAGCATGATAGATGTTTCCGATTGGAAGATACATCCTCCAATTTTGCCAAACATTTGCCGGAAGACGGCCACAAGAGTGATTTCACCCCAAGTTGCTTCATAGGTTAGATAAAGGGTGGAAAATGGACGCGTTGGAGACAATGGAAATTGTGAAGCATCATAAGTGCAATGATACCAAACTGTGTATTAATTTCCTATTTCACAACCCTTCTCCTTTATTGGCCATTAAATATTTCCCTAACTAAAGCATCCCCCCCCCCAACCCTCCCGCCCTTAACCGTTTTCTTTAAATCAGACTCCTGCCGTATGTCCCAAAATCTTCTACAATCTACTTCCTCCCCCCCCCCCTCCTCCAGTGCTCTGGTGTGGGCAGTGCACTGGCCATTTAAAACCCTCTGACCCCCATCCTTTCCCTCACTATCCAGAGTTCTCAAGGAAAGGAAGCCTTCATCATCACCCAGTCCCAACCCCTGCGTCTGTTTCTCCTATGTCTTTCCGCCCTCTGTCCTCTCAAACCCTTAGTTCCCCCTCCCCCCGCCGCTTCACTCTCCTTCTTCCCACCCCTACTTACTCACCCCCTCTCCGCTCCTCCCTTAGCCTTTCCCATCCTCCCCCCACTCTCTAACGCCTTGGTCAAAAGCTATATATGCCTGACCTAAACCAAATAACCCTGCACATCATTATGCCACAGTGTGGTGAAATGCGTCGTGCCAAAGAAATAAATATGTGGAAGATTACCAAATGTTTTTATTCATTATGAATATCGAGAACTTCCACCATATCCAGCCTGAAACAGTTATATTTATAAAAGAGGTTGGTGTTTCTAAAAGATGTCATTCAATAGCAATATATTGGAAAAGCATTCATGCATATTTCTAGCATGTAGCTATAATTCGTGGAAGCGAAAATTTTTTTCTCGATATTTTTTATGAATGAAGTGAATTATCTTCATTATATGGAAACATGTGACAATAGGTTCTGGAGGAATGCAGAGTATGAAAACATTCATGTAGCATTCATTCAGACATTACACATGTACTTTAATTCTTTCTTTGACGGTTAATTCCAAATAGCCCTATTCAATTTTTTGGTGGCCCCTAGTTCAATGTCCTTGGAGGACGTTGACGCCCTTAGGCAATTTTTCATGAAAGTTTCGTGTCCAAAATCCCACTAAATGTCGATTTACGGGAAAAAACCTAGCTGCTCTTGATCTCGGGTGATCTTTAATGCCATTCATTATCCCATCGGTGTCGCTTACATCTGAAGAGTGATATGAGTTTCATCGCTTTTTATTGCGATTTAAGATCGTGTAATGATTCAAGTCCCGTTCTATTGACCGTTATGAATTAATGCTCGCCATTCTCCCACCACCCTCCTTTAACTCATCCCACGTCCCCTCGATGAAATAATTACGTCCTTTCTTCGGCTATAGCCTCCCCCGAAACCCTACCTATAGCAAACCCCAGACTAGGAGGCAGGGCGATGTATATTCTATGTCGGACCATTTCATTCTATAACCGTTTTCTAACCTCATTTCTTTCTAGATTTTAAAATATCGATACTTTTTTTGTGGTTTACATTGATACGAAATTTTTAATTTCAAGGCATATTTTGGCGCTGTCTGCAATAGTATTTACCTACTAATACTCAGGCTGAAGTTATTCCAGTAAGATTTTGAATTCCGTGATAATTTTGATAACTTGTTGCTTATCACCCGTTTATAATATAGCATGGGGATAGAGCTATATGAACATTATGATATGAAGTATAAATACTGTTAATGTTATACCAGTACATATACACAATAAACTGTATTCCTTCGTTTAATGATAAGTATTAGATTGCACTCTTTTTTCTCTATCCATTTAATTTTATTCCTATTTGTTATTTTAGTTGATAATGGAATTCAAGTAGAGGCAGCTTCAGTATAGTAATGCAATCATAAACAGAGTGTTTATGGTTGAGTATTTTAAATTAGGTGTCTCATTCTATTATTTTCTTCATTGATTTTCAATGAATGACTGTTTTAAAGTCAATATTAAGCAGCCTCAGTGGTTCATAATGTGTTGATCCACTCTTAGAACGATGATTACAATTTTTATGCATCCTATAATTTAGCTCGATAGTTTGGGTGACATTTTTACATGTAGAAGTGCATATTCTTGGTTAAATTAACTTATTAGTGTACATACTTGGTAATTAAAACTACGATAAAGTATCTAATTCTTTAATTGGCAGTTTAAGGTGTAACTGATGGAAATGAATCATGTAAGAATAAAAAATAGCACTTGAGACCTGAAAATGTCGTTGAACTTCGTAACTCGGGTCATTTTTTAATAAAATAATGTGTAATTACTTAGTTTTTCATTCTGACAAATTCTTAATTTCGTTTCACTCTTGTTGTTTTTCGATTAGTTTCACCCATCCAGAATAAAACGGACATTAAGTGAAATTTATGTGTGTAGTGGCTATTTACCTGTAAAAGCAGTCATTCAAGAGAAAATTACAATTTAAGAGTTTATTTTGTATGAATTAGAAATGAATGTATAACTTTTATAATCATGGTCGCTCGGTAAATAAATTCAATTAGACTTCGTGTTGCATACTAGGAATAATTTATAAATTGTAAAATTATTTATCCAAATATTATATGTAATTCCATTTCTAAAAATAAAATAAATATATTATGTCTTGCTGGTTATATAGAAATACAAGTGTTTCAAAGTCTCGATATCATCATCAGACGCATTATACATTTAGTATAGTGGGTATGACGCCGAGCAGCTAAAACACATAGTGATATTCATATGTTATTGTGGACAGTGAGAATTATTCTCCATTTGTTTATTGGTATGCCACCACATTTCGTCCAATATAGTTCACACAGAAGGGTGTTATCGCAGAAGTTCAACGATAACTTCACTTAGTCATCCTGTTGACGACCTTTGGATATATCGATATGTGTATCGATAATTTTGATTTTATTGCCTGTCCGTACCTCAGAGCGTCCTTGCCCAGGGCCTTCCACATCGCCATCCAAAAATCCATTCATTACCCTTCCCTAGGACCATCCTACACTTCTCTCTCACATATTCCCTTTGCATTTTGTCCCTACCCCCGTGACGTCGCGCAAAATCTTATTAAAACGTCAACTCTTCCGTTGAAAAATTGACTCCTCGGTCCCCAAGATTAAGAGGGGAGAAAATTCTGACCCAAGAGCCTCTCTCCCCACTCTCGGCTCCGATAAAAGGTAATCCTTATCAATCAATCAATCAGGCAATATAGCCGCTATCACCCTCTGTCTACCCTTAGCTTTTTTATCTAACTCCCCATTACCGTGGAACTTCCTACCTCCCACATGCGGTTCTGAGCATTGAGTAATGCAATTTATTGAAAGATGCCAATTTAATCGCTCGAATACATCCTCCTAGGGTTTCCAGATTCCCTTCGAGATAGAAATGGGGTGTATGCTAGAGTAGTAGTAACAGAACCGGGGTCGAGTCCCTGCGGTGGCAGAGATTTTTCGGCAGAATCGCGAACCCTTAGTAAAGGTAAATGATGCACCACAGGGAGAGAAATTATAAAAACTGGAATCGTTTACATAACTTAAAAGTTCTATCTGATGGGATGGAAGAAGCACGATGGATGTTTAGAGTAGAAAATCTCAGGCTTAGAAAGCGTTCATGCTATAGAGACTACTACTGTGCTCAAAGAGGATTCAGTTGGTAACAAGGAAGCAGTACGTCATGGAAGCTTTTTTATTGAGTGTGACATTGCATGGGTCAGAGACTTTGACCAAAGGATGAGCTAACCAGAAAGGAATAGAATCTTTCGAGATCTGGTTTTGGAGACATGGTTGTGATAAAATAGACTGGTAACTTGAATAATGTGAAATTGCACAAAGGAGCCGTAGTATGAAAACGTAGTGTGTTGACTATATGAAGTTTGTTATGAAAAAGAAGAAACAGGGGAATTGGGAATACTCTTGAGAAATAATATTAGAGAAGAAAATAATCGAGGCAAAATTACAAGATAAAACTGCAAAAAGAAGACTATGGGATAAGTACATAGGCTAATTACAGCTGGACATGGGAAAAAAGAAATACCAGGATGTAACAGAGTTAATTATTGCGTCAACCTTTTGAAGAATCGTCTTCGCCAATATGTAAGGCTATACTTTGTATTAACAGTTACTCTTTTGGTCAATATTTCTGATGATTTGTAAAAATAAAACAAGGCGATGATTTCAGTAATTCTTTAGAAAAAAAAATTTTAATGTTGGGAATATTGGAACGCTACGTACATCCTTTCCGCAGTCTTCCACTCTATTTAGCTCTCTTCCCAAATGGTCAATGCTTCTGATAGTTTTGAAAAACTTAAATTAAAGAAAATATTCGGAAATGTCAAAGGTTCCAAGATTTTAGGAATAATAAAACTGTTTTACATCAATTCCTCACTCTTCATCTGGTTTCCCTCATCAATCCGTCTTTCCGAAATGTTGCGGTCAGTCCTACTGATGATCTCGAAAATTTTATATAAGAAAAATATTGGGGAATTCTCGAGACATCAGCTTCCCCGTCTTGATTCCAGAAGGTTCCAAAATTTCGGGGATAATGGAACCCATACTTAATGAATTCTCAATTCTTCAACCCAGGTTATTCCAACCCTATTCCTGTCTTTCCACACTGTTTTGGTTAATACTACTGATGATCTCGGAAAATAAATTGAGAGAGATTTGGGAATCCTCGAGAAACATGTTTTTTTTCTCCTTCTCTATTCCTTAAGGTTCCGAAATTTCGGGAATATTGGGACCCGAAATTACATGAATTTTCCACTCTTCAACTCTTGTTATTCCACCCCCTCCCTATCCTCCTGAACCCGTCTTTTTGATTAAAAATACCTTCGCATTTCCCCGCGCCCTCGAGACAAACGAGCGTAAAATAATTACGCCCTGCCATTAATCAATCTCTTTGATCGGTGCTTTTTCTTTCACGCCAACCCCTTCCATCCCTTTAGTAGTCGGCGCAGCCAAATCCGTCCAATCTTTCCCGTTCACCCCTTGCGATCCTTTAACCACCCCTCCCCTACCAACATGCCCTGTCCTCTCTGAAGTCATGCGAGGGGACGACGTTGATGAGATATGATCATGAGGCAAACATTGTTAATCCATGTATTATTCTCTCTTTCGAGCCCGTGTATATTGGACGATATATGTATTATTTTCTGCGTGGTAGGTAGGAAACATCAATGAGAACTTTGGATGAGAATTTCAGGCAGCGGGTCGCTTCAAAGGTTATAATTCTCCTATTTTTCATCCATCCTGATTTTGGGGAAATTCACGCGAAAGCGTTCGTTATTGAGTCGTGACTCAAAATTATCCAGCAGGAATGTTCTCCATGAACTGAAATTTTTATTAAATTGCTGTGGGAAATGAATGGGAATTGAACTTCTAGCGAAACATTTTAGGTCTTCCGTATTGCTTTACCGAAAACATTTATTAGTGTGAATGTGGATTGTGTTATTAATTCTTTCGTGTTAGGTCTTAAATGGCATGTAAAGTAATTACTGATTATTTCGTCTTAAATTGACTATCCATATTTGTAAATTAAATATCATAGGTGTTCCATTGCCGAGTTTGATTAACTGAAAACTGCAGTCTTCTCTGTTGATTGCTATTTATATCATTTTTCTTACGTTCTTCGTTATTTGGTCGAGATACTCATTTTTCGGTCTTCCTTAACCGTTTACAGTCCAATGTTCCCATTTGGGAACAGATTTATAAAAATTCATGAAAATTATATTTCGTATCTGTGATTACTTATATAGCTTTTGTTATGTAAATAAAGGATGGAAGTATTTTTTAAAGTGAATCGCATGACTTGTTCATACATTTGTCGTTAATTATACATTTTTAAAATTAGTTATTTTCATCACCTATGTAGTGAGTATGCGGTTTATCCAATATTTTTCTCTACACTCGCTCTCAAGTAACAAATACTCATCTATTCCAAAGATCAATATGCATTACATTGTTAAACTTAGTGTTTTGGTCAAGTTTGTATTTATTTTTCAAGCAATAACAAAATATTGAGGTGTGTTCCCATTTGGGAACATTGGACTGTCGGCATATCTAAGTCAGAGTCTGTTTTTTGCCTCCGATGAGATATCCCTAAACTCTTATTTTTTTCGTCTCATACAAAGGAGTTTTGAAACATTGTCGCTTCTTTGGCCTAATTATATCTGTATTCACCACCTCAGACTGCTTGCAGCTATATAAATACATTGTAGTTCCTTGTTGGACATTGTGGTATGAAATAGACCCGGTCAACCCTAGTGAGTTGTAACAAGTCTTCTTCTAAATGCTTGATTGAGGTTAGTTCTTCGATGTGCCTTGTTCCTTCAGGTTGTGACTTCCAGTGTGTGCTCCTCTGTTGAGTCATTCTGAGAGTCGGTTTTGTGATCGCTATCTTTGAAGAACATACTTTTTTTAGGCACTTCTGATAAAATGAGCTCAAAGGAGTTTCTTACCTTGGAAGAAGTAGTCGAATATTTAGACGTTCTAAGTGACGATGAACTGTCGGAATACGAGTTGTTCCAGCTTCCTCCTGAAGAAGACCACCGTTTGACGGATGAAGAAGATGTCAATGAAAATGATCTATGGGAAATAATTCCGGCTGACACATGTGGGAAAATCAGCCTCACTCTACCAAACAGAGATGATGATGGAGAGAAAGAGAAAGACAGTCTACGTAGAAGGAAAGGAGTAAAACAGAAAAGCAGTACTATGGGAAAAGGTCAGAAAAATATATTTTTATCTTGCTTAGCTGCGGGGTTATGTTCTTTTTAAAATTACAATTCAGCATCTTTTAAGACTTCAAAAGTTTTCATTTTTTCTATTATATATTCATCAGCCATGAAGTAATTGAATGATTGTATCATTCACAGGCAATATTTGGAAGAAGCTGAATAAATTTGAAAATGAAATTCCGTCAGAACCAATGCTGGGGTTAGATAATCATCTGGAGAAACTGGTTGCCTTGGAGCCGATTGAACTCTTCTTCAAGTATTTACCACAGCAGTACTTGAGTCATGTTGCAAACATGTCCTCTCTTTATGCTCAACAAAAAGGCTCATCTCTTGATGTTACGTGGGAAGAGATTGGTCAGTTCTTCGGAATACTTTTGTTTAGTGGATACCACACGGTGCCCCAAGAAAATTTGTATTGGTGTTCTGCAGAGGATATGTCGATTCCAATTATTCCATCAGTGATGCCCAGGAATCGTTTCAAAGACATAAAAAGATACTTTCACTTGTCCAATAACAACATGTTGCAAAAGGGTGACAAATTAGGAAAAATTTCTCCTTTGTATAGAGAGTTGGGAAAAAACGTCGTGCAATTTGGAATCTTCCATAAGGAACTAAGCCTTGACGAATCTATGGTTCCATACTACGGCCATCACTCGAGCAAAATGTTTATCAAAGGAAAACCAATTCGTTTTGGGTACAAAATCTGGATGCTATGTTCATCATCAGGATATCCCTATGCGATGCAAATATATGCAGGGAAAGAAAAAAAATCTACTGGACCGCTGGGAAGTAGTGTAGTATGCGATCTTTTGGCTGTTGTAGAGCACCCTAAGCAAATTGAGTTATACTTCGATAATTTATTTTCATCCCACTCACTGCTAGTAGAACTGGCAGATAAAAGCATAAAGGCAACAGGTACAATTCGGGAAGGAAGGATAGCCAAATGCCCGCTAAAACCATCAAAAGTGATGGCAAAATCTCACCGAGGGGATTTTGATTTTCTATGTGATGGAGTGGTATTTTTCTGTCGATGGAATGATAATTCAGTGGTTACATTAGGGTCCAACTGCTACACTAATGAGCCATTGGGTTCTGTAAAGAGATTTTCTAGGAATGAAGGGGAAAGAATAGAAATTACACAACCGCAATTGATAAAAAAAATATAATTTGGGAATGGGGGGAGTTGATGTATTGGACAAACTTCTGAGTATCTACAGGCCAAAACTCCGAAGCAAGAAATGGTGGTGGAATCTGTTTTCAAATGCTTTGAATATGAGTGTCGTCAGTGCATGGCTTTTACATAGGGAAATCCATGGAAAAGGGTCGAAAACGCACTTGGAGTTTCTCCGTAACGTAATGACAAGTCTCATGCGACTACGCCCAAAAATAATCTCTCATCCTGGACCTAAGACATCTCATCTTTCAGTGAAACGAAGAAAAACAGGGGGGCAAATTCTAAATAAATCTTCACAGGGAAGATGCGTAGTCTGGAAAAAAAACACTCGCCTCCAATGCGCCGAATGTGAAAAAAAATGCATCTTCACTGTTTTTCAATGTATCATGAGTAATCCATAAATGCAATTTATACACTGTATAATGAGAATGATGTCATAATTACATGTATTTTTTACCACATTTATGATATATTCGAAAAATATACATGCTCAAAAAAAAGTAAAACCTTGAAATTTTATTCACTGGAGTGTCCAATGTTCCCATTTGGGAACATGCTTGAAAACACATTTAAAAATTTTTGTTCGGGTTTTCTTTCATAACATCTCTTAATTAGCTGTAAAATAAATAGAATACGGAAATAAAATAATAATAAACAGTTGGTAAGTTAGTTCGGTCTTTAAAGGGTTAAAGAGGCTCTATTTTATCTTTCAACTATATATTTCATTAAAACCAGTGGCAGGGCATTACCTGCATTTGGTGGAGTATGCTTCATAAGGTTACAACCGTAAAACTTAGTAGAGGATAAGCAAGTCATTTTAACAAAATCTTATCACAAGTAATAAGTTCATGTCAGCCAAGACTCCCAAGTGTCCAAGTGTGCAAAGATTGGATAGATTACAAATGGTGATGATTTCAAATTTATTCTTTTTTTTTTCGTAGTTGAAATGGAAATCACAAGTTTACCGCCGTGGCCGTGATTACCGTCGGAAACTTGTCCACTTACCTGGAGCTCCGGTTGCCTAACTTCACCGTTCTTGAATCCATTTATCTCTGGCATAAGCCGAAGTGCAATTTGGTGGAAGTTATATTAATGACGCATGTTAATCCGGCTTCACTCTGACTTCAAATATCCCTAGAATCCTCTAATACCGATCCGGGCAATTTCCGTCACAGTGCTGTAGTTGAGACTCAATTAGCTTCATTTTATTTATTACTCACGTGCGTTAGAATTTGAGCTCAAGTCATCTTGTCATTGAAGAGTCACATAATATTCATCAATTCAAATTACAATATCTCATTCTAATTGTGAAGGCAAAATCCTTGTCGACACTATTTTAAAATTAATGTAAAGAAAATCCAAATTTTGTTTTTTTGTGTGTGTTATGTAATCAAAAAGGCAGAGCTACTATAAAACTCGGTCAGCAAATATTTGAGCATTTGGAAGCTCTTTGTTGTCTGAAGGAGCAGGATCACCGATGGAAGAAGTTAAAAGGGTCATTGTGAGCAGGAAAGTCCAAGCCTAGAAGGGATTCTACCGGATAATGAAACTGCTAACAGCTAGTAACACGAGCCAATAAGTAAGGAAATACTCTATTAAAACAATGTTTTGGAGAACATTGCACGGCTCTTGCATGGCCGTGAAGCCTAGACAACGACAGCTTCAGAGCAAAAAAGATTGCAAACAACGGAAATGTTGTGCAATCGGAGGACAATAATGGACGGATCAAAATGCCATGGAAAAAGTCTTACGAAAACTTTACGAAACGGAGAGATGTACAATGAAAGCTCTGAGAAGAGGAAGAGAAAAACTATGTGGCACATTTTGCAGAAAAATAGCCCATGGAAAACAATGATGGAATAAGAATATAATTGTAATAATAAAAGAGTGAAAAAGAAATTGAAATACATCAGGTAAATTATGAAGGATGTCTTAGTGAAGAATTATGTAGAAATGACGTAGTTGGCTGAGTAGAGAGTAGAGTGGAGAGAAACCAATATTCGGATTGAAGACCGCTGATAAAGACTCTTTTTGATCACTTAAGATTTGGATTAGTTAAAGCCAACATTTTTGTATGAACAAAAGTGATGGATTTTAACATTTTAAAAAATTTCACTTGAATGGGATTCAAACACTGATTGCTCAATTGCTGAGTTTTTGGCATGGAGAATTTGATCATTTTGACATTAATCTTTAAACCAGTGTGCGATACTGCATGCCAAATAATGTGTACATTTTCCTTTTTGAATATGCGTGTCAAAATTTGTTGTTAACGAAATAAGACTTTCTTTAATACCAATAATCTTTCTTTAAACTCATCTCATTCTACCAAATGAGATGAGTTTAAATGGATATTTCGGCCACTCATATTACACTCATCTATAATTCAAATAACTGACGGACTTAACATCCATACACGATTCAATTCTTAAACTCTGTAAATATCCTACATCTTTTGTTTACCCAAATGGTCAATGATGGAAAAAGAAACATTGACTCCTATGCATGCATTTTGGACAGCAAGGTGGCCACGGGGAGAATTAAAATATCGTAAGCATGTGCGTCTTCACCGAGGTTCAAAATCTGAGTCTCAAGTCCACTCGGACATTGTACCTCGGAGAAGACGCACATATTTACGAGGTTTTAACTCTCCTAATCAATGGTCATATAATTGACCTAAATGCATGCATAAGAGTCAAAGTTTCTTTTCCCTATGTTGACAATTTGGTTTAATATTTAATTTAAATTTCCTTGTCAATTTCCCTCTTCAAGAATTACTTTATGTTTCTCTTTGCCAACTTTTTCCACTCCTGGACTACTTTCCTGACATTGTTTCTCTTCGATAATTGAGTACCCATTTCGCTAGCCCGCTATTCTTCTCCCATTATCCCTGTTAATGTGATCCCCAGGGACCCTGAAATATTTGGAAAGATCCTGATGACAGTAGGCTAGTGAAATGTTGTACGTAATGAAGGACCTAGCCCGGAGGAAAATCCGAGAACTTTTCAATTATCCGAGTCGCCGGAAGAGCTTGAATCCGTGCAACTATGCCCATTTCTTCCTAGATGCAACCCAGGTTATGTTTATCATATTTGTTACCTTTTATAACCTCTTATATTTTACTTACATTTAATTCTTTGTCCTAAAAAAATTCATAACTGCTTATTTTCTTTAAGAATATCACTCATTTCATGTTTGTTCTGCAGTTTTATCTTTCTTCTCTCAATTAACTGCAATTACATTTTAGTTAAGCAATTACGGTAATATTTCTTTATTTTCTTATTTTTTGGCCTAAAATGATAAGCTAATTTCTCTAGTAATACTTCTCAATCTCTCAACCTTATTCAGCGTTAGTATTCTGTTTAGCTTTATTGAACTGAATGCATGAATAGTTATGGGTAACGTGAGAAAACTGTTCATGTCATTGGAAATCTCAATGCAAGCGCATTACACTCCCTACCAAGTGTCTCATGCAGGCTCGTCACGGATGATGCATTTGCAACTGATTTGACTAATGTAATGCGATCGTGCCGATGACTGGAGGTATAACTGCATTACACTCGATATGCATTACACGCCAGATGTTGGTATTATTAAAAAGTCACAGCCAGGCTTACATATACAATTGATTTTTGATGCTGTATTCGTTTGTTATTACATTATAATGATTGATTCTGCTATAATTCTAATTTATTCTTTTAATGGGCAGTCTTTGCAAAGGTGTCTCATTCCAAAAAAGGCTGTACAAATTGTGTTAATCTCACATTCCTTTGATACGGTGCTAGGTAATATGATAGGTCTCGTTATTAATATCTCTATATTTGTAAAAGACTAGTCACATTTGTTTCATAATATCTTCCTAATTTCTGGTTATTTCTAATCAATTTCATAATGGCAGACTGTGGGATTCAGAAGAAATTAATAATATTCTCCATTACGAGAATTGGCCTTTTGAAATTTCAGGTTGTTTTAGTCACAATGCCCCATTGCATTTTAAAAATTGTTGAGAAGGAATTTAATTTCATCTACATTTTTCTTGAATGTAATTTTTCTAGTTAAATAGTCTATTCTTACGAACTATAAATTTCTACAGTCGAATATGTAAAACACGAAATTTGTCAGTTTATTCTCAACTCTAACGTTGAATATAATGCATAGTATATTTGTAAATGGCGATTTTGATGAAAATCGCATAAATTGTCAATTATGAGCGTTAATTTAAAAAAATTTAAACGATGAGCGCATGCAAGCTTGACTACCGATTAATGGTTCATTTTCGAAATTGTAAGTGAGGTAAACGGATATGAGTTTCTGGTTGGAGTAAAGTGATTAATCTTCTTTTTCAGTTAAAGTTTTATCAGACTTTCAATACCTCAAATTGTAGAAATCATTACTTTTAGGTAGATATTTAGATGAAAAAGTGTTTCATCTGACATGACCTTTAAAAGCATCACATTCGTCGCTCTCTGACATAAATAATCTAGCTATAAACATTTCTTATCGCCCGAGGCAGGATATTTTTTTATCTTATCGTAAAATCAAAATTGCTAACGTTAAGTATTAGTCTCCGAATCAATGCTAGCTTGAAAATTAATAACGCTGAAATTAATATGAGCGGAGGTGGTGATGTTGGGTATCGATCTGCGGTTATATCGCGATTATATCGAGGGGAAAGAGATATATGCCTCATTCCGGGCATGCAAGATAAAAGGAATGTATATTTACGTGCCGAGGTTCTCCCTTTCGTAGTCGCTTACCCCTTACCCTGCCAGCACGTGGTTATCCCCTCTTCAACGCCAGGCCCAGACAGTGATGAGAGAGTAGGGGGATGAATAAAATTCCTCCGCACCCCTTCGTAAGCCCCCTTTCTGTCTGTCCCCGTTTCCCTACACCCCGTTACCCTTTTTTATTAAGAACCCTGAGGGAAAGAGTTGCACTCCCGCCTCTATGCTGGGAAAAATATTCCAGATTGTGCGATGGTTGTGACTCATCTCCAAGCGTGCGGAATTTTAAATTAGAATGAATATAATTCAGAGTGGTTTGTAGCTTAATAGTGGTGAAAATACTTAATATTGTGTCATGCAATTCATAACTTTCCTTTTTTAAATTGAAATTATTGCTATATTTACTATGTACTTTTATCGACTAATCTGACCACGCTCTAAATAACACCCTAAGCATCTGCAATGGCGTAGTAATAGCATTTTGTGATATAGTGAAGCTTAGACGGCAGTATCTGGTGAGATGGAATTGAATAGAGAAGTTAATAAGCAGTTGAAATGCAATGTGATGGAATAATGATGTAGGCCAAATGGATGGAGAGAATCATCAATGATGAATCCCTAAGAAGAACTTGGAAGGAGTTGTATAAATAAAAATTATGCGATGGAAGAGAAAGAAACTTGGACTCGGATACATAAAATCCTCTGGTGAACTATTGTTGTGGAGAGCATTCCAAGTACAACTCTAAGTTCATGAGGTGGGACGTTAAACTATACGCACCTTTTTAAGAGGAGGCTAATGTTAATTTCGGGTTTCTCTCCAACCTTCGGCCATTCCTGAAATAATCCTCACCTTACCAACCAACCTACCTTTCTTAATGGCAGCTAGTTACTTTTGTTGCAGTTCACTTCGACTTTACACATGGAAGTTGACTCCTATAGAAGTGGTTATTGCAGCGATGTCTTGATGTGTATCGCTTCTTGCAGGGCATGATTCTTGCTGCATTACTTCGGACCAGTCAAATGAGTGATGAATATCAATTTCTAAAATGGCCTAATTTTGGCAATCAATTTGTTTTTTCATTGCACTGTTCGCTCCATTCGTGTAGTATACAAATTTGTATAAATTAATTTGTGTATGTGTGTGTCCATCTTTAAACCATATTTAGTATGAGAATTATTTCATTTCTTATTATTATAAACAAGAATAGCCACAAGTCTTACCTTTAGAACCCTAACAGTAAAACACAGTTCCAGTTAAAACTTAATATTTCAAATGTAAAGATGAGTTCTCCGGCAAATTAATTCTTTGTTTACTATTTCGATACAACCTTCTTGCATTGACGTGATCAGGATTATTTTTATACAATGCGATTTTATCGGAAAATCGGAATGCTAGCAGGCAAAAGAGAAGATAGTCTATGTATGATTACAGGCTCTCCCGGCGAATGATACATATGAGTTCTTCTCGGGTTCTCACCGGGTTAGGCTCTCCATGCTCGCCGACGTTTCGGCAGATGACTTCCCTGCCTTTATTAAGGCTCTGGATGAGATCCACCATTATCAAGGCTACGAATGAGATCTATAACCTTGGCAATGGCTGGAAAGTCTTCTGCCGAAACGTCGGCAAGCATTGAGTGCCTTACCCAGTGGGAAACCTGAGAAGAACTCATCAGAAGCCAGTCTATTTTCCGTGTAAGTGCGACTGGGGTCGATTATTACCGCCATCGACCCATACTGTCATAGAAGACTGTTATTTTAAATGGAGGTGCCGCTTACAAGCGATTCCTTAGCCCAATGTTGTAGAAATATCTTCACTGTGTGAAGCCACCTTATTGATAAAAACCTAGAGCTAAACACCAAATTTTTTCGGCGGGTAGGTCTGGATAGATGAAAGAAGAAAAGGGTGACTGCACCGCTTCCGCCTCTCCCTTCCGCCTCTCCCTTCCATCTCTTGCGTCAACTCATCTCTCATTCTCCCTTTTGCGCTCTCCACCCGACACTCAAGTACCTGTGCGTGTTGTTTTTTTATTCTTCAAGAGAGAGAGATGGAATTGAATGGAATGAGAAGGGACGGTGAGGGGGAGCTAAGCGGCGCTAGCGAGGGGGAGGAAGTCTTTCTCCGAGGGAAAAGTGGTGTGCTCTTGGGAGTGAGGCGGGGAATGTGGGGAAGACAGGATCGGGAGGCGTTGGAAAAGCTTGTGTTTGCGAGGGGGATAAAAAGGGTGGGTGGTTTGGAGGGAAGACGACAGGGAGGGTGAGTTGGGCACTGAAGGGTTGACGAAACATCCCGCCGGTGACGTAAAGGATAAGGAAAAAGCACCGCTGCGCTGCGGATGGAACGGGGTGGCGATTAGTGCGCTAAAGAGTTCTTCGCCACTTCTCGGTGGTGATGGCTGAAGGCGACTAAAATATTCATCCTTCGATGCGAGCGGAAAATAGTGTTTTTTCGCTAATACCTGAGCTAAATTTTTAATTTGAAAACACTAACTCGGGAATACGGCTATCCGCTCGGGAGAAACTAGGAACATCTCTTAAAAAGTTTAGGATGAAAAATAATATACTGTGAACAGCAGAATAAAAGCATGATCTTACACACTTCTTATGGAATAGAAAGAGAAAAATGATGGCCGGAAATCATATTATTCTGGCTTCTTGGTTTCGTCACACTCCTTCAGGCTGAAAACGACTTAATATTCATCCCTTATAGTGTGCGGTGAATAGTGTTTTTGACTAATATCAACGCGTTTTTCATCCAATCACTTTCACACGCTTTCATAGTCTGTCTATTAAGCCAGGTAAATATTTATCTTTTAGAGTAGACCTCCATGGAGTTTTTTGTGGTTGAATCTGCTTTTTCTCCCGTTGGTTGTTGATTAATGATGACGGTTTCATACCCGTTCCATGAAACATGTTCACGTCAAAAACATCAATGGTCAACCAACTAGGCAAAATGTCGAGAACTACAGCATTATGTATAAATATGTTCATATTTGTTAGTAGCAAAAACAGTGTAATTTGTACTTAATTTAAAAAAAGGATATTTTAACGAATAAATTTGAAACGCGCAGATTTTTCGACTTTTCAAGACTACTAGTCGACCGATGAATTTTGTTATTTGTTTTAGAATATTTCTGAAGTCTATAAATAATTTACTACTTATTGGTTAATGTTGCACAAAGATAAGCCGTAGCTATTACTCAAAGTTGTACTTACAACTGGAGCTACTTACTAAGTTACACTCATGAGACAGCGAACCGGAATCTATTAATAATAGTTTTTTCAGTAATATCTAGGAAGAAACTGTCTGGAACTGGAGAACGAGCCAAATAACGTTTAATGGAGTAAATAAATTTCGTACGGGGTGGAGAGTAGGGTGAGGTGCGCGATGAAGTGTTGACGAGAAATCCGACGCGGGAGAAGCGATAAGGTAAGATGGCGACGCGGTGCGAAAACTCACGCAATTAAGGTCAAGGAAGGGTTAATCTTGGAAAAGAGGAGCAATTAGCCGTTTTGGCTATTGCGACTGTGCTTGTGAGTGTCTGACTTGAGTGTGGTGGTTACCAGAACGACGTAATGACTGCATCCGAATAAGAGAGAACAAGTTGGAGGAAAAGACCAGTAGTATCTAGCTTCGTAATGTTGTGAGGAAAACATAATTATACATAAAAAATACTGACATGGTAACATGCCTACTGCCGTGGGGGAAACACGCCTTACATTCAAAGTATTCTGGGTGACACAGTATACTGTACACAAAAAATCAATTATAGGTCCGACACAGTAAATTAATCTCAGCCAAATTGCTATGGGTACAGATACAGGGAGCGGGTCATAAGGCCACGGGATATTACATACTGGTAACCTTCGTTGGCTCCTAAAAGAGTTCTATGAAGTATTTAATTTGTATATGATTGTATCTTGTACTAATCAATGTCTCTGGAGCAGTTAACCTAGCTAAAATTCAGTGAAACATTTAAACCTATGTCCTTAAAATGAGTGCCTGTTATAATGGTGCTTTATTGTCGTTACCACTCCGTTAAAATGCGTTACTACTACTTCCTCCGTGTTTTTATTAAGGTTAATTATTTTTCTTCATTTCTTCATTTAACTAACAATTTCTTTTTTACACCATTTATCGAGGTAGGTAAACAATTAATTGTTCGATTTTCTTCGAATCCATTTCCTTCTTAACTAACTACTAGAGATCATTTATTAGCAAAAGATGATAACATGACAGTTCTACTTCATGCTTCATAGTTTTCTACCCTGGTTTCATTGCTATGCAGCATCATCAAGTGATACGTGCTTGCTACCTGAGGATGCTGTACTCTAGTGAAACCACGGTCATGCCTAATGAAGTTTGATGTATGATTTCTGCATTTCAATTCTTTCGAGGCGAAGTGTTCCTTAACCCTTATCTGCCCGAGTGGTACTGATCCTACACATTTATTTACAATGTTTTCCTCTAGAATTTATACCCAGAGATCTGTCACTCTGAGTAATTCCAGTGATTTCATACTGCACTCTACATGCTGTCTGTCTAACAGCGAATATGTTTCATATCTGACCTCACCCGAACCGTAGTGTGGCCAAAACCAAACCGGGGAAGTTAAGGGTAAATATGTTGATGAAGTTTATTTGGGGTTCCTCACTGAGTCACACTGCATTTCTGCCGAAGTTTCGATGTACGAGTGGTCAATTGTCATCAAGGTATGATGACGAAGGGCACCGCCATCATGCTCTGATGACAATTGATGACTCTTACATCGAAACATAGGCAGAAATGCCGAGTGTGACCAGGTGGAGAATCCGAAAAGACTTCACTAATATCATACACCGGGAAAGCCGAAAGACGTTCTAAAGGGTGAATCTGTCCGCCATTTCAGCTAACGACTGCACCATTCCGAAACTTTGTTTTTCAAGCAGAATTATCTACTTTAATATGCAAGAGATACTGAATGAAAGATATATCCCCTTGGCAATACGTTAATCGTTTTGTGGAAATCCGAAGAAAATGTCTTACTGGAGAAGAAAGATAAATTCTCGAGATAGGGGGTGAAGATTAATTTGTTCGACGATTAATCAGAAGACTTACTGTTTTTCTACGCAGTGTGTCAAAAATGAGAAATTGAGTTATTGTTTACATGCATAATGCATAATATTTAAATAATGATAAAGCTGCTGATAAAATCTTGTGGAATTAGTGAAAAACACCGAGTAAAATCCCGCTGGGAAATCAATTTTACCTTTTTAGAGGAGAGAAAAGTGAAAGTAAAAGATTATTGAAGGAAACATTTTTGTTGTGCAGCACTAACATTTGGAGGTAGATGAAAGTCGCCAGGATTTACGATTGGATTCATTGGAGGGTGAAACGAATGGAAAACGTAACGTGCAGCGTGATCATGGAAAAAGCGCGCTAACTTGTTGGTGGCTCCCCGAGGTTGACGTTGTGGTATATGGAGTGGAAAGAGCAAGAGAATCCAACAGGAGGAAAAGATGTATGCGAAACAATGAGGAGGAGTGATGGTTGAGAAAACTGGGATAGGAAAGAGAAGATGCCAAGTTGAAGTGTTCGGAGGGAAGAGAAAGTGTGAAGTCTTACACTCGTGAAGCGAAAAGTAGATGGCAGGCTGAAAGAAAGAGGGAGGCAGTGAATCTGAAAGAGTTCTTGAGTGTTTGGAATGGCGCCCGAGATTACAGAATGGGTGGCAAGGAGGAGGTGGTTGGGAGATACAGAGGGTGGTGCTTGTGGGTGCCGTGAATCGGAGGTTAAAGAGAGATGGAGAGGGAGTGGAGGATGGTCGGGAGGATATGGGAAGGAAGTCGAACGAACCATATTAAAGGGGAGCTGGGAGAAAACGCTGCCTCGGAAAATTGTTGGAGGAGGTAGCAGATAACCTGCAAAAGAGTGAAGGATAGCGTTAATAATCATAAAATGGTTTACTGCTTCGACTTCTTGGTTCAAACGTTTGTTCCTCTACTCAGTTTTACGGCGGGTATTAAATGTAGTTACGAGACTTTTGACTACGAATAAAAATCTGTTCACCATATCGGAAACTCCTCTGTGGTTAGACTCTTTCTGTTACCTTTTTAATTGCCTAGGGCTAATACTTCTCATTTTTGGATCTTTGCTGGCACTTACTAGAGAGAAAGCTCCAGTGTTGATTCAAGCAAAAGTTGCATATCTCCAAATTAAGTGACATTTTCATGTTTCTAATTATTTAACATAGATTTTAAAGTAAATTCATATAGATGGCGGTGCGTAATAAATAGTGTGATTTCGCAATCAGTGGCTAAGGATAGGATCATTTACATAAGCTATACTTTATTCCTAGCAGTCATAAAGGAAATGCTAATAGTAAATTATAGATTTCTGGATTAATCCATATTTATTAAGGTAGTTGCGCGAGAAAGATTTTAATAAAAGCTTATTAGTTACCTCACTCGATCATGAGTCAATTGAAATCTATAAACGCTGTTGAAGTCTATTAACATCTGTGTCCTATTCCTAATCCTCTACGCCCGACAAATCATAGACCATGTTATGTAAAATTAACAGAAAATATATATGCGGCATGTGTTAATAGTGGTTTTTGCGACAGTAAACTGAAGCTCAGAGAAAAGGAAATATGATATGTATATATAATCAACTTCCTCATTATATGAACCCAGATTAAACATGCTAGAGTGCTCGTGTTTTATCTCCACCTATCTGTACATCTACAAGTAGTGCACCATAATGGATAATTTTATGTAACGTGCCTTCGTAGCATTTCCCGAGGTAATGTCGGGAAAGAGGGCAGGTAGAGGGATATCCAAGTGGTACTATGCGGAGGATATGAAGTGGGTAAAGTGGATGTGGTGTGAGGGGAGAATCTATTGAGACAGAGATCGATAAATATCTTTATTCAATGGGCTGATGTTGAAACTCTTGATTCCTTTCATCCACCGAACTAACCTTCCTCGTGGTCTAACAGTAAGTGCATAAATGTCAGCCATTAAAACATTGATTCTGTGTGACGCAGAAAATGTATATGCAGAATCGAGGAAAAAGAGGTTTTTTAGAGGAAAATTTTAATGCTTACGTGTTCTCATGCAGGCATAACATAATAAATTACTTTACATAAAAGACGATACCAAAAAAACAGAGAGAATAGTTGAAAAAAATTAGTGATTCGCTAAATTGCATACCCACGCTTGAATTACTATATGAAAGCCTGTGAAACGCACCGACGGAAGTTAAGTTATTCACTGCAAATCTACTTACAAGATATCTCCTAAAGGCCCTCAAGGGAGTGTGATCGATTGGGGTATGCGATATTGGGGAAGTATCAATACCCGGGTATCGAAAGAATCAAAGCACGGGTATCGATACCAGCATTGTATCAAAAGAAAGTATCGATACAACCCGATATTGAATGGAATACCAATTTCGTCCTGAGCTGGAATCTGGAAAATAGATTTCCCCACCTTTGAGAATGCTCTGCACTTTACATATCATAGAAATTATTGCTAAAGTTAAATGGTATCAGCATTACTAAATTCTCTCTTATTTACCAGCCTAACTTAAAAAATTACTTTTTAGTACCTAATTTTTTTCTGATTCAGGAATTTCGTTGTGAATACTCAAGATTTAAGAATATAGACATGAAGAAAAAGGACTTACTTGATATTATAATAAAAATTTCAATTCAAAGAAGGTTTTAAAATGCAATAAGGGCCACAATGATCATTCAGTAGAGAATAATAACTTTATTTACATATTTGAAAAATTCCTTATCATTTCTTTTACACCTTTAAGTTACCTAATTCATTTATAAAAAGGATAATTTTTTAAATTAAAATCCCCATTCCTCTAATTTGCCTCCCCCCTGAAACAATAATGCTGTGCCAATTTTCCCTTCTCGAAACCTCGAAACTCGAAAATTCTCGGAGACTCGTGCCAGAGAGCGATGAGACAATTGCCGCGATCTACTCAGGTCAGCGCGAACGCTCGGGTCATCGCGATTCCTGCAAGTACCCTGCTTTTATTCGGTCCGCGCTGGGGCTGACATCTTTTGCCTCTTTCAAGTGCACCTGTGAACATTCCCACCAATCCAAAGTGTGATAGCACTTCCCCTACTCACCCCACTCCTCCACTGGTCAGTTGATTCCCCTCCTGCGCTGAGAAAGTGTACCGTGAACAGACTAGCTCTCTTTGAACCGGACCACGGCCGGAGAATGACTTATCTGCTTGTTTTCAGGTGTGACTAGTGTTCGTCTTGTATAGACCAAGTTAATGGTATTTAACCTACGGACATGTTTTCTATTGTAATAATTGTGGTTATATAAATGCAGTTACTTGAAGTTAGTCAAACTGGCTAAGATTGTTGTCATTTTTCTCTCGTTTCGGCCCACGAATCGCAGTCAATTCGCTCGCGACGTCAAGTTTCAGTGGCTTGCGTTGCAATGTACTTAGCCTAGAGCCTAATGATCTATTTCTCTCTCGACTTATGGGGCACCTGCCATTTAGAATATCCTTTTTGAAGAAACTGATGTAGGAGTAATGCTTAGATACATAATGGAAAATTTACGTAAAGTGGGTTGTACTGTTTTCATGCAATCCCATACTAAAAAAGGATCTTCATTTGAGCCAGGGGTTTAAGAATAAATTTAATTTATCATTGACCATCATTCACCCTTCCTTTATTCTCAACTTGCCTTGAGCTATATTTGTATGGTGGCTTCAAAATATACATGAATAATGACTCTGAGAGTTGTCTTAATTTACTTCCGCTCGAAGATGACGATACTTCTGCTTACACCACCCTTTCAATGGTTGAAATCACTTTGGCACAGGCTGATTTATTGTAAATGTTAAAAGCTTTGAACGTCGATCGAGAATCGTGGCAAAAGCGATTGTTAAATATGATTCAGTATGACCAAACCTTTTCAAATCTCACTCTTACCAGCGTAACTGTGATATACCTATAGTAGAATCCCCTTTGTCTTGCAGCAATGCTCTTCATTGTTCTGAGCAGCGTATGAGTATAGGAATGGCCGTGGAAATGGTCACCTGTTTCCTTTCAGATTATTGCCTCATCAATTATTTGATGGGTTTCATAAAATAAAAATTTTTATTTAGGCTTTCAGTTTCAGCATTTGTAAGTAATAGAGGTATTTTGAGAGTCTTGAATAAATAAGTAGTCTTTTGAGTAAATTGAATTTCATCGAGTTTGGAAATGGAGAATAAATTTAATGCCTCCTTCTTAAATGTTTACTTTTCTTTTTAAATTTCTGATCTCATCGCTAATAACTACACTGGTTTTGACCCATATATCAATCTCCCTTACTAAAATAATCAAACGTAGCACTGCTTCATTATTAGTAACAGGTTCTGCAACCAAGTTTGTTTGTGCAAAACTCGGACAATGTTTTTGCAGTTTAATTGCATTGAAAAAAGCTATCCTATTAACCCCATTATCTGTGATAAAAGCAAAAAACATAATTAATGGGATGTTCCATTCATCAATAATTATAACTTTATTGCGGCTGATATTTTCTGCAGCATGTTTGCCTATCAGGTATTTAACTTAATATTTATGCTCAAGTGTAGTTCCTAAAACCTTACCAAATTATGATTACCTCAATTACGCCACGTTCAGCAAAAAGATGAAACCGGGAAAACTACCCGCGCAAACACCTCGTTATCTGCTATCAATATCTATTGCCGATAAAGTCAGCTGAGTAATCTGATTTGAGCATAGTATCAAATTCTTAGCATCGACACCTAATTACAAGGCATTGGATCAAACTTATCGATACTAGTAACATTTCAGTAATATCGGAACATCCCTATTAACAGAGATGAAGTATCACAAAATATGCGTCACAATACTTTGAAAACATTATTAACTATTCTGCATTGAGGGTTTTTAAATGATGTAATGTAATATAGTGATCCATTGCAAAATACCTCAATTCGGAGAAGGATAGCTGTCAAGCAAGCTGTATATCCAACAAAAAGGCTATTGCGCTTTGCCATTGTTTGCGGAAATATGACACATTTTATCATTCGATCGTAAATTATTTTTTCATAATGTTTTTATGTAACCAATGGAGGTTAATTTATGTCTTTAAAGTTATAAAAATATATTTTCCTACTAATTTGAGTCATTTGTGCCTTATTTTTCTCATATGTTTTGACTCTCAGAGTCACGAGAAACCCAAAGCCCTCCATTCAAGTACCAATTTACTTACGGTCTATTTATCATGAACCCTATGATGTTTTCATGGTGTGAAAATATGGGGAGTGAGTTGAGGGGTGGTGCACTGCTGTGGGTTGTCAGATACGGATGTTTACCGACGCCCATGTTCGCCTTGCCCTTGAGGAAGCTGTGTCAGGGAGTCGCGGTATTTCTTCCCATAAGCTCTGACGCCATCCCTTCACTTAACCTCCAACCCACGCCGCCAAAAGCATCCACCGACCCTTCACTCAAGTCTCCCGTTTAGGATGTTGGTATTAGAGTGCACGTAAATATTATATAGGGGTATGCATGGGAAGGAGAGAAGTACAAGGAATAGGATAACGGTCCTCGTGAGAGGTGGGTTGTGATGGTGACGCTTTTAGTGAGAGTTGGAAAGAATGTCAGACAGCGAGAGGAAATTAGAGCCAGAGATATGTCAATATATTCACACTACCCTGCTGCAAGCTTATGGTTTGAGGTGTTACGACACGATCTAAGGTGAGGGGAGGGAATAGGGTAAAAGGAATTGGCAAAGGGAATGATTTAAAAGGGAAATGCCTCGTGATATTACCTCACTCTTTTTTGCTGCCTTCATAAATTGTATGCGGGAAGAGGGAATGTTTGTTACTTATCAGTTGTGCCATCTTCTCTTACTCTGTGCGTTTATCCTCCTCAGAACCCAGTAGCTCGTGTGATTTGAATTTTTCAAGCCATCTCAGGTCATGGCCTAGACTTCGAGTCCTTTCAACAGTAGTACTACACACTCTGCACTCTCGTTGCAGTTTTAACGAGTCGTTCGATTCCCCTTTGTCTATTTTAATATCACAAATTCCATTTTAGACCTGAATTGCAAATGCTTGCACCGTACTTGAGATTTAGTCTAGCGTGGGTATAGTTGTTGGAGTGGTATTAAACTTACTTGCTGCACCAGAGAAAGTTAAATCTTTTGGTGAAGTTGTGCGTAGTGATGACTTAGTTTATAATCTTTCTGTTGCTCTTGATACAATGGGTAAAATACTACACCCTGTAGCATGTATGAATACTGCAGATTTTTTTACAAAAAGCTGATAAAGAAAGGTCGGGTGTTGTATCAACTATGAACTTATTGCTAGATTTTTGGGCAAACCCATTGATTGGTAATAGGAAAGGAATCAATCGTCTGATGTCATGAGCTTTTGCATCGAAGGTCTTTCCTTCTTTTATTCGAGGGCATTCGAATGTGTTCCACTATCATATTGGTTCGAATCTAAAGTGATTCCCTGGTATTTGGATTCATATACTAAATTATTGGATACTCCAAACACATTATGATAGGTTTGAATGTGATTTATATTGTAAAAAATTATACTGCTGTGCATTTAGTAATATTGAATTTGTTATATATGGCCTTTTAATAACTTAGAATGTGCTCTCTACTAATATTCTCTATAAGAGATCAAGATGTCAAATATAAACTTGACAAATCCAAATACTTATCTGGTAACATTCATTGAACCATTAAAAATATAACGTGAAGAGAAACTAATTTGTTGTCTAAACCATGGAACTCCCGATAGTAATGTGCGATAACGAGTTCCGGGTTCTCTCAAACAGTGAGGGAAAGAATATAACATCGGCTGAAATGAAATCCCTATGATCGGTAGACGGTTATCGATTACAAGATAGGGTGAGAAACAAAACCGGTAGAGGTAACTCAATAACCTTTATTTTAGAAGAAGAAAATACTCAATACAAAGCCAAAAGGGGAAACCATAAAGAAGGGATGCAGCAGAACCGTGTCCCCATAATTTCCTTGGGATATAAGCCTAGTGGTTATCACTACGTGGGTCAACCAAGGGTAAGATGGTTTCAGAAAGTGGCTACGCTGCAAAAATAATAAATTGAAGAAGAAAGAGTGTACCTTCTCAAGCTGATGTACATGTAAGGGTTGAGAAAATCTACCTTCAGATTGCCTTGTTGTGAGGCCGACGATTCTGTGTGTGAAAGAGAGAAAGAAATAAGGGTAAGGTTATATTGAGAGAGTGAGGTTATGGCATAGATATGAACGCTGCACGCCTTGCAGTCAGTGGTAGTTATCGGTGTAATTGAAGAGTTGATTCCAAATTCAGAGATTGCGGATACACGGTTGACAGGAAATAGTTCCCGCGCTAACTCCCGGTAAATGCAAATTAAACGCCTTCTGGATAACGGCATGCCGGCTTTTTACTTAACATCATTTAACTGTGGGATGATTTGACGAGCAATGCCGAGAATGCCTTGGAAATTCAAGATTTACGGAAACGATTTAGCACTGCTTTGGTGATGGAAGATATTGGTTGCCATCAGTGTTATAGCCAGGTTTCATCATTTGAGTTACTCTATTAGGCCTGATTCATATGCTACAGTAAAAAAGATTGAATCTCATATGTGTTGGTATAGTTCTATTATCGCCAATTGGAGACTCAACATATTTATTCCACCTTCTCAACATTAATTTGTAAAGTGCATTGTATTATATTTTTAAACATTGTATAATACCTATGCCTTATTCTATATTATCTACTTATAAAAAATCTTTAACGTCATAAAATTGTTTCAAAATCAAACATTTCCAAACACTGAATCTTCAACCACTCCAATTTCTCCTGAAGAATTTTCTTATCACCTCCGAATCCATTAAGGACTGAAGTACTTGCATACATACCCGTCATTTTGTTTCCTTTAGGGGTAAAAAGTTAAATTCTCGGTGATATATCTATAGTCAACTTATATATATATATGAGTTGACTATAGGTTCTACTATAATAATACTCCCCAAACTGCACTACAAATTTGTAAGGCTAAGGTAAGGGTAAATTATAGAAAAAAGGTTTGATCTCACTTGAACGTGGATACAGAGATTTGGTTCTTGAGAAAATGTTGTAAAAATAATATTACTTGATTGAAACATGCTTGGATATTCCTAAAGGCATTCTATATAGGTACTCGCATTCATATAACTTCAACAACTGGAAGGAATTATGGATTATGCCATGCCCTTATATTTTTTCTGACTCTGTAGAGAATGTTGGTATATTTTCGCTCATTCATTTTGTAGCATGGAAACCTAATTGTCCAGATAATATCTACTCTTAGAAACCTACTTGATTAGTGTAAGATTTTTGTTGATAATAGGAAGGAGCAGAGCTATTAATATGCCGACCGCTGGCCCTTAAACAACTCAAAATATTTCTCCGTTTTAGCATTTTTGTTCCCTTAGCCGTGCAACTTATTTATATCAATTAAAACTTTCATTTTTGACCTTCTCCAACAATAATGACCTTACAAGTTTGGCGCGATAACAAAGGGTAGCGTTTTTCTCTGCCGTGCTTGTTTTAAATTTTTTTGTGGGACGTGCCGCTTGTTATGGGGAAAGTACCCTCCTCGCTCGCTGCTGAAACATGGGCAGGGCTTGGCCTGCTACCAGCTCCCGAGAATATCTTCTCAGAGAATATTATAATAAAGTGGAGTTCGCACGCACTTCATTTGGGAGTCTGAGGAGAAGAGAAATGGAGAATGGGAAATGAATGTTAAAAAAATGAGTGCGAGAGAGGTGTGAAATCTAAGCCGCAGGCAGGGAGGACAGGAGAAATAAGTTTCCTTGGACGAAAAGGATACGAGGAAAAGGAACAAGATCTTATTTTATATGGTAAGGGTAGTGAAGAATTAAGAGCGTGGAGTTTGGACACGCGGGGGGACGCTAAGGATGAGCTACTGAGGTCGGGGAATAGAGTAGGGTGCGTGTCTTGAAGGAAGATGGGAAAGGACACAATGGGAAACGAAATGATACAAAAAGTTTTGGTCCCACCTTCCGCAACGTTGAAATTTCAGAAAATAATCGGTTTTGGAGTCATTCCGCAACAGTTTTATCTGCATGCCGCTCGGATACCCAGCCATAAGGGCGCGTGGCATGAGTTGTTATGTCGCAAACCATGGTAATAGATGTATAAATAAATGTATTCATTAGTCGGGCAAGATTGAGACTTTAGAGTCTCATCTTCCACCTTATCCTTTGTCTCAATTATATAACTTTATACAGGAAAACAAGCCAGTTTACCTGTGTTGAGAACACAATATGTTCTCAGTGGTTGAGCCATTTGCTAGACAAAAAAGAACATGATATAAAAAAATGGATGCACGAATATACTTATGCTTTATATAAGTACAAAAGTGAAATATGATCCACTGTCCAAGCGATTGGTCATTGTCATCTTAGTATTAAAGTAGTATTAAGTAAAAACTGTTACGTGTTTAAAGAAAGATTCCTCTCCTTGGAGAAAAATAAAGATTATTGGTATGCTCCACTGCAATAGACTGCACACCTCAGTAATATAGTTACAGTAGAACCCCGTTAATCCGTCACCAACGTGACCGAGAACATGGTCGGAACACAAAAAAGGTCGGATTATCAGAGACATTTATTTACATAAAAACGTGATAAAACTGTAGTTTAAACAGAAAATATTGCTATATGTACGGTTTGACAGATTTAGTATTGTTGTAAACCATAAATAAAAGTATACTGCGATAAAAATAATTGTAGTACAAGAAGAGAAAAATAAATTGTAGAGTCATGAAACACCATAAAACAATAAACACTATGATCGTTTCACTATGATAAACTATGAACGTCATGAAACGCTATACTGTAGATGTAATGTTCTTGCGCTGGTCGAAAAAAACCTGTAATGTTATTTGGCTTAGCAGACGACAATCCCGACTTTGCTGTGATGCTCCTCCATTTTCGATTCCACAAAATGTCCATTGGTGTAGACAACACCAATAAGCAACGGCACGGTCGGTACGGTACTAGTGATCTATGCTCTCGAATTAGCAGTAACATACGTTTATTTGCCGACGACGCTGTCATCTATCGTGAAATTAGTGATCACTCTGACTTTGAAACTCTATCATCGGATTTAAACAACATTCATGAGTGGAGCCAAGAGTGGGGACTCGAACTTAATCTGAGCAAATGCAGGGCGGTACATTTCTTGCGGAGGTCGTCCAACTATTCGCATGTATATGCTGTGGATGGTGTTATCATAAAGGTGACAGATGAAGTGAAGTATTTAGGAGTTACGATAACTTCGGACCTATCTTGGGGAGCACATATAAGAAATATTTTTGGCAGAGCTCTGAAGAAGCTAGGATTCGTCAAGCGTATTGTGGGAAGATTTTCGGATGAAAAAGTAAAAGAGAGGAGCTATTTCGCACTCGTCCGGCCACACCTTGAATATGCAGCGAGCAAATGGGATCCGGTGCAGAAAGACTTAGTCCGGGAACTTGATAAAATACAAAGGAAAGCTACGCGATTCGTCAAAAACTGCTAAGGGCGTACAGACAGCGTTACACAGATGTTAAACGAATTAGGCTGGGAGCCGCTAGAGACTCGGAGGCTGCGCGCAAGGCTTAGATTGCTTGAAAAATTGAGAATAGATATCTTTCAGAGCGACACGGAGAACATCATATTAGAACCCCACTATATTCCCAGGTCCGACAGAAACGATAAATTAAGAGAGATATTTTGCCGAACGGATAGGTATGGGAATTCGTTTTTCCCCCGAACAATAAGGGACTTTAATAAATGCTAGGCGTAATTTCATTAGAGCGTTTCCTTTTTATATGTAAACGGCTGGTGTCCTAACACCCCCCGCCACACGCCTATTGGGGCGGCTAGCGGGGTAGTATGTAGATGTAGTGAAAGGAACGGAAGGGGGGTAGAGTGGAAAGTGAAATGTGGCTCAATGCATTGATTCCTTTTCTTAAGTTCTGTTTTACCTTCGTCAATTTCCCTCTCTTGCCGCATATTTTTTTCTTCTTCGCACATTAAGAGTGGCGGTATACAATTATCCTCGGTGTAGTCCTACACTCGTGTGAACTAAATATTTGTCACAATCTACTTCATATGTGATTGCGTTATTGTAGGATTACTCTTCACATCCATCTAGGAAAGAAAAAGTCGGTAAAATTGCGTAAAATAATGAAATTGAATTTTTCTGCAGGGTGTTTTGTGATTTGTAGCCAGCAAGATTCCACTTGATGATAAATCATTTAATGCATTGAAAACAGTTTATTAACGTGTCTGAGATGTTTTTAATTGCATAAAAATGTGTTTCAATGGAATTATAAACAAACCGTGTGAAAATCTCAACATTTCATATAATTGAATTCACGCTGAGAGATGAAATATTTTTTTATTGATCGAAAAGTGAAAACTTCCTTCCCCATTTCATCTGAATACTTGTCCTGCAATTGATACTTAAGGTTAAAGAATGGTTAACAATGCATGAACGTAACTAAATTTAATGTAAACCGAAAAATAATCTGAGATGATTCAGAAGCGAAATGAATCCGGAAGTATGGGACTGCGTGGAGGATAGGGCGTTGTGAGCGTTGGAAGTGTGAGTTGGAAGCGGAGGAGCTGAGGATGACGTCGCGTAGTTTGGGACCGGTCCGGAAGATGGGGGTGGCGGTAGAGGAGGGAGCGAGTTGGAATGGAGCGCAGTGGGGTTTGAGACAGACTCGGGGAAAAAAATGTAGGTGGGGCGATAAATTACTCGATGCAAACAAGGATTTTTGGGACACGGGAACGGAGGAGTAGTGGGGGAAAAAAGGGCCGGAATTAAGTCCCTGGGATTGATGTTGCATGTGCGTCTGTGTGCTGGGTCGAGTGGAAATGGGGAGAAGAGGGAAGTTTTCGGAAAGGTTGGAGGAGGAGGGTGTGTATAACCCTGGATAGGCGTCCGAATGAAAGGGAGGCTACGGGGGAGGGAAGGAACCGGCGGATGAGTTAACGCTCCTTGTCCCCATTGTCGGACCGAGGTTGAAGGAGGTCTCTCAGAGACAAGTCTGCTTATGTATGCTAATTGAGTTAAATGTAGATTTCTCTCCTGAGCCGTGTTTGTAAGGCAAGGGGTATGAGATAGAAGGACTTGGGCAATACGCGTTGCATTATATCAGGAGGTTAGCCGGGAGAGAGGGTAATATTTTTTTGTCCGTACCTATTTCGTCGTGAGAGGGGTTGCGTTAATCTTGGGGCATCATTCCTTATTTTTTAAATAAGTTTCTTTTTTCTTCTTCCTTTTACTTTTCTCGCTTCAGAGACAGCGTTCATGCATTTAGAGCGTGTGAACCGTGATAAGAGAGACAGCCTTTCAGTTTTTCCGATGTTTTTGGTAGGATATGAGAGCTGTTGAAACGCGATTGGACAGATGTTTTTACCTGTTGGAAAGTTAAATGCACGCTCTTCTTTTTTGCCACATTTTATATACGCAGGGTATAATCCCAGAATAGACTGGAATGTGTGTATATTAAGTGATACATTCCATTCAATTGGACTCACGGCATGCTTTTTAATCCCACCTTTGGAATACGATGTCTCTAATATTATTAACCTTGCAACGACTGTCATTGTCTATCATAGGGTAGTCTTACATTTTACTAAGTGAAATGAACACTTTAATGTTTGCTTGTGTCTACTGTGGTTTATAGATGAGAGCATAGCTATTTTACGCTTTTAGATTAGGCATTCTTAGTTTCTAAGTATTTTTAAAGGCAATAGGTATTCAGTTTCAGCAATATTCATTTCCGGCAGTACTTAGTTTTCTTCCTACCCGGTGCAAATGTCATATCATGCAATACGACTAATATGGTGCTTAAAACTTGACAGAATGCCGAAATCCAGTTTGGCATGTTAATACTACAGTCTGATTTGCGTGAATTCGTATGTCGTTTATTAATTCAGGAAGATTTACACGTATCCATTGCCTAGTGTTGTCTTTCTATCTGGAAATAGGGATGTATGCTTCTCCTTGTTATTGGCACCGTGCAAAACAATCCAAGGTTCTGTGACTCGAGTAGTTTTGTAGCAAACATTCATTGACCCAAATGCTATAAAAGTATTAGATACTACACATATCTACGTTAATTGATGAGTTATGAGCGGATGTTTTGACATAATTCAGCATAGAAGTAAATGCACAGGTATGATTCAATTAGTATAAATTAGTACAGGAAGACTTTTTTACAGAGGTGAGAAATTTATCCATCCAGTTTTCATCGAAGCCGTTATGATTCCTTATGATTTGCTGATAAATGAAATTTAAAGCCTGTTCGTGAGGCATTCGTGCTCAAAAACCTTGCTCTTGCTTTGTGCTCAACTTCTTATTCGGCATGCAAGCCTACGTCGATGGACTACTATTCAATTCTTAACTATAGCGACAGCGTATTCTATACTTAGAATGATCTATGTACATTTCTCTCTACGTCTAATTTCAAAGCGATATTAAACATTGAAAGTATTCTCTTGTTTTTTTTTTAACTTCTAGAAACTTGAATCAAGTACTTCTGAGAGTGTTAAAATTGTCCTGTGACTCTGACAGTTTGTCTTGGCAAGATCGCCGGGGATTGCTGCTACGGCACGGTCTTTTATTTCGAAAACAGGTGAGGTACTTCATGAGGTATATGTGATCCATCTTGCCAGCCCATCGCATTGCTGCCAGCTTACTACCAACTCACCTTCTCAGAGAGTAAGAGGACGAGGCAGACTATTACAAGGGGTGTAATCCGTCTTTCCAACCGCCTGCTTTTCACTCATGCCGTCCAGTTTTTCAGATATCCACCCATAGGCCAGTTAAATGGCTTATTTTTTCTATTTATTTAAATGATTTTGATCGTACCCCGGAAATTTGCAAGTGTTCTCATTTGATGACGCTTTGCTTAGGTTAGCTTCCCTGGGATCGTAACTATATTCTGTTGTTGGTTGTGAAAGGTACTGAACTAATTAAATAACTTACCTTTTGCTGAAAGGTAATCATTTTATTAAGATGTTGTATTGAACAAGCGTTATGCAGCTAAGTTCGACTGTTTGATATATCAGTGGCCACCAATCCAAGCACCGATTTTCTGCAGATCTCCACTCCAGTCTCCTCCTAGCTAATTACCTTAATCCTCGTGTAATCATCCATTGAAGTTTTTATCCTGATATTCCATCCTTGCATTTCCTTCGCAATTCTTCCCGTTCATTGTGGCTTTCAATAGTTTATTATTTCGCAGAATCTGTCTCTTATATTGAGCTTCGATTTAATCAAGCATCTTTTCTCAATATCTCATCTCAGGGCTCCCACATTGGTGATTCCTTTAGTCCAATTGATCTTCAATATTTTTTCATTGACAGCATATTTCTGCTGTTTCATTATTTTTTTCTGCTTCCAGCGTCCTAGCTCCACTGTACAAATCAACTAGATCGTTACATGTTTCATGAAGTAATTCTCCACTTAAAAGCTGTTTTTCTTGGATATTAAATTTTCTTTTCTTTGCCTTGAGCTATTCTGCTCACGTTATCGTAATGACTTCTTTCATCACTGGTAATTCTGCTTTCCTGATCATTGCGATGATTTCCATTTTTTAAGTGCTTTTTATTTCTCTACAGCCTTCATGTTGGTTTTCTGGAATCATTCTTCAAGTTTTCCTTGTTTTCGTATTTTGCCTGTACATTTCAACGTCCTCGTCATCGTCTTTCTTCTCTGCCATTTGTTATAATTGACTCGTAGCATACTGATTTATTTCCTCCCTGTATGAAATTAAAAAAAATGATGTAGAATGAAGTTAATTTTAGTCATCATCCCGTGTGACTGATGTTAAAAATGTGGAAAAATGGTAGGTTGCGCCAAGCTGAAAGGTTGGCAATGCTGGGTTAGACGCAGTAGGATGGTTTATTTGGAGGGCGGTAATAGGGTTGTAGTGGAGGAGACTGACTCTGTTGATGGAGGCTGATTGCTGAGAGCTGGTTGAATTAAGTGCTTCTCTCTCTCTCCCTTGCCCGACAACTGTCTCGACACGGCCAAAGAGCAGTCCGGGATGCGTCGTGAGGAGCGGGAAGCGGTGGGGATTGTTTGCCACGGAGTCACGTCATCTCTTGACTCCCTCCTCTCATTGCACTAACCCCCCTAACGCTTCTTTCACTGCCATCTAAGCTCCATTATCACTCTACTCCTCCACGGCCAAAGATGGGAATCTTAAAAAAAACCTTTTATGCGTTTTCAAACCATTTGACTTACTATATTTGACGGCGTACCACACTCACTTTTTCCGAAGTAGTGGCTCAAACATCACTCATTTTCTCTGTGAAGCTGAAACCTTTCGCAATCTAAATTCATCCCCATTGCTTTATACTCTAAGTACGTTTGACCCAAAATGGTTACGCCTTCTCTGCCCTACCCCAACATATTTTTAAATACTAAAACGATGTAGATGTTGTAATACGACCGGTATTTTTATGGGTGTTTTAGGGTGAAAATATATATTCGGCTGCTTCTGAAACGTCGGAGCTTGTAAGAGCAATATCTCGAAGTACTTTGACTGGTTAGAGGTTTTACCAAAACGGTCTTAACAAATTATAGATATTTCTTGTCTAATGTTGCTGAATACTTAAAGATTCTCGTCAACTTCCGAACTCTCGGTGTCCACATTAGGCCATAAAATACCTTGACTCTTACATGTAATAAGATTCAAAGTTACCTAAATCATTACTAAATTCATGAATTAATAGCATTAAATAGGATTTTCAATAGATCCTTCTAGTCGACCCAAAGATAGACATTTAATAGACCCATAATCGGTCGTTTACTGCAGTATTTACCGTTCCACGCTTTTGTTGCAGCAGCAGTGGTAAAATCGTTTTTTAAGAATATGTGAATGGTAGGGGTAAGCTAAAAGTATTTAGGAAATACTTTTCGTTACGTTTTCTCCCTCAAGGAACATAGAATCGCTTTTGACCTAACTGGCGGATGTCCTCAATCTTTGTGATATGCCGGTCATTCATTCAATGTAATTTTAATGTTAAATTTTATGGCAAAGCCGTCGCCTCGAACAGCCTCAATGCGCAAAATGATCGTAATGGCGAAGTGCTCGTATTCGACCCGTCAGTCCAATTGGGATAGAGGAGTCCGTTACTTTTTGTGGTAAAACGTCGACTTAAAAATAGTTTCTTTCCCATCACTACTGACCACTATTCTTCCGAACTTTCTTCTCCAATTTCCTTTCTTCCTAGCATCGTGAAAATCTTTAAAAAGTTTATTGCTCCGGTGGGATGAAGGGAGTTTTATCGCCTCTTTGCGAAACTCTTTGAAGAGTGAAGATGAGGAATAAAAGTGTGCCAGGGGGTGAGGATACGCCAAGGGAGACTCTGAGATTGCTTGTTTCCTTATTTTTTACACCCTGCCTACCCCTTCACACACCCTGTTGTCCCATGGGATGAACACTTCCTGATATTATGTAAAAAATAAGTAGTAAGGGAGAGATTTAACCGTTGGGACATTATGTGGGCTTAAGTCGATCTTAAAAGTGAGCTTGATAAAAGTTTTTGTTCGACCATGTTTTTGTTTCGTCCTGAATACTTGATTATTAAATTATATAGGCATTAAACTTTCATAAGTCTCTCATCGACCGTAATGTGGTTAAAACTTGAAATGAAGTTTACACTGGTGATAAGCCGTATTTATTTATGCATGAAACAAAGCTGAGTTAATAATGCAGCGCATGAAATCCTTCAGAGCGGAGGGAGGAACTAAAGTATCTTGTGTTCTTTGTGTTATAAAAGTTTTTCTTTGGTGTTTGGTACTCTGTTTGCAAATTATGTTTTTAACACTTCTTGGGTTTATGCTTTCTGAGCGAGTGAAAAATTTTGTAAATATACTCTTTGTTGTAACCTTTCGGTGCAATAAATTGATTTTAAATCATGCAGCATCTGATTGTTTCCTTTGGATTGATTGAATATTTGTTTCTTGTCTTTCGACGCTAATTCAAGCTCGTAAATCTAAAAATCAATCCAGCTATTTTTAATCTTAACGGTCTTTGAATCCCAGATTTATTTTATTTTCTTTATCGGAGGTATAGAGTATCCTGTTGTTCCACTATTTTAGGCGGTCCATTACACACGCAGAAACGAGTAATTGGCTATTTCTATCGAGTGTATTTTGTTATTCTACCTAATTGACTTTCTTCTGACTTCCGACTGATTGCTTTGATTCTAATAACTTCCCGAGTAATCCATACTGAGTTTTTTTACACAGATTCCCTCAGCAGTAAGCTCTTACTGAGGTTATTTACATCCCTCTGCGGTTTTGCTGTAGCGAATACTTATTGGGACCTAAAATAAGGTTTTAATTTAACATTTCCGTATGTCTTACGTTGCTTGCCCGTTTATGTCGTTTTTTAGGGGGATGAATCAAGGTAAGGAGTTTTAAATTGAAATATAGTCCGTTTTGTGGGAGCGTAAATTACCCTTTTTATTTGAGGCTTCTTTTATTTTAGACAAGGTGGAGCTGTGGGAGAAAGTTACTATACAGAATTCGTTAAGGTACTGGAATGGCATATAATCTGATGCAGTTGAAAACACCCAGAGATGTAGGCAGAACCTAGTTACACATTTGATTCACCTTAAGCATAATAATACGGGGCTGGAATCTGGGGTGAAAAACTGTAGGCTGCGAAAACCAGAAGGCTAATGTCATTTGGTGCCTACTCTCTACCTCTTACAGACATAGTCAACAGCTCCCGAACGAGTGAGAGGATCACCCCTATGAATTATAGCCCAGTCCAGGCATGATTAATTGCGGTAATCATGCGAGAGCTAATTTTTCCGTTGCGGTAGCAAGAAAAAGGAAAATCATGGGTAAACATGAACAAGGTTTCTGTGTATCGTAAGTGGCAAATGAAAACTACATACTAATCTGCGAGTCACTCCGGGGGCAAGTGGATAGGTATGCTAGAACATCAGTCACGTAATGGGAAGAAAAGAGGATAAAAAGAGATGGGAAGAAGTAGAAAGTGAATTATAATAATTATTATATATTTATTGGTCCATCAAGTTATACATAAAATAAAATAATTACAGACTGGACCTTTAAGTGATCCCTTAGGCGTTAGTCTGTTGGTTTGGTCACCTCCAATATATTATAGTAATAATAACGCATTATTTTATTATAATAAAATTTATCTGATTGGAAACAGGAACTTATTGTGACAGAAAAATGACATACGTAAGTAAAAAAAAAGGAATTGGTTGCATGTTAACGGAGTGTCATAGCGTCTTAATGTCTCGCTCTGTTTTTGCCATCTAATTTTTGTTTTATCTATCAGATGTTGAGATGTAGTGCCGTGTTAAAATTATATCTTGCCTGTTACACTGCAACTCACCTGATCTAAATTTTAAAAGTAATCTCACCCTGGTGTGCAGCTTCCGAGCCTCAAGCAGCTTCCAACCTAGTCCTTTCATCAACTGTTGATCACTTTCTCTTCCCTCGTAGCAGTTTATAACGATGCGCACGGCTTGTCTCTGTATTTCTATTTCTTGGCGAGTATATTCTATCTGCGGAGGACCACAAATGCTCATGATGTCCTTGAATTGGGCCTAACGCGAGCGAAATAGCATATATCTTTTACCTAACAATAGTAAGTATGCATAGAAGATGAATGTAAAAAAATGTTGACGGTGAAGGAGGAATGATGATGGAGGTGAGAAGGAGAGGAAATGTGAAACTTGCGCGTGAGCCCTGAAGATTGCACGTTGAAGAGGAGAAGTTGAGTGAATGGAGCAAGAGGAACGGAGATGTCTACGTATTGAATGGAGAGCTCCTAGGGGTGAGGGGGAGGAGGATAGGAGAAGGTTTCTGAAGCAGTTTCGGAAGGGAAGTGGTCTTTCTAGGGTGGGTCGGCGGAACAAGGACCTTCAGCGACAGTTTTCGGGGTGTGCCTCCTCGCCCTCGGGCAACTGCCGAGCTGAGTACGGGGCACAAGGGAGCGGAAAGGACTTTTAAACCGTAGGACAGGTTCTTATGCTCCCCCTCCCTCCCTCCTCCCCCCCTGAGGGTTGAAATGGAGAAACAGGAAGAGATGTGGGAACGAAAGCGAGGAAGTTAAAGTGTGGAAACGGAAAAGTGAAACAGGAGTATATGGAGGAAGGACTGAAGTCGAGTGTCGCATGGAATAGGGAATGTCTGAGTTTTTGGGAAATGGCATTAGAAACGGAGATGCGATTGGCGATAGGACAGAGGGGAGGGAAATGACAGAGGACTGAAACTGATTTCTTTCTTTTTGATGGTGACTCACCCCATTTCCTGCTACGTTTTGCTCCACTTTCTTCTCTGTACTCATGATGAATAAAGCAAAAAGGCACTAGGAACATATTTAGTTATTTATTAAATATGTAGTGTGCTTTGTATCGTTTATCATAAGTCTGAAATCATAGAAAATTATGTGGCAATGATTTCGGGATACGCTTAGTTCTTGGTGGAAGTCTTAATATTTCGTTTAACTCTTACTTAATTAGAAATATTTTGTTTCTTAATACTGAAGGAAAAAGGAAGCTGAGTCAGTGCGCTAGGAATTTGTCCATGAATTTATAATCAATAATTTATTTTTTTAAAGGGTATAGGGTGTGATATGACGTTTCTTAAGGCCGTAATTTGATGAAGTCGTGATTAAATTGTAGAAATGTTTTTTATGGCTTTTCTCATGTATATGGGCACGAGAACCGATTAGTGAATGCTCTAGGGGCGATTGAAGTTGCTGAACAAATGGAAAGAATCATTTTATAACTTCTGAAGAATGAATGGCAATTTACATACATGAAAACCAATTAATTTTCCTTTTTTAATCAGCTATGTTTCCCAGTTTCCATAACTGTGTTCATATTAGAAGAAAATATTATCCTCAGAATTTACTCCTGGGGTCTATTAAAAATAATTCATTTGAATAATTGCAACATTCCAGGATGAGTGGGTTCATTTAATGAATAGTTAATTGTAAATTCACTCGAACATTTTCTTGCTCTGTTATTGAAAGTAGTCAGATAAAAGAAATTGGTCAAATTAAAAGGAAAATTAAAATTTCGTAAAATGTTTTCACATGATTAGAATTATTTTATGTTGAAGGTAATTATGTTCAACCTTTTACCTATTAAATCTGGTGGATTTTGTTGTCGTAGTAGCTATATGTAACGTTATAAATTGAATATTAGATTATCAAAATCTAAGCTTCTTATTTTCTTTACTAGAGGTCAATATTCAGTTGTTCATGTAAATAATACTTAAGCTTCGGCAACAGCATTGATGAATTGCTGTTACTGTGGAAGTATATTGTTGCTGTGGAATCCATTGTTAATATAGAGTACAGAAGGGCACAAGTGAAATTATATGAAAAAAATCGCAATTAATAAAGAATAATGGGACATATTGAGAAAAAATGGATATAGTGACGGATAGAGAACATTCACAAAGGTTAATGGCGTATGAAAATATTGTCAACCAGTCGTTCAAAGTACTGAACTTACGGTAAGATACCTTTGATGATATTAAATGATCGTTTAAAAAGACACCGTCTTTGGGGCCCCAAACATCGATTTTTCTGGACTCTCTGCCATTTAAGTGCATCCTTACTCGGTTGCTTTCATAATGAGATGTGAGAATCCTAAATAAATGATGAACGTATGGAAAAGAAAAATGTCTTGCGAAGTAGATAAGGGGTGAGGAATGGTTTGGAGGGGTGACGATATTTGGAGGGCTCAGCGAAGGAAATGGGTATCCTTGCAAGGAATTGGCCGAGATTATTACGGTAGCGGAAGTGGAATTTTCAGCGGAGGTTGGGGAGACAGGTAGGGTCGCTCTCTGATGGAAATTGAGGAAATGAGTGGCTAAACAGGGACAGCTCGAGACGTGCCGGATAGGCGGATGCTTCAAGCATGGTTGAGAAGGGGAAGAAAGACCCTCTCGGATATTGTGCTCAGAGAGCATGGAAGGAAATTTTATCGGATAAGTTGGAAAAGGGGGTGTGGCATTGCGTTTACCTAGCTGGAAAACGGTGCTGATAATAAGGGTTATGTCAAGGACAGTGAAAAAAGGCGAAGGTTTTGATCGTTTGAGTCCGTGTGAGGTTGAGGTAATCAAGGCAGTAATTGAAAATGGGGCACTTGATTGACGCCGGGGAAAATGAAAGGGGGTTCAGTGATTGGTAATATATGGGGAGAGATGTCTGGAAAGGGGTTCATTTGTGGGGATATAGGAACGAGAGTGGTGTGTGCTTTTTACTTAATTTTTATTTTTCTACAGTTGGAAGTTGGGTTAATAAACGAAATGTGTTGATAGATGATACACCAACATGCACAAACTGAATGAAAAGCAACGCTTATGCGTCGTTACTTACGGTAGCTTAAATTGCTTTGTATGCAACTAAGGTAGGGTTGATTAATACATTATTGTTATTATTATCATGACTTTATACATTTTAAACATTTCTTTCTTTTTTATTATTATTGGAGCAATTTTTATTCGGCTCTTTTTTAAATTAATCTTCAAACACTCTGTGAAGTCATAGGTATACATTCTATTCTGTTCGGCATTTGTGAATATTTACTTCACAATACGAATATCATAGACAATAATACATTTTTATTAGAGAGATACATGTTCTTATCTTTGTATTATTGTCACCAGCATGAATTTCCTTTGATAATATAAGGCGCGGCCACCCTAAAACCTCTTCTAACCTATATTAACTTCGTAACATTACTCTAGTTCTTTCGTAGACACCTTAACATTTGTCTTAAATATTGGTCCCTAGGTTTACTCTTAGGAATTTTCCTTGCATATTCCTAAGCACCTATATTCTAGCACGTAAAAAACAGTTAATTGTGTTTTCGGTTGGGTCCAATCCACCGTCTTCCTTCTATTTTTATGCTGCTGGTTAATTAAGGTCCTTGCTCCTTCGGCTCTTTTTTTGCCTCATTTTGGCTAGACAAACCATTTATTCCAGGGCTCATGTACTGATGGAGTTAGTTCCAACTTTGTGTATTATGTTATAGAGGTTTTGTTTCGTTTATTAGCTATAATATATGAATTAAGAAAAGCTGAACGGTAGAAATTATCTCCAAAATGAAAGGAAGTAATATCTTACGGTCAGTCCTGGGGAAATGTTCGCTTAGCAAAATATGTCTTTAACTCGTCACATACAATATTATCTTTTTCAGTGACAGTCTAAAGATTGAACTTTTCTCCCTTTACTGTTACCTTGTTTCATGATTATATTATGTTAATGAAGTACACACTATTAGGTGCGTATAATTCGTGGAAAGATTAATTATAGCTATCTTGGGATAGATATTGCATTAGTCATTCCATTTTGAAAATACGACGTGAACAGAATATATTTAAGTCTAGTCGGGACGTTTATCCGATGAATCAGATATACATGTTAAAATGATTAATCACCTCCCTATCATGAACCGAGATACCTTGGCTACGCCCATCTCATTCGTCGCTGTGAAGTCACCCAAAAAAATCTAGATAAAGATTTTGTGGGTTCTATTTGACGGTGATGAAAATGCGTGGTTTTATATCAGTACAAACCACCTCAAGCTGGCTCTTTTAAAGGCAGTGATATCCTCCATCATACTTCCTTGCGAAAACCTTCGTCGCTTTTTCCTAAGGATATTCTGAGTGGACTCATGTTTTGTCACCATGAAATTTTGCTTGATATCTTAACCTTCGTATCTGATGTTTATGTAAAACAGCGAGAACACCAGCGTGAAATCCGTGGTGGAGCAAAGTTATCTGGAGAGAAAATAAGTCTTTGCTGAAAATTTGGCTTCAAAAAGAATGACTTATTAATTTGAAATGCGTTAGTAATGGGTATCAAAATAGTATTTTGAGGAAGAAGCTTTAATTTTGAAAATGTATAAAAAATATTTATTTTTGATTCATTTATAAAAATATATGATACTCAGGCATTTTTTAAAATTCCAATGGTTTTAAGGGGGCAAACTATTCTTGTGGATGCAATCCAAATTACTATGATATAGAATGTCATCACTGAGAGTAATGATCGGTGTTTTGATAAAATTGTACAATGCTTCTGCTTTTTTAGGTTGATAATTCAGATTTTCCGCAAATTTACGCCTGAAAAGTTTTGAAAAATTGTTGCATTTGACTTAGATTCGAACCTTGGTATTATACCTTGCACTCCACTCCGTGACTGCGTAGTATAATGCTCATTTTGTCATCAATTACAGTTAACCATTATTCCTTCCATGTTTTTTTATTCTTATCGATTGTCAATCTTTTTTTAAAGATTAACTAAGTTTAGGATATCACATTCATTCAAGGCAGTAATGACCAGTCCTGCTCTCAATTGCTTTTCGGAAGCAAAATTCCATTAGCGTGGAGGCCATCAGAAAAAAGTAATTCGGGCTCGATAGTTCACAATAGTCCATTAGTAATCCGCGAGCTTACCCATTAACCATTTACGTCACGTGACCCCTTATTTTCATACATGAATAATTCAAAATGCTCACCGCGATCGAGCGGGAGCGAAAAATATTTTGCTTATTGCGGGGACAATCATTAATCTCGAGCACGTAGTAGCTGGGGAACGCCCCCTTATTCCCCATAATAATCGCAGCATTTATCATTCCACCTCGCTTGGTTCTTCCCTTTGCCACTCGCGTTGTCTCTCTCTTGCCGTTCCCTCCATTCCTCGTTAATTCGTCAAAGTGGGCCGCGCAACCGCTCGCATCTCACTCAAGATCCAAAAACCAAGACACTAATTGCTTGTTTCGCGTTCCCGCATCTTTTTTGCGTGCTCCTCCCTTCTCTTGGTAACATATGCTAGTTGTGGGTCTTTCTCTGGGACGGGTTTTTTTCCTCCCTAGCGTGCCGAGGGGGAACCGCCGGCATCACTGCTTCTCAGGTTAGCAGACTCCGCGGTCTCGTCTCTCCATTTCTTGCTCACACTCCAGGGGTCTCCTCCTCCTGTTCTCATTTTGTTTGTGTGCCCTTGCCTGGATTGTTTTTTGCCCAATACCCGCTTCGGTGGAACGCCCTCATCTACAAGCGGGCTCGTTTGTAATAAAAAAAAGGGTAGGTATTAATGCCGTGTGGGACTCGATTTGATTTATCACGTGTTGTTGGAGGTCATCTGGCGATCAGCATCCTTTACTCCCAAACCACGGGAACCCCAAGAGTAATTTACGAGGGTTCACTGCGAGGGCCAAAGGGACCGATGGTGGCAAAGGTAGGGGTGAGAAAAACATCTTAGGAGAGATGGAGCGGAAAGGTTTAAGGTTTTAGAACTGATTCAGAGGACGGAGGGTACAAGAAGAAGGACGTTCGAGACAATGGAGGGGGGTGGGAGCATCTTCATTGAAGGAAGACGATGATAAGGAAGGCGGGGCAAATGGAAGAAATGTTCTTGCTAGACACTCGTGCTCCTCCTCAAAGATAAACAAATTGCCAAGCCCAACGTACTCGTCATTCTCTCGGGGAATTGAACGGGCTGTGGGAGTACTCCATTGTAGCTCAGCAGATTTAATACACGAGTTTGACTGTTTCACTGTCTAACTTTTCATATTCTATGATCACGATTAAGCTTCCCATGGTCCTATATTTCTGTATTTTTATTAATCAAGCGTGAGAAATTTAATTACCTTTCATTTCGAATAGAGTAAACGAATAGAGACTTTAAGATTTTATAATCTATAGAGGTTATCATGAAAGGGAAGGTAGTTATTATTTGGATGTGAGGTGTAAAGAAATTAATGTAATCTTTAGAAAACAACTAAACTTTCATAAGGACGGAAGAATTACTTTGAATGATTATCGATATTGATGTACGGGTCTGACAGATCCGTGTGCCACGTTAATGTTTCTGTTTTAGAGGCGATTAAGCGTTTCTAGGTCCACTTTATGTATAAAATTATGAATTGTATTTGTGTCATCTGATTAAAACTTATCTTCGGTATTTATCTCTGAATTTCATCTAATGACAACTAGGTTGCTATTAAAATATGTCTTTTCTCATTCATCAAATCTTTTAAAGAATCGATCTTGAAATAAAAATAAATTTTTGGACGGAGGGGAACCAGTGGGTTTTGAAGACATTGATCTCAGTAGCTAATTTTAGACGAGATTTTTTTTATGTTAAGTTGAAGATTGCCCTTTAAATGTCGTACTTGTAGACGTTACTTTTGATTCAAATAAATTGCAGATATAAAGGTGTACTTCTCCGCTCCAATTGCTATTAGCAACTGTGAAAGACAGAGGTTTTCTTCTCTTATCTTATAATCTCTTTGAGTTTATGTTCCAGGATATCGTTATTGTGATCTAGAATAAAGATGGAATAGTTTTTGGGAAGCCAATTTTTTATTCCTATGTAAAGCACCTTACTGAATAAGAGCGAAATTCTTTTTCATACTTATACAGCGGTTGCAGGGAGCTGGATTTTAAAAATAAATTCCCATCCATAGTGATGAATAATGTTAGAGCAATTACGGCGTTGTGTGATAACACAGTTGTACTTTCCAGTAATTAGAACGAACTCCGAGAATTCATGCCCTCTTTTTTGCCATCGGCGTTGGAACTGAGGAGACTCAATGGGCACAAGTTATCATTTCCTGCCTTGCATAATTTCGTTGATTGGAAATTTCAAATCAGGTTTCGCTGGCATATTTCATCACTATTGTCATTTATCTAAAGATTAGTTGATGAAAGCTCTGCACTCAAATCCATTTTCAGCTAACCACCTAATTCCTATTGATAGACAGCAGTAGAATTTAACGTAGAATTTCTCAACAGTTTATTCATACTTTAGTACTGGTTTTACCCGTTAGCGCATCCGAAGGTACAAAAGCCTAATAATGTGCTAATAGGTGAAACCGCTTGTATAACAACTAATAATAAACTGTTTAGTAATTTTACTTATTTTTTGCTACCCTCTTTCAATATGACTTTACCATGTTACACAAAATAGCATGTGATTCGCGTATTTATTTAATTTTTATCCACGTGGATTTTATTATTTAGATCCCGCGCTATATCTCTGGAACTGATAGAAGCGACAAAAAAGAGGAATATACTGCCGAACTGCAAATCTTTCTTCTTTCCTCGCACCATTAGTCATTATAACAAAACCAGCGTGATACTAATATAAGACACATCGGTAGCATAAAATTCATCTCTATTCTCTGCCCCCTCCTTTTCCTATTTCCTCCTCTTCCACGGCTGGTGCCCTAAGGCCAACAGAAACTTATGCATTGGCTCGGATAGACAGAGTAGGTAGCCATTATAAAGAAGAGGATGTAAATTATTCTTTTCCTTTATAATATGCTTCATGTTTTTCATCCTTTGACTTCCTCAGCGATTGTTCTCATTTGTGCTCCTTCCATATTAGTCTTTAGGAGGCCTTTAAGTGCATTAATATGTCCATCTGAGTGGTATATCTCTTTAACTTAGCTTTTTCTCATTTTTCAAGTATCCCCATTCCCCAGTTATTCTTCAAAATTCTTATTGGGGATTTTCCTTGTTCAAACCATGGCTTCCAAAAATATTCGTACCGTTGTTGTAATCTTACAATTACTACTGCCAAATAACTGGAAGAATAGAGTAAAAAATACAGAGAGTTGTCACTAGAGTAACGTTGGAACATTTTTATTGAATCATCCAATCCATGATGGAGCAATGTCTTAGTTCTTAATGATCAGGAGCAACCCTCATATAGGAGTCCACAGCACATCCGTTCTCTCATCCTGCACTCAGAATAAAATCCCCCTATTTTCCTTCCTTCCTTCAAATAATCCCTTAAAACTAACCAGCCAAAACAGACATTGCAAAATTTAACAATATAACAACTTCTTAATAATAATAACAACACAAAATAATAAAAAAGTAATAAGATACATCACAAATATATAACGCTTAAGCATTAAGCTTTGCACTAAAAATTAAAATTTATAGGAAATTAGTAATCTAGGAGAATAAACGACCGTTCTTTACTTGTGAATTCGATGGTCGTATACGAATATCGCTGGCCGTGGTACTAACATCTCCAGGATTTAGCAAGTATTGCTTTACTCCTTATTCACAAAAACTATACTCGTTCCCAGCAACGTTCGTCCCAACAAAGCCATTTCCACAACAAATTAACTTGGCATAAATTGGCTTAGCTTGGCGCAAGGCCGGAGATGCGACTTTTTGAATCGCGTCGGCCAGTTCACAACGACTAAGCCTAGCTCGGTTTGGAGTAGCCAGGAGTTAGGCCTAGCTAAACTTTCTCTTAATTACAGACAAAAGCATGACCAGCTGCACTATCGATAGTCGGAGAGCAATCGATTATTGCACTCAATATCTTCTCTCCCATCGTGCAGTCATATGGAAAACGTGATTTGGTGGTGAAGTCAGACACAGACCACATGTTCAATTTTAATGCATCTATTGTTCAACGCTCTGATACCTTACCTTTTTCCCGATGACCTTTTTCCCGAGTGGTTTTTCCGAATTCTTTTCCAGAATTACCTGTTTCTCGAACTAATTCTTTACCGAACGGCTTTTTTTCCGGATTGGTTTTTGTTTGTTCTGAATGCGCTGCTAAGAGACTATACTTTGTTTATTAGTGTAGTTTATTAGTAAATATTTTTGTAAAATGGCCGAGGCTCCGATAATATTTGGCGAATCGAAGATGACATTAGACGGATTTGTATATCAAAGATCGAAGGTAAAAGGAGGTACCACGTATTTGGATTTCAAGAAACTTCTCTCGAAAGACTGTATATGTCGTTCTCGTACGGTTATGGGGCCTGTGAATCCCATTATCATCGCGGTGGGGGACCTTGATCATCCCCTTGGCATAGAGAAAGCTGGTGCGGAAATATTTAAACAAAACCTCAAAAGGACAGCAGAAGAGCACCCCGAACAACCTCCAGCTCAAATTCTACGCGAAATGTTATCAGGACGTTTCTTATGGAGTACTTGCTCAATTACCTGAGAGAGCAGAATAGGCTCAGAAATTTTATCACAGAATAAGAAGAATATGAAAGGTAGTGAAACTTACTTGAGTTTCTCCTTGCTCTCGCACACAATATTGTTTTTTTTAATAAATTTGTATTTTTCGAATGTATATTACGTTGCATGGAAATATAAATGAAAATTTGTTTCGGAAAAGAGTGATTCGGGGAAAAGGTCTTCGGGAAACAGTAATTCGGGATAACGGTCGGGTACCCAACGCACTATTTATTATGGATATTACACCACAACTGAGCAGTTTCGGGGAACTCTTAAAACTCATGCTATCGATAAATCTCATCAGTTTATTGAAAAATCAATTTTGGCAGTGGTGAACTGCCATTGGTTAGAAATTGCACGTGCTGGTTCACTTTGGGTGTCATAATAAGACAAGTTAAATCGAGTTAAGTTGTCGTGTACGACACTTAATGGTCAACTGAGATTATGGCGCATTTGCGTGGCTGCATGGAACATGAGGTAGGGAAACAATGATGATGAAAGGAAGTCATACATGTTCGTGTTTATAATCGGCAGCACAGTGGACCCCAACGGACCATCGCCACAAGAAAGGCCGTCGAGACGACGACAGGTCAAGGAAATGTTTGTTTGTGTCCCTCCGGTGGCGGAGTCTTTTAAATCAGGAGAGGTCGGACAAGAAGAGAAGGGGACCTGTAAGGGGTAGCGGTTCTTAGGGCGGGGTTGAAGAAAGAGGAAGTGAGCAACCTAAAGTCCTTGGGGCGCAGCGAGGGGACTGTTAAAGTGGCCAGAAGGAAAAGGAGGAGTTTATGGTGGGAGAAGTAAGGGGGAGGAAGTCAAGAAGGCGATGGAATGGCCAGAGGAGACTCGTCGAAAGAGAAGGGGGGAGGTCAAGTGGGGAGAGAAGAAACTCTGGCTTTCTGATGCACGCTCCGAAGGTTCCCTTGCGACTACGTGTGTCAAAACAAATGAGAAATGTAACCTTTTTGTGCGGGTCGTTAACAAAAATACGACTCTCACTAATTAAATGCCTTAGCCACTGAAAGACAGAAGTTTTATTTCAAAGTGAATATTTTTTTATTAATAGATACGGAGCGTAGAGCTGCTCATATTGAATTATGGCGGTATGTTTAGCGATTACATTAAACCTTACATTTCGTCGATTTAAAAAAAATGGTAGCTGTTTGTTACCCATACTTAGCCACCCGCACGTTTAAAGTTGTTAAGATGATTTACTTAATCAATTGTGTCCCGCATTGATCTTAGAAAAAAATTAATTTTTCTTGGCCCAAACTTTAGATTTTTAAATTCTATGCTCCAACCGGTTACGGAAAATCATCTTTGACTGCCCATTCAATGTGAATCTTGTTTTTGAATCCTCCCCAAAGTTCTGCTGGTCTGCAATGAACTGCCTTTATCGTGTGCCAGGTTAATTTTTTTCATTTTAAAGCGTATCAGGCTTAACATTGTGGAAATACTTTAAGTCCATTTTAAATAAAACAAAGTTGGTAAATTTCCACACAGTATATTATCAACCACAAAATACAACACCGACCAAGGTTTCGGCACGTAATGCCATACCTTGAGAATGGCATTACGTGCCGAAACCTTGGTCGGTGTTGTATTTTGTGGTTGATAATATACTGTGTGGAAATTTACCAACTTTTTTTTATTTAAAATGTTCATTTTTTTCGCCGCAACTAATAAGCATTTCACATGCTCAGTGATAAAATGAATGCGGAATGGTATACATGCCCCTTTAGAGCATGCTTAATGTTTTCCAACTTTTTTAAAAAATTACTGAGTGAGTAATGCCACATCAAGGCAACGAAGGTGAGCATCGCGGATGCCACAAGTTTCAGTGCCTTGTTTATAGTGTTCTCCATTTGCACCTTACTACTACAGAGTGAGCTACTGTAGTGGTGTGCGACAGAGGGGTGTTTGGGCAACGGAATAAGGGAAAGGACGAAAAGTGAGACGTGTTATGACGGATTTGTCTCTCTCGCAGGTTTTCTTTAGCCTTACATTTACATCTACAAAATACCCTACAAGCCACCTCAGGGGTGTGTGGTAGGGGGTGAGTAATCATCAACATGCATTACACCATACCCTAGAGTTAGTGTAACTACGACTAATTATGCATTAGCATAAATCGCTAATGCTTGTCACGAGGCGATGCCTCACAAGCATGCACCACTACACTACAGATGTCATCACAATGGAGAGGGACCGTCAATATACATGCATTCTACAACTACACAGATGGACAGGGACTCAAGACCCATGCAGAAAACATGCCAGGAATGCTGTTAGTATGTACTAGGTAACAGATAAGGATTCAAGTATTAGGAGTACTACTACTACTAAGAGCTACACTACCTAACGACAAACCTAGTTAAAAGTCTCATTGGCAGCTGTTATGGTCCTTTATCGTTCGTTGGAAAAATGATATTTTAAATCTTTCCGTTCTGCAGTCTAGTTCCCTAATATTACTCTCATGATCTGATCTACCGTAGTATGTCGGATTTCGTAAAATATTGTCAACGTCGTCTGAGAATATACCGGTTTGGAACTTACATAATAGATTGAGTCTTAATTTTAGTCGACGGTCTGAAAGCTTTTCCCATCCCAGTTGCTGCAAAAGGTCAGTAACACTAACGAGATTATCATAACGGCCTTTAACGTATCTTGCCGATCTTCGCTGCACGCGTTTTAACTCTGTTTCCAAGCCTATCTCATAAGGATCCCAAATACTGGCGGCATATTCTAAGTGGGGTCTAACGAGGGAGAAGTAGTTGATTTCCCTAACTTTATCGTCGCACTTGCCAAGTACTCTTTTAACAAATCCCAATGTTGCTTGAGAAGGTACAATTTCGGTGTCTATAACCTTGACAGAGTATATCGCTTCTATCAGTTCTAAAGATACAGTGAAGAGATGAAGTGATATTCTTCGCGTTACCCTGACACTTACATGATTTGAAATTTTTAAATCAATCTCAGCACACCGCTAACCTTCGTTCCTCTCGTGGCTCCCAATATTGTCCTTTCAACAGCTGTAACACTATCGGTATGCTCGTAGCAGCAGTAGTTTATGTTAGTATTTAAATAAGCTCCTTGTGTGGCTCCTATTTATATTTTATGGAACAATTCAAATTTTCTATCAACGAATTCATGATGGTAAACGATAATCTGTGCTCACTGAGTCTTCTCAGTTCAATCGCTAACGTCAAAATGTAAGGATAAAACACAATTCATTTGGGACACTCAAAGGTGCCCACAGTTTTCAACGTGAATTGCTGCATCGTACATAATATTAATGTTACTACTCAATGAATGTCGAAAATAATACGATATTATCTTTCGAGGAGTCCTCAGCCGATGAAAATATAACTCGGAATATGTTTTCTCGGAGCAAAAGTAGCTTATTGTTGGTTTTAAAGAAGCGGGTGGCTTATATTCATGGTTTCATTGTTTTTCGTTATGAGGATTATTTTATGCATCTGCTAAGTGTTTTTCCTGCTAAATCAAGGAGTTATGACTGAATAAAACCTCAACGGTATCGGAAATTGTGTAGCAAGTTCCAGCTAACCAATCTTCTGGTTGATGACCACGCAATGGTATTTTTTGGAGAATAATGGTAAAAAGTATGGGCCTAGCCACTTCTCCATTCACTGTACAAAGTAGCGGAAAGGATTGGGAGGATAGCAGTGGGGAGAGTACCCTTTCTGACCATTCCGCCATTCTTCCACCGGATGATAGGAAGGAATGGCATACAGAGTGGTCATCATGGTTTTGTACGTGGGGGAAGGGTAGTTTGAAGAAGAAAGGAAAGACACGGGGACTTCCAAAAAGCAGGGACATCTGCCGCCGTTTTCGAGGGGTGGGGGGTGGCAGAGGGGGGAGTTGGTCCCAAGTTTGAACGTTCAGGGAGCAGGAAGTCATCAAGCCCCATCTCTCTCTATACATATATATATATATATCTATCTCTCTTTGTGTTCCTTCCCTCTCTGTTTTTTTTGGGAGGGCCGAATGGGATTGGTCCAGTGGGTGGGCGCAGGAGAGGAAGGCCGGTGTGATGATGGTGTTGGCGGAGGAATAGAGGGGTTGGCTACCCTGCTCCCTTCTCTCTCCATAGATGATTATTCCTCCTTCTGCGGGGACGTAGAAAGGTGGCAGCATGGTTACCAACCTCTCCTTATACAATAGGAAAAGTCATTGAAATAGGATATCGGTATCATTAATAGCCGTAAAAAAATTCGAAGACTCTTGGCAATTTTCCAAGGAAATAATATAAATACAATACGAGGCGATGTGTTAGAACTTATTCATGACGAAAGAACAACTATTTGCAATTCTCATTTAGAAATGCTCAATTCAATCGTTTTCGATGATTTACATCGCTGTCAATCCAACTGTTCTGGTTGGTAACCTTAACTGTTGGATTGATTATCATGCAAAACATCTTAACCGGGCGCATTAAAAACTTTCTCCATGGAAACATGCAAAGAGTTTTTTTTCGTCATGCACATATTCCAGCATAGCAGTTCTGAGAAAATATTATTAATCTGAGTATCGTTTAGCTGCAGCTCTTCTGTTTTCACCTAACCACTTCATTCCTCCGCATATCTTCGTTACTGCGACTAATAATTTCCCGATATATTCCAATGATTGGTCTTTGTAATTTTCACACTCTGGCCAGATAATTAATTCATAATCCTATATTGTCTCAGAAAGTGCCTAACAAGTTTATCTCTTCTACTAAGCAGATTTTCATCTGGGCATTGCTCTCGCCAACTCTTTGTTGGACTTCTTAATTAGGTAGCGATTTTCTCTGTCCATTCGAATTTTATCATTTTTCAGTTGGATTTTGTTTCATTGAATTTCATTTCTATTTGTTCTGTTTAATAGAACAAGGTACTTAATATTTATTTGATGAAGTTTTACTTATGCTTAAGCTTATGTTGCTAGTTGTTGATCGAATCTTGTTCTGGTAGAATACCTTCAGTGATTAGGCTACCCTTCTCAATATATATTTCTGGCTTCTTCCTTAACTAGTGATCCTTGTTCACGGATGGTGAACAGAAATGATACATCATTGGAAAGTTCGGGAGATATCCTTGATTTTGAAATGACTTGGTAATTTCTCCATGCTTCCAGTAATTTTAATGGCATTTGTAGTTTTGAAAAATACCTGTTGGTTCCTTATCATGCAAGGTGACCGACAACTCAGATCATCTTACACATTAGGAAATGGTGGGTTGATTGGTAAGTGTTGAATGAAATGGGTAATGGAGGATGTTTGGAGAAAAACCTAGCGTCGGCAATATCTCAATCCTAGCGAAATGAGCCAAAGGGTCCACAGTTTAACACCCCATCCCATGAATAATAATAATAGCATTAATTTATCATAAAGCTATTCCAATATACAATTTGGGCACTGTTCTTGAAATGACCCCCGTATGGCACGAGGTAAGGTTTGGTGTTTCTCTGAAAAATCGTAATTACTGCCGAGATTATAATCTCAGGTCCTTGGGATGGGAAGCCAGCACTCAAACCACCACACCAACCCGGTCCCCCGTGATATTAAAGAGTTCGTGAATTTACGCAACGGGAGATATCTTTTTTATGCGATATTTGTTGTACCTTCTTGAGGAAAAAGAACAATAAAATGCATGATTTTCGTTCGTTATAATGTAATTTGTGCTGTGTATGTATTTAAAATAGTGCTTATCTTTTGGTATTGAACTAGAGGCTACAGAAATATTCCGAACTTATGTGGATTTCGAATTTTAGACTGAAATATTCCATATGGCTGATTTTACCTTCATTTTGTGCATTATCTTAGGTATTAATGTGGAACAAATAAGAAATGGCACGTCTATGGACTCAGAGTGATTGTAGTACTATCAGTAATCACCCAATAAGGACACAGTTGAAAGTACAATATCACTTATTTTCAATAAGATCGAATTTAAAAAACAAATGAACACTAAACTTTAATCTTTATTAACATAATATGTATAGGAAAATCTATTTTCGGACAACCCAATGGATACCTCTATTACGGCCAATTTATCATATGTGTAAGTAGACAAACACACACATCCATGCTCTGGAAAGTGAAAATTAATCAAAGTGGGATTCAAATCCTCGACCAACGGGTTGGCAGTCGATGACATTACCACGCCGCCACCGTGGCCGGCAAGCGCTCTTAGATATTTCGAGTAGAAATGCCCTCCCTAAAAGGGGAGACACCCTTAATGGCAGGGAGGAAAACAGGGTTGGGGGTGGAGGAACTCTGTGGAGTAGGGGAATACAGTTGCGCTGGGAGTTGTGTGTGGGAGAGAGAGAGAGGCGATCCTGGGGAGAAAGTTGAGGGAAGTGCTTTACAACTGTTGGGAGGGTTTTCCTTGGAGAGGCCAGCTGAAGAGTCTGGAGACGGGGTAGATAAAGAGAAAGATAGCGGAGTTGGTGGTGGGGAGAGGACTTGGGTCCAATTGAGCGAGGACAGAGATAAAGGAAACGTGGGTTTTGTGCTGATGCTGGATCCTGGGTGGGGATGAAGTGTTGTTGGGGGGGTAGGGGATTTGAGGGTAGGTTGGAAGGGGGGTCGGGGGTGGAGTGTCTAAGCTTGGACAGGGTTGACTCTTGGGGTGGACACTGAGGGGAGTGAAAAGGACGAGGCTTATGAGTGTGGGTCGTGGGCTGGGTTTGGGTCGTAGTTTGTGACTGAGTGCGTCCTTTTGCCCCCGTGCATAAGGGTCCTGAGCATAAGTGGACAAAGAGCTGTTTGGACTAGGCTCGGAGGATGTGGAGGCAGAAAATGGTCTTTTACGTCGCGAACTTGTTCGTAATTACGCGAGAAATGCTGAGCGGCTTACGGGACTAGCATCAGTGGCAGCGATAGTGGTGGCGAGTGCATTGCTTCTTTTTGGGGAATGATTAGCAGGAGAGAGAGATGGATGGGGAGGGAGGCACAGGAAACCGAGGGGATTAAACTTCACCTTCTCCTTTTGTCTCTCCCCCCACCCAGTTCTGGTTGCAAATGCGCGTCATTTAACTCGTCCCGGCATTGTTTTGAGAATAGCGGATGAAGGATCCTCTCTGAGAGTTACGGCCGGGGGAGATAGATTGAAGTCTTAGGGAAGGAAGTCTTGTGAGGATACTCAAAAGAGTTTCGGAGGCTCAAGAGAGATGATTACTAAAATATGCGGTCTGACGAAATTTCCTTCCACGGAGGAGTTTGTCTATTACGACTGGGAGGATTTTATGGGAGGATGATTGCGCTGAACAAACGAAGCAAAATTTTACGACGTTTACCCGTCCAAGGTCTTCCAAACTGGTGGGAAATCTTTAGAGAAGAGTCGACTGGATTATCCCGTTTTTATTTTTAATTGATGTTTCTGCGTACTCCCAGTTTTACTTTTGTAAGAACGTCTTGTTTTCTTCGATGTTTAATGCGCTCAAAAAGATTTACCCGGTTTCATGTGTTTAATTTTGCCTCAAATGTGAACGCAAAGCCAAAGATTGCGACGTGAAGTGCTGTCTCGCGCACAAAGTTAATGTTACCACTATATTGATGTCGAAACTTAGGAGTTATACCTTTATGAGATATCCTCAGCCGACAAGGATATAAAATTCGGAACACCCTTGGTAACACATAGATTGCACGTTTAATTCGGTCTGTCTTCTCTTTTGATACCTTGGAATTGTAATTGCTGAATTAAATACATTTTGAATTCTTTTAAAAGTACTAGTTTTCTTATCATAGACGTGAAGATGACATGAGGGTATATATATTTCTTTACAATCCCGTGTACTTAGGTAATAATAAAATAGCTATGCACGTTTTGCGGGAGTTTATTCATTATTATTTCTATATAAAATGATTTTCCTTGTCATTGCTGTCATCCTTCACGAAATAAAGGTCTTTACGATTGATTTATTGCGTCTTTATGCGATTTACTTCTGTCATTATTTCGCATACAATTTTAAATTCATAAATTTACTGTTTAATACGCTTATTCAACTCCACAAATTGATTCATGTATAGCGATTAGTTCAAATATTTCACGAATTTTATTCCTAATATCGAGGATAATCTATCGCAGGTAATTGTTCTTCGATAAATGTTCAAATACTTATTTTAGCATGTCTATAGAATTATTTGTTGTAACTGTTATAAAATTGAATTAATTCAATGTTTCAATATTCTATGCCAATATGACATATATGCCAAAAGTACTCCGTAATACTTATTCGCAAGTTTCTTACATCTAAGGTTATAATTTTCATATATTTTTCGAATTAAAATGAAGGTTATAAGCCATACAAAATTAATGTCATGCATTCGTGGTTGAGTAGCATCTACTCTTATGTCATGTATTTGTCAGCAAAATGTCAAGGTTAATTAATAATAGCTAGAACCTAGTGCAAATTGTAATTTTTTAAGCATAGTATCAGAGTAATAAAAAGTAACAAGAAAAACTAATTGGTGGATTTACAATTCTTCTTTTCTGTGACAATATTTTCTTATTTGACTCAACGACCATTTTCATTCATACAATCACGAGTTTTTGTCAGTCTGTGTGTGGTAATTGAAATATGTTTATACTCACTAGTTGATTTAAAATTTACCACCTGCGTTTAAATTATTCAAAGATATACCCGGGTGGTAAGACATTCTATGTGGATTGTTCTATCCCTCCATTTTACGTGCGAGTAAGACGAGTCGTGGTAATGAGAATATATTATGTGACCTACTGAAATAGTCAAATATTTAAAACTATTAAGTTGAATGTTTCTGTGCATTTGCAAGTCAACACAGTCCTACGTCACTATGACGGGCCAAGTGAAAACACTTTTCCAACAAACACAGAAAGAAATCCGTTTCTTATTTCCAATTCATGTTATTCCTAGGGATCCTTTCTCTGCATTTGTTATTAGATCAGTTAATGTTTACTTTATGAATCGTGGAATTTTTATGAGGTGAACGGAATACTTCCTTGGAAGTTTGGTTTCCCCTTGCGTTATTTCCATCAGTTATCGCCGAGGGAAACTTAATTGATTCAGTGAATCTATTTAAAATATATTTATTTCGTTTTCAATTTGATATTTTATCTTAATTTTGTATTAGTTTTTTTTATTGCCAAACTTGTAATAAACTTTGACGGTAAATTTGAAACTAGTGATCTATCTGCCTAAGTACACTCTTTTAGAAAACTTTTTTAATGGACTTGTTCCCATCGTTAACATTATAAATTTTATTTTTTTATTTTTCTCGGTAGAGAAAATAAGTTAATTTTTGTTGGGGCATATTTATTGTTAGCCACCTCGTGAAACAATTATTTATAAAAAAAATACTTTTTTATGTTTCGGTTGTTTTCAATAATTATTTTGAATATTAAAAGTGTTAAAAATGCACGATTTAATATGTGAGTCAATCTTCACAGTGTTTCTCTCTTCAAATCGTGTTTTGTTGTTGAACGAGACCATTAGATTAGAATCTGTAGCAGCGGGTAATAACTACATTTTTCTACTCTATGGACTCCGTACTCTGCAGAAAATATTAATTTTTGTATGGATTGGCATGTATGGATAGCCAAATACCTATTTAATTGTATTATAAATGTAGTTATGCTCCATTGATCCTATTTTTATACCTAACAGCAGTAATTTAAGTAAAACATTAAATCAACCTACTCCGATTAGTAAATCGCTCACACGGTTGTTTCTACTCGAAGTTTTGCTGAACGTCATTATTCATGGTCAATACTGCTCGTATTCCTGCAACCTGTGCAACCCAGGGTGTAAACGGGCCCATCCGTTTACACCTGTGACCCAGGGTGTAAACGGATGACTACTCAGTGTGAAATAACATTTGCGTTATTTACCAATATGTCACTGCTTGACAGCGCAAGAGGACATATATTGTGTTGGTTACAAATGAGAGAGGATATGAAAATTCATGCTTTATATTTTACTTTACTGGTTTTCCTATTATTTCATAAACCTGGCGTCTTATGTAAAAACCATAAGTAACCTTTAAATTGTTTTTGTCAGCTACACTAGAACGTCAAGTTAAGGAGCATAAATTAGGGTACGAAATTATTTTGCACGGAAATAGATATTTGTTGTAGCTTTAAAAAAATGTTTTGAGTGAGTTATTAAGAAACTTAAAAGAGGTGGATATCAATGAATAGAACCTGAACAAGAAGCCATCATACAATGGCACTGCTGAAAAAGGTTTAGATGTAATGCAATCGTTTATGTAACCTCATATCCGATAGATTGTATGAAAAGGGAATGGTTGGAGCTTGGAGGAATGGGATTATAAAAGCCTAATTATAATGTCGATATGGAGGCGGATGGTAAATTTGGGCTGTGAGGATAGGGCTTTGTAAAAGGCAGAAGTGAGTTATTGACAGAATGTTGATTGTTAGCTAGCTGTGATATACAGAGGTAATTTTAAGACTTAAATAGAATTAAGAATGTTAAGTGAGCATATCAGGGCTAGAAAAATTAATTTTTGTGGGTAAGAAGCATATTGGCGGTGAGTTAATGATTGTAGCAATGGAAGGATTTTGATAAATTTTAATTTTGGTACGAAAACAGCTGGTAAAAATGTTGCTCGTAATTATATTTATAATAAGGGAACACTTAGTTTGCATATTATTTTTTCATTTCCCTGGGTCGATCGCAAAGCATTTCACACTTTCTCAATCAGATGGGATGTTTTATGAAAGAAAATTAGATTTGTTTAATTGGCAACTGTTATTATTTGGCTACCTAAATTTGTATAAACAGTACTTTGTTTTCAGAATCTGGACATGTAAATATATGTATAACGTGATGTATTGTTTTGTCCTTTAAAAAAAACTCCTTTGTAATTTTTTTGAGTGTCTTCAATAGTGAAAACATTTGCACCGGAAAGAGTGGACCTTTCACTTTCCTCTGTGTTCTTACGAAAAAAGAAAAGACTCGAGTTTGCGCGATGCCTTTCTTTCCCCGCTTATTCCATTCTTTCTTTCTTCCATCTACATGCCCCCTTTCCGACCACCCTAAGGCCAGATTTGATGATCAGTTAACGAAAACCTAATTTTAACTCAGATTGCTAACATTTGTTTTCTATCTCGTTACACGCCAGCAGTGGAGATTAGAAAGCAAAGAAAAGCTGATAAAAAGGAATATTTGTTTTGAACTATTACTCCAACGAGCATGTACACGAGATTAGCAATAAATTACACGAGTAATGGGCATGTACACATTCCCATTACTCGTGTAATTTATTGCTAATGGAGCCATTGCGAGCCGTTTGAAAGATTTGTGCTTCTTGCACGTTAGAGCCCCTTTACCGGGTATGATATCCCAAAAATTACTTAGATTAGCTATAAAATCATACGGGTAGTCGTGGGTAGCATGTGCAGTATGCAGGATGAATGGTTGCCTAAGGAAGCAGTTGCAGTGTACAATAGGGTACTTCTTCCCTGCTTAAGTGTATTTCTTATTTACATTGCAGGAAAACTTGGGTCTTTCATTAGAAGCATAAGAGCAGGCTAATGAATGAGATGGATAAGGAATGGATGCTTCGATAATGAACGCATATAAGAGGGGTGATCTTCATTGGTTAGACCATGTGGAGAGAATCGATGAGAGTCAAATAACGAAGCAGATTAATGAGAGAGTGTAACTGTAACTGGAGTGATAGTAATGGGTAGACCGAGAAAGTCATGTGCGAATGTGGTGGGATGTATACTTCAATGGAGGAAACTAGGAGTCTTAAGAACAAGATGGCGTGCACAAACCAACGTGTGTCACTAAAGCCAAACAGGTATGCAAGGATAGGGCAGTATGGAGGAAAGTATTAATGAAAAGTCGTATTTACAGTCCTCTCATTGAGAATCAAACTAATTTTTTTATTAGTGCCAACCTCTAAAGGGAACGGCGAGGTGGGTATGTATGTGTGGAATAAAATTACTCTCGGAATATATGAATTGTGGTGTTGAAGCTGATATAAAAATACCACTCGGTATAGTTTTGGTGCGCTAATAGAAGGGGAAAATTGGCGGGATTTAGTTCAAATTCCACGCAATAAGGGGCGTGAATACGAAGTTAGAAACATTTATCGTTATTCCGGACATCCATGGTTAGTCGCTCAAAAACTCTCGGGGGCACAAATCACTTAAGAAAAAAATTACTCTTAAAACAGAGACGAATCTGGAACTATTGGCTAACTATTTGTATCTGACCTAAAGCGTCTCGTCATCTTGGAGATTAAAACAGACATAGTTAAATCTTTTTAAAATATTTCGAGTGCCTTTTACGAACGTTTTATATTACAAATATTTACTCTGTGAAAGGGTAACATTCTGATTTTCTGTGTGCTTCAGCGAACATATGAAAGACAAATTCGTGCGATATCTTCTCATCATCGCTTTGTAACTTTCGTTTAGCTCTCCAAAGGTCTTTTTCTCCCATGCAAAACCACCTGATGAAATACAGAGGTATAAAAAAACTTATTTAACTGGAATACACTGTTGCTTTCAGTCAGATTACGCGACATCAACGGAAAAAAATCACACAAGTGGGTGTGAAAACGCTTTACTTATATTCAAAATTCGTACGAATGGAATAAAATTAAATGAGAATTAGTTTGAATCCAATTCGACACTTAAAGGAATAATCCCATGTCTTTGATGGATGTTTTGAAAGGAAAATATTTGCTCTAGGAAAGAATACATTTTTTAGGTCTCTGACACTTCAAAAATATATGTTACTTAATTTGCGTAGCGTTTTTCTACTTCTTCTTCATATATTCCCTTATTTAACCTTTACACTTCTACTTACTGACCACTAATATGCCACATAAAGAAACTCAATAATTAACACTGATAATTAAGTTGATTGACAATTTTTCAGTAGTCAAGTTACTTCATGGACATCTATAGAAAAAAATCTTTTTTTTTTAAATCTGAAAACAGCCCATTGTTTCACACTATTGATATTATGTATGAGGAATTGCTAGAACCAGTAACACGCGGAGGTCTTATTTGCGTGGTAGGGTACGTACTGGCTTCCGAAGTGCTGGTCTGAAACCTCGGGAGTCAGGGTCTCTGAGGCGATATGGAAATGAGCTAATCCGTACCACGCTATGGTGCCTTGAGGAGAGCCATTCGAGTACTTTTCTGTATTCTTTAGATGGTATGTAAAATCATAAGTCTCTTGCCGTATATCCTTTACATAGGCTACTGCCGTTTCCAGAATTAATCCTACTTTATTTAGCTCTACTAAATTTATTCTGACGTCTTACCTCTCGGTATTAAGTATGGATTTAAGCTGAGTATACTTTTAATACAATGCTAATCTAGGTGAATGATGTTCTTGATAATGAACATAACACTTCAGGTCTAGATTAGATTTTATTGTCATCATTCGCATATTTAGTGTACCTTTAGAATTACGATATGGATATTGACATCCATTCGTCATTTAAATTAATGAGGAATTGCAATCGATGTTTCTTTTCATCAAAATGTGCATCTTTCAAATATACAAAGTAACTCCAGAGTTAACCAATTTAATTTGATTTGAACTAATGATGATGATATAAGAATTTAGAAATATTTTGATACTGTTTCTTAACATATTTATTTTCAAAATGAATATATAATCGCATATGTTAAGTTTAAAAATTGCAATCTGTAAAGGTGACTCTTCCTTGAAATATATCCTTGACGTGGTGGAATGGCTTGTGCGTTCCAATGATCCCTAGAGCAGGACAGGCAGGAGCAAGTACTAATGCTCCTGGTAGGCCCACCCATGCCAGATAGGCCGAAGGGTAAGAGCCAGACGAAAGGTAGTTCCGTGGTGGTGTCACGTTAAAAATACTGTTGAGCGGCGTGGAAAAACCTCTCAACTATCACTTCCCATATTATGAAAGCTATTAAAAGAGAATTGATTTCTGGTAACTAAGGGACGCCACCCACCATTAAGTGCGGGTGTCGTGCCCGGCAGCGGGGTAGGCAAGGCCTCCGCGGTTATCATCACACGAAATCCTTGCACAGCAGCATCATCATCGGCGGATACAAGGGATAGGAGGGAGTAGAAGAAGAAAAAGAGAAAGAGAAGGAAGAAAACAGCGATACAAATAGGAACTTGGAACGTAAGGAAAATGATGAGGGCCGGGAAGCTTGAAAATATTAAACGGGAAATGGAAAAAGGAAAAACAGATGCTTTGGGATTGTGCGAGGTGAGATGGAAGGAAAGCGGGGACTATTGGATTGATAGCTACAGGGTTGTCTATAGCGGTGGAGATGAGAGTCAAAGGTAGGTATGGTACTGAATACAAATGGGGGCTTAGGGTGGTAATCATTGAACAGGTGAGTGACAGGATAATTGTGGTAGAAATAAATGCACGCCCGACGAATTTGGTACTGGTCCAGGTTTACATGCTAACAAGCAACCATAGGGAGGAAGAGGTAGAAGAGGCGTGCGAGCAAGTAGAAGAAATAGTTAGAGAAGTACCGGGAAAGAAAAACCTAATAGTGATGGGTGACTAGAATGCAGTGGTGGGGCAAGGGAGGGATGCATTAGAAGTAGGAGGGTTTGGGCTAGGAAGAAGAAATAACCGCGGTGAAAAGGCAGTTGAATTTTGTAGAAGAAATAAATTAGTGGTGACAAATACTTGGTTTAAGCATCACCCCAGGCGTAGGTACTCATGGAAAATGCCGGGTGATACTGGGAGATACCAAATTGATTATATATTGGTAAGGCATAGATTTAGGAACAGTGTAAAGAACTCGCGCAGCTATTCAGGGGCGGATGCGGACTACGATCATAACATGGTGATGATGAAGTTTAAAGTTAGATTCAAAAGGCTTTGTAAAGGTAGGAAGATAAAGAGGTGAAACCTTGAAGCATTGAAAGGGTTGAAAAGGAGGGAATACCAAGAGCTGGTGGAAAAGAACATATTTGAAGCAAAGAGAATGAGAATAATAGAGAGAAGATGGGAGATTATAAAAACAGGAATCGCAGGAGCGGCAGAGAAAACAATAGGAACGGTGTAAAAGAAGAGGGCTACGAAGCAGTGGGTTACGGAAGAAATGATTAAGAAAATGGAGGTGAGAAGGCTTACATTATTTAAGGAAATAAGGAAATTACATTATTTTTTTCTTCCTTTACACATCTTTTTTCTATTTTCAAGACACTCTTTGAGATATCTGACGATAGAAACTCTGATGTTGCTCATTTGCCAAATTCTTATGGTCTCGATATTTGATTGAAATGTAAAAAAGTAAATAAAACCTCTTTTTTATTTTAAAATAGTGAAATTGTATTTATTAATAAGGAATTTCCTTAACTTTTGAACGCTTTTAGAAATATTTTTAGTATATTCACGGCCGTTTTAAAATGAAAAACCTTGTGGGGACGTTCTTTTTTGTTTCTATTCCCTGGTGAATAAAAGCACTCATGTCTGAATGATATCTTCAGATCTCCGCTTTATTCCAATTATTAATTTTTTCCTCCATATCCACTTCCCGATCACCAGATCTTCCATTTTTCGACGCACACTTTTCGGTTCCCATGCTGCACCCCTCTCCCCCTTCAATCCCTCGGTCGCGCCTACACGTTTGAACTTGGATAACGTCGACTTTTAGAGCACTTTTCGACCCATGCTCCAGGTAACCTTCAACCACCTTGGGTTAGAGGAAACACATATTATTTTTAGAAACATATGTGCACTCGTACCCATGTACATTCCTAAAAACCATCTACCAATGTATCTTACTCTCCTCAAAACCCATGAAAACGCGGAAAATCCCTTAATATTGCTCCCCCCTTGAAGTGTCTGGGAATATTTCTTTTGTAGGGTTTCTTTTTACTACTTAAGTCCCGCATACGGTGTCTTTGAGGTCGTAATATTGACGCACTTCGATTCACTCAATTGCTGATTCGGCGAATATTTTATCACTTCTTCCGTCTGCCTATTTATTTCTCACTACAATCTGATTTCATTTCCCGTTTAAGCTGGTATCAAAGGATTTAAGCTACTTCTTTGACAAAATGTCTTCACCTGGTTTTCATCTTATATGACGCATCCTTACCATCGCAGCATCTTGAAAAGTTGGCTAGTCAACGACATGATTAAAAATACACTAAATAAAAATTTACGTTGCCATATCTGCGATTAATATCATTTTAAATTCAAGAAAGGTAAATTTACTGTCGGAATTTCAGTTTATTTTTAAATCATGATTAAATTTAACCAAGTAGAGCAAGATACGGTCTATCGCGTGTAAAGTGCTTTGACATATTTTAGTTGAAATGTATTTTCTTTAGCTTCAATATCTCAGCACTATATTTGTATTAATGGAATTTAAATAGACACCCTTCTCAGAGATCCAATTCATTGAATTAGAAGTACGTTTAGGAATTCCAAAAACCAAACCCACACGCAGTACATTTTTACTCATTGAAAAATGTATTTCTTCTCATAAAATACCTGGATTTGAAAATAAAAATTAAGGTCAAGATAAGAAACACATGCGCACATACACGCGCATTACGTGTGTGTACAACCTCCAACCTGAAGCTGACCAACCACGTGCATCTGCTGTATTATTTCCCAAAACTACTTCCACTAGCACCTTTTCATTGCTTTTCTTTCGCACGACCAACGTTCGTCCGAAAGGCCTCTTCCTCTCTTAACTCTTCACCCGAAAGCCTCAGCGAGCCTCACAAAGCCTCACAAAGAGTAGTGGACGTGGAGGAGGGCGGGAGATTGGAATAGAAGGGTTGAAAAAGGCTGGGGAGGATTGGGTGGGGTTCAAAGTTTCGAAAAACTTTCACTTCCGAAAAGGGGATCGTCAAAGGGAACGATGGGGAGGGCCTTCGATATCGGAGGGGTGGGAAACCCTTTGGCGAGGACCACCGTCCTTGTGGCGGGCGAATAAAATGAATGCCGTGTGCCTCACCCGGATGAACGGGCCAACTCATCATCCTTCATCACCTCTTGTGTCCGCTTACATTTTCTTCATTTTGCCTCTATCCCTTCCTACTTATCTTCTTTCTGTCCATCTCTCTTCCCTTATCTCATTTTTCAAAAATTCGATGATGCTACGCGCCACGCACGATAGCCTTGTGTTCAAACTCATCCATGAGGATGAAACGTCGAGTAGTTGAATGAATACTTGGCTTTCTAACTGGTCACAAGTGCAAAGTAGTCATGAACAATGTTTGACAGGACGTCACAATAATTTGTTTTATTTTGGGTGCAACTAGGTGGCTCAGTTTCCCACTACGTTAGTGTCACATTTGGAGTGCCAGCAGTTTGCGTAATGGCATCATTTATATTTTTAAGTATTGAAGTTAAGGGTTTAGTCAGGAAACAATTATGCAATGAGGCTTTCAAATGAGTGTATCAACAAAAGTACTTACTGACTTCTAATTGATCACTAGCTAAAAATAGTAAACGTTTTGGGTAAATCCGAACAGAGTCATCATTATTATCTAGTCAGGTGAGTTTGGTGGATGCATAGGGAAGACTGGTTCCTTCAACCAGGAAACGCGACCGTTTGAGCATTTTTTTCCAAAAGCTGTTTCTGAGGATCTTTCAATGAATATTAACTCATGGTGACTTGAATAGAGGCTCTAGCTTAACCATGAAATTGCTGGATTTTTATCGAAACAAGTCACTTCAAGGCTACTCTTACGTGAAGGGAGAGCAACATGCAAACGTTCAAGATGGAGTCAAGGACCTGGGTGATACCATAAATTTGAACCTATAATGAATTAAATGTATTTGGCTACATCAGAAAAGGTGCGTTAAAGACTCATATAGTACACCAAGCAAATAGTAAAAGTTCCTCGGACGAAAACGTGTCAGAGATAGATGTCACTTTGTTCCAGTTAGTCCTCATTTCGAGTACGTCACCCTAGACGTCGTCGAGAATTTTGGCACCCATGGCACACGCCACCACGGCACAATTTAAAACGCTGTATGAAGAAACTACTTTGGAAAGCCGTATACTTAGTTTAAAACTACCCCGAGCGAAATGATAGTGTGACGCCGCTGGAAGAAGTAGTAGGTTGAACGCCGCTTGACACTCAGTAGCATAACGCTGGGCTAAGATTACTATCAGAAAATGGCAGATCACGAAAGTTCAAGGATAAAACAGAGGACATTTTTTAACTCATCCCTGAACCAAAATTCCTTCCCTAGATCCTTTGGTGACTGCAACAAAAATAGTGATAAGGTGGAAAGTCGCCAGAGACTCGGAAGTAAAATTTCAGATGACATGATTCCATTAGAATTTTTTCTCCCCCTCTATACATGTCTCTCTCGCTCTTTTGTGTATATATGTATTAATATTCCGCGTAGCAGCGGCTTGCCGATTGTTTTTCTTCCATCCACCAGCCCCCACCTCCCTTGGAATACGTCACTCCCGTGCATCCCTATCTCTTAGCGGACGCGGTCTGGAAACGTGGGCGCTTTTCCCACGGTCGCTTCCGGACGAAATTAAACCAAGCCCATGCCTACTCCCCCTTCTCCTCTACAATTTGCTCTCCCCTCTGTATCCCTTTATCCCTCCGCCTTCAATCCGCATTCTCTCCCCACCCTCAAATCCCCCCACCATACGCCTCTACCTGTAATTAAAGTCAAACAAAACAGGTAGGATGTGTTTTTCCGCCGCCGCCCTTTTCAAACGCTATCTCTATCTTTTCTGCCGACGAGCTTTCATTGCGACGGCCCCTCGACGGGTTGGCGTATTCCGAGCGGTAGAGTGAGTGACTGCTGAGCGTCAAGAGTGGCGAATGGGGCGAAGAGGAATGCGAATAAAAGTAGGAAAGATGGTGAGGGGTGAGTTTAGAAGTACCACTCTCGCAAAAGGTGGTGGCACACTATGCCGGCCCGAGCTATCTTACCAGTTTGAGAAAAAATATAGTTTGCCGGAATAAGGAAGGAAGATTTTTCCAAGCCATCAAACATTTGTTGCGAAATAATAAAGTGCCACAGAAATCGAAAGTTTTAATGTGTTCAAAAACTAATTATTGCCAATAATTCTTTATGGGTCACAAACTTGGAAAATGTCTGAGAGACAATGGTGTAGAATAACGGAGAAATGAATTTCCTGAGAAGAATTGTGGGGAAAAGGAGATTTGATATAATCAGAAATTCAGACATAAGATCACAGATGAATATTTAAGATATGAAGCAGCGAACTTCTAGCAACTGAATACGATGGTTTGGTCATGTAATGAGAATGTAAAATGTAAGGATACATAAAACGATGTTGGAAAAGAGAGAAGAACGAAAAAGACCAAGGGGAAGACCCAGGGAAAGATGGCTAGATGAATATATCAGGGATCTTTCGGGGTTTGCACCGGGTAGTTAGGTCCATGGCGGCCGCCATGGACCTAACTACCCGGTGCAAACCCCGAAAGATCCCTGATATAAATCTTCGCCGGGAAAGCCTGAAATCATTGGCTAGATGAAGTTAAAGCCGACATTGAAAAGAGAGGATGTTCCTATGAGGATGTTGTGAGGCAGGAAGTGTGGAATGACAGACCCAGATGGAGGCACTTTGTCAATACTTTGACCCACGAAAGTGGAACACGACACCGATTTGATGATGTTAGTTTGCCACCCCCAACAAAGAATGTATTTACCGATTGTGGTTTCCTAAACCTCTCGTTTATTCTAGGGGAGGTTTCAGAACGATCCTGTAAACGTTGTAGCTCCCTTTACCGCCCGAAAGTCAACTTTTTAATCTCTAATGTGTATTCAGCGGCGAGTTCCACACGGAAAAGTGTTTGCAGCTATCATTTACATTTTACATACTTCTTATGGGTGGGTGTAATTTTAACCGTAAATTGTTGTGCAATTTCATCCACGGTTCAATTGGTTTTTGACGAGAATGAAAATGAAGGGAATTGAAAGTCCGTAGTTTTCGTTGTGAAATTTATCGAAGTTTTCTTTATCGAATTGAGGTGTGAGTTTCCGTCACTTTAACTGCACACTGAGAAGAGTCGATTCCAATCAAAATAAATGCTTGTAACATTTTCCAATTTCCATTATTCCCATTTATCATTCACTAATAAATGGCAGACTGACCCCTTCTATGAGCCTGAGGCTTTAGCTGACGTTTCCCACGTCTTGGGTGGCAGTGGTGAGCAGAACGGTGCAACACCGAAGAGTATAGGTAATACGAAACTTGGAAGCACTCGCTAACGGTGAGTTTAAAGTCACTGAGGACGAATTAAGCGTTTGATGAGTGGGCAAATTTACCGAAGAGGACTTCTAGAGAGGGACTAAGCATCGTTGTTCCATTCTCTTTTGCATGCTCTCCTCTCCATGGTGTCATTTTCAGTTCTCGCAAGTGCCACCAAGTTTTGCTGCACCTATAATGGCTTTTGACAGTGGGTTTTTCAACACCAGTCACGAAAAGGGTATGAATTAGCAGCAGAAGAACAATAAAGCTTGGTTGAAGCAATGATGAGTATTACAGAAGCGAATGGGGTTAAAATATTTTGAAGTTATGCTAAGCTATGGAAATTATGGATATGTTAGAAGTTATGCAAAGTCTACCAGTTTCCCAGATCAAAAAAACAATACCTAATTTAGCTCTCTAGATTGTTCTTACCCCGAATTGGAATGGCGTGAGGAGTTTGTGTGTACCATGTCCCTCGTGATGGATTGTATACTGACTTTGTTTGTATAGTTATTGTGGAATGTAAAAGGAGTGGTTGTCAAAGGCGTGGTTGGGCGAGGGAGAAAATTCAAGGCTAAGCGTTAGAATGGGGATGGAATACTTTGACCATCCTGGACGGTAGCAGAGTGGGCGTAAGCTTTGATCAATGAAGAGAGCGCCAAGGCACAAAAGATTGAACCTTTTCACTGCTCAGCTGACCTCACGTGAACGGATGAGCGGATTTGTTCTATCCAATTTCTCCGAAATTTCCTCATGTGCCCGCCTTTGTTTCCCTCGTTCACCTTCTCCGCCGCTCTCTACACTTATTTGTTTCTGGCAGGAATGAAGCCTCTTTTGTTTTTCAAAATGAATTAGTGAGGCGAGTAGGCATTTCACCCTCTAAAAATGTGATGCATATGTAGGTATTCTTGCGTGAAAAACCTTTGCTTGTAAGATTGTCAGGACGAAATTTACTCGGAGCAATTAATAAAATTAATGGCAAAATAAAATATTAGCAGTGCATAGTATTAATACTAAATCGGGAATATTAAGTAATTATTAAATTAATGTAGTAAAATATCCTATGCTTATGGGTCATTTTATAAGTTCCGTTAGTAGTATTATTATGGGTAAAGTAAGGAGCAAGTAAAACATCTAATAAACGCTTATGTTACGTAGTATCAGTTGATATTTATGTCAATACTGAGTATCGATCATTATTTAAAAATGCTGCAAATTTAACCTATTTCTATTTATTTTTTGAATTAAATATGTTTTAAATCTGTATGTGTACTTTTATTTACTTGGGGTTGTTTTTTTAAACTGTCAGTAATATTTATTACGTCTGAGAATGAAATTATTCATAACAATTATTTTTTTTATTTCAGGTGAGCACCATTTGCTGTATTTAGAATTTTGGATTTGTATGCTGTTGTGGTGAGTTGTGCTGTTCATGTAACTTTGGTGTTAATGAATTTAATTCTGTCAGTCGTAGCCTAGTAGATGAGACGTGTTTTATAAAATGTGCTTTCATGCTTGCTTTATTGTTGACTTTTTCTGCTGCTATAACACTTCTTCTAAAAAGCTAGAAAATAAGTAGAAAATAGTCACATTTTTTTCAAATGAAGACTCAACTGTTTCAGCCGGTTTCATTATTGTATTCCTAAATTAAAGTATCATGGCATACGACGTACATTCAAGGAGTTTGTTCCAATGGTCACTTTTGGACATGTTTCTCGCGTTTTCTGCTCCATCAAGCAATTGAGACTTTCCGCTCGTATAGAGAAGGCCCCTATTTATGCATGTTACTTAAGAATATTTTGTTTAAAAACATTCGTGAAACTCAACAGTCGGACCAATAGTTTATCGTCAAGTTATTTGCGATGAATTTACGAGGATACTACGATGGAACTCACTTCAATTACGAACCAAGTAAATGGAAATCCATAACTATTATCGATATAGTAACCAGTACGTTAAGCGTTAATTTATAATCCTCGTACCGATCGCTTCTGGGGTAAATATCGAGATGTCAGAGTCAAGTGGTTTAATCGGACCAGGAGATTTTTTATACTTCTCCCAGTAGACTATTTATTCGCTCTAATTTTCGAAACGCAATCCGTTAAGTAACCGAGTGGAATTTTTTAATTGGATCTTTAAAATGATAATATAACTCTCCCTCCTATTAAGTTACTGGACGATTTGTAATTTAACTACTTAAGAATTAAACTACTTAAGAATTAAAAATGACGATAACAGAATTTCTATCGATCTACGGCTGTTTTCCGCATACACGAAATAATTAGGATGTCCCAGGTACTTGACTACAATTGCTGTGGCTAGATATTGGTGCATAAATACCCACACACACTTCCTATCATACTGTTTTAAATATTTGTGTTACTCTATCATGTGTTCATATCACTTGTGCATGGACCTCAATTGCAATCAAGTAGTATTCTCGCAATGCTCGAAGGCATATACGAAAGTTTCTGCAGTTGCAGAAATCATATGTGGGCCAGACAAAGAGAGCCATATTAAACAGATTGAAGGAACACAAACGGGCTATTCGTATGAAAGATTGGTATCACTCTGCCGTGTCATATCACACACTTTTAGACGAAGGTCACAGTATATACATCAAAAGGGCGAAAGATTTATGTGAAGAAATCAGCTACTATCCATAGGTCATCAGGGAAGCCATGGAAATGGAAAAAAGACCAAACAACTTAAACAGAGAGGATGGATACAACTCCCTTATACGTGAAGAAGACTTTTGCTAAATTCAAGTATAAATTAATCCAGATACATAATAACCGCCGAAGTTTGTTTATTTATTTATGATTGTTGATTCAGAAAGTCTGACGAAGCTGGCAGTATAGGATGGCGAAACTGTTGATCATAGCGAAACTATACTATATTTATTCAAATTAAAATGAACTATGAAGATCTACGGAAAAAGTTCAAGTAGCATTTGTTTTTTATTTTTTCGGTCATGTTTTGGTTTCGAATAGCCTGTGCCTATCCAGTGCCGAGTGAAAACAAATCGGAAAAAATGATGAGTGGACCAATAGCGGGGCATTCCCAACCTAAGTGGGATTGAAAATTATTTCTCCCTCCCATTGCGAGCATTGAATCTTCTGGGGCGTAGTGGGCGATGGAGGGAGAGAGATCGATCTATCGATTCCAATGCCTTTCGAAAACAACGTTCCGGCGAGAACACTCGACTTTCCGTCCCGCTTCCTCCACTGCCCATCTCCTCCTCCTTCAGCGTCGGCAAGGGTGGGTGAGTGCGATGGGGCTCGGTTATATTTCCATAGCATCATCTCCCGGCAGCCGCGAGGGGAGAAAGGGTAGTGAGGTGGAATTCAACTTCTATAGCCAGGATGAAATGGGAAATGGAGGATTTTCTCTTTTTTAGTGAGGGTCGTGAGAGAGAGGGAAGGAAGGAGGGATGATGGGAACTTAGTGAGCAAACTGTTTACTCTCTATGACCCTACTGTATAACCCTCTCTCGACTAGGGTTTTGAGGCGTTCATGTTTTGGCCTCTCTTTGTAATGTTGATTTTATATCTCAAATTATAGATGTGCAAAAATAGTAATTATGTACCTCTATTTTATTTATAATTAGTATTTGACCGTTTTTTTCACCCAGATTTAGGATTAGGGTACCCCTAGAACGAGGAATTATTTCTCTTCGGGGACATACGGTACCAACTTTGGTACGTTTTCGGATCCTCGGTAGAATGACTTACATGTTATTTCATTCATATACTCATGGATTAAAATAAAATTTTGTCTGACCGATGTGAGCAACAAAAACCTTTCAATGCTGTTTTTTTGCAAATTGAACTTGAAATCATATGTTGTTAGATGGGAGAATTTGGAAATCATCGGGAAAAATAGTATTTTTCTGCGTAATATAAATGCCATTTTCGCGTAAAACTGTGTTTGATACGGGATAAATAAAAAAATCGATACAAAACTAAATACACAAAAAACTTGCCACCATGTTTTTTGCGTAACTTGTTAAAAACTGCGATAATTGGCCAAAATTCTGTAATTTCATACGCTTGGCGCTGCAGTCGGCTCATGTGGCTGGAAAAAGTTTTCATTAAAAATATATTCCTGGAAAAAACAGCATATTTGGTATTTTTATTTTGCTTTCAGTTGGTAATGCATGTCATAAGCAATAGCTGATATTTTAAGACGAATAAACAAAAAGGTGGGGTTTAGTTCTCGTTTTGACCCACAAAGCCATGGTGGAATCTCCTTAATACTTATTCAAAGCAGCAGTCATATATTCGAAGGATAATGTGCTGATGCTGTTATCTACAGTCTCCTATCAGCCTACCATACGCTGAGCATACATTAGATAATTACGACTGTAATGTTCATCACCAATTTCCGAAAACTGACTTTTGTCGTCGCCGTAAAATATTACTGTTCAATTCTTCTTCCAGTAATCCCTGCAGGAAGTTATGTCTCATGATGAGTCTATTATTTTTTTTACTTGCATAATTTTATGTTAATTCTATTATATTTAGCTTTTAGCCATTAATTCTTCGTAGACATTTCTGTTCACATGTCTTCATCATTCGGCTGAATCACCAAATAGCCTTTGACTCCAATTCTCTGGCGGGGTAAAGTCATCACAAGCTAATAGAGGGTCGCGGGTTCTAGTCCCGCCTGGGTGGATTTTTCTCCACAGAGGGAATAGGTGTGTGTGTCAATCAAATGAATTATTCAGAAAAGAGGACTGATTATACCTAAATTCGCTCGTAATAAAAACAAATTATTATTATTACCTTTACTGTCATATTCATAGTGTTCTGTTACTGGGCGCTTCTTCTCATGGAATGTCTTTTATTCCTTAGTTACGTTTATAAAATTAAATGCCTCACCTTATTCATCTAATCATTATACAATAATATACATATTAAATAATCTAAAATTCATTAGTGCGTAGAAACTCATGTTGAATTATGTGACTATAAATGATATTACAAAGCAGTTTATCGCATAGCTTACATTATCGAATACTTAGTCGATATACGAGTAAAATATAGTATCTAGTGCGATATAAAATGAATATCTCATTTCGCAGCCTTAGGAGCATCGATCCCTTGATGCTCCCCTATCCCTTTATATATCCCCTAGGCATTCAGCTGTCCCTTCAGCTCCATTAGCCCTCCCTATTCCAACTCCTGCTTTCCCTTTCTAAGAAAACCACCCGCGGCGAAGGGAAGACCCCGACTGTCTTTCTAGATTAAAGATGGGATTTCGGGTGGAATAAGAAAGAGGGGGGTGGATGTAAAAGAAAGAGACTGAAGTACTGGGGGCTTGAGAGTGGCGAAGGACGGGTACCAACCCTGCGTTATTTTTCCAAAAGAGCTGGTTTGAAGAAAGACGGACCTAGGAGAGGATCTGCATCCACCCCGAGAGCTGCTCAAATGACGTTTGGCGGGGGTTGGTGGTTTCCTTTTTTTATTTCAGTTGGAAAGGTATTTGGTAAGAATATATGTAAATCATGTTTTATTTAAATCTTTTGGTTCTTTGGAGTGAACCATGTTGTGGTCACGAATTTTGATCAGCATTCATCCATCTGGAGTCCGGTTTCTTGCAGCCCTCCATTCTCATCTGAGTGTACCACTTTATTTATTTTTAGTTTTGTGATTTAAAGTCTCTAATAGCTAGTGATGGAACCTAGTGGCATCATTAATGCCGTTGGATAAAGACGTAATTATGCATCTCTGGAAGTGTCCATTTCACAGGATTTCTTGTCCATATTTTCTTCCCATTCTAGTTCATCCAAGAAATTAGTTACACTGCTTTTCCTCCTTACATGTTCATTAATCCAGCAGATCTTTTTTGTTGCATGTATGGAATTGTATTGCCTATTTCTGCGTTGGATTCCAATTAATATCTCCGTGTGTCGGACATTTTCATGATATTGTCTTAAAAATCCACTTTGAGGACCCTTGTTAGTAATAATTGAATGATTGGTCCTATGCAGAGGTAACTGGGTGTAGAGATCACTTGTTCTTTGAGGACCGATGGGTCATGTAACGGAGGAATGGTGGGAGTGTGGAATCGAGGAAGGTTGGAGGTAGCCCTACGTCAGCATTCGGCTGCTCTGAACGGAAGCCGCTAAGGGGTTCCATGTGAACGTTCCATCGGATGGATGCTACTATGATATACATACTGCTCATGAAGTTCTCTTCTCACATATTTCATTAGGGATCGAGATTACTCATAAATTTATCCGCCACCACCGGAATCGATACCCTGGCCCTCGGGATGGAAAACCAGTGCCAACTTCAGCCCCCATTCTAACCCAATCCCGTTTTTTTAAATTAATTGATCCAATGCAACAAAATATTTACTGTTTTTAACAAAGTAATGCAACGAGTATGGGGTATCTGAGAATTTTATACGGTAAAAAAGTGTATGGATAGGGCTAGAAATGAGTTGGCTATGAAAGAAATGTAGAATGAATGCTCCCGTAGTGGGCATATATGAAATGAGCGCGATTCTATGGTTTGACCATGTCGAGAGAATGAGTGGCCATTGAATAACGAAGTGGATATATGATGTAGGAGTAAATAATGCGAGAGGAAGGGTTAGACCGAGAAATTCAAGGGTGAATGTGGTGTATCATAAAATAAAACAAGGGATACTAGGAATCTAAAGAGCAGGAGGGTGTACTCTATGTAATTTATAAAGGTATTTGAACCAAACGAGGTATGAAGTAGGTAATATATAATATTAACTACTTCATACCTATATGGTAATATGGAGGAAATTTATAAGTGCCAGTTTTATAGGTCTATACCAAAAATCGATATTTTTGGTTGTGTCTATCCCGAAATAAAATCACAGTGATGTGAATGTATGCGTGTTAAGCGAAGTAGTTCATACATGGAAATAAGGTAAAAAATCTTTTGATAACTTTCCCTCGAGAGATTTGTTAGATAACGTATTACATCGATACTCACAGTCCATTTCCCTCTCAGCACTCTCCTTCACTTATTTTTCCACTATACGGCACAGTTTCTTAGGCACGGTACGTTGAGTAGGAGGGTTAAAGAATCCTGCTTCAAAGAACCGCTGATGGAGTAATTTTTTTCCTCGGTTCCTTCTCCTCATCCAAGTAGTCAGAACCGTTGATGGAGGGGAAATAAAGAGGGATGGGCCGGAGGGAGGTCGCTGCCCGCTGGGCGAAAAGATGGACGCCGTAGAGGTTGGGGACGAAAGGAAGAGATATGACATGTGTGTCCGAGTGTGAGGGTTTTGTGAGCCTAGGGGTCCGCCGCCCCAGTCCGGTTATGACTGTCGACTGAGAGATAGGAAGCGGATGAGGGCGCGGTGGAGGGCATGGGGCGAAAAAAGTGTGCGACCATTTCTCTCCTACTGTCACTCGCGTCTTATTCTTTTCCTTATCACCTTCTCACAATCCCGAGAGGATGAAAAAGAGAAAGAGTGATGCTACTCCTGGGTCGGTGCGGTGAATAAGGCACTGGATTTCGATCCCGAGGGCCCGGGTTTGAGTCCCTGCGGTGGTGGAGATTTTTCAGTGGAACCCCAATACCATCTTGGGTGCAATTTGCAGAAGACTTTAAACACCGCGCTTCGTTCGTCTGATGAGACATTTGGCTATAGTATCCTGAGCGCCTTTTGCTTGGAGCAGGGTTTCATACCCGTTTTTCAAATAACGCCCTCTCAAAGAGTTTATTGACAAAATATCTCATGATCACCCGCATTAAATTTTATAGAATATGTTGTGTATTTGCTCTCTTTATTCAATCGGTTTCTCTTATCTAATGCGTCTCATCTAGAAGTTCAATACTCGGTTTGATGAAAGTAAATTCAATTTTAATGTCACCTCTCGATAGCGCCTGGGTGCCTTGTTTGAGGAAACTCTTATCATACACACTACATTTTTTCATCAAATCTTATTTTTAGCAGAGTTGCACAGAACGATGTGATTTCGCGTACCCTATAACGGCGCCGAGTCGTCACAAAAACACACTCCTACTCTAGTATCCTCCTCAGTCACTCTACCACTCTCTGTCTTAAGATATTTTGAATGAATAATTATAAGAACCATTTTGGGAATAAATAAGATGTTTATTGCTCCAAAAATATTAAAACAAAAACACAAATACACTGGAATGCTTCTTGTGTAGAGAATACAATACTAACACCCACATTGAAATCGGATAAATAATAGGAGCCCAAAAAATAATAACGCAAGCTCTATTCAGTAAGTACCCTCATAAATACCCCCTTAATACCCTCTTCCATAATGTAAAAGAAACTTAGTCTTATTCCACTAATTTATTTCACGGTACTACTAGTTTTGACGCAGCGGCGTCATCTTCAGGTACTCTAGTATCGTGGTAGTACTGTGTACCGTGTAGAGTATTATCGTGGAAGTAGTAGTATTACTACCGTGATAATACTGTGTACCGTGTAAATATTAGTACCGTGAAATAAAATGATGGAATAAAGCGAAGTTTTCTTTTTCATTATTTAAAATGAACTTCCACAAAGTTGAGTCTGAAACCATTGAGGTAACCCTATTCAATCCTTGTCTGGAAAATAGCAGTATCAGTTCTCGTGTTGCACATATGTTAGACAAGAAATGAAGAGAGTATGCAGGTTTAGAACCGATTCTCCGTTCTACCACCATCCCCTCCCGCTCGTCTTTCCCCCCTCCCTCTTGAAACCCGCACCCTTTGCGGAACTTAACCCCATCTCGCCGTTTACTCCCACCCCCATCCTCCCCTTATGCCGTCAGCAACATATCTACCTCGTCTTTCTCTCTCCCCCCACCGCCGCACTCCTTGGGAAGCCGTCATCAATCTAACATAGCTGTCACATTCGCTCGAATCAGCCGAATGCAACAGTTCTTGCCACCGTTCGCAAGTATCTGTTATCCGTCCATCCTCCCCATCTCCTTTTCGAGCCGCCCCTGGCTTTTTTCTTACACCCCTACTACTCATAATCTTCTTCTGTCATTCCACACGTTCCACCCTTCCGATGCGGTCGTGGGAGTAAACTTCGGCACCTGAGTCGCATCGCGATGATGGGGAAGGGGCGTTCTAACGTAGTTTTTCTAGTGAAACGTATGTGCATTCCGGAAATGTCACGATAATATCAGACTGTTTCACCTGTTATTCTTTTTATTTCAGATGTTCAGGTTTCATGGGTGAAATTAATTAAATTCAAAGCATCATTGTTTGACATAGTAATAACATAGCTTAGACGGCGGACGTTGTGAGTACTTGCGGAATTTCATAAAACCTAGAGTTGGATACTCGAGCATGGTTTCAGTTCTTTTGTAACATCAACAACGGGTACGTTTACTATGTGAAACATTTTTCATGTGTACCATTCGGCAAATTGAAGCGGGCAAGGGAGAAATGGGAAGAGTTAGGAATGAAAAACGGAGGGTGTAATGTGTATATATTTGTATTTTAATTGTAACATTTGGCATTAGATTAACATTTAGGCAACATTAGCTACATTGAAGACAAATAAGCATGATGAGAAGAAAACGTTTGCGAAACTTCTTTTATCCAGTGATTACAAAAGTGATGTTAAAGTGAGTGTTGCATTTCACTAATGACCAACGTGAGCTTGATGTTCTACAACTGCCGGATATATTTACATGACATCATGACCTTGGGAGTCGATCTCCTCGATGATTGTCTGCTCCCTTCCCCAATCCTCTCAGCTTTTGCTCCCTTTCATACTCCATTTTCGGAATTGTGTTTAAGTGAACAGTTATGCTTGGTAAAAGTACCGTAAGGTAATGTGAAAGTGCTGAATCATGGGTTGTGTATTTTTTAGTTTTGCATGGTTTGTTGACTTTTCAGTACGCAAATTAATTTAGCCATATAATGCCATCTTATTTGTGAAAAATCTGTGCCATATTTATCGAAAGCGCATAGTTTTTTCGGCAGCTGCGGAGTTGAATAAGCGACTTAAGCGAGAAATCAATCTTATGTTGACAAAAAAATTATACGCTACGGATCGTTTAAACCGTATTTTGATCAAATTTTGAGTGAATGAAGGGAAATTAATAGCAGGGTGATATGTGGTACGTAGTTTTTATCATTGGCGTTTTTTTCAGTCACTTGGTGAATGCTTACGTTTATTATGTGAGTAAAACCAAGTTATGTTAATGCCAAAGTAATTTGGCGTTAGTTGTTTTTGCCAGATGGCCTTTAACCATAATTTTGGACGACGTTCACATTTTAGTAAAATAAAAGGTAAAAATAAACTCAGACCACAGCTTTTGAGTATTTCATTCTTTGTATATTTTCGGAAAGAGCACAGATTACTAGATTGGTGGTAAAAGCCTGTAAATGAGTCAATTTAAAATCTTTTGCTTTGAAACCCCTCTTCCTTCCATCTTATGTCTTTTCCTTGTTTTCTCTCTTCCCTTCTTCCAAGGCCTGTAGCCTCTGACAACGATGGTCGATGGCATGCACTCTGATGTGTATTATTTGCCTCTTATAGTAAGTAAATCATTTATCTTAGGACTGTTGTTGTGGAACTTGTACATGACGAAACGTGAACTCTTTGCTGTTTTCCTCTGATTTACGTTAACTGCAACCGGTTTTGATGTTTAACATACTTTGTATATCATTTTTATTTATTAATTATGACCAAAAATCCCTTGATTTCTGTCTGAATATCAATCAGGTTGTTTAAAGCAACATAATAGAATGAGGATTTTCCTACGCTTTAAAAATAATTGGAATCCTTCACTATCGCTCTATTTTGATAACTTTTGACTTGGCTGCTTGAGCCGCAAGGATGCTATGAGGCTACATGTCGTGCATGTCACTCACTTCCTCTTGAGTGACTTTTATGTCACCATAACCTCATCCGACTTCTTGTCAAGATTTTTATGGTGATAACGTCATGAAAATAGCAAAGGCATGAACATATAAAAATGAAAATCTGATTTTGCAAAGGTCAAATCATGTTTCATTGCATTTATTATGACCTTACCATTCGGAATTCCACTCTCTCAAGTACACCTTGTCGCCAACCTTGTTTTTCCTACCATTGCGTGAGAGCCCGTGTCGCAACGGTTTTTTACGACCTTACGTAACATATCCTTGGGAGGTTCAAAGCGCTGAGTCACCGTCAAGAAATATTATGCCCTAGAGAGCATGTCTCTAGTGTTTTAGATATGTGCATCATAAACCGTGCTTTTTGTACAGCTCGTTTCTTTTTTTAATTTCAAAAAATGTTTTTACCATCAATTGAAATATCCTAAGCAATGGTGGCACGAAGTGCATACGTGCACATGAAATGTTTTTGCTGTCATACGTTCTATAAAATTCACATTTATTCCTGTGTTGGCACATCTTCACAACTCTTTGCTGCCTTTTGTATTTATATTTCTCAATTACCTGAGTACTAGAAAACTACTACCCTTACAATCCTCGTTTAATTCGTAATGAAATCCATTCATTTTCCTTTATACACGTTTTTGCTCATTTAAACTTTTACTTTGATTCGCTGTTTCAGGTTTTTCTCTTATTGGAGCAACCTTTATTTTCACTACACGACTACACGAATTTCTTCTAAAAAATCGAATTTATTTTGTACTCTCGAGCACAGAAACGGCTTTTGAATTGACAGATGTATTCCAAGTTTTCCATTTTTTATTCCAACAAAGTTCTGCAGAAGACATCAATTGAACTAAATGTTGGGTACTCCATGTAAAGTTTACCTATTTTCCGGGTAAATTCATCAAATATGCGAAAAAAGCCCGAAATTTCGTGTAAGTTATATTTTCAAGTTATACACGTTGTGTTGTTTTTAGTCTTATTTTCAATATACACACACCCTGAGCCAGGAATGTTTTTGAACGTTACTCGCCGCAGCCTTCCTCGGGTATTATCCCCGGGATATTTTCCCGAGCATTTTCCAGAGTTTCGTTCGCCCTGCAAAAGTTTTCCCTGCAAACTGAAATCTGTTTATTTATTTTAATCTCCATATATTTTATTTTTCGTTTGCTTCTCTCGTGCATTTTCCGTCTCTTTGTTTTCCAGTGGAGGGGTTAAAGGAGGGTGGGTGAGGCTTTAAACGCGTGGAGACAAAAAAGTCCCTGTTTAGCATAAATTAGCCCTTTTTATCTTCCGCTTCGTCTTCCCCCTGATGCTCAACTCTACCCTAGACAACTCGTGCTGGCCTGAAATTCACGCAAGTACTACTATAATAGTATACATTTCCGTACTATAGTATATATTTCCGCCCCAGTTACTCATCTGCTGCAGCTATATGCAAGCTTTCCTTCCCTCCTTCACTTGTTTGAATGTGTGCGGGGCAAAGGCCCCAAAGCATTACCTAATTAAGGTAAAAATGACTAGTACGATTAGTTGTCTTTTTGTTCTTGGAATCGGAGGAAAGTTCCTAATTGGGAACGGTAATCTCTGCTCTAAACTTATAATCATGCAGTTAGCGCTCGAGTACTTTAAAATTTACCGTTTTCATAATGTAACTTTGATCTTGTGTACTTCAGCCCTTAATGGTTGATTGCAAAACGTATAAAATTAATATTAGCTTCCAACTTCAGGATACTTACTGATTTTATGTATCTTATTGCCTTATTTTGCTATTAAATTCCACGATAATTTTTATCATACAATTTTGTTCGATGATTGTTCGCCGATTAAAATATACATTTATCTCTCTATCTCTTTATTAGAATCTTTATTAATTACCATCATGTTGTGTGCTCTATAACAACATTATTTGTCATTTAGATATTACACTACCTTCTGTATCTTTCTCACTTCCATGAAGTTTTCAATTTTTTGGCCGTTTCCAATATTTATCCTTGCTTTTGAATAACAGATCATTTTTTCTATCTTCGTCATTTGCCTTGCCGTAAAGGTCATCTTGTTCCATTCATACACTATATTTTTTCATAAGTATCTGTTTTTCATATTATTTGACATCGCTTATGATTAATACATTTCATTATGTCATTTCTCCAACCTTCATGATTCATTCTGATGGTACCAAGCTCGTTGTTTGGTTAGTGATTTGATGTCATACGGCTGACAATTAGGGTAATTTTGGGTTGTCTGGAAAGGGAAGGATGATATGGGGAATGGATGAGTGGTGGAGAGAAACCCTGAGTGAGCGTTGGTCTGCTCCTGGCGAAAGGTGCAAAGGTTTATCGTGTCATCAGACGTAGGGAGTATCTACCACACTCCAAGTTCTCTCCATAGAGCATTCAAGCAGGGATCGGAATGCTGTTGAAAAATCTTCACCACCGCTGATATTTGAACCTGGGTTCTCGTGATGGGAAGCCAGTAATCCAGACAGCTCGCCAACCTGATCCCCAACCATATTTAGTTTTTAGTTCGCCCAACCATATTTAATTTGTAATTCTTAATTATGTTTATGGCTCTTAAAAAAAAACGTTTTTTTATACTTTAGATGGGCATATTTAAATGACACTGCATGTAATGTTTCCTATCTTCTTATTTTTCCATCAGACCATTGAGAATTCATGACAAAAATCGTCTTTGAAACCCTTGAGAATCCGGATGAAATGTTTAAAGAAGTGAGAGATCTCAGATTGGACCAATGCACTGCGTAGAATCTTATCTAAAAGCTTGTAATAATTGGTCGCTGTCACTTTCAAGATTTTTAGTATTGGAGTAAACGACATGTACCTACGTCCTCTTCAGTTTAGTCATGATGTTTCATGCCTAATATTTTTTCCTCCTGTAATTCCGAAGCGCAATGGTAGAAATTTTCTGCTGAGTTTACTTGTGGTACATGAGTGCTGTTTCACCCTCGGTTTGCCTTTGATCTGACGAACCGCGACAGCCCCCCCCCCTCTGAGGTACTCCTGACTCGCATTCTTCCTCCCCTCGCTTCTTGTCATCCGCACTGCACCCCTCTGCCACTATCCCCTCCACAAAACCTCTCGCTGTCCCTTCCGGCAATTCCTTTTTCAAATCTACCAGCCCACGAGCCCTATCAGCCCCTCCTATGGCTTTCATTCATGCCCCAACCCTGTATTCCTCATGGGATTCAGTAGGAATCGCATTACTTCCTCAGTCCGGTGCATCGCCCAGGGCGCGCATCTTATTCTTTATATCCCCATTTTTGTTGGCTCCCCTTCTGAGGTTCCAACTTCCTGGTTTTCATATTTTGTGCAGTCAACAGCCAAAATCTTACATATAATATTATTTGGACTTCAACCGCAATGTTATGTCTACATAAAATATCAAGATCTTAAATCAGTCTAAGGCCACGTTGTATGATATCTGGTTAAATATTTTCTCAATGTGAGAACCAAAGAAAATAAAAATCACGTTCCAACAATAGGTTCTTATTTACTTATTAATCTAACAGGCAATAGAAGCAGACGCTAGCTTGGTGGTAATGACCTTGTTGATATTCCTGAACAGGGCAGTAAAAGGTAGCAAGAATAATTTTTTTTCAACTTCTAAACCACACAAATAATTGTCAGCCTATTATAGGAGAGATCGAAATATGGGTAATTTTTCGAAAAAGCTGGACTTAGTGATAGCTGTCACATGGGCGGTCACATATAAGAAATAAAAGTGCAGTCTCAATTTACTGGCATCATTATGAGAAAAATTCTTCACACATACGCATTACTATTTTTGGTGGTCATAAATTATTGGGAAGTTCTGATATTGCTGTAAATATTTCTCCCTATTTCAAGAACTAAACGTAAATTTTAATTATCAGTAAATATTTGATATTTCCGATTGTGGAATCACCCCTTGGTGTTATGGATGTCAAATACCTTCGGAAGAGCCTGCAAGCGTTTGGAAGATGGGATAAAAAACAAAGCGATAAAAAATCGGAGAATGGGAGCAGGGGAAGAATGTGGATGAGAAGAAAAAGGAATTGCGATGGGAATTTTCTACTCGTCCGAGCGAATGAAAGATAAGAAATGGTTTTACCCCAGGAGTTCCTCCACTCTTCGTCATTTTGTACATCGAAGCTAAGGACATTTTCAATGTCTTTTTTTCTTAGGTTGCATTCATTCGATATTTTTGTAGTTTTTTTGCATTCTTTGATGAAAGAATTGAATTGTCTTTTAAATTCAATTTTCCATCCATTATCATTAATCTTTTTTCCACTTAGGTACGAGTTTGGTAATGGAATGTTTTCATGATGTGATAAAGATATCTGTTGGGTGTAAACGTTTACATTATTCTGGCCACTCATTTACATCATTTTCAAATTTATTACAAAAATGAATGAAATGCTTAAGGCACACTCCAATTTATTGCATAGTTTAAACATATATTGAGGGAACGAGACTTGAAAAAGTAGAATGTTACCGCAACCCACATAAGTATTGCTGTTTTTTAGATAATCTTGAAGTAATTTTTATAACAGGGACGTTTTATTCATAGATGTATTGCTATAGACTATTGATTATGAAATTTTAGTTAGTTTAAATTATTTGTAGAAAAATTTGACTAATGCTTAGTGTTTTGGCCCTTTGGGTAATTTGTTAAATAAATTTACTTCTGTGAACCAATTTTTGCACAACGTTTTTGAACCAATTGGAAGGGGTTGAAAAACTTATTGTTTGTTTTGTATCAGTCTCAAGCAATAAGGAGGCACTCAACATGATATCATTACCATTTTCATTCTTCCGTCTTAGATGTCTGTTGATACTACATGGAGGGATATAAGGCGTCATCCTCCTTCATCAAAATCACATTGCTGCTGCTAAGAAGACCTTTTCTTAGTTTTAAATTTCATTATTTTTCTTCTATTTTCACTCGTTACTTACCAGACCATTGAATAAATCGTAAATGAAGAAAGTAATGGAGCGTATTGAACGTGAGAGCTGCTTCCATTAAAAGAAATCTCGATGCTTTAAAAGGCCTAAGTTTAAATTATTTTATTTTATTATCGTTAATTCTCAGGCTCTTAAGCGAAGAGTTATAGGAGGAGGTGATGGGATGTACAGGAAACTTTGGAACGAGAGAGGGAAGGTGGAGCGAGATAGGAGGAGTTAGTAGGATCCGAAGAGGGTCGGTGGAGATCGCGAGTCGAATGTAAAAGAGGGTCAAATTTGTGATGCGAGTGGGGATGGACGTTCAGAAGGCAAGGGAGGGAGAGTTTTGGCAGGAGAGGGAAAAGAGATCGGGATGTCCGGCAGTAGGAGATAATACTCAGAGGCGGTCGGCTGAGCAGGTGACAGGGTAAGGAAAAGGGGATATGGGGGATACATATATATATATAAGGAGGAGAACGGAGAGATATATGCCCATATATACGCCGGGAATAAGGAATAAAAGTGGAGGGGACCAAAACCTACGCCTTGGGGTACCACGTGACTCTACCGCAAGGGGAGTATGGGGGTGCGGGCGACGAAGCGGCCTGCCCGATAGGCTTGTGGGATTGAACGGTGTGGTGGGCTGGGTGTGGAGGAAAAGGTTCAGTGTAAGAAAGGGTCAAGGGTCTTCCCCATATCTGCGGCTCCCCTCTGAGCCGTTAGGAATGCCCCCACGAGATCGAAAAAAGGGCTCGGAAAATAATCGACATACCCCAGGGATGTATATTTTTCATTATTTTTTTCTCTGACTGTGGTGTGCAAAAGGGGAGATATTCAGGAGGTCGGCGGCCGGGGCAAGTGGCGCCGTCCATCGGAAAAAGGATAAAAGAAGGAAAAAATTTAAAAATGGAATGCGGGAGGGAAAAAAGGCGAGGTGGGAGTGTGCGAGCAGGGGCACGTGATGGAGGGTTCGAGGCGTGGTGAAGTTCGTGGTTTTGGCCGCAAGAGGGCCCTCCGAGTGGTTATTATTTATACGGTGCCGTTTTGCCTCCAACTCACGCGTCCTTTTCTCTTCCTCCTGTACATCCCGGTCACGTGCGAAAATAAAGAAAAGCAGATCTCAACACCAATCAATAAAAATCAGTTAAGAATATACACACACACACAAAAAGGGTTTTGGAGACTATTCACGCCGAAAGGAGAAGAAAGTGGAGAGCTGCATTAAACCAAACTAATTAGCGGATTGATGGCTAATGATGAACCAGTCACGTATTAATCATAGTGTGTATCTAATTTTCATTTTAAAGTTCATTTTAAAGAGTCAAAAATTATTTTTTGTCGCTAAGTACTGGCATCCTTCGTGAAAGACCGTAGTTCGTAATGTGCTATTGTGGAAAATTTCAATTGGATATTCGACTCTTTTTTGCGTGCCACGAGTACACCAAGAACAGTTCTCTGTACGTCGGATAAGATGCTAAATTGTGATCTCCTTGCAATCTTTCGTATGTTTATTTCGATGGCTTATTTCTATCTTATTTTCTGTGATCTAATTTATACCTATCTTGATAAACTCCAGGTATTAAGCACCAAATTGTGGGCAAAAACTTGGTTGCTTCACTTTGGTGTTTAAATATTCACTCTGCTCCTTATGATCTACCATCCTAGTCGTAATTTAGCACTAGGAGGACGGGAGTTTCGCACTGCCTAGAAGGACGGGCAGGGGTCATTTTGACCCTTAAAGTTTTTCAGCAACAAATCGCTACTTTTTTCCCCCGGTACTTTATTTTTTCCTCAAATGATATTAAGAACGCCTTATATACACAGTATTAACAATAAAAATTATTTTTACTAATTTATTGTTTATAACAAATTTATTTCAGTTGATCCTCTTTAGCAGTGCTTATCTTAGGCTATTTTTAAATATAATAATTTGAATATAAAGACACTTGACTAAATACTGTGCATATTTAGCTTAATATCCTTTTATTTGAGAAATATTATTTTAAAAAAACCTTTTTCAAGTAAAAAATATGTATAAAAATCAATTTCATACACAGACATTTGCATATATTTGGAAAGATGTAAGATCACATTTTTGCACAACTTACACAGATAGTTATCTTTTCAGCACAGTTTCCACAAGCACTTCCATTGAATTGAGGACATAAAATGGCAGTTTTCTTTGTGCAACTTTTCAAAATTTGACAATGTTTTCTTTTTTGACCCTTTGGGATAGTGGCGTGATTTTCCCGGTAAGCTGAGGGTTTCGTTTCAATTTGAATATCACCACTTCTTCACCCAGAGTTTGAATATACTTCTTTCTTCTTATTTGCTATTCGTCACTTCTGCTATCTGTCTGGTAGCCATATTTCTTTCTGGGAAAACCCCGTGGTCCTAGAGTACCTACGTGAATGACGCACACCGCCAGTCACTACGGTAGGGATCTAGTACACGGTCACCTGCAATAAAAGGAGCCGACGGCAGAAAGAAAGCATACGGAAGGTTTGGCGAGTTTATTGGCGTCGGAAAATGTACCCAATAATTCTAGGAGGGACAAAAGTAATAGGCTTTTCTTCTCTGATAAGAGCCAAAACTCTTTCCGCATCTCTTTTGCATGCCACGGAGTGATTTCCCGAAAGTTAAAGAATAAGGGATTGGGAAATGATTTTACAACTTGAGAACGGCGCATCCTCTGGACGGCATTCAGAAGTAGTGTGCCGACACTTCGGCGACAAAAATCGTCTGAATGAACGTGTGTATCTCTAGTGAGAGGTCAAAACAATTTGGCGAGCGATGGTTAGGACTATCCTTTTCTATTGTCGCACCACTGGCCGCTGTAACCTCTCCTTTTGGGAATGGAAGCAATGCTGATAACATTCCTATCATGTAGCTGTCATATTTTAAGATAGATATTGTACTTATGAATAGCATAATAATATATGCAACGGATGAATGGAAGTGAAATTTTTTTATCCTATTTCTCTGGCGATTTCAATTGTAAGTCAAATTCAAAGACGATTTGAAAGTAAAAACATTCCGTAATTTTGGAAAGCCGAAACCAGGAGAGCTCCGCTATCGACGAATGGAATTTAAATAAGATATAAAGGCTTCAAGTACTGATAAAAATATGCGCTACTTTATTTTAATTGTTGTAAAATATATCCGTGATCTATATGATAAGAAATTAGTGAGAAAACTTGACTTTAATACAGAAAGAATTAATGGGTCAAAATGACCCATAGCCGTCCTAGGTATAACATCAATTGAAAAATGAAGCAACTACAATTACGAAATGTTCTTTCCATATTAGTAATTTTAATAAACTCGTATAAGCCATATTAGTAATTTTGCTAAACTCGTATAAGCCAAAATGCACTTTCACAAAAGTCACAAAATTTAAAAAGAATCTAATCACAAATAAGTAGTTAAATTCGGTTTTGAACACGTTTTATGGGTCAAAATGACCAATCCCAATGAATTATCAAAAGAGGTAATGAAGAAGACTCATCTAAATAACATGTAATATATTGGATTCAGCGTTGATAAACCGAAAGGCATGACTAACCTGGCGGATGTAGGCCTGCTTTTACCGAGTCAGATCTCTAAGTTTATATTCTTGTAGTATTCGAATGACGCGTTTTCAGGAAATTTTTGTGGCTGAAAAGTTATTGTGTGCAGTTGACTGTTATGAACCCTCCCTTCTTATTTGCTATTCTTTTTCGACTCCCTAACTTCCATTCGTTTCGCATTCCACTCTTTCCTTCCCTTTTCAAACCTTCCCTCCCTCCTCCTCCTCCCTCTTCTCAAACTCCGCTCACCTCCTCACACAATTCCCTCGCGCCCTTTTCCATTCTTTCCCCCATCCACTCCTTCATTCCTTTTTCTTTTCCCAAAAACTTCTTCCCGCGGAGTACACTAAATTCGGGGGAAAGACAAAAAAATTTGGAGCCCAATGCTTTTTCTTCTTCCTTTTCACTCTCGCACCATGCAGCCGTTTCCCTCACACCGATATCTTTCTTTTCCCACACCTCCAGCTGCCACAGCCACCACGGCTAGTCTCTACTACGTCCTCACGGTCCATCCTCCTTCAGAAGACCCTCTCAGCCTCTCTCTCTCACTGCCTCCCTTAAGATTGTTCTCTTGCGACTACACGGGTGAAAAATAAACAGTATCAAAATCCATCTTTTCTGTTGTTTTCTGTAATAAATGATGCTTCTCTTTAATGGCACGACTTAGCCGCTGAAGAGTAAAAGTAAAATTCTGCAAACGCAGATTATTTCACGAACGTTTAACTTGTACTGACTGAGGCACCTTCTCTACAGAGCTCTTTTTTCCATCGATGGTTGTAGAAATTTGCTGTTTTAATTTAAAAAATAAAATGAATGGGTGCATTTATTTTACCAAATTTTAGTTCACTGAAGTCATTCGTTCCATTATTCAGTTTTCTCAATATTTAATTTCTTTTACAGATACAAAAAGTTTGCTAAGTTTATTTTATTCCTGACGTTGAACGAGACCCATCGCTACAAGTGGGAAGGAATCGATTTTTTTAAACTACACTATGCCATTAACATCCATTTCACAATTTTTTCAATTGAATCAGTTTTAGCATGGCTAATTTCTATGTGCTCACATTCTAATAAATATTTGACTTTCTATTTCGGCAGCAGTATGAATTATGAAACTTAGGGAAGTGAATAGGTGTTCTACAGAGTTGGTCGTTATAAAACATATGTTTAGGATCGCTACGATCCCATACCAGGGTTACTCGTTTCATGAGAGTGCACTACAAACGTTATCGTGCGAGATGTTGTGTGCGATATATTATTGTGGAGATAACCTCAAAGAAACTTGTATCTTCAGACTTCACTATTTGACATAGAATTGCGATTCAAATCGTATCGATCCCTCTCCAATTCTCAGTATTTCTTTGTCATCTAAATCTCCACATATACGTCGAAAACCATACAGCTTTATCTATTTTGCGAGATGTTTTGTGCTATATTTCGTTGTGGATAATATTCCAAGGAAAATTGTATCGCCGGACATGACCCTAAGCATTTCGATTCATCTCGTATTTCACTCTCTCCCATTCTCAGTCTTTCTTTCACATATTAACCTCCACATTTCCGTCGAAAACCCTACAGCTTTATCTATCGCACGAAATGTTTTGTGCGATATTTTATTGTGGAGAAAACCTAAAGGAAACTTGTATCGTCGGACATAGCCCTAAGCATTGCGATTCAAATCGTTTTTTATTCTTTCCCATTCCAAGTCTTTCTTTTCCATCTAAACCTCCACCTTTCAGTCGCAACCCCTCCAGCTTTAAACTTCCCCTCCACCCCCTCCCCCTCTACCAACTCGTCACTTCTTCGACTCTTTTCTTCACTTTTTTCCCCTTCTTGAGTAAATTTCATTTCTTACTTCTCCGTCTCGCTTTCCCAATCCCAAATTCCCTCCTCTCTCTCTCTTTCTATTCTTCCCACCTCCTTTCCTTTCCCTCCTCACATCTTTTCAATTTTCCAACTAAACGGGCCGAGAAAACTCAGCCCCTCGTACACACTATTGATATAATAATATATACCTATTACATATATATATATATACTCTTTTTTCTTCTCCTGCGTTGCGGGGAAGGTATGGAAGGGACGTGTTTGGGGTGCGCTAAGGAAGTGTTTGTATGTGTCTGTGAAGAAAAGGGACGAGGAACGATAAAGGACGAGAAGGAAAAGATGGCCTGAGTAATGAGGACACCGGGGGGAAAGCTGCGTGAAAGAAAACGCCTGTGGTATTATTGTTGCAGAGTAAGTGAAATTGGAGGCGGATTGGTGTTTTTCACGTCAGCCACTGCGGCTTGCAATACGTGGTACAGATCGTGTAAGCGTTATCCCTTAGGGTTCAAAGTATAACTGCATGTGGAATTAATGATAAAATTACTCGCTACGCTATTAGCACAAGAAACGCTGGCGTTTTTCCTATCCCTAAGGGGTCGTTTTGACTCCTGTTATAGTGGAATGTAAAACTAGTAGCCATAATTCTGAAAAAAGTTGGTGGTTTGAAAAGTTTTTGTAAATAATAAATCTGATATAGTTATGTGTTTGCTATTCGTTTATAAATAATTTATTATTGTCATTTAATAACATTTTAAGTCAATTATGAATGCAATTACATGTAGTTAAGTTATGGATCTCTGATTTTGCCTCAGAATGAGTCGTTAACATAGCACTTACAATTTCGATGTTCATTTATAAATTAATTAGGCATCATTATTTAACAAATTAATAACTAAATTTCAAAAATTGCAAATCACGTCTTAATGTATTTCAGCCATTTTTCTTTCTAATTGTTCCACACCATGATCGGCAAATTTATTTTTCGTAAGATACACATTTATCTGCAATGTTTTACTCCTGAGCTGCCAATCGGGCATTTGTTGGCATTCAATTATTCTGTAAATAGATTTAAAGCCATATATATGTAATGACCCTTTGTAAAAGAAATTCAAGAAGTGGCAAGTGAAGGAGACACAGTCATAAGGGTCATACTACCTCTCGACAGTTTTAGTGTTAACACACTGAATGTCCTAAACTTCTCGACACTTAAGTGTTCTGTAGAACTGCGGAGTAACGCGGGACGGCTGACTGGCCAACATCATTCTCCATTGCCTGCAATGCATAGAATGTTTTATGTGATTTTGTTCAAGACTCGGATCTTAGGTGTCATATTTACTCTGGTGTATCCATAAGATGCGAAAACACGATACTACTTGTCTCAAGTCGGAGACTTCCTTCGCCTATTCCACAATGTATTTTAAAAGTTGTGTATTTGCCAAAATAATAAGTGCTGCATCTTAATGTATGGAATGATAAGTAGGTAAAATCTCTCTTCCGAGTTTTTCGAAGAGTGTCACATCTTTTTATTTTGCTTTCTCTTCGAAGCTATCTTGCCTTGATTGCTGATTTGCGAAATAAGTACTGCCAAAATGTGGGACTGGTCACTGTGATGAGTGGTTCTCTGAAGTATATGCAATTTTATTAATTTATTCAACTCCTCTTAAGACAAGTCGCAGCGTATTTCTATTCACATGCTTCAATTTAGATGCACAATGAAAATGTGCAGTTGTGTTCAAGCCGCTAGCATGGAACGTTCGAACGTAAAATGTGTGGCACCGGACTTGCCTGAATATAAGAGAAAAGGTTTTTTCTAATTAAACCCCAATAAATGAAGTATTGCCTTAAACTCTACCTCTAATAAGGCAAAATACTAGTCATTCAAGGCTGAAACTGACCCTGCCACGTATAATTTATGACTTCAATACTTTTTTTAATGAAATTGCTTTTTAAAGCGCATGATTCACTTCCAGTTGCAAATTGATAATTAGTGGAATTATTTTGATAATACAAATCTATTAATTTTATTCTTTTTATTAAAAACTAGAGTATCTACAGGGTCGACGTATTGTTGCTGTCAACTAGTAGTGGGAATAATACAGTGAAGTATGTGTGTATATCCTCCTAATGTAGGTGCTAGTATATTTATTTTAATTTACTTGAATATTTTCCAGTACTTTTTGGTTGCGTTGATACAAGAAAAACAATATTACATATTGGTTATGTTTTTACTTGAGGCATTTTTTGTTAAAAATTCGTTGGCTTTAAATGTAAAATACGTCCATTTTATAGAAAAAGAAAAAACATTCCCTTAGCTACACGCTCAGTGGAAAAAGGCAGAAAGTTTCTTCGTCCATGGGTGTGACAGTCATTGGCGTATTTATTGAACGGCCTGGGGGAAAAAGCGAAAGGTCATAGTCTTTTCACGTCCTGCTTCATTGGGTTCTCTGTATATTTTTTTGTTTGCTCTCTCCGAAAAATTCACTTCATATTCAGTGCTGGTTGGATACTGCGGTCACTTGGGTGTTCATACGTGTTCTGGATCCAGTCTTTAATTTTTATTTCATCACCCCCTTCGGCTTCTATTTCCTACGCTCTATTTTCTGACCCCTTTCCAACTCCGTCTGACCGCCTCTCAAGTGCCATATTTCTTCCCTCTTCGCTTCCGTTGTGCTCTATGCCGAACTGTATAGGTAGAGGAATGAGAGAAAGGTTGGACCTCATGGAACGTTAACCGGGAGAGAGGAGAAAGAACTAAGGACAGACTAGGCATTGGATTTGAGATACGTCGGAAGGCGTGAGAAACGTTGGATTAAAAAAATTCTGTCTTTTTCAACTCCATCGGTCACGCGATGGTCGCTTTGTTTCTGCTTACCATTTTTTTTACCCACGGCTCTTTGAAGTCAAAAATTTACGGCTTAGCGGGCTAGTGGCGTAATGCGTTGATCGGTGGAATTGAACTTAATTCCTTTTAAACTTCATCATGGACATGTGTTCACACGGTTGGTTGTTTTTGGTGGTGTTTTGCGGAAAAAAAACATATTTTTTCAGGGTTTTCGTGGGTACAAGGTCAGTCTGGACACGAGCTTGTTTGTTCTTTTCATTTTCAATAGCCATGTGCCGTCAGAAGAAGTTTTTAGGCACCGGTAATTCCGCAAAGGGGAATTAGCTATAGGTTATTTATATTCCCTAGTCTTCACCATTCTTAAATTACGCAGAACTTAAAGGGAAGCCAAGAGGTATGGTGTGAATCTGACATGAAAATATTGCATGGATTTATTTTCTCATAATGTTCAAGTATCCCTCATTTAACATATTCCTTGACTATTGGCATCAAACGCTGACTTGTATTAATTTCTTGGAAATTTTCCGACTTCATTTTATTTAAATAGATTTGGTGAAGGTATCACGTTTGAATATAGCGACCAGTTCATATGTGTATACATTTTATCTACCAGGATTTCCTGGGTTTATTCGGCGTGCGAGTTTCTTGGGATATTTGGCATAACCTTTTTGCACTTTAATTTTTTATTTCAATTATAAGAGGATATGTAATAGTGAAATGTTTTTGAAGTTTAATCGGGTTCTCCACCGGGTCAAACTCTCTTCTGATGACGATGGACGACTCGTGCATCGAAACATCGGCAGAAATGCAGAGTATGAAAGAGTCGGGAATGCATCAGATAATTCTAATGGTGATGTGCTTATATTTTATGTCTATTTTCCAAGCTACAGTTAAAACAATAATTAATTTAAATAGGTTACATTTTAAAATAAGGGAGAGTTCATGGTCCATTCCTTCTTACGAAAAACTTTCTTCCTCAGCATTTGTCTGCACGGTTATGAAAATACGTTTTTAACATGTTTTTCAGTCGAAGTCAATCAATTTCTTTACCTTGCTTAAATTTTATTTTGTTTTTATAACATTGTGATGAATTTTGCTTAAAAAAAAGACAGAGTTTGATTCATTCCTTAAACAATTGAGTGTTAGCAGCAGTATCTGCAGCAAGTGTTTGAGCAAGGAAAAATAGATTGTGTTCTTCTGCAGAATTTTTACATCCAGTACCATATGTATGTATCCATTATTTCGAAAACGGAGGTATTAAACACTCTAAAATCGATTTTTATGATAGGATGGCGGAACATTTTCTTCCTCAGCCATGAGTTTGGGAGTTTATACGGTTGAAAACTTCATCTGTCCGGTTGTTTGTTTGTTGTATACCTGATAGAGAATACAGTCGAGAAGATTAAAATTCACCAGACAGGGATGTGACACAATCAGACGTGGAAGAAAATCCTCTTTATGTCTCGTTCTACATATGATTCTTGATTGATCAGCTTTGGACTCAAAAGCTTACCGGAAAGATTATGTTCAAATTATTCAAATAATCGCTTCTCGTTCAAGTTCCAAACGCCTTATATGCATTGGCTGTGGATTTAGTGCGCTTTTTGTCGTTGATATAATGATGACACCATAGCCAATGCATTTATACTGAAATGTTACTTTCACCTGTGGCTAATACTTCGTAATTCCGGTCTGAAATCGATTTTCTTTTTGTATCTTTATTTTTCATCTTTCTTCTCTCATTCTCTCTCGGTGTTCTTGAACCCTTAAGGTACATAAAAAAGTTTGAAACAAATTCATTCCACTGAAGAGACATTCCGTGAAAATGGTTCCTGCTGCTTTCACCCTTCTCACGTTTTTCGCTGAAAAGATCGGAAGGACGTGCAAATTGGTGGAAATCGGTTTGCATTTTCGTTCCTTTTCCCGTTCCGTTTCCGTCGTGGAAGAGGTGTTTGAAGTTCTAACATGGGGCTGCATGAAAGCGGGAGAAAGCGTTGGCTGTGTAAACGCAAGAGGAAAGGTTTGCTTGATGGAAATGGGAATACGAAAAGGAGGAATCTATCCTTAAGGAGAATTTTCATTTGATATTTTTCTGCGGCCGAGATCCTCTCATGTATTTTTTTATTTTAACTTATTTATTGGTGTGTGTATGTACTCCGTGATTTGATGGTTCTCCAATCTAAGAGTTATAATGCGATTGAAACTTTGAGAAGAAAAAATTACGTTTTTCGAAATTTTACATCTGCCATCATTAATTGTCAATGAACTTGGAATACTTCCCCCTTTGCCAACATTGCTTTCAGTCTAAAATTATTTTATAACGCTCCCGAATTAGGATCCTTCTCTCCCAAGGGTAATTTATGCTTCTCCTTATAACCAAATGGAAAAAGACTGCCTCGCAATATTGTTTTGGTTGCTGTGTTGAGTAGGCATATTATTGTTAGATGGGTACCATTTGTAGATTTATTATTCTTAGGTAGTAAAGCATGAATATGCTCGTACTAGAGTTGATGTGCACAGATGATACAATATTTACTACTCTACAAATGTTTGCATATGCATAAATTCGTATATATATAATAGTATAATTTATTTCTCACATGTCGCAGTTCTTCTCGTATATTCTCCTATAATCATTATATTACTATCCCTTCCACGAAGAAAATTGAATGAGTCCCTTCACTCTTCACTCAACCGGCCTTTTTATACTCAGACTTAAGGAAGTAAACTCGACGCAGGCCTTGCCACGGCTGCTAAACCCGTATTTCGATTTTTGGGAACGCTCTCCTCCATTCTCGACTATTCTTCCCGCTTCCTAATGCTGTCACTTCCGACTGTCAGACGTCGCACGGGGCCGCTTCTGGAGTTGGTGTGTTCGTGAGAATAAAAGTGGGTGTAAAAGAGAGAGTGAGAGGTTGGGCAAAACTATTAAGCTGTTGGCGTGTGGCATAGACTGTGGAATGGTGCTGTATGAGTAACATACATACAGCCCCATAAGGTTTCCATTTGTACTATTGAGGAAGAAACCAACAAATCATGTTCGGAACTATGTTTCAACAAGCATAGATATGATATTAATTTCATCAGGCAAATAAGTGAAAGGGGCATGTCGCTTCGCTCAATTAACGCCTCATAGAGAGCACATCGTATGCATCCGGGACCCAGAACAGATGGATTAAAGGAGTGAACTGATCAAAGGCCAAAGTAAAACCGCACAACTTGTGACAAATTGTTGTGAACGATCAGTGTTACGTCATAAAGAAAAGAGCTGAGTTTGGAGCAGTAAGAGATTCAGGAAATATATGGAACACACTAGAATATAGTCACTGGACAAATTCCGCATGTCAGGTTGGCACACATTACATTAGATTACGCCCTCACTACATCTAAAGAGTAGATGAGAGAAAAAACAATAGTGAGGTACATACATGTTAAAACAGATAAGTACACCTCCTTCTACCCTAACAAAATTTATGACCTCAACAGAGACATAGAGTGGCACTACTACCCCGTTCACGCAAGTAATATAGTGATCATCAGCCGTACCGTCGTAGGCGCTAAACTAGAAGTAGTGCCAATTTTTCCTCCTCGAAACCTCGAGACTCGAAAATCCTCGGAGGTTTCAACTCCACTTCATTCATCGAGGGAACCATGCCAGGAATTTTCTGTGATTGTGTCAGTGCTGTACATCCCCCCCTTCTCCAGTTTCCTTTTTAAAAAATTTCCCCCAATGGATGTGCCAATTTTTCCTCCTCGAAACCTTGAGACTCGAAAATCCTAGGAGACTCAGAAATTGCAGGAGAAATCGCGTCTCACAAAGTGCCAGAGAGCGATGAGACAATTTCCGAGACCTGGCTCTGGTCAGCGCGAACTCTCAGGTCATCGCGATTCCTGCAAGCACCCTGTTTTTTCCACTTTCAAGTCAACCTGTGAACATTCCCACCAATCCAAAGTGTGATAGTACCTCCCCTACTCTCCCCACTCCTCCACTGGCCAGCTGATTCCCCTCCTGCGCTGACAAAGTGTACCGTGATCAGACTAGCCCTTTTTGAACCCTACCGCGACCGGAGAAGGACGTATCTGTTTGGTTCCAGTTGTGACTTGTGTTCGTCTTGTATGGATCAAGTTAAGGGTATTTAGCCTACGGACTTGTTTTCTATTGTAATAATTGTGGTTATATAAATGCTGTTACTTGAAGTTAATCAAACTGGCTAAGGTTTTTGTCATTTTTATCTCGTTTTGGCCCACCAATCGCAGTCAATTTGCTCGCGACGTCAAGTTTCAGTGGCTTTCGTTGCACCTTACGCGCGGCTTGATTACCAACAGAGTAGTTTTTCTTAACGCTGCCACCTAACAGTGGCCAGTGCTGGTGTCGCGAGAGGGAACCAAAAATGGTGATGGGCGGTATTAAAAAAAGAAATCAAATTGGAGAAGGTGAAGGGTGATTCTTTGATAAATACGTAAAGAGGAGTGTCATTTGCTTTTAAAACCATTTCGAAAGCCTCAAAACTCACAGGGATTTGGGAAACCTAATATAGTTTACGTGCTATTCACTTGTTAGATGCGATTCCTTTTGAGGGCAGCACAGAATCACGATAGTGTAGTGTGAATGCGTGTAGACAGGCTGCGTTGGTGTGTACAATAGTTGTCTGAACCGGGCAAATACACCTAACATCTCTTCCTTTCAGTCTCCCCATTTCTTTTTCCTCCTCTCCCATTTGTAGTGGCTGATGCCCTATCACATTTCGGCGGCTCGATTGGTAGTATGTGGATATAGAGACGCATTCCCGTGTGTGGAAGTGTGTAGCGGATTTCAGAGTGAAACGCGCCGTAGGTTTTCTTTTTTTGGGATTTCCGTCCCTATACCGGATGAAGTGGGAGGCCCCTGCATGGCAAGTTGGGCGTCAGGTGTTGGGGAACCCTAATTTTGGCAGGAAGGAATGGGAGAGCGTCTGGGGGCGAGGCTGTGCGAGGATCGGGATCCTTAATTTAGCTGCCGTCACATCATTCGATATCATCCTTCTCTCTTCTTGCTGTTATACTTTTTCTCTCGACTCCATCTTTTCGCTGTGGACTGAAAAGGCATCGCTTCGAACACCTATTCCCTTTATCTTTTCATAAAAATTTTAACACCCCCTAGCGATCACCCCTCCGAAACCTATATCATCCCCTTTCTATTCGCCCTTTTATTCGCCCTTTTTCCTTCTTCACTTTCGCTCGCAAATTCACCCCTTATCCTATACCCCACTGAGCCTTCTCTCGCTTTTAGCCAACTCTGTCTCACACTCCAGGACCCTTGCCAACCTTTCCCCCCCGCGCGCCAGCTTGTTAATCCGATTTGTACTCGGATTCGTGCTTTTAATTGACCCTCATTGAATGGGAATGGAAAGAGAGTTCTCGACTAGAGCTGCGCGTATTTTTGCGATTTATCGACTCAGTTATTCGATATTCATGTTGTTTAGCGGTGCGATATCGAGCAACTTGGCAGATTAATATATATTCCGTAACGTTATCTTCTTACTAGCCTGTTCCCAATTCCATATGGGTTTTTTTGACAAATCTACTAATTCCCCATAAGACCTTTTCTTCGTATGTGCTATAATAAAGTCTCTCAGCCATGTATTATATCTCCCTCAGCTTTTCTATCCTTCTTCATTCACATTCAAAGTCACTTTACCCAATTGAAAGTAAAATCTATTCAACACGTTTCCATACCAATTTCACCGAATTTCATGGGCTTTCTTTGTAATCGATTAATTTATAATCTAAGAAGTCCTTGGTTTAACTTATCATCGGACGGAAGGATTACCTACTATATTTTATGTTCTCTCTACGAAGCGCCCAAAATGGGATCTGTATTCCATTGCATTTTTTTACTGTACTTGAACCTAGGACGAAGACGAATTTTATTAACAACTACAGGCAAAGCATCCTTGTTAAACATTGTGTTCACCTATCATATCCCGTAGTATGAAATTCCATGTATTTTGCGATATGCGATGCAAATCAGACAAAAACTGAATTCAGTATGCGAATGACACACGATATCACCTTAAAGTGGGTTGAGCGACATAGTTCCCTAGCCATAGTGGAAACCATATTAAAATTTTATTTTTTTATTGTGTCTGTTAGAAGTGTGAAATAAATATTTTAATACTAATGGCGCAAAGATATAGTTGGTTATATATGACCAGCATTCTCAGTAATTAAATAAATAAAGCTACATAAGTCTCTAACTTGACTCATTTTTCCCGCCGTACGGCTGAAAACCCATCAAAACAGCAGGTTTTTTTTTGCGATTCTGTAAAAATTACCGTGGTAAGTAATAGATTATTTTTTATAAATAGTTAAGAAAACATGCAATCTACTGACCGTTAGTTTTTGACGAAATTTTGGTGCTATAAGTTCCTATTTTTTAATATTCGTACCTCTGAAGCGCTCAGCCATAATCTATCCCATTTGTAAACAGCTTACATTTTTCTGCAAATTGCTCGGAAAGTAGTTCAGCAAGGTGTTGATATTTTGATGTCATTGGAAATATGAGAAATATTTCTTTAAAATGAGACCAAATTCTTAAAATTCTAGGTGAAGTGATTTTTCGTTCAAACTACCTTAAATGTGAACTATTTTGTGATTTCACGGTACGTTAGTGCAGTGTGCGGAGCGTGCAATTAGTTCTCGAAATTAAAATTGCTTTCCTATAGTATCCCACGTAATTTTCTTTCAATCTTTTTTTATATCAGTTTAGGCTAGTGACAGTAGCGGACGAGGGATAAAGAAAGCAACCAAATACGAGTAAATAAAATTTTAATCTTTCCAGCCTAAATTAATGGAATTAGTACGCGTCACTAAAAGTATTAGTTAGCTTTGCATATTCCACACGTAAATTGGGAAAAACAAATCAAATTAACTAAAAAAAGACCTCAAGAGTTGAACTTCATACACACCCATGCGATAAGAAATGTCTTTAATCTAGTGAACTGTTGCGCCATGCTCACGAATCCGACTCCTTCGTCGTATTATATGGTCACAGCACGAGAACACGTAGTTTATTTTAAGCTTAAATGAAAGTCAAAGCGGTAGAGGACGCCTGGGTAGCTTTGATTAATGCACTTGCACTAAATATTTTAGCTCTTCTTTCAAACCTCAAAATAAGCCAATAATCATTTTATTGTGCATTCGGTACATCTACTTGAAAGCAATAATAATTTTGGCATTTTTAATGAAGATTGAACGATATACTGTACGATTTTTGATGAGGGTTGAAATATTATATAAGGGTTCAGTACTATTCGACATGCATCTCAATTTGATAACGCAATATACTTTATACCTAATTAATCTTTTGATGCACAAAAGTGGTATCGATATGTGATTCAATAATGTCAACACCGCTCATCCCTAATCCTGACGTCATGAACGACTGAACGCTCCCTTGAGTCTGTTGTGGCGATGGATTGTCGAAAACCCTGATTATCTCACTTCCACTTCCCCACTTCACCCTGTCCACCTGATTGTCTCATTCTCTTCATATCCCATCCCCTTAGTCTCATCTCCCGCACTCATTCCCGCCCTTCCTTTGTGTTTTTATCGCACCTGTGTCCATTCGTATGAGTTAAAGCGGAATTCGGCGATTTAGCAAAATATGGTCGAGGTGGCATGAATGGTCGAAAGTTTCATTGAATGGGATTTTCCTTTCCTTTCTGCAAACAATTAGGAGTATTCGTGGGCGTTCTGTGTTCTCCAGGGTATACTTCGAATCACCCAGCAATTTAAATCCATGAAAATCCGCCGGTAACTGATGCATGAATCAATGATGATGGATCTATTTTGTTTACCTGCTATATTATGGTCCTAATTTCCATGTCATATACTTATATTCTTTTATTAGTGGCAAAAAATGAACGCAGGTTTTGCGTTCTATTATGAAGTAATGAATCCACCAATTTGGTCTCTTCCTGGGATAGATATATTTATTCAGCATTGCTCACTGTAGAAAACAATTTCCGGAATCATAGGTGAGGGTTTCCGGAATCATAGGGAGGGTGAGGGTATCATTGACCTTTATTTACAGGTGGGGTTTACCAGCCCACCGCTGTTTGTCTCCAAGTTGTTTTTGTAATCATATATTTATTCCTTTGAAACCTCAATCCACGCACTCCTTCAAACCCTTGTAATAATTGAAAACCCTGAATTCAATATGTAGGTTACATTCACCAAAATAAGTAATACAGATGGTTTTAAATATTTAAAATATATTTTGCCTAATTGTCAATTTTCTTAAATAAAATCGACTTCATGAATACCCTAATCGTAATTTTCGTGCCCTCTAGATTATTTGAAGGGCGCGTGGTGGCCTAGTGGGTAGATCGCTTGGCTACTGATCGAAGGGTCCTGGGTTTAAATCCGGGTGAAGCCTTTGAACGATCCCAAACAAAAAAAAATCCTCGGAGTCTGAGGTGGTCCAGGGAAAGGAACTGCCCCCCCCCCCCCTACCCTGAATGTGTGGAATGTGTACACGCCTGTGGCTTAGTCCGGGGTGAGTTCAACCCTCAACTATCCAAACTAACCTTCGAGATGAACCACTGAGTAAGTGTAGATTTTTTGATGAGAATATCACGTTCTCTAGCCCTATGAATGTCTTAGATGTTACTTTATTGAGTCACAAATGTTCCTGCTCATAAACCTTCGGTTCATATTCATTTTCCTTGGTAACTTTTATGTTTGCTATCTTATTCTAGATTCAAAAACAGCCTCTGACATATTAGTTGAGGCACTGTCCCTTAACGCCAAAAATTGTGATTTTTTTCCGTGTAGCTTCAAGAGGAGAATGGTTTTTAGGATGCAAATTTGCAGCGAAATCGAGTTAACCTTCAGTTTTGACGCTGCTATCCCGCATTTCCGTTTCAATGACCTATGATTGCTCAATTTAACCTGCAATAAATTATTCGCATATCGACTGCGTTCTCTTTAAAAAGCCAGGATCACGCACCTTTAAAATATGAAATGATTCCTGCGAATTATAGAATGGGTCCAAAACTTTTGAGAATAAAAATAAATTCGGGAACCGTCGATCAAATTTCCCCCGAGGTGGAAGACGCAATCATGCGGCGATATCTCATTTCGACTCGCTCCTCGGCCGCGCTCGAATCAAACAGTGGGGCGGTGGGCAGGCTGGGGGCGGGGAAAAGAGTGGTGAAGGATAAAATTTCCCAGCAGCCTCCCGAGCGCTTAAAACCACCAATCAGAAAGGTATTCTCTCTCTCTCCGAAGTTAATCATGCAGGAAAGCGGGAGCTCGCCTTCCTCAAGAAATCGCTGCTTTTGCACGGAAGGGTGGATGGGTAGCTAAGCAGTAGAATTGGGATAACACGCTCGATTTTTAGGAGTATGTTTTCAATAGTTAGTGAAAAAAATATTTTAAACATTATTTTTTTAATCTTAAAAAAAAATATATATATTAAAAGTTAATTTAAGTAAAGTTAAATAAGTTAAGTAAAATTCAAATGGAAAAATACTTTATTTTAATAGCATTTTTCATTTATATTACAAAGCTTATTAGAGAATTACATGTAATAGACAAGGCTATCTTCTCTATTCAAATTATTTTCTCTGTAATTTCTTTTATCTACGGAATGCAAATTATTCCTTTATAAGTAGTTCAGGTAACTAAAATCTTCTCGCAATTGGAGTCGTGAAATAAATTGACTTTTTAGTAAAAAAAACATTATTTAACACTAGAATGACCGGAGTAAGCCGCATACCTACTATGACCGCCAGCGGTCAATTGACCGTTCCCCGTTTTCTTGCGCTCTTTCGTACGTTTTCCCTTCGTAATTTTTTTCTAACGAGTGTAGAAGTGTTCTGATAATGTGTTACGGTTAAACGTAGTGTTAGGAAAAAAATTGTACGCTGCAAACAATGTTAATTACACTGATAAAATTTTTTATTGTAAAATAAAAATGTCTCATTTGCATCGGTAAAAATAATGTCATGTGTTTTAAAACACGAGTAACATTTCAAAACACGTTATTTATCGTAATTTTATTGGATAGAAACATGATATCGGAGAAAAATGAATTGGAAAAGACAGCGTTACAGTGAAGCGCTAAAAATGCGGTCTTTAGGTATTTCTTTACTCTTATGAGCACTTTTTGCACATTTTCTGATTAATTTCACAGTATCCACACATGTATTTGTAGCACCTTGAGAAAATATACTTTGTATTGTTCTGATTACGGAGACCAATCTGGCATTGCTTGCGAACCTTGCCTAATGAAGGAAGAGATCCCAAAGGTTGAACGGCAAGTCTTTTCTCAATATAAAATGTGGATAGCTCCTCAACTACTTTCATAATGAAAGTTCTACGGGACATCTTGGAGCCATATACAAGCCTGTACAAAGTATTTGCATTTATTATTGCTAAGTCAAGTATATTTTAAAACACGTGGACAGGCGATCGGCGTGCCCCGGCCCGGACTCTGTATTTGCGACACATTCCATCAACAGTGTGAACTCTACACTTGGTTGCGTAGTAGAATTCAACTGTTTCTGGTTTTTTCTATTCAGAAGCCTCATTGATGGTTATCCCTGAGTCCATGCTGCTAAGGATCAGCGCATTCTTGGAAGATTTACATTGGTAAGAAGTCAAGGTAACGCTTTCATGTTCATAAATAACTGTAGTGTGTAAAGGATCTTTAGCTTTCTTCCAAAGGGAGGAACTTCCCTTCGAATGTTGTTGAGAGTACCAACAATACTTGTCTTGCGTTTTGTAAGCTCTTTAGCTTGGGACAAAGATGTGTAAACACTATCCGTTGTGACATTTCTACCCTTATCCAAGAACGGTTCGAGCAGGCGCAGGTTAACATTTTCCGTAACTCTCTGCTCTGTTGGTCTCAACTCGTCCTTTCCCAAGTATGGGAAAGCATTCAGCACGTAACGTTCCTTTGCATCTGATGCTATCCAATACTTTACTCCATACTTGTATGGCTTGTTACCCATGAATTGGGTAAAGGGATATCTACACTTGAATGGGAACAATTGTTCGTATATAGTAATGTTCTCAGTAGGGTTATAGCAGGCGATACAGTTCTCTATAAACTTGCTCCACATCTTAGATGCGAGGCAAAATTTGCCAGTTCTCTTCCGTTGAAGCCTGGTTGCCTTTTCATTGAACCTTAGAAATTTTATAATTTCCTTGAACCTATTTCTTCCCATCGTTTTGAAGAAGAAAGCGGGCATCCATTTTTGGTCCCACAATGAATGTACATATAATCCCCGTGGGCAATACGCCCCGCGCGCGTACAGTATGGCAATAAAAGCGTCAAGTTCCTCCAAAGATATAGACCTGTTGTCATCGCCTTTACGCGACGCGCCTCAGTTTCTGTTCATTTTTATAAGCCTAAGTATAGGTTCACAAACAAATAACTGCAAATAAAACTGATGATCTCAGGCCTGACCTCGTGGAAATTATGGATATCCATGATGAGAAAACCACCTTTGTTAATTCCACAAACTTTCTTACGCTGGCACGACGCGCGTTTCACCACACTGTGGCATAATCATGTGCACATGATTATGCCAAAGTGTGGTGAAACGCGCGTCGTGCCAGCGTAAGAAAGTTTGTGGAATTAACAAAGGTGGTTTTCTCATCATGGAAATAACTGCAAACTAGAAAGGGGGGAGCCGTTCTCCATGGAGCGTTTCGCATCCCGTCGCGTATTTTAACATGTCGCGTATTTTAACATGCCGCGGAAAGGTCTTCCCCGGGCTCTCACGGTCAGCTCTACAAGCTACACGGCGGGCAGGAGCAGCGTTGTGCGGCGGCGCCAGGCTTGGCTGCCAGCAGCTACGCACAAACGTAACAGCGCATTTCAGCTAAATAAGTGATCACCACTGCCCATAAAATGTTTAGTAGCGACTCTTTACGACGCAACATACTCTGGTTTTGCTAATATGCCTCTCCTTCACATAAACGGTAAAATCATATGTAAAAACTCTTGTGAAGACATGAGAGTCAAACTTGAGTGGTGTGCGTTTTTGATAAGGTGCACGCTATGATATTTGGCACAAATGGCACCAGGAATCGAAAAAGAGATCTAAATAACGATATAAAATGCAAGAACGGTCAATTGACCGCTCGCGGTCATTGTAGGTAAAAGCTGGCATTGCTCTTGACCTGAAGCATACCCCCCAAAAAAACTTCATTTTCGCATTATTTGTTCCAAAATATTAAAAGTCAAAAAAACTCAGCTTCATAAATCGAAAGATAACGAAATGGTACGCGAAAGAAAAATGCGAACGGTCAATTGACCGTCCCCGGTCATTCTAGTGTTAAAAAGTTTCGATGCACGTAAACTATTTAAATTTAATAGTAACATATTTTATGGTGGAGATTTCCTTCTCATATATTTTATTTTTGCGTCTACTTTCTCAATTAAAAAGAAATTTACCCATCGCCTACGTCAAATTGTTGAAGAGTTAACTAAAATAGCATGACAAGCTCATTGACAGGATGGAATTCATGGGGTGGGCCTTTAATTTGAACAAAAATATTCATTTTGCTTTACAAAAACATGCACTCAATAACAAGATTAAATAAATATGGGGTCGGTACCATTACTTAAATAATAACAATATTCTTCCCATCTACACCTACTTCTGCAATGACATGAAAATCTTTCTTCTTTACATTGCAGTGACTCTGCTTATTATTCTGAAGGAGGATTGTATTGGCAACAAACAGTTGCTCATTAACGAGCTAGAGCTAATGACAACACTTTTTACTATAGAAAGGTTTTTGTTTCCCTTTTAAATCTTTTTTAAAAAATAATAGGTTTTTGTTTTTACTTCAATGGTTCAGTTTCCATGAATTGCGTTAATAAAACCGGTTTCCAACTGCAGAAGGTAATGGGAACATTTATTGTAAAGTATCTTTACATTTTACTCTCTTTTATCTAACTCTGCTGTGAAATGCACATTTTTTTACTTTAATGGTTTAGTTTTATGCTAGAATATCGGGGTGTTATTATCAGGACAACTGTGATCGGGTAAGAAACAGGAGACTCGAGGAAAGCCGCAAGGGCCAAGGTTAATAAGAATTCTGATATGGCGTGCAGCGGTGTCTCCCTCATTTTACATGTTGAATCTACTAATTTCGTGTGTTTATTTCATAATCAGCAGTTGAAGAATTAAAATCTGGTACTCAGTACCTTAGCGTTGACTTTATCTTGCTTGTGTTAGGAGTCCTTGGGACTGCCTGTTCTACTTTTCCGAACCCATAAGTCACACTTTGCCGTTTCTCATTATTTCACATTTTTGGCAGACTTACTTTGAAGTTTATTTAATTTAAAACTTTGATTCTTATAAAAATTTTAACTAATTTAACTCATAATTTAATCAATTTTATGGTTGAACTTGATCGTTATATAAATGAGGCTGGAGCTTGAGAGTGAGAACGGGAAACGGTCGGAAATATAGTTCCGCGCCACGATTTCTCACTCCTCCACCAAGTCTTGTGATTGGCTCGATCCCCTTAATCCTCGCCTTCGGGATCGTATTGCGTCCGACCATTCAAAACACTGGCGCCTGGCGCCGATTCCGACCGAGAAGCGCCCCCATCGCGGATAATAATCTCTTCCCGGAGGAATTGTTAAACTCCCCACTCCTCCTCGACTCCTCCTCCGGGTGAATCTCCATACGAGCCCGCATCTTTCTTTCGTCTCCACTTCAGTGCACGCCATGCCAACCCCCGGCGCCTTGGATCAAATCTGCCGGAATTGAGAAACAGAGTCCGCGTGCTTCACTACACTCCTACGCTGCTCTACCCATCTCATCCTTAATCCTACGTCATCTTCCACTTTCCATTCCACTGAATTCCTCGACTCCATTCAAATCTTTTGTCTCTCTTTGCTAATTTTGTTCCACTGTTCTTTTTCTACGTTATGGTAACGTCCAAACAGGGGTAGGCCATCGCGTAGGTACCAAGTGGTAGCCGAATATTTCCTATATACTATAGTTGAGTTTGTTCAATTTTACACAAGTCCCGACGTTGTATGTATATCATGTTTCTTATCTACATCACTATTTACTTGACTAATGCTGTCGAATCCAGTTTCCTCCGTCTTATCGGTATGTCTGATTCAGTGGATGACTGTCACAGGACTTTTTTGGATACTGTTAAAAATGAATTTTTACCACTGATTGTCAGCTGTTAACGTTACCATCCGGATATTTACCGTCACCTCCAAATCGGTTGCTGCAATCATAATTATATTTAGATGTTTGTAATTCACTATTTTAATCTGTTTCTCTCCTCTATTGGTAAATGCCTGTCTCACACGCCGTCGTCTCAAGTGCATTTTTACCTGGTGAACCAGTTTTATAAATATTCATTAATGTTAATAATATCTTTCTTGTAATGATATGTGTTGCCCGTAGCCAGATTAGAAGCATTTTTCCCAACACAGCTAGCGGTACACAATATACCCATCCCGGGCGCCTTATTGCAAATCTCACGGAATCGAAAACATACCCCGCGCTTCAATACACTTATCGCGTGCTACATCTCACCACCTCGTTTTCTCGGTGTCTTTCTCTCTTCTAGTCACTAAATCCTTCATAAACTTGCAAAATAAATATTTTACTTTCTTGGATCCTTTACAAATATCAGCTTCCTTCGTCATGCTGATGTGCCCATCTAATTCTGATAGCGCAATTCTCGACAAATATTAAGTGTTTTGTAAACGCAGTCATTACTATATAAATATGACATCAGCTACTATTTCCTAAAGAGCATTTATGTCTGTTAGAAGGGGAAATAAAACAGTTTTGAAGGGTTTTAGATGCACTTCTCCACGACTACGAATTTTCAAAATAATATCACTTTTTGTCAACATTTCTTTCCACCAAATCGTGCATCTTCTCTGGAAACAGTTTCTTGCTTCCCGTTACCATTTATGAAGAGATGGTTCAGGGTGTCGAATCAGTCCAATCAAATGGTGCTGCTTCAATTTTAAAACAAATTGAGCTTGGGATTTGAATTGCTGTAATTCTCACTTCTCCTTATGGTTGATTGACCGATGTTGGTGCACCATGTTTGATGAGTGAAATTAGGTCTTAATGAGTAAATTTAAAAAAGAATTTATCAGTCAAAATTGCATCTTAAACGATGCACAATCACTTTGACATATTATTACAAAAATAACATATGCCACTTGAATATTTTTCATTTGTTTTCAAGGGAAACAGTTGTAACATTTTCATCAATTACGTATATCGTAAATAATGATGCAACGATTCTAGTCTACCAATATAATAAATAACACTTTCTTTATTAATAACTTTTGAACTCTATTTATTCACAGTTGTATTTCCCTCCACATCAAAGGTTGGATATTTGCCCGTACTAATATGAAATACAACACGTCACTCAATAAAAACATATTATACATAAATCACAATATCAGGTGTATTTGTTACCTTAGTCAGTGTATCACATTGGTTTCTTCGCCTATTTGGGCCACAGCGATAATTCCCTGTGGGAATTTCTATTTGCCTTTACGGCTCACTTCACTTTTTGCACACAAAGGTATTCACTTGCACAAATATATACCCTTTACCAATTAATTATGATTACGTACATACTTATATAGTGACTTATTTCATGCTTGTCATCATGACACACATACTTTGCGCTGATCCCTCGAATGGCTAAGGAAATCACGCAGTTAACGTCCACCGCTGTCTCGCTACAGGTACTCGGCCGCAAGATTGGCTGGTTATTCTCGGGTAATTTCCAGCTGACCTCGGCTTACTTCCCTTTTATAGCACGGCTAATACTTCCCTCTTACCGGAAACCACTACTTTATAAATACTTCTTCAGTTTTCTATGGTCTCTATGACGCAATACCACCGCAGCGAGTGGCGTTGATTCGACCTTTATTTTGGATGATTGTTTAAACTGCAAGCCCCCTAAAGAGTAACTCGCCTGTATATATATAAACACTTGACAGGGGGTGGGGAAAGAAAAGTAAAAAGAGAGAAGACTTACAGGTACGTTTCGGGCATGTAGGCCCTTCTTCAGCTATAGAAAAAGTGAAAAGTATCACCCACTTTTGGTACTTCTCATGCCCGAAACGTACCTGTAAGTCTTCTCTCTTTTTACTTTTCTTTCCCCACCCCCTGTCAAGTGTTTTTATTGTTGTGGCCTATTGGCGAAATTTTCGTTTTGTGTATATATACCCCAATAAGGAGTCACAGGTGTGACAAGTAAAAACATAGTGATACACACAAAAGAAACTCACACGAATGGTTGTTTAATTTTCGACAGCAGTCAACTGTCTTCTTCCGAACTGGAGAGAGTACTGGATCCAGTACTCTCCAGATCCAGTACTCTCTCCAGTTCGGAAGAAGACAGTTGATTGCTGTTGAAAATTAAACAACCATTCGTGTGAATTTCTTTTGTTTGTGTCACTATGTTTTTACTTGTCACGCCTGTGACTCCCTATTGGGTATATATATATATTTATTCATTATTCTTATTCTTCATTATTCTTCCTTTACCTCTCGCTGAAGTAGGTGGCGGTGACCACCGAAATATTCAAAACCCGTGTGTTCTTTTTTTAAGTGTTTTTTTCCTTTTAGTCACCCTAGTGACGAAGTTTATATATATATAAATATATATATATATATATATAAACTTCGTCACTAGGGTGACTAAAAGGAAAAAAACACTTAAAAAAAGAACACACGGGTTTTGAATATTTCGGTGGTCACCGCCACCTACTTCAGCGAGAGGTAAAGGAAGAATAATGAAGAATAAGAATAATGAATAAATATATATATATATATATATATATATATATATATATATAATTATTCATTTTCTCCCTCCTTCTATTCAAATGTTCTCGAAGGAATTTCCCCTCGTTTCCCATCGTCTGCAGGTGTTTATATCTTTAAACAATAGTGTTTTTGCGGCTATCGACTATTATTTGGGTTCAGTTTGATAACGCACTCAGGTCATGGTCGCTGTAGCGTAATTGTTGCTACCTCACACTTGTAACAGTGTGGATTCTAAAAATAGAACTTACTGCACCTATGTGGTTGCTTCTTAAAATATTTAACGTCAAAATGTTCAACATGGCTGGGATTCCATTTAGTTACACAGTTTACCTTATCTAAGATAAAGTTAAACATATGCTAAGAGGATTAAGGTACACTCCTCGCGTGAATGCCGTTTCATCTAAATCTCAGGTTGTCTTTTAACTTTTTCCCACTGACCTATCATGCATTCCAAAAATATATTTCCCTGTCTTCATTAATTATAAAAATTTATTTTCCTCCCTCCCATTTTTGTGCTTTAAAAATTGGCATGAAATTTTATATGGGTCACCAAATATTTCCCATCACCTTGCAATTCTGGAAGTGCCATTTGATAGTGTATTGCGGTTATTGAGTGAAATTATTTTTTCTACATGTTTGTGCTGAGTGAAATCACGTCCTGTTGAAACAATGTTTTTAAGATTTTATAGTATACAATTTATATTAAAATAATATTTTAGACGCAATTAAATGCATAAAACCAGCAATATTTTGAGGCTATTAATTTGTTTTCAGTCGTATATAGATGGAATAATATTTGACTATTTCTAGGAAAATAAGCATTCTCCCGGACGCTTTCGGTCACCTCCAAGATAATCTAATCTTAGTGATAATACCGGACAATGAGAACTTATTATTGAAAAGCCTGAGCTTTAAACTTGAAAATTGAATGGCAGGACTATTAATTTTTTTACCAACTCGTTATATATCGTTTTTCCATACCAATCGGGATGCGCGCACCAACGAATGAAATGGTAAAACCTCTACAGCTTAGAGTCTCTGGATGGATCTAAAGTCCCATATTATTAAACGTTAAGTAGCAGAGAAGTGATGAGTAAGCTCCTAATGGCTTCATTCGTAACTCTGAATCATCAATTTCGTTTTGGTAGTTAATCTTTCACTTTGCAGCGAGGGTATTTCTTGTAAAATCATTTTCAATTTAGAACTTGTTCGGGTGATATTGCATACCCCGCGGGATACCCAACGATCAGTTTTACTTTGGACTGTGACTCTTGACTTTATCAAGGTAAAGTGGCTTAGTTAAGTTTCAACGGGCGGGATTAACAGGAGCGGGTAGAATCAGGTGAACTGAGTGATGGAGCGGGAGCAAGTTGGGGAGAGGTGGGCATCCGTGTCTCCGGGGAAGACGTCATAACCACGCGAGCAATCCCGCCCTATCGCCTCAACTCCTCCTCCTCCATCCTTCCTCTCCTCATCCACTCGCCTCTTCCTTTTAACCCCCTCTTCCAGCCATTGCACCCGCTAATTCCAATTCCCAGAATTCCCTTCCCCCCTACCACCCTCTTCCTCTCGCTTTTCTCTTCCTTTCCATGAGCCCCTGACTACATAGTCCCCATCTGCCACTCCCATTTCTGCTTATTCTCTTGACTATGCCCCATCATTTGGAGGTGAATGTGTAACTGGAAGGAAGGAGAGATATATTGGAGATGTATTAGGGCAGTGGAAATCATTGTTTTAACCATTCGATTTTAATTTGTCTTCTATTTTTCAAATAGGTTTTTTCCGATTCGAATATAATTAAAGTAATATTTTTCAAACCCAAATTTAGTTGAATTTAAGCAGAATTATTCGGATCCGGTAGGAGTTATTTCTATCGAGAGTACAATGTCGGAATGAGTCATTCCGTAACAACGTGAGAATATATATTTATGCGAAATATTTTAGCTACTATGTAAAGTATAACAAAATAATTGAAATTGAGAAATGAAAACAGTGGACAATCAAGTAATTTGAACCTTATGCGGTCTGCCAAACTTTAGATGTAAGCTTGTAAGTTTTGGTAGGACCATTTTATGTCTGAAGGACCACATTGACTAAAGCGCAGATTTATGAAGATCGTAATTACATTAAAAGCTTATGCGTAGGATCGTTTATTTAAAAAAAATTAGTTATTAAGAAACTAGTACTTTATAAAAGATCATTAGTTTAAAAAAATCATTCATTAAAAAATCTATTTCTCAATAAAATTCGTCGTAATACAGTATGCATTAAATACTTATCAGTTGGGACATTTCATTAAAAATATAGGGCCTCTTTCTGGAAGAAATAAATTGTTTGACTTATAGGATAAAGATCGTCTCCTAGACTCGTCCCCCCTGGTCTTCCCTGCGTGCTCTTGGTTTCCTCTGTAACTCCTCGAGTCTGAATAAAATAATTTTATATTTTAATTGCTAATACCATTTTGATCAAAGAGTAAGTCTCTTCATAGAATCAACCAACAGCATGTCTTAAAAAGGTTAATTTTCCACAACCCTCCCTCCTGCCCTGTCTCATTGTAGCTCATTTACTTCCGTGTGTTTTTTCTTTCCCTGATCACTATCTGCTTGTCCTTTTATCAGTTTATTTTCTTTTATTATGTTGCTGTGTAACACCATAAGCCTTAAAGTGTATCACTTCTGTTCGTCTTTTGCGTACGAAAGTTTCACAGAAACTTCTAAGGATAGTTACTGTTCCTCCTCATTTATGACTCTGTTTATTCTTTTGATATTTATCATTCTTCCAGGGTACCGGTTTTTAAGGTCTCTTTTCTTTCTTGTCCCTCTTTCCAAAGGACTACGCTCTATCCGAATCAATTAAGTTTAGCATCCTACGTGAATATTTTCACCATTTTAAGTTATTAACTCCCAAATTCCTGCGGAATCATGAAAGCGCTCTGTTATGAAGCCTCGCTAAACAGGTGAAGGATACCAAAAGTTCGAATCGCTGCGTTTCGAAAATGCTAAAACATTTTGGATTCAAACTGTTTTTATTATAATGTTAGGCCTCCCAAAAGTACCTACCTATTAGATTCAGATATAAATGTAAGGCTAGCTTTGGCATAAATAGCAAGCATCAAAGCATCAACACCAATCTTGCGCAACCGGAGAAGTCGTCGGATTCCAGTCAGTCGAATTCCCTCGCGTTTTATTTCCCTGTCAGCGCCCCCGACTTACTTACTCCTTAGCCTCAAGTACTATCTTTCGCCACTATTCCCGTGACCTCCATTCACAGGACCGAAGATATCCTTCCCTTTCCGATCAAAAACCCGTCGATTGATCTACTTTCTACTACCCCCATCTGTCTTATCGCCCTCTCATTTCTGCTTTCCCACTTTATCTCCTCGTCTATCGTCCTCCTCGTCCTCTCTCTATCTTTATATCCTGGGAGCCCGCACTTTCCTCTTACGCTTTTTCCGATGTTACCCCGAGCTAGGGATGGGCGATGATTTTCGATATTTTGGGGGCATCGATGGTTTTGGGACTTTTAGTCTTCTTTGTTGCCTCCAATGGATTTTTAACGATAATTTATGCTATATCCTTCATCATCATAAGGGTAAGCGGCCATCAATCCCAGCATCTATTTGCTCCCCTGCCAATTAAGTGCTCAATTCCTTCACTTTGAAGTCTACATAAGACGTCTAATGAATTTGATCTTAGGCCATCATTAGTATTCATACTCATTAATTTATCTTTCCATTTTTTTAAACGCTGTTCTATGAACTTTATGTCCAATTATTGTGCTTCTCCTACTTTTCAAGGCTTTCGTTTAATCTTTTTTAATCCCTTATTGTTTACATGACCCCTTCTTTACTATTCTCTGCAGCTATTTGACTATTATTCTTCAGTTACACTACAAATATTTTAATTCCAATCTCTTTTTCTCTTCTTCTTTTACTGTCCTGGCTTCACTGCCAGATAAGAAAAGACCCATAGATCTTTTTGTGAAGTTCTCTCGTTATTCCTCGTGGTTTTTATGACACAATCGGTTTTATTCAACGGATTCATATCAGTGGCTCCCAGTATATCAAATTATAAATGTATCAGTTCGATGGCTACTTTGGTCAATAGCATCCGCATCATCATTATCAGTTATCGATTCTACAGTTCTCTTGCTGCAGTTCCGATTTGCACTCCAATTCTCTAGATTAAAGTTTTATGCCGGCATAAGTCTTCACTTTGCCGTCTTTCTTAATTTTCCAGTATATTCTCTGTATTTATATATTTGATTAACAATCTACTGTAAATTAAAAACCTTTATTTGGTATTTATTGGAATCCTTAGACAATGGTGCATAACGTCAGGTTTTTGAACCTATTATCTGGTTCGGCTCGGTGACTTCGTGCTGCTAATTTTATTTGCGCTCTTAAAATGCGGCTTGGTTATTGGCAAACATATTTGCTGGATAGTTTAATTTCACTCTAAGCTAACGCTAAGAAATCATAGAATCAACTTGCCCGTGACAATCTCCTTGTTAAACTCTTGATGATTTGGTCCTATGTTTTGAAGATGCAGTTTAATTATCGCAGTTATGTTTACGTTATTAACGTTTATTTTTAAACTAGACATTAGTAGTTTGTGGGTATTACTTTTCCTAAACGTTTTTACCTGAAGGTTATTTGTAAAATTATAGAAATAAAGAATCATATTTCTGTATAGCGCATTTTTAGCAATGTCAGTATACCCAAGACGACTGCTACTAATTCTCCCGTATTTGCTGTAAAATTGGTGAGTGAAATAGCGTCGGAAAAAGGGATATTTTATCAACATCGGTAGTGTATCCTTGGTGCTCAGTTGACGCCATGTGTTGATGTTTTCCACCCTCGATGCTCCTACCGTGCCCTTCCTCCTGACCATGAATTATAAAGGCATCTACTAGGCAACGCTTGTTTGATCGTCTGAGACTCGGCGTGGGAGGATCAGTGGTGGAAAGGTTGAGCAGAAGTTGAAGACGTACTTCCTCGTCGTTGAGTGGCAGTGAGAGTTGTTTGCTCGAGCACCGTTGAATCCTAAGACGGAGGGATTCTATCCTGTGCTGAGCTATAAATGGTGTTTTCTGCGAGTAACTTAATCCAACCACCCCACTTCATGAAAAGGTGTTGGCCGATTCCATGAATTATTTTTCATTTTTTGGTACGAAGGTGTTCAGATTTCATTTTTAAATGAACGGTAGGAGTGACAAATGGTGAAACAAAGTCTTTCGTTGGTGAAATATTAGATAACTTATACCATGCATTCTTCCTTGCCTACCCTGAAATAGACGTACGTGATATGTATGTAGGTATGTGCGTATGTATTCTTCCATCTATGCAATACATGGGCAACGGCAATTTCATGGTGGATATTCATGAAATTTTGGTGAAGGACTCAAGAGGATTTCATAGGCGAAAGACTGTTCGTTGTGAAAGAAATCTCCATCAATTCGATTATTCTAGTGATGAGTGGCGATCATTAAGAGAAGAGGGCCAGAAGAGAAGAGTATGTCAGTCACTTTGGGGGGTCGGTAATCGATCCCCGAAATCCAGCCTCGAGGTTGCCCCGGAGTAGCGGCCCACCGCATTGCGGGATGAAGGATATGCTCGGAGATGGGAAGGGGGTGAGGGGATTACCGGGAGGTGGGGGCAGGGGGGGACAGGGTGGAAAGTTCGTAAGGACCCGGTTTCGTATGTGTGGTTAATTTCGGGAAATTGTTACAATGGATTCCCCAATCTCCCGCACGGGGAGAAAGTAGGTTCATTATTGCGACCCAAATGTGTTTCCGATAGTGCATGTATTTTGCGTTGTTGGTCCAACTGAATCAATATCTATTGAAACTGTATATTATATGTAGAGTATACATTAAAACAGAATTCTTCTCTTATAATGTAAGCTCAGGGGGCTCTACTTTGTATTCGGTGTGTTAGTGAAGTTATTGCGAAAAGTATATCATGCATACTGTTTTTTAAAACAAAAATGAGAATTGAGAGACCCTGTTTGGGGTGTATTATTTGTGATTTTTTATTACAAAATTCAAAATTATATGCTCTAGATATTCTTTACACTCGGATTACTAGTGAATGCTGAATTGTGAGTGAGAGAATTGTTGAGAAATGAACCTCTGGAATGCCGTTTTTTATAATATCAATGAATGGAATACCACTATGCTTAAGGCATTTTTGTTGTCATTAATTTTGATTGTATGCGGAGAGCTTGGAAATTTATTTTGACTAGGTCGTTGCTGCTGGTGATGAACCACTCGTTACTAGGCCATTGTTCGTTATAGATATTCTTCATCCCTGAAAAGAGATGAGACAAATTTATTTCCAGATCAACATTAGCTAGATAATTGCATTGAGGCTTTCAAATATTGCATGACTATTAGCTGTTATTTATTTTATGAAGTGTAATGGTATATTTGTTTGAAAAGGAATTCTCTTTCTCACTTAAGAAAAGGAATTCAACATTGAAGGAACGGGGTAATAACAATAATGTGAAATCCACAGAAAGATATCGTTTATAATATACTATGTATGTAAAATGAAATTCAACCTAGGTATTGTCATTTATCCCATCACATCCTGCCACACGCCCTTGTGGTTATTTCCGATGTAAAATTCGATGCACATTTTATTCGCCACGATAGCCTCATTCACTTTGGCACCTCAGTCCGCCTTCGGATCCCCACCTCCCAGTGCCTCTTCTTTGGCGCCTCGGTTCCTTGGAACGGCGCCTCTGCTTTTGCTCAGGCACGTCCCTCCTTGCACTTTCACTCCTCCCCTCTCCGGCTCAACGTCTACGACCCCTAGCTCATTATTGCACACTCATACCTCGAGACTTCCAGACATCTACTCACCCTACTCCCCAACCCGTATCTCTTACCCCCCCGCCCCCCGCTTGCCGACCCACTTGAGTCCCAGTACTAGGGCTACCAACTCCCCAGAATCCTCAGGGAGACTTCCGGAATCGACCAAGTTTTTTTTTTAATCTCCCGCCTCCAGAATTGAGGAGTTTTCCGAAATGTTTTAAGGTAGTTTGAGCGAGATATTTCCCTAGTCATAATTGAGACCATATTCTAATTTCAACTTTCAATTTCAGCGTCTGTAAGAAGTTTGAAGTTGTAATATTAATGGTGAAAAAATATAGTTATACGTGACAAAAATTCTCAGTGCCTAATTAAATAAATGCATCTACATAAGTCTCTAACTTGACTCATTTTTTCACGCCGTGCGGCTAAAAAGCCTTCAAAAAAGAAGGTTTTCTTTTGCGATTCTGTAAAAATTAGTGCTGTGAGTAATAGATTATTTCTATAAATAGTTGAAAAAACATAAAAACTACACATTAATAGTTTTTTGTCGAAATATATGTGTAACAAAGTCCAAATTGTTTTAACATTCTCCCTCTTGAGCGCACAGCTGTAATCTATGCCTTGTAAAACAGCTTCTATTTTCAGGCAAATTGCTCGAAAGGTCGTTCTACAAGGGGTTATTTTGATATAATTGGAAATGTATTTTTCTTTAAAATAAGGTAAAATTTAAACTCTAGGCGTTGTGATATTTCAATATATCTGGCCACACATGGCATGTCAACGTATCTGGTCACAATACAGTGAATGATATCTCACCTTTCTAACCATACCAAACTATCATCCTCTTACCGTTCAACGTTTTGTGATATTTGTTAAAAAGTACTGCCCGTTTAACATGAGATATGGTACTGCTCTGCGCTCCAGAGGGACTTAATTAAAAAAATGTTTTATAACGCTTAGATGGCGTCTTAAATATAAATAAAGTTTGTAAGATTGTTTGATTATTTTTATCAAGTAATTTATCGGTTACCAGAATACTTTTTTCAAGACGATTCTTGCGAGAATGTTTTGTATATGTTTCTGTTTTCATCGTTGTTGGCATTGAAAATTCATTTAAAAAACTGTCACATTTAAGCTGTTTTTGAGAGTGGAATGCGCTGGTACAGAACATGTTGGTTGTAAATATGTAGTTAATTTGTCTTATCCTCAGAAATCTCCTGAATTATACGTTTTATATACCTACGTTTAAAAAAAAACTTTTAACTAATCAAATCTCGAAACAATCCGGTATCACCGATGAGTTTGGCTATGAGAGTTTCAAATGATGTTCCTAATTACATACTTTATCCAAAAAATATTCACCAGTTCAAAATTCTAATGCTGTATTTTCTTTCATGATTATGTTTTTCATAATGACAAATGAAAATTGATGTCATTGTTTTAATTACATTTTTGCTATATTTTGCCATCCCTCTTGTCATTTCTCATTTATAAGTATGTACTATATTTAAATAGGTATGACTGCCCACTTTCTGCATGAAAAAGAATCTTCGTACTTTCATTAATACTGTACTGATTAATACTGCTATTTAGGAGTTAAAAAGTCCTTGAGCGTTAAATAATAATTATTTTCTTCAAGGAGTTTCTTACTCTGGGAGCAGAAACCTCCTAGAGTCGACTCTCCGTGAGTTGGCAGCCCTGACCAGAACCCTTTTCGCGTGAGCCCCTGTCTCCCTCACATTCCCTCGTTAAATAACCCCCTACCCTCTCCGGCCATGTGTTCCTTTCATAAGTAATGGAGTTCCCAAAAGTCTCGCGACATCTTTGTGAGTCCCCTTTTGGACTTAGCTCTTATTCACGCCCCGGGAGAGAGTTACCGTTTTAATCGGCCGCTCCTCATTCCAAGCCTTAAAACGCAAGTCTCCCACCCACTGCTCACAGCCAACTACTGCTCCAACACCAGTAGACTGGCTCTTCATAACAGTTCCCACCCGGCCTTTGTCCGCATTGCCTCTGTCTCCAGCGCATCACCGAACAAGACCTGTTCCCCTTTACTTAATTAAGTGTATCACTCCGGTTTCCCCTTTGTCATGACGGCAGAGGGGCTGAACTAGCATATGGAACTTGCGAAAAAGAAAAGTATGCAATATTATTGCAATTTTCATCTCCTCACCTAATTTTTGTACAAAACTGTTTCTTTATTTTTTTTCTGTGAATACACCTTCCACAGTTTTTTAATACCTTTTAGAAGAACAAAACACCTGAAATTCTGCCTAGGGTTGGCTCAATGTGGTACACACATCGACTACGGTGCCGAATTGGCTCCCAGCCACAGAAAATCTAGCTTTAGTAGAAGTGTGCACCTACTGCACGCATGAACGCATTCCCACTTAACTCCATGAATTTAGAATGCTATTGCTCAATTTCAAATTATATAGCTGCATAAACCTTCCACTTATTTTAGTAATGCTACTGATTTCATCAAAGAATTGGAATCTATGTCAAGTTTAGCCTCACGGAGGCACATCTCTGGCGGAGCTGAACGAACAGCTGGCAACAGAATACTAATTTATTTCACTGAGAAAAATATTCTTCTTCGACATATATTTTAAATATTCCGCTATTGATAAATGATATAACGATCTCACAAAATTGATTTATTTACTGCTTTCTAATACCTTCCATTCATTATTATAATTGTTGTCATATTTCATACAAAGTTTATAAATGAAGAGCCATTTAAAGGAACAACTCTGTAAAATTCTATGCCCCTATTGATGCAGTTCTCGATGAAAAAATCAAATTAAACATTTCGCAGTTGTCGTATCGTATTGGTAATGTGGGTGGCCAAGTTTACTTATGCTCTGAGTCTTATGTATTTATCGGTGTCAGCATTATAATCCAGTCCCTCACATCTTTATAGCGTGTTTTTATATATTTGATGAATCTCTCATCATAGATAGGCATGAAACTTTGACACCCTTTCTTTATCTCTTAATGAATAGACAAAACATGCAATAAAAGAAAATAAAAAATAAAGAAAGGAGTGTTTAGTGATGGGTGGCATTGCTGCGCAGGGTCGTGCACCAATTTATAGTCGGGTCATTTGAAAATGAAAACTCGTTTCACGCTTCAATAGGATGATAATGCATGCATAATTTATATAAGAGATATCGTTTGTCGATTCGGACCCAAATATTTATATTTCATTCGTCAGTTCTATTGCTAAAAATATACTTCATTACTATACGCCCATATCATAAATGTTAAATTTTTATTGTCAATACGTGGTCATTCCTGTGGAAGTTTTGGTTAAAATGCGATTCTAATATAATAAATACCCATTGATGTGAGGCTTTAATGCATATTGAAAAAAAATTAAAAGTATAACCGTTCTTACGCAAAAAAAATAATGTTGCGTGTGTTTTTGTAAATAAATTATTAATTCAAAAACTTTTCATTAAATATTAACCGTCCACTTTGGTCAAAACTCAATTACAATTATTTGCAATTTTTAAAATAAACCGCAGTTAGTTAATTTGATAACATAATGACAATGGAAAATATATTCAATCAAAATACTATTGGTAACAAAGTTAAATGGAAGCCAAAAGAATTGGCGCAAGCTTTTTATTTTATACAAGGTGTAATTGTTTTAGAGCAAACGTATATGTCTAAAATGTACTGCTCTAATCGTTTAATTTTAGGTTAGTATAATTGTTATCCATGACATAGCCTTCCTTTATGACATGAAATCCATGAAGGTACATGGATGAATTCGATGATGCTTTAGTCTACCAAAAATTTTAAATTAATTTTCATGAAAGAAATGATTTTAACTTGCTCATGAACTTTTTCTTGGTGTGTAGGGACATTCGTGGTATGTTTAAGGCACTAAAGGTTTCAAACAAAACAAAAGGTTATTTCAGGCAAGAGAATATTTCATGAGATAGCGGCTGCTGGAAACTTTTTTTAAAACAATCATTTGCTGATAATACCCCATATTTCGTCCATTTATGTTATTCTCTCATCCAATTATTTTTTAAATTTTACGTCATTTTAATATTTCCATTATTCCTTCATTTTATGAACACAGGCGTTGGTGGTAGCTTTCAGAGTAGTTGGTATTGACCTAACTATTCTATAAAATAATGGTTAGCGGGAAAGGATTGATTGTAGTGTGTTATTTAAAAATGTATACGAACTCATTTGAAAACAGTGATGTTATTATCTCGTGATCTTTCCCTTGGAGCCTTGCTTTCCTGGAATTTTGTCAATAGTCAATGTCCTGAGTGTGCACTTTTTAAATCATATAAATTTTCCGTGCAGAGAGGCAAAAATGTTCAGCATTGTTGTATATTTACATATATTGTAACTTCATGACTCCTCTTTTGTCATGAATTATTAATCCTCCCTTGCCTACTACTTGTTCTTGTCTTTCATTATTTGCCGTGATAAATGAAAGTTTCTTAAAATATTTTCTGAGTCAGTTGATTTTAAAGCCGAAGGCAAACGTTTGAAACAGAGTAAGAGTATTCTTAATTAAGCTCCCTTTTTTATGTGACACCATATACTATTTTAAATGTAACTCATAATTGTAACAATCAATCCATTTTTTTAGACAAAATATTAAAGCATGCAGAAAGATTGTTTAATATTCGCCTATATAATACGTAACTCAAACTGGGATGTGCGTTGTTATCCAGCGCATCGTTTGGTTTATTATCATCAGCAATCATTTATCCGATTTTTGCTGAATGTTTCCACTCCAATCCTGTATCCGCCAACTACTTTATTCCTGTAACTCTTTACTTTTCCATCCTTCATAATTTGCCTGATATATACATTCTTGGTCTTCCTCTGTAATTCTTTTCTTTTATCTCTCCTCCATTTATCATTTTCGGTTGTTGTGTCACAAAATGTATTCAACATGTTTGTATCTTATATTTCGCTGAGTTTTCATCGTATATCTTTTCTCTCCAACTCTTCTTAGGACTTCTTCGTTAGTAATTCTGTACATCAGTTTGATCTCCGTGCTTCTTTGCTTACACCATATTTCCATGACTTCCAATATCTTATGCTCTTCACTTATTATTGACCAGGCCTTACTACTATGTGCATGGGAGCATGCTTCTCTTCAAGATTTGTTAAACGATGTGCTTCCTTAATTTCACTTCACTTTCGTGCCATCGTTGTTTGATTTGACGGGTTAATATTAGTGGCTTCCTCCAGTCACCTACATCAATATTTTATAGGCACCTGACATCAAGATTATAATCTAAAAAGATATCATGTCAAAAAAGAGTATGCACCAAATATATGTTTTTTTAATTTCTATCGGTTTGTATATGAAACTTATGCGATAAAAATACGTGTTATTTTTTCACTCCGGTTCATGAAACATCCGCTACCCACGTCTTAGTTCTAACGTTTCCCTCGTGTGAGGGTAGAAATACCCCATGTCAGTTTGAGCTGTGAAGGAGGAAAACTGGACTGAATGCGTTCGAGAAGGAGAGAGAAGACCCACTTCAGGGTGGAGATTGATAAGATCTGGTGAGAAAGGGCGTCGACTCTATGGAGTTAACCCTTCGCTTTTGGGCAAGGGGTCAACGTGGTCGAGGTTGCATAAAAAAAAGACCCTGGCGATGAATGCGGAGATGCGGGCACCAAGGGAGGAAAAAAGATGATGCGGTTGAAGAGGCGTTTGGGTGAGGGAGGTGCTTTAATGGGCAGCGGGAGGTGAGACGAGTTTAAAAGAGAGAGATAAGGCCTTCCACTGGAGAGCGACGTAAAAGGAGTGAACGAGTTCTTTCCGTGTAATGGACACAAATGGACACGGGAGAGAGAGAACGATGTTTGATGATGGAATAAAGAGTCGAGGATGCCTGGGAGAAGGTTGGCTTGTATACGGAGGCCTCCTACAAGACATTCAGGGGTAGTGAGAATAGGTTTTTGGCGTCGGCGTGGGCGGCACAGGCCCCCGTGGACCGTGGAGAGCGTAGGGGTGAAGGAAAAGGTCTCCGGAAGCTGGAGGCTGGAAAGGAAGAGTGTGCGGAGCTGTTAGAGAGATATGGCGAGCATGAAATGTGTGAAGAGGAGGGGTAGGCCATACGCCTTGGGAATAAACTTGAGCGAAGGGAGTTGTGTGAGGGATTGAAGACACAAGAAACCATTGAGGTGGGAGACAGGGGAAAAATGAAACCGCGGCTACGGAATGAAACATTTTTTTCGCCTCGTACCTCCTACTTTCTTTCCCCTTCACTCTGAAAAATCTTGTCTTCTTGTTTTCTCTTTCTGTTACCCACCTAACTTTCCGAGCACGCCTGTCCAGCTTTTTATCTTCGTGTTCAGCACGCTTTCCTCTTCGCAATTCCCTCATCTTCCCTCTGAACTCAGCTGTTAGTCTATCCACCCAGTCACACTACCTCCCACAAAATGTTATTCTTCTACGTCTTTCGATTGCGAAACATTCGATTGCTAATTGAATCAAACAATATTTCATTTGAATTCGAGTACAATATTATACATAGAATTCGAAAGTACTCTTTCAAACCACAGGCTACCGCGATATCCAGGTTGGTAGGTAACGCTCGAGATTTGCAATTTCGTTGGTCTGAGGCTCAATTCATTTATCGTACTCGGATAATACGTTTGTCTGAGGTTTTGGAATTGAGTTTAATATTGCGATATAACTTTAGCATGGGGTGAATAAAGTCAAAATAATATTACTATTACCAAGACCGTTTTAATAAAAAAATAAGCATGATTGCTCTTGGTATCTAGTGATATGATTTTTGATTTACGGAACCTCTTAAAAATCTAAATTGAGTCGCGATGCGAGTTTTCATTCGAGGTTCTGTCTAATTTAGCTTCGATTTATCAATACTTCCGATGATATTGTACTATACGAAACTAAAGTAATGCCTTTATTGTCATATTAGCTCAGACTGAGCTATTTTAATACGGATTGATCCATGATTCGATTTGCATTTGCAGCAACATATAATTGCCTCAATCACGTTTATTTACGCTCAAAAGTAAATTTAATGAAATTAAGTATGTAGTCAAATTTACTGCTACTGGAGAAAGGATAATTAAATAATTCTTATTCTGTGGGAGTTAGATGGTGAGAAATTTGCAGCATAGCGTCCCTTTACCACACCAAACATATAGGTTGAAATGTTGTGGAATCAGGGCCCTTAAATCTATTCGATTAAGATTCAAAAAGTGTATTTCAGGAGTGTGAAATGTACGGCATTATTCGCACGTCTCTAAATTGAGCTTTTCTTCGATACTCTCTTCCAACCTTGCCCTTCATCACTTTTTACTCTCTTCCTCACCTCTCTCAAACCTTTGAACCTCAACAAGAGGCCTTTCCCTCGATTCATCTTGTAACGCGGTCATTTTCTTCCGACGGCCTCGATATTTTTCATCTTTGACCTTTGCAGACGCGAGCGGCGTCGCGCCCAGCCGAAGGGTCTCCTATTTTGTGAGTTAGGGGGCAAATTTCGGCCAATATCTCATTTCGGGCGGGAAAGAAATGTCGCTTCGAGGCGGACCGTTCCCTGTCTGGGAGGTGTGCGAGCAAAAGCAATGGCCTCTTAAGTGAGCTTGAGTGGTGCTATTTCTCCGTCGAGTGAGAATTGGACCATTATGAGGAATTGGGAGGGGTTTTCGTTCAAGCGCTGTTGCCTTTTGTTTACCGTTTGTTGATTTACGGATTTTTTACGGATTTACATTGTTCGCTAATTTGTGTTCTACTCTAAACTTTAATCTCAATGAGGAAGTTTTTTGTGTGACATAGTTTGAAGAAGCTATAGAAAACACATAATCTGATATGTCACTTTTGGCGTAAATACTTAATTTTAGCATTAGAAATGAACATGAATTACAAATTTTCCAACCGTGGAAAAGTATAAGCTCTTCATCGTGAAATAGTTATTTTGGAAAGAGACCTGCATTTATGACACGTAATATTTAGTAGAAGTGCCATTGCTGTCGGCTATGTGAAATAATGTTAAGTAACATATGTGGTTATAATGTTTATATTTGGCTTATCAACAGCGCAATATCTTAAATTCACAAATTACATTCCCATTAACTACAGACATTTGTGAATGAAGAATATTTTGGCAGATAAACGCTCTATTGGCAGCTACATTTTCCTTTCTGATATGCGGTCATAACAGTTTATTCATAAAATTTTAGTGCCCACCAGAAGGCCCTTAAAATTCTATAGGTTGGACTTTTTCTAATTTTCAGTTGTAATTTTCTTAGCGGTGTCATTGAAATCATTTGATTTTTTAGCCTGAAATTCTTATTTATTATCCTAGAATATTTGTACATTTATTGCTGTTTTCATGGCCTTCTTATTACCAACGTTAACGAATTTAATTGTTAAATGACGAGATATAAGCGTTTTATAACGTTAAAGTATTTATGTGTTGAATCTTTTTCTGCATTTTACGGAATGTAGTCATTTATTCCATCTCTTTAAAATCTCATAAATTCTTCATTTTCGTTTTCATTATAAATGAAATGCACTTATTGGACCCTTTATACATCATTAACGTGTTTTATAAGTGGACTAATTCAGACGAGGAGGGCACATTAACATGATAAATAATATTTTTTTTTAAATAAGGAAAATGGAAAATTTGTTCCTTGTTACATTTTTGTGCTAAGCGCAAAAGATTTACTGTATTGTTCATTTCTTACATAATTTACTTTTCCTGGACAATATGTGCAGTGCATTTCTTGTCACCACAAATCTACACAATCGCTCTATTACGGCCCTCTTGGATATTTTACATTACTCTGTGATCCTTTAATTATTTATTAAAAATGTTTAGGCCATCTCGAAAACAGGATTAAATGAATGACCACTACCAAAACTCCGGAAAAATGTGAGCGTCTCTTTTGTTAATTGCTCGGATCCGCGCATCGCATTTTCTGTAATATTCATTATGTGCTCGTAGCTTTTTTTTGTTGGGAGAAATGATTTCGTAAAAAGTTCGAGCGTCGATAAAAAAGCGCTCTCCAGTCAGGGATCACTCTATGGATTTCAAACTCTTGCGACTAACACGGGTTCATCCGGCGTGTAGTACGTGGAGTCATGTGCCGCATAGGATCTCGCCCCTATTCCCTGCGGTGCAATTTTTCATCCGGCCGCGTTTGAAGCATGAAACCCCGGGAGTAGGGCGGGGGCGGAGGGCACGTGGGGGCGGGTTTTGTGCCCCGCGGTGTTAATTTTTCTGCCGTGTGGCGGGAAGGTAAAAGAAGAAAGAAAATAAAATAGAGCAGAGGAATGATGCCTGAGTCGTCCGATGACCCAATTGTTTCCACGCCCCACATTTCTCATCCCACACACACACTCGTACAGACAGTCGCCCCCTTCCCCCGTCCCCGGGGTCACCAAAACGAAAGCGCCGAACACATTTACACTGGGAAATCACCCCCCGTCAGACATCCGTTCTCAGACGCTTGCCCCCCCTTGGGGATTGTACGATATTTCGATGCATGAAACGCGAGATTCGATACTATCGAGATATCGCTTTCGATGCTATGCTAATGAGGTGTTGGTGTGTACGAATACCCTTGCAACGTCAAGTATTGTAACGCAGTCAATGTATTACCACTTTTAAAGTATCGAGGGTAGGTCATGGAAAATTAACCTATAATACATTTACAACGTTTCGGAGTGTAATGCACAGCATTAGGACTATGCAGAAAAGAAAACATGAAGGTACAACAACCGTCAATAAATAAAAGTATCACTTATATATCAATGTTGCACCTTCATGTATTCTTTTCCAGACTTACCCTCCGTACCACAAGAGTGTTTTTAAATTAAGTGGCCGGTAGAACAATACTGAAACTATGTATTCTCAATATCGAGTTCGATGCTACGGCACCTGTAATTTTCATCTACATCCACATTTACAAAATACCCTGCAAGCCACCTCGAGGGTGTGTGGCAGGGGGGTGAGTAGTCACCAACATGAATTACACTATAGGTACCCTCAAGTTGGTGTAACTACGATTGGTGATGCATTAGCATAAATTGCTAAAGCTTGTCAGGAGGCGAAGCCTCACTAGCATTTACTACACTATAGATATGCTACCAATGTTATAGTGACCGTTGGTATTTATGTATTTTGAAACTACATAAACGGACAGATATTCAAAAGTTATGCTGAAAACATGCACGGCGTTTTGCAATTACTATGGTACTTTTCCTATGGTCCTATGGTACCATGGGTATGGTATGGTGGTATGGTACTTCCTCTTTGTGGGGGTATGTGATGCTAAGAGCACCGTGTACTAGTTATACAATGCGTCATTAGATACAAGGTTGCTTATAATGTCAGACGAATAGAAAAATAAATCCAGCATGTGAAATAAAAGCAACATAAGATTATGTAAATATTTATATTAGTAGCCACTATTTTTGCGATAAAATGGAAGATTTAATAAACTTTTACGCTTACAAAATTTTATTATCTTCATTACATACCAATGGTAAGCCTAGATTATTTTGTGCCTTATTTGAATCGTAAATATGAAGTTCACCTGCAACTAAGTATGCCAATAAACTTCCAGATGTATTTATGCCTTCGTTAGATTCATTATGTACGCAAAACTACGCTGCACTTGATACGAGGTGTACTGAATAAATGTTAGGGAGAATCATGTACGAATTAGTGTGTCGTTCGACGCAATAGACTGTGACCTTATCCAACGAATTATATTTCGCGCATCCTGGCGTAGTACTAGTAGAGGTAGACTACTGATTTAGGTAGTGTTGGATTGATTCAGAAGTATTCATCTGTATTAAATCATATCAAACTATTTCTTCATACCATCTCTTACTTCATCCCGGCGTTCTTTTTTTATACGATTATTATTTCGCTCTGCGATGCTAGCATTGGAATACCGTTCAGCTGTAAAGCTCTTCCTTCCCGCTCCTTTTTGCGACTTTACCCGACACCACGTCTATGGGGTCCCGGTGGCGGTCAAACAGGCTGGCTTGCCTCACGACCATTCGTCAAGCGGACCTCTGGATGCCCCCGGGAGGCCAAGACCCCGGACTCTCCCCCCCCCCCACCCCCTAGTGGGGCAGGCGTGCTACGTGGGGCGCTCTCAAATGACGGACCTCAAACTCACTCCTCACCGTCCCAGTGTCCCCCGCGCTCTTTTGCCCTCTGACCTCCTCATCCCACTCGTTTTCCACACCACACCCCCCTACTCCCCTGTCGGTCGCCGTCGTGTCAATCCCTCATTCCCACCCTCCTCTCTCAGACGGACACTCCCCTCCTGGCAAGTGATGGAGCAGTCGGAAAATAAGAGCAACATTTTAAGAGGTTTTTTCAACATGTTTTGTGAAAATAACATTCCTCGTAGAAAATATATGTATAAAAATATGTTATAAAAATCATTTGGTGGAATAGTTTAAAAAAAAAGATAAGTTTAAAGTTATTTTTCCAAAAGATAAAAAAACGTTTTTCGAATGTTATTTTTAGAGAAAGTGCTGTTCAGGAAAAATGTACGAGTTACGAGTCTACGATATAGTTTTTCTTTGAACAATAACTCATGCTGAACAGTCATTTATTCGAAGTACGTTTTGGAATTAATATTTTTGTTAAAATAAGTAGCACACTAATATTTTTTTCCGATTTATACGATACATACAACAAATTTGAACATCTGTAGCTTTACACTCACCAAGTGGCATGCACAATTTGTAAACATCTCACCAGATCACTGGCAAGAGGCTCAAACCATCAAATGTCATCTTTTCGGCAGTGGATGGTAGTGTAAATGGGAAAACGAGATAAAATCTACAGGGCTTTCAAGAGGGGAGGTCCATTAAATCATAGAGTAATACTTACTCTATGGTGAAGATTACCTTTGATTTTGATTGGAAAGCGTGCAGCCGAAACTTACAGCGAAAAATGGTGAAATTTTCTGTCTCTTGCTTAAATACCTTAGTTTTTTAATTAGTATGAATGAACAATGGAAAAAAATTGAAAATGTAATATTAAAAACATGTAATTATCATTTAGCTTCTCATATTACCCTCACGTACTCCTTCAGAAATTTTATTCTGTGCAGAAACAAAATTTTATATTTTTTTTAAATGAATATTTCTGGGCCGTCACTGTTCCAAACTCCCCACCTTCTTCTCGCTCTTTGACTTTTTCATTCATTGAGTTCCTCAATTCCCCGCCCACCTCATCCAATCCCTCCACTTTCTTTGCCTGAGCCCCCTTTACACTTTACTCCCCGCCAGATCACTCTCAAAATTTGCACTTATCCCTTTTTTTTAAATTTTTCGCGATCTTTCTCCGGGGTTTGGATGGCTACTGCGATGCATGCACTTCTATGGGGTCAACTGGTTTTGAGGCTGGTGCTTGAAGAACCTCGCAGGCATGTGAACAATTTTCAGTGGCCCCAAGGACCCTTTTTTTTAATTATCTTCCTCGTTTTCGTCTCTTTAGTACCCTGAGGGAAGTCTGGATGCAGACTGCTTCACCGATGAAACATTTGAACCGCAATCTTTACTATGATGGTATTGATGTCCCATGGACAGTATTTTATTTTTTTGCAGGTAATCGCCATGTTGGTGAACCACTTGCCCTTGCATGGGTATTTTTTATGCATGCATAACACGCTTTGCATGGGTAGTTTCTTATCAAGAAAATATTTCTCTTACTATCGTTTCTTCTCAGATAACCTTGGACTCATGGTTTTTTTATCCTTGTACTGAATTTTAAAGACCACATCTTGCAAACTTTGTTGATGCGGGGTTCACTCCGTAGAAGTTCTTTATGTTCGTGTTCATAATAAAGTGAAATCGTTTTAACTTTTCTATTACTTAATTTAGAAAATTCTAATAATTCAAAATAATGAATTTTAGATTCTAAATATTGCGTAGAAGTACTAAGTTGTTTTCTTTATTATGAATACGATCAAAACTTGTGCTTAAAACAATGCAAAAGAGAGCTCTTAAGTTCCAAAAAGACTCTTTAAACGAATAGTTTTTGGGTTTATACTGATACTTTAACAGCCGAGAAAACTAAAAAAAATATAATTGAGTTAATAAGTGCATGATATGTGTTTATGGCACCATGTGAAGGTGGAATGCAATTGAATGCTCCATATTCACCTAAGTAGATGAGTATTACTTTCTGCTCTTGAATTACCCGGTTTTCCGTTCCTTTTTTACATTAAATGCTGAATAAATTAAAATAAATGCTGCAAATTCATACTTATAAAAACGAAACAAATAAACGCAGACTTTTTGGTATAATACGTATGCATGGAAACCAGGTTTCAGGATAATGATTAGGAGTTATAAATAAATTTGAATTGGATTGCTATTGGGAACTGGAACTTTGATGGGTTTGTTTTCTCGACGTAATTAGTGTAAAAATTGAAATTTTTGTCATTAATTATGAAACTATCCATGCTCTATAGCTTTTCAGTGGATGGAATACGTATTTCACCATTAAGACTTGACTTATAGTGGGCTCTAATCTCTAGCATATCACCGTATTGATTAACAAGTCTGCCAATTCATCCCAACCACTATGCAGGCTGTCGAGAGAAATCCAATATGAAAGTTTAAAAAAAATGTTAGGCTGGGAGCCTGCGATAATTCCCGTTCTGTTCTCTATGGTCCTTCTCTTCCTTCTATTTTCAACTCCTCCAGCCGTATCTATCCGTGATGTCCACTCTCAAGGTGCTATTCTACCGTCAAGCTGCTCCGAATCCTTCCTGGACTCCTTCGAATTCCCAATCCTCCGGACGCACCGGGCACAATGCCTCCCTCACGAAAGGATCCCAGTATTATGCAATCAAACCAAGCCTTCGAGTCCGATGCAGTTAGTTTTTCCGTCCGAATCAGCATTCCGCCTTGGCGTTTCCCACGACCGTCTGCAGCGCCACTCGACGCCTCTCGATATGGCCGAAGGTTGAATCACTCGGCATGTTCAGCACCACTCGACGATTCCCGTTCTTACCCTATCACTCTCACCATCTTCATCTCCATCCCCTCCTATTCCCTATTCCCCTTCTTTCACCACGTCTCCACCCTCCACCTATTCCAGACCTATCATTCTCGTTTGAAATACCTAACTCGTTTGAAACTATGTGGTATAACGGCACGTTAGACTAGGTTTTATCAAGAAAAGACCTTTGCCTTGTATTAATGAAATTTACGCCAATATTCTCACATGAGTTGATGTTCTTCTACGTCGATGTTCTTATTGGTATTTTTTTACTTTTTTAAAACATATTTTAAAAGATGTGCGACAATCTATAAATAATATTTCTATGATTGAATTTGGAACCTCCCATTTTATGGTTATTTTTTCCTTTGAAATTTGTTATGTTTCACAACCTAGATTACTTATGAATCAAGATTTTATTGCATCAGGTGTAATCCGGGCCAAATGGGCACGTTAAATTAATGAAGAAGAATTTTGAGGATACCGAGACTAGCCACTGTATAAACTATAAATTGTCATCCGAAAATGCACATAAGTGTGAAATTTCACAGAGAAAATAAACATTCTCCTTTACCTGAACCCGAATCCCTTGATATCTTGCCGCGTGATTTAGGAAGCTCGTTAAAAGAGCAAACATCTCCAAGTGTGGCATATTTGGCTTTACACTTGTGGATGGTAGCTCTATGCGTACACTTTGGACTGCTTCGGTGGCAACATTTGTCCGGAAGTTCTGAACAGCTGGTTCCTTTAAGAATGTTTTAGAAAGATGTTTTCCTAGTGATAATGGAGACCATATCAAATTCAATTTCAAAATGTATGTAATTTTAAGTAGCATGAAGTAAATATAGTTGCATAAATGATGCTAACACTAGGTTTAAAATTACTTACACACTCAGTAATTAACAAAATGGGCTCATTTTTTTTTCACAATGTACGCAGTAAATACCCTCACTACGGAAGGCTTTTTTGCGATTCTATAAAAATGACATTAGTGAGTTATATATTTTTTTAAATAGTTGAAAAAACTAACAAATGATGAGCTGTTAAATTTATGACGCGACCTATACATTAGAAATTCCTCATTTTATTAAAATGTCTATCTGGAGTACATACGCGTACCGTTTCCCATTGAATATAGCAGTTATTTTTGGCATATATTTCAACAAGTACTATGGCAAGTGGCTAATATTTTGCTATCATTAGAAAACTGCTATTTCTTTCTTTAATATGGGCCAAATTTCATTGAATTTTATGTGAAAACATATCTTGCTCAAACTATCTCAACAGTCATCAAAATGCACAGAAGAGAATGAAGCCTCGGTAGCTTAGCTGACTAAAACACTCGGCGTGAAATCGAAGGAATCGTCAATCGACCCAGTCAAGGTGGTTAATGTTTCCTCTGAAGAGTTTTAAAAAGAAAAATACATGAATGACCTACGTGAAAAAATTGAAATAATGCTTTACTCTTGTAAGAATAAATCTCTGGTACGCTAAAATCTTACGGGGGCCAGCACTGTAACATTCACCTCACGAAATAAATAATTCTCAAATGATTTCCGCAAGGCTCCATGTTAGTTGTTGGGAGCATTCAGTGTGTGTAACTCGGCTGATAGAGACTAGATTTGACGTGGTTCAAGACGTCTGGCTAAGGTTTACTGAGAATAATTCAGGTCATGCGAATCATAGGATGACTTGGAGAATAATATTTTACCCTAGAATATCCCTCCGGGATTGAAAGAAGCAAAAATATTGCACATATACACTATCCAACGAATTGTTGCAAAAACATTTTCTTCTCAAGCACTATTAAGGTTGTTTGAGCGTTAAATCAATTCACGTAGATTTTGACGAATTTGATGTCATTTTAAACAAAGAATTTCCATCTTTTTAATAAGACCAAACTATTAACCCCTTGCCGCACTACTTTTCGAGCAATTTGCATAAAGATATATTTGCTGTTTCATTTGGGAATGATTACGACTGTGCGCTGCAGAGGGAGAATATTGAGAAAATTAGGAACTTCTAACACCTATATTCCGTCAAAAAACTAACGAAGTGTAGTTTGTAGGTTTTATAAACTATTTATCAAATTAATCAATTACACGCCACAGTACTTCTTACAGAATCTCAAAAAAAACTTCTGATTTGAAGGCGTTTTCACTCTACGGCGTGAAAAAATGAGTCAAATTAGAGACTTATTTGGTTGTATTTATTTAATTACTAAGAATTATTGTCATACATTACTATATTTTGCACCATTAATATTACATTATTTACTTCATACTTCTTACACACGCTTAAATTAAAAAATTAAATTCGAATATGGTCTCTTTTTTGACTAGGGAACTATCTCGCTCAAACTATCTAAATGACTTCACCTAGTAAAAAGATGCACTAATTCTTCACTAATTCTTTGAAACATGTCTCACCTTTCCTCTTTTCCCTCTTCCATTTCCGTTTTCTCTTTTCCCTCCCCTTTTCACCGGTGGTGGTCTAACATCCCCTGCCATTGGTCCTTGCTGCGGCTCGCAGGATAGTATGTCGATGTATTTGTAGATGTCTCTTTTCCCCAGACTCCATCCGGATGAATTATTTATTTTCATTCCCTTCAGTTTAAATATTTTAATAAAAATTCCCTGCGTGTCTTTTTCCCTCTCAGTCTAAAATCGCGCCCTCTTTCCTTTGCTGCTATATTGATGTCGCCCATGCCCTCAGGCTTCATGCAAATAATATTCTCTTCGTCGAGTCGCATAGCATTCTATCCCCGAAGTTGTGAAAAATGTTCTCATGGTGGTCCTTCATAACGACATGAATTTTAATGAATGCTGATCATAAAAGTAGCTAGCTAAGGGAAAAATTTTACTTTTTTAGGTGTAAATGATATTATTTAGGGGCATTATGTATTTTTAAAGGCAAATGTTGCTCGAATATTGTATCTTAGAAAATTCAACGAATCCAATAGCGTTTTATCTGTGTAATATAGGAAAGCTTGAAGTTCACAAAACTTAAGGTTAGGAAAGGGAAAATAATATATCAGGACACCATTGGGTATGAAAGGAAACCTCGTAGACCTATTTATATTGGATGCTATTTTAAAAATATAGAAATAAAACCTTTTAAAAATAAAAAAATATGTTTGCCCGTAAAATGCTATCGTTAAGTGTTCACATCGTCTGCCAGCAGTGCACGACAGTATTACATACCCTAAGAACTCACCCATTTAGCTCAAGATACTTGCAGTATTTGTCTTACCATTCAGCATGGTGGTTTTTGTGGATCTTAAAAAAGTATTGCCTGAATATTTACTCTTTTTATGAATTAATTTTCCATGACTAGATATTCATAACACTTACTCTACATTCTTAAAAAGGGTTAATTGCAGAGTACCATTGATAACGCTACTTTTTTTGCATGATTTGTTGACTTTCAAGTGTGTGACTACATGAACAACCAAAGCTGCATCACGTAAAATGTTATATTCTTTACTGTGAACACCGTACACCGCTGGGCACTCTTTGTACTCATTATACCAGCACTTGTCCTGGGTAGTCATCTCGTCATTCATATCTTAGTATATTGAAAATGATCAAAATGAAAAATATGAAAATACAGGGAATACTTATGCGTTTTTATTAGGTTTACTTATGCGTTAATGTTAATCTTTCTGACAAATAGGAATGAGAGCACATTAGCCTAGCCCCGCACCCCGCAAACTCTTTAATCATGTGCCCTACTTGTCAACACTTTCAAAGCCCCCACTTGTCTCCCAATGCCTCTTCCTTTATGTCATTATCCTTTCCTCTCGTCACCCTACCTTTACTCATTCTTCTTTGGCGTCAATGTCTTCTTTTTCGGTCTTCTCTTTCGGTATTTCTGTTTCCGTTCGCTCCCCATTCCCGAGTAGTATCCCGAGTAGTGATCACCAAGCTATCGGGTTACGCTCCCCTCGAATAATTTTCCGGCGTGGAAGAGTTGAAGGCCTGCGTGAGTGTTAATTATCCACGCAGACCGACCACCGACACTGTGAGGATGTGATGGGGGGGTTAAGAGAATCACGCCACTGCGTCCTCACTTGTTTTTTTAATTTCCCAGCATGCTGCTGTGCGTGGTGTGGATTCTGATTAAATTTAAATGGCTCTGGGGGTGGTGGCGGCCCGGGAACAGGAATGAAGTGTCGCACGTTGCTTTTAATTTTTTTGTTTTTTTAAACGTCTGCGATTCTGTGCGTCGTGCGGATTTGTTTATTTTTATTTTAATCGAATTATTGAATTCCGGGTTTGGTTGCTCAGTTCGTTTCGGAAGCAAGTGAATGGAAATTCGTAGGTACTCAGTCTCGTGGAGGAAGATGTTATTTTTCCATCCATAACTAATACGGGATATGATTGCATAAACACCAGTTTCTGTTTCAATTATTAAGATATACGTTGATTATTCATCGTGAAAGTTTTATCCTCGCTTCCTATTAGCATGTTGATTGAGGTATTTTTCAAGGGCTGTTGGGGTTAGGGTGAGTGGGGAATTTTTCCTTTTTTTCTGATTTATAAATATGGAAGTTATTTTCATTTCTAAGGTTTATCCGCTTTATAATATGTAATGCCAGTGAAACATGTAGGAAAAAACCCAGCAAAGGAAGTACAATCTTTTTGTCTCGGCGTCACACACGATACTAAATGAATGATTGTTGATTTGATTTTTATTTCCATGTTCCCAGTAACATTTCATATGACATTCTTTCTCTCAAACCACTTCGCTGTGATCATGCATTTACATTTCTAACAAAAACTGCCGGCCTTTTATTATTTCCATCATTTTTTCTACTCCTACAAATACATCAATTTAATCGTGCTCTCCCGAAATATGAGTATTTTTTAATGCTCTCTTTTCAAATGTAATTGGTGGAGGAATTGAATGAAATAGACTCAACACTAAACGCTCTTATTTTACTCAGTATACGAGTAGTCTAGTAATTGATATCCAGATAGAGGAAAATGTGACAAACCTTTAGTGAAATTAATATTTTTGTGGTACTTATTTATTCCTCATACTTCTATACCTGCATTATCAGTGGTAATTTTCCTCCAGTAGCCTTCATATCCGTTAAGTAAATGACTGGGACTGCGTGTTTAATATTAGGTTATGCTTAAATAATCACAGCTTCTTTCGAATGACGTATATGTAATTTTATAGCGTAACAAAATTTGCTCTGGGTGATGAATTACTTTGTAGATGGAATTCGTAGATTTAGAAGGCCTAATATTTTCTAGAGATGAATTTGGCTCAGAAGTGAAGGACAATTCAAGCCATAGCATATCACATCTTTAACAAGGCTCTATGATGATCTTTAAGAACACCTGTTTGGTGTAGGCATATTAGAATTTGGAGCCTGTAGCAAGATAGATAGATGAGGTCAGAGAGGGTGAAGCGAGTGTAAATTACTGCATAGAGTAACCATGGGTCTCTCGCGGTGACCTGTGGGAAGACCCCGGTCAATTTATCCCATCACCCTCGAATGATTTCCTTAAACAACATTGCCCTCAAGCATTTCATTGTATACATTTCTTTATAACTGGGAAAGTATAAGAAGTATCTGAAAGGTCCATGTGGCATTTGAAAGAGGAAGTTTTAAAAATTAAAATATTTTGAAATGTTAGAATAAATAATATCATCATATAAAAGGATACAGACTAACAAATATGGGGGTAAAACGTTTAAAAAAATTAGACAGAGTTTGTGTATATGACACCGATAATAGGATTAAAATGACGTGCCACTATTTATTTAAAATTAGTGTAGCTTGACGTAAAATCGCGCAATGAGCTCTCTATTGGGTTAATTTGAAAGCGTTTGGATAGCTCCTAGGAATGATAACACGATACAGACTGAAATCATGGAGGTTAAAAAAATTGTGTGTGCGGGATTAAGCTTAAAATTTCATCCATGTAACGTATTAGAAAGTTATTGGAGCAACATAATCTCGCAGAGACAGCCGAGTCCAAAACATTATTTATTCGGGTTGAAATGAGAAAAAAATACTTCCACAAATATTTATTTTATTCCACTTGAACTTGGTTTTGACGTAGGCGTTCCTAGGCCTAACCTTAATTTTGTGTTCAACATATTTTTGTGTGATGACAAGGTTATTCATTCCATTCAACACGAGTAGTATTTTTTTAACGTTGCGCCTGGAACAGCGAAAATATTTCTTCGTTTCAACTAATACATTCCCCTGGCTCACGAAAATACGTCTCACTCATTGAGCACTTACTGTAGTGACACAGACACAACCTGATATTTTCTGCCGGTGTAAGTGACAACGATTTTCACAGGTAATTACTTAATTGCAATGGCTAACGGTATGACTGTATGTAGGATGTGGGAGGCCGAGCGGTAAAGTGTGATATGGGAGGGCCACTGAAGAATAGTGTATGGGGTTGGGGGCTACTTGGGAGGAAGGAAAGCGAGGAGGAGTTGTTAGGGTTTGAGGACCTTTACGTGCCCTTAATACCGTGATTCAGCCCCCATCGTGCCCACCCCCCGTTGTGCCCCGATGATTTTAATCGCTTGCATGAGTGCCTTTAGTTAAGGGAGAGAGGCGGTAAGAAAGAGCGTGTTGAGGGTGTGGAGTGAGAGTTGGAGCGAGGGGATGAAACACATAGATGGGGGACTTGTTGTGGGGGAGGATTGTGACAGGGGGTGTGGGTGCAATACGAGCGTGAAAGGGATTGATGGAGCAGAGGCCTCCAAGATGGCAATAGCGCGTTTTACGAGAGAGAGAAAGATGTGGCTGCGGTCAAAAGAACGGCACAGTCTCTCAGGAAAGAAAAGATGTAGTAGCGAGAAGTAAGTGGTGGAGGAGGTTAAAATGGAGAACACTAAGGCCGATGGGGGATGAGTAATGCATAAAAAGTAGCGCCTGGGTGTGGAGTTGAGGGAAATTGCATTCGATAATTATAGTGCATTATAGAACGTCGATATTATATTTTACATATAAAAATACGCGATATACCTCGTCAAGAATGATATCGTTCTACATCTCATGATATCTTATTACCTCGAGAATTGAGTTACATCGTGCATCACATGACATTACATGGTATCAAATATCGCAAAATATCGGAATACATTTTATGTTATGTTGTATCGAGTTACAATGAATATTGCATTGCAAGGAATGCCACATGACGTTGCATCATGTTGCAAATCGCATGCCCAGAAGATCGTGATCGGAATATGACATCTCTGGCATTTCGAATATCGCAGTAGATGCAGCGCAATATCGCCTAAGTCCTTGAAGTGGGACAGGAAAAGGGAAAGCTAGATAGTCATGGGTTGGGAATAAATGTAATGAGTCTTATGAGGATATTATTAAACATATTATTGCGGCCACTTATAAAATATGCTCCAAATACGTGGGACCCACAGGAGAAAGAGTTGATTGACTGTTAGAATTAACTTTTTGAATATTTAACATCCAACAACAGCCATTTGATATTTTCTCCTCAATATTAACTCTTTAAGGTGACTTTTTATATTAACTCTTGAAACAATTTTCACAGATCACTCTTAAAATATAAAATCACGAAATACTCCCTATAGAATGCACACACCCATAAATACAATTACACATGCACAGTTATGACGAGTTCCCGTCCGCTCGTGTAGGTACTTTGCTTCTGTCAGTGGGCTGCACTCTATATCCGCAGGGCACTGCTTTCCACTGCTCCTTTCGTCGGCCTGTTCCTCGTCCTCCCGGATGTAGCACCGTATGTAAAATCCCTCCACTTCATTTCTATGCACTAAACTATTTTCTTCTGGTTACAATTCAACTTTCTTATGTAAATATTGACTCGTCAAATTCATATTTCAGAGAGCGTTTGACTGAGAGTGACAGAAAGAGTTTTTGAGAGGGTGTTTTCTGTGTTCTAGCGTGGCCTAGTCATATGTTTTGGCTATCCTGATTGCCAAATCTACGTGGATTTTCCAGTAAATTCCAGGCATTGGTTGGTCTAACATTGCTTTACCCGTTCATTGTCAATTTTGGAGCTACGGTAAGGTTTCCCTAATCTCTCGAGCGATCTCATTAGCCGTCTTTGTTGCATCCCCCCTATGAACTCGATAGGTTGTTTAAGTTTTAGAGATTTTTACGCTTCCAAGATATTTTTCGTCTTTTGGTTTATTTGTGCGTGTTCTAATAATATATAGGTACTGCTGCCATACTAATTGTTGGCACATGTTGAGGGTCTGGAACATTCGCTCTTCCATGCGGTAATCCGACTCGGTACAGCTTTAAAACAGTAATGGCCGGCGTCCTTAGATGTACCTCACGCCCTAGTGGTCGTTTAGTGAAGTGCCTTTCTGAAAGTGAAGTGCCTTTGAAGGAAGAGTATGTCCATTCGCAAGAGCCAGTAGGAAAGTTTTGACACTCCGTTCTTGTGACTTTGGCAAGGAATGCATAGGAGTTTGTGGGAGAGGGCACCTTTCGGGAATAGAGATACGCAACGCAACGAGGCGGCAGGCCTTCAAGTTTAACCTCCCTCCCTACACGCGCCGCCGACTCTATCCCTTTTCACTTTGAGAAGAAAAGACGAATTCGGAGAAGTGAGAAGGGCGTACCGGGGAAAAAAGGAAGATAAGCCGGGATTGAGAGAGATCTGCGGTGAAAGGAGGAAGTGTTTTTCCGGAGTGGCTGTCGTTTTAATACTCCGGGACCTTTTAATGTCTCTCAGACTACCCTTCTGTGTCGCTTGAAAGAAGAGGGTCGTTTTGAGCGGAAAGTATCAGATAACTTTCGGAGAGATGTTGGTTTTAGTGTTCATTATGAATTTGAACGCACTTAGGCCAAATGGACGCGATCGTGTGATAAGAATGCTTTCATAATGTTATTGCGTTTTGCTCTTACCTGATATTTTATTCAAAAAAATAATTTTCTCTGCTAATAGTTTGGTAGGAAATTGTCGGTCTTCTTGTGAAGAATTAATCTTTTTGCCTCAAATATGAATACAAAATGAAGTTTTGGTGCACAGGCCTAGTTAAGTGTCTTTACTACTTTCACAACTTGCCATTGAAGGCTGGTGTAATGATGGAGGGTAATCATTGTACTCTAAAGAATATCAGAAAAGTAGGTTCATATTTGCCTTAATCATTTAGATGATTAAGAATTTCATTTAGCACATGGAGAATTCAGAGATCTCAATCATATGGTGATCAAAATCCATGCTCATACGGCTGAAATTGATGCATTGGAATTGGAGAATTTACATAGGTAATATATTTAGTTCTTTCCATGACACCCATCACACTTGATAATCCTTCCATATTGTTAATACTCCCACCCATTTACTTGATATAATATATGGTTTGTTTGTAGACTTGGGTCTCCTCCATGAATAAGCGTTAATTCGGGAAAGTGAGTGATAAGATGATTAAGAACCCTTGGAAAAATCTAACTTATTGCTAAATTAGTTTCTTGCTATTTTATCTAACAGGCCACCACTGCACCCATACATCAAGTCAAACAGTGCTTTGGAGAAATTAATTTGAGTGATGGTTTCATAATCTCGCGTCTTGATTTTGAAACTATATTTATCGGGAAAACGCTGAAATAACTAGAAATTATCTTTTGCTAACATAAACCGCAAATTATCTAGAACGTGTTATTTTATTTTAATTTTTTAAAATGGCTAGAGTTGCATAAAAGGAAATTTACGGTACGGTGAAATGTCATCCCACAGATAAAGACGAAAAAACGTAACGCACTAAGGACATTGGGTTGAAATGCAGCCCGTTTTGTCGCGAGGAGAAATTAAGCGCATTTCGTCTGAAGCAAGGGAAATTGCGGAGAGAAGAGGTGAGACAGTGGAATGGCCGGCTTCACCCTTAGGGATGGTGACAACGCTACACGGGAGTCACGAGTCACGATAAATAATCGCCATGGGATAAACATCAGGCGAAAACAAAAGAGGGGAGAAATTTCCCGCCCATGTACGGACGACGCGATGTCGGGGGAAAGGCTGTATCGGTGGGGGGTTTGTCATCCTTCACGCCGTCTGCGGTCGCGGACTTAATTCTCATGCCCGTCGACTTCACTTTGCTGTCCTCGAGTGACTGGTTTTTATAAATTTTTGCCCGCCGTTGATGCTCGTTTGTCCGTCCCAATAGCTCTCTGTGACATCCCTCCTGTGGGTTTCACTTTTCGGGGTAAGTGAGGTGGATGACGCAGGAAAGGCGGACTGGTAAGAGCTGAAAGTGGTGCGGGATAGATGTGGAAGTTAAGGTGGGACAGGAGCCCCTGTAGCCAAGGGCTTGAAGGGGGCTAGGGTGAAATAGGGACAAGGGCTAGATGAGGACACCGTGTGAAGTGGAGAGGACAGACCAGTCGTCCCACATACCTCCCTATTCTGAATAGAGCTCGGAAAGGCATCATTCCTCGCATTTCTTTGTTCTGTCTCGTATTCATTTCCTTTATGCAACACTGATAAAAGTTTATTATTTTTATCTTTTCCGTTCTGATGTTTGATGCCCTCGCTTTCCATTCATAATTACGTTAAAACGCGTGAATGAATGCCTTATTTATCCCCTCCTCGATGGCACCGTGTTATAAACTGTTTGCCTGCAAATGAAGATCTCGGTCTCGAGTTAACATCATTTGCATGATGAATCCTTAAGTTTTGCATTTCAAATTCCAATTAATGTCGGCTGAGTATTTTTTCAATTTTTTATTTGCCACCCTCTTTTCACTTGGAAATAAGACCAGGACATTGCCATTTTTCTTTCAAAAATCACGGAAAATACTTACTAAAATTAACTCATGCAAATTCCACATATATAGGTAAGCATGATCTCATTTATTCGATTAATTTAAATACCTTGCTTTGGTGAAGAAATGATATTTGTAATTAAAGACAATAATAAGCGATTTAACAAAATAGATGAATTAGGTACTTTCATCACGCAAGCAAACTCCTTGGTACCTTTGGTAATCTTCGTGTTATACCTTTGGATCCCTAGCCGCGAAAAGGATTGTAATTCCCTTAAACTTTCAGCAATGGATTTTTCCTGGGTAACATAAAACGAATTTCAGTTCCGAAACCTGCTATAATGGTGGCAGGAGTAATTTACGCTGGTTATCTAATGTCTTAAGCCAATTTTCTCACGTGCACAGAAGTGAAAAGGCCAAATCAAAAGCATCTGGCAAATTAGATGTCGCATTTAATATTTGAATCACTTCTGAATCATTTTTTAATATCTGAATTAAATAGTCCATTGAGTCTTCGTCTCATAAAGGTTGCAAATTCAATTATTATTAAATAGCTTCTTCTTCTTTTCATGTCAAATCTCATTTGGCGAAACGTTGAAAAAAAATCAGTGCTCTATAACTTCGCGATTTTTGTAGCTAAGGCCACTAGTATCAATTTATTTCAATACACGGTAAATATCTTATAGTTTTAAATTTTAAATATGATTTTAAACTAGTTTCTGATGCTATTTAAAATTGATGATGTGAATATAGTCTGGACGGGACATTGGAGAAATTTTTGACGCTCGTATTGCTTACCTCAATGTTCCACGTAGTGAAAAGAAGTTTTTTTGGCCTGATTATTAATTGTAATGGTCTACGTCTCCTTCTCCTTTGTGAAGATTTTCTATTCCTTTAATGCTTGTTTACGAACTTTTAAGTGTATATTTTCCGACTAAAACTTTTTGTATCTCCAGGTTGCACGTAAGAAATTTTGATAGTCATGAGGGTTAAGATAGGGTTACAATGACTTTAAAGCTAAGTAAGCAATACAAATCCAATTATATTTACTAACTTGCTTTGGTACAAATTCTCTGTGGTGATACTCCTTGCATCACCATTTTTCTTCGTGCTTTTGAGGCACCTACGTATGTACGTGTCTACGTGACGGGAATTCAAAACACCTTTTGTGTTTTTTTTTCGCAAGCAGGCAGATTTGGAATCAGGCAGGCAGGCCAGGCAGGCCAAGCATTTTCGCAAGCAGGCAGACTTGAAATCTTTGGAAATATTCCCTTCAAACTCACATTTGGCTAAACATTCATTAGCCTCCCTTGGAGAATTTCCGTTCTACCTTTACCTTGCGTCTTCTCTCGCTCATTACCATGATCTTTACTGTTATCAGTACTTCTTCCATCCCTCTCCAAGTCGCAAATATTCTTTTCTTGCTTACGTGTGGATTACCTCACAGTCTTAGCTGGAATAACCCCTCTATAAAAGACGATGAGAATTCATAAACCCTTACGCTGAAAGTATAATTTAACTACCAAAGAAGCTAGGGAGCTTATTATTTTTTTCTATGCTAGGGAAAAATAGGTATAAATTAAGAAAATATAAATTTATTTTTAGCAGCTGGTTCTAGGGTCCAAAGGTGGATAAAGCGTAGTAGAGAAACTGCATTTTTGCACCGTAAATGGCTACTTACACGTTCAACGTACTTGGGCAAAATGGTTGCGGTAACAAATGTGCCTTTAAGCATTCGTTGTGTGCATGAACTTGCGAAAATGCAAGGAAATTACCATAGCATAGCCTCTGGTCTTATTCTTTGAACGTGTTGTTGCTTGTTTTCACAAGCTCAAACATCTTTTAAACAGGCCCCTATACTAAACCAAGTGATTATGAAGTCGGGTTTTCTCCTAAATGGCTCGGTTTAATAAAAATTAAATTAGCGTTTTGGTCTATGAACTATGGGTTTTATTAGGTGTATCATTGCTTACAATGATTTTCCTTTAGAGCAATCAGTGAATAAGCATAACTATTCTTGACAAGCCTCATTACTGAAAAACTTTTTTTACTTAGTGCTAGAAAACTGACCAACCATCAGCTTTGTGGAGTACCGGCGTCTCTACAACCTATTTAGAAAAGAAAGTTTTGATGAAGGATACCATTTCCTTCTTTCAAGTTATTACTCCGAGAAAATCATCCACATACGATATCCATTTACGACATTTCTAATTGGCTAGAACTGACCATCTTCAATTGAAGAGTGACTTTTGCATCCTCTTCATGGCAGCATTGCCTGGATATTATATTTTTCAGCCCAAGAACTTTGGTTGCTCAGCAGGAAACAATTTATATTCTCCAATGGTTGCGTCTATATTTTTCTCGTATCGAATCTTTATCCTTTTTCTCAGCTCACCCACTTCCATGAAGTGCACCTTGCCGGGAGGCTGCATCCCGTAGCACCTATAACTTTTCAATGAGTCTGGCCGTTTTCAATTCGTGCTGGACGGAAAATCACGCTGCTCTCGCCTCGGTCTCTCTCAACCTCTCACTGCCGTTTCCGACGTAATTTCCGCGGCAAATGCCCGGCGGGCCCTCGCACCAGAGTCCGTGACCGTCTAGCGAGAATTGATTCGCCCGACTGATCCCTCGTTCGGATTCCCTGCATCTGATACTCCTGCACCTCCAACCCTCAAGCATCACACCCACTTCCCTTAAGGTTATGCGGAATTGTGATGCATCAACTTCGGTGTGCGATGTTCACGAGGTTTCACTTCGCAATATGAAGCTGCCAGGTCTTGCGGTTAATCTCTGCGTATCTTAGCGTCCGTAAATGGAGTGAAGATACCTAAGTTTAAGATACTTTATCTTCCAAACGAGAATGACTTTGATGTAGTAAAATGCACCTGGAAGCATGTATAGATATTCACATATTGATATAAGTACATTAAAACTTTTTCCCCCTTTGATGTACTGCTAGTCAATTTTATTTGCAAAAATCACGATTTTCGGTTCGCAAAAATTAATCCGCAATTCATGACTGCGTGGTGTTATATTATTTTTAAATCTACTAATTCACAATTTTGAAGTAATAAAGCCTGGTTTATTCTTTATAGGTACCGTAAATAATTTGTTTATCTTTCATACAATTCACAAGCTGATGTAAAAAGTGTAAAAATCTGCTATGTTTGCGACGACTGGCTCGATTTAAACTTGAGTGGGACCTTTATTGGCTTTAGAATGTCAGCATGACGGTTGCTTTGAATAAAACAACTATATAATGCCATTATTACCATTTTTATAGCATATAATTCGGTTTCCGGGTTTACAAGATAAAAAAGACTATGTTCTATGAAATCTCAAACTCGGGTATCTTGACTTTTTTTAGACAGTAGGATATCAGTGGATTATCGATTACGAGGTGACATATTGTCTTGTGATATCTTGCAAATTCCTCAGTATGTAATTAAACATGCTTTAAATAAATCACAAGTAATGGGTTCTGCAAGATTGGTAGTATGTTAATTTAAACACTATTTGCAAATGATATAAATACGAAGCTGCTGATGGAAGCGAGAGTAGGGTAGAGAAGGGACGAAAAGTGAATTGCGTTGAGATGGATTAATGTTTTTAACATGTGTTTGTTGTAGTCATTAATGGTGCTTGGGATAAAGGAATTGTTTTGTTGTGTATAGTTATTTCTCTTCAGTGTCTTTCTCTCTCTAATTTTGTCGCTTATGTAATTCTTGCTGACGTATTAATTAATGGAAATTATATAATGGTAGTCATTTTGAAACCCTGTGGCATACTACCGAATTTGATAGGATATCAAGGATGTTTGATTTTGTAAAGAAAACTGTTAATTAGGCAACAGCCAGCTGGCAAGTAAGTGTTATGGCATGCAAATAACTACATGGTTGGGTATCATTTGCGAAGTACGAAAACGTATCTATATTGTTTTAATTCATTTGTTTAACATTTATAGGAAAAGCATTTAAGAGTTCTTCCGGCACGGCATTCTAATATGATATTCCACGTTTCACGAAAACCTCGCTCGGAAGTTTATAAAACTGATTAATCCTTTAAAAGATATATTAATTTATTGGTGTTCTATGAAATACTATGTGATATCGAATGCGATATCGGATACATAATATCGTGCATCGGCTTCGATACATTGCTGGAGTGCGCAAATCTGCTTAACCCCTCCTCCTCATCACGTCCGCATGAATAGTTCCGTGCGCAGCAGGACGAGAGTGAAGGGGCAGGCGGCTAGAGAAATACGTTTTCTAGGATCACAGGGTGGCGGAATGAGAAGGTACCAACGTTCTGTGTTGTACGTGAGAGTGATCTCGTCTAGGTTTCCTAGTTCTTCCTGGAGTGCGCCGTAACAGTGTGTGTGTCTAGTGTGAACAGGGCCTCCAATCCACTCGTATCATCCTCCTCGGGGCCCTCGTTGAACTTTGAGGTTACGGCCTCCGGGACGAATGCACTTCACGCTCGAGTGCGGGACTCCGGGGAGATTCCGGGCCGAGGGTGGCGGCGGTGCTCGTGGAGAGGGAAGCCGTCGGAGTCGGGCAGTGGTGGAAGGCATCACTCATCCGCGTCACTGCTCGCTTTCCTTACCTTCATTTTTATCCTTCCTTGGTATCCATTCCAGCATCCATGAGGAGTTTCCCGAGATGGATTCACCCTTTATACAGCCCCAGCATTCTTTGGCGCAGTGGCAGCGATGATCAATTACTATCAACTTGAGAAGGTGCCCGTTGAATATCAACGGGAAGATTATCATAATTTACATTGATTGTAACAAACCCGACCAGTACAATGAAACATTTAGTTAATGCATATATACACGGAACCTCGACTTAAACAATAAGTATGGTCGTTATGGGAACGATGACTCAAAAACGCTAAAATATTGAAAAAATCCGTTACGTTTTATGAAATATTTCGGAATTCCGACCGGAATAAAAATTCGATTGAAGGAATGAGAATCTTTATTTTATTTTATTTCTCTACTTGTACATTACCCAATAATAGATATCGCAAATAAGAAAAGGTCAGCAGCCAAATGAAGATTAAGCTTCACGTGTATTTCTTATGTGAAAGTAACTGACATATATTTTATAAAGAACACAACAGTTTCATTGCAACTGTTTCGGAACCGAAACTGATTCAAAACGAATCAGTTCCGCGAAACACCCTGTTGCGGACAACGGCAAGAGGTACACCAAACAATAGGCGATCGATCGGCGCTGTTACAGACTTGAATGGTAGTTCTGTATTATATTTACTAAGAAAACTTTCACTTAAATAAAGTAAAAATTCATTTGGATTCATAAAATTACTCCACAGATCTAATTATACCTGCAACGACTGGCGGACACGTGTTGGCTGAAGTGACCAGCAACCCCCTGCAACAGATTCAAATCTAACAAATTGTAGCTTTATTACCGCAACGCAGCCGCACGTGCAGTGCAACTGGAACAGAATAGAAGACGATATAGTCAGCTTCAGCTATCATTTACCACTGCACAGTATAGAGGTTTATTCCACCACCATAGTCTTAGGACTAGGTTTAAATCGTGCAAAAAAAAACTGTACTCATTAAGGACCTCTCTGTTCTGTTACTAAAATTTATTGACTTGCAGCTAGTTATTTTGACGTTACTTAATATTTGTCTAATTGCTCATCTAGATCCTAATTTATAAAAAGTTCTGGTTAATATTCATATTTCCGCGAGGTCTGTTTCCTTGCTTAATTCTGTTAACGGGTAATTTCGTTTTCTTTTACTGCTTTGTTGCTAACGTTTCACCTCTCATCCTTAAAGACTTCGACCTAAAGATGCATCCTGGATGAGAGGTGAAATGCCTATGAATCAACGAAATGCAATTGAATTACCCCATTATAGAATGAAGCTTGCAATCATACCCAATGTGGTTAAAACATAATTAAGGGCCTGAGAGTCAAAGTAATTCAAGTAACAAACATTGCCCAGTGTCAACTGTATCACTTTACTCCGGTAAGAAATGACAAGAAGCAAAGTGTTTGTGCGGCTATATCGCAGCACCATGCATTTGAACACTTATATTCCTTTTCCTGTAGCTACCTGACGGTACCAACTTAGCACTGATATTGTTTTTTGTGCTTATGTTTGTTATATTACTTTGACTCTCAGGCCCTCAATTATCATATCAATATTCTCATCGTAGTCACGTAGAATATATGTGTGAGCTCTGCATGTACCGCCCGTGCCGCTGTACCTAATATTCATCACAATCCTACGGGAAGCATTTCACATGGAGGGTTCATTCCAATAAGGCTGGATTTTCTACTCTTTAAAGAGGTAACCCAGGTAATGCCAGGGTATGATGTCGTAGATAATCCTAAGATGATTAATAATTTATTCATTAATTATCCAACACTAGGAAGTGAATGTTTTCTGTGAAAAAATCATTTGACTTTAACATAATACGAACCAGTCTCTCGCAAAAAGTGGTTAGCTACGTTTTGAGTATCTGAGGATGTCACGTGAACTAGACGTTAAATCTGAATTCGAATACTGTTATGTCTGACATTCATGTGCGTTAATTAGTTCTGTTTGACTGCGTTGATGCGCGTCAATTAGTTCTGATTAGTTCTGTTCTAGTTTTTTAACTGAACCATGTTAGCCACTTTTGATGTGGAAATAGCTACTAATTATATTTTATGCCACTTTTTAACTTTTTGATAAAGGAAGAAATTGTATTGATAATCAATAAATATTGCTTGTGGTACTGTTTATGCTACGAGATAATTAAGGAATATTAAACGAGGTTAAATATGGTAAAAATTTGTGAATTTGAATTGAGAAAAAAGTAATTAGGATTTTAGGCGAATTAGTTGCGGTGCATTAAAATCTACTCAAACGGAGTGGATATAAATGGTAATACTTAACGTAAAAGGGGAGTTAAATCAGGAAAAGATCATATTTGATATATTATTAGAAAAAACTTATAGCATGATATTCGATCGATCCATCATACTGAACTCTATCGTCAATGTTTTAAAAATAGTTCTAAGATGTTCGTTCTACAGCTCTGAGATAAATTATAAGTAATATTTGCTGCAGTTTAGTAGAGCTATTTATTTAACAATTCATATATATATGTTCTGTGACAAATAAGGGAGTAGTAAAAGCTCAATTTTGGTATAAAACAGTAGTCACTTACTATTATCGGAATGGGTACTCAGCTGTAGGGGATAGGAAATATTAATGTCTGAGTAAAATGGAAACTTTTAAAGACTTTGACTGACAAAGGGTTGGAGAAAAGAATTGCCTTTGATCAACTGTTTCTGTGTCATTATCGCTTACTGCTGAATTTTCTCGACATTTTTATTCTATAACGTAATTGTTACATTCCTTTTGCTCCTCCTCCTGCTTACGAATCGAGAGTGAAAATTGCACGTTCAACGGGATTGGCAAAACTGTATCTATTACCTCGTGCCTTGCCCCGATGTTGTCTCCCTCTTCAATCTTGTTCCTTCCGTCCCCTACAGCCTCTCTAGCAATCTTCATATTCTATCCCTCAGCTTGATTTTTTCTCAAAATCCATTTTCCTTTTCATCCTTTCCTCCCTCACCGGCCCAGCTGACTATTTCCTCTTTTCCGTTACGGTAGACATTCACCTTTTGCACATAATTTTCCAATCATCTGTTTCCCGCTTTTCCGTTCAGCGTTTGCTTTTCCGTAGCTGCTTTCCCTTTAACGATTCACCTCCTCTCTCTAGTTACAATTTGTCTCCTTGTCCCTCCTCCTATTCCGACCCCACTTGTGCAATGGCTTCATCTTAAGCCTCTCATGTTTCTCCTTGCCTTCCTTTCCTCTTAAGGCTCCTCCCGATGCCCGTATTCAGGCTTTCGCTTCACAATACCACCCACCCATGCATTGTTGATGCGTGATATTCAAATTTCAGCATCGTATTGCAATATAAATACTGTATCGCAGGCTACGCGATGTATTTCCACATCGTGTGATATCACGTATGGCTTAACATTGAATATTGTTTTAAATTTACTTGGTTATCACTGTCATGTTTGATATGATATTACGTATTGCCTTACCTACAATTCAGCGTGTAAAATTAAAAATCAGTTTGTTCGCATCGTTGTTTATTTGCTGGCTTACTCTGTTGGCTAAAGTTACAATTTGAATGAAACTAAACAAAAAATATGGGATTGCGACAGCAAAAGATTGGATGTTATCTAATAATAATATTGCTGAGATTACAGCAATACATTTTCAGCAAAAGAAAATTATCATCTAACATCCCGGGAATATTCTGCTCCAGAAAAACGCTGTGGAAGCATACATACGAAATCTTACCCTTATATTCTTAACTTATATTCTTCTATTATTTGTAAAACTGCCTTGTCATTAGTCACAGTATTTTATGCTCTTCTGTCACTCTCTGTCTCCGGAAGGTTTTTTCTTGATTGATTGAAATGGACATTTTTGAGTAAGAATAAGATGATTATCGCTCAAAGAAAAACTATGGTAACAAAGCGCACGAATGCAATTAAACGCACCGAGTGTACATAATTCAATACAAACGCCCGCATCAAAATGCGATGTGTGATAGGCACCCAAAAATATAAAAGCACGATGTAGCATGTATACTACACGAGGACTGAAAATATTAAGAAGATTCGGTGTTCAAAGGATTAGAAACAGTGTTAATTGTTGACTGTTGATTAAAATTTTAAACAACGGAGATACATTTAGTGACCTTTTCAATTGCAAATTATATGCATTCACGTCGCGTACATATAACACCCCGTTTCCAAAGTGCGTATCTCATTCTTTTTCTAATGGTACTAAAATGCAGTATAGAATGATATTGTGATGCTAAATATCGCAAGGCCCAGTAGCCTTATATCTCGCGGCTGCCGTGTAACGCAGTCGATGAATTGCAACATCGCACGTCAAATACTCATATTTTTGCTGCTTCTCGATACCACGCCATACACTCGCTCTCTCAGGCTCCAAATTCTACACCTATTTCTCCTCTTGTATTTCCCGTCGCCTTTTTCCTCGAGCCCTTCGGAGGATATCCTGATGCGAAGATCGTGTGTCGTATTCATGCTTTCCTCCCCTCCCTGTCCTATCTCTGCGTTTTCCCTCACATCTTTCCCCTCAAAAAGCCCTCCTGCCTTCTCCTCCTCACTACACTGAATATTTTCCTCTTCGCGTGTTCCCATATTGCTCCACAAGTCAGCCCGCAGCTTAGTAATATCCCTAGCACGCCCCAACTCTCTCGGCTTTACTCCTTCCTTTTTGAGCCATCCTCTCTCTCCCTTCTTCTCATATGAGGACGTATAAATAAGAATAAACATCCGAGCATGCACAAATAAACCCGTACTGGGAGGGTCAATCACTTCTCATCCCGTGCGCCCGGATCCAAACTACGCAGTGGCTTTTCACTCTCTCCCTCTCAATTTGTTTCATAATATGGTATTGGGGGACGAAAATCTGACTAGGGTTCGTTCATGGAATGGCTTTTCGGGCTATTTGTTTTGTTATCTATTCTACGGAAGAAGAAAGGGACCTCCTCAGAAAGAAAAATGGAATGTATCCATTCTATTATCTGGAAAAAATATTTATCACCGATGCTCGAGTCTAGAAAATATTGTGACAAAAAGGTGCAAGCTGTATTCTTTTGGTCGTTTTATGCGAATCTGATTGAACGCAAAACACAAGAAAATGTCACTGTTATGTCATATACTATGAATTTTGCGTTCATTCATGACTGGAAAAACTAAAGCGTAATATAAATTCAATTAAACGCGATTCTACAACAACAACAAAAATATATATTTATATTTATATAATTTGAACAGAAGGTGAAAGAAAGAGATATGAAACATGTAACTATATAGCATCGTCGCCGAGAGCGATTTTCTACCAAGACATTATATATATATATATATATATATATATATATATATATATATATATTATAGAAGATAAAGAATTCGTCTTACGGGAAGAATCCGTTCCCGTTTGAACGAATTCTTTATCTTTTTCTCTTTCTCCTACCTCCTGTAAGTTTTAATTTATACTCTTACCCTACTCTTTTTCCTACTCTTACCCTAGAGAAAGGTGGAGCTAGTCTTCACCGAAATATCGGAAGTTTTAAATTGTGAGTGTTCTTTTTTCCGTATTTTTATTGGCCACCATCTTGGCATATTGTATATATATATATATATATATATATATATATATATATATATATATATATATATATATATATATATATATATATATATATATATAATCAATTATGACACATGTTGACCACAGAGATTATCTTTTATCTTTGCGGTATTTTTTTATGCATTCGACAGTATGTGGTCTAGTCTAGTTTTACATTCTTTTTTTCCTGTTTTTAACAAAGGTAGAAAGAGATTGAGACATTATTTTATTAAAATCCACCCCCCTTTTCGTCCCCACTCACTTCCAATTCCTGGTTAAGTTAGTTCTCCCTTATAAACTCTCCCTTATTCATGGAGAACATGTTATTAATAAGGTTGTTGGTCATAAATATATTATAAAAATAGGGTGCAAAATTTATCCTTCAAACATTTCTCCTCACCAAGGAAAGTAAACAGATGTAGATAAGGCCTCTCGCAGAGATGCAGCCTGCATTTAAACTGCAATCGACTTTAGGAGTTTTTCTGTATGTAGAAACTTAGTTTTCCAAAGACTACTTTATTCTCGATAAATGAAAGAAATAAAAGTATGATATGTATTCATATTAATATGAAACTTCTACTATTTATGTCGCGCATTTGTGAGAAAAACAGAAGGTTTAGGATAAGAAACCCTGTTTACATCCTTGGGAAGGAAAATACCTACAAATTGGGCCTACCGAGTATTGTGAAACTCTCTTCTATGAGATGCACTTGATCTTGTACCCAATAATATTTGAGGTTTCAGGAGATGGCTAAATTTAAAAACATGCGCTGTCATAGGCCTAGATGTGAGTTCTTTATTTGTTTATTGTTAGATTTTTACACTTATTTTAGTTTCCACCTGACCACACATTTTACATTAGCTTTTACTGATTTACATATGCGTCACTCAATTAGTTTATATAAACGTCACAATAAAAAGTTGTACATCAAAATGTTGTATGGGCATTATTTTACTTCTTAAAGACTGGCTTAGTGGCCATACCCCAGTTTGAAACAATATTCCTAGGAAAAAAAGTTCAGGTCGTATTTAAGCAGGGAGAAAATTTCAATTAGGAAACGGGTGCTGTCTAGTATGCATATAGACGTCTTTTTATGCCGTCCGTCTTCTCGGGACACATTGCGAAAACTTCGTTCGGCCTTCACGTGGGAGAGCTGGCACACTCATGTGCATAACACCGTGCTTACCCGCCGTTGCACGAACTTGGCTGTAAAAAAACATGCTTAAGATGTACCTCGAGGCCAACTACTACGTCAACAGACGCAGCACCGAGTTCTCGTGGAAATACGGGAGTTTGCAAACGAGAAGACTAGTAGCTGTACAGGTGCAACGTTCACTCGTCTTCCAACTGTGTTATACGCCGTAAAAAAGCGCATTCCTCCATTATACAAGCTCAAAATAAAAATCGACATGAAACCATTAATCTTGACTCCTTGAAACCCTTCTTAGTATGATTTTTTTATGATGACGCGTTTCTCAGTTTTGGTTTCAAGAAAATTGTGAAGAGGATAAAATGCATTTATAATTTGTATGCGTGGGAAATCTTGACACTGGGGAATTTTGGGGTTTAGGATGATCCTTTGCCCTCCCACGGGTTTCTCCAGTCCAGCCTAGTTCCTGAAACCTAATTATTAAAAGCATTTATTTAGTGGAAGATGTATTTTCTAATATTGCATGCTAATTAACTGCGTTATGAGTTTTTCATGGTAGCCAATCAAAGTCGTAACAGTGAGCTCACATACTTTCTTTTGTAAATATCCTCCTCTGATTTCATATTACCTTTTATTTGGTGGTAAAATGTGACATTTTTGTGACAATGTTATTCTAACTTGTTAACAAAAAGGGATTTTAAACGAATAAAATTGTATTTATTTTTTCTCGTGTACTGTGTACATTCTTCGATAGTTTTTCGTGACTTTTATTTTAAATGGCTTTTATCACCTTCTATTTATATCCTTTAAATAAATTATTCTTTAAAAATTTAGATTTATATCACTTTTATCTGCAGGGATATTTGATAATAGTTTAATTATATTTTACAGTAATTTGACTTTAAATCTATTTTATTTCGAATCTATTTGAGAAATACTTAATGTTAATTTTCTCTAGCTATTCGATCTATCCGTATTCACAAAAATATCTCGTCATATTTCGGTTTATAATGGCGCATTACTAAAAATTAACTTTTCATGGAGTTGTAATATTCTGAGAAATCAAACACTTTATAATTGACATTCAAGCGTAATTTATTTATTTGACGATCTAATCGATATTTATATATTTACCTACTCTGGCACGGAAAAGTGCCGTTACATAACCACGCCTCATCGTACATGTTTAGCCTCCATACTATATAATGACTCTTTCTTTACTTTCATTAACTTCTCGTTCCCCCTCCCCCTTCTTATGATGGCTCTGAAAATCAGTCTTTTCATCTTATTTCATTCCATGAATTATGCAACCTTCTGATTTCATCTCATCTCTTCATCCACTTTTCTCAACGTATACCTTGTGCATAATTTTATATTCTCTTTAATTTAAACTGACTGCTCGCATATGCTTTTTATTCCAATTTGTTCTTTTTAAGACATTTCCGGCGTAAATTTGTGGAAATGGTACTCGTCACTTAATGAATAAGCACCTTGTTAATACCTCTTTTTTTTACAACTGGTCATGGTTTCGAAAATAGTTGTTACATGTAGTACAATTACTAACGTTCAAAGTTCTTACTATGCTCCAACTCATAGTCCTAGGAGAGGTGAAAAGATTATTTTTCGTGGTTAACCAAAGAGGTGAGAAAATGCAGATACTGAGGCGTTTTAAGATATTGGGTGACTTGTCCTTTTGAATCGGCTCGAATTTGAAAATTCACGTATCTAAAGACAAGAAAAAGTACTCGTCTTTTCGCGTAGATATTTTTTAACCTTGCTGATTATCAAGTATTCCGAATTTTTATGATGCAGTGGTTCTGTTTTGCCTTTTAAAGAGCAGTGTATATTCTCACTTCCTTTTGTTCTTTGTTTGATAACCTACCAGTAGGAATAAATACTGCTTTCTTGGTCATAGGATACTCTTAATTATCTGTAAATAAATTGATTTTTTCTTTTCCATTTTTTTCCAAGAATGCTACTATAGAATTATTCGTATATATAATCTTTCTTGGTTTACTTCTACTGTTACAATTACCACAACTTCATGTTTGCCGTTTTTCCATATTTTCCGGTTTATTTTGTTTATCTTTTCCACTGATTGTGTTACTTGAATTTCTCCTAGTCTCTCCTCTTCTGCTGGTTGATCATGAGTCTTTATTCAAGCACTCCTTCTGCTATTCATGCATATTACCAACATATCTTAATTTTAACTCATGTTTAATCCTTACGATCACTTTGTTTAGTTATCACGATACAGGTTTTATTTAAAATTAGTTATGGCACGTCTAATGCAATGTTCATTTGGACGTTAGGGATCCACTTACTCATGCCAACATCTTCTCGCTTATCGTGTAGAATGTGCGTAACATTGTCGCATTGTCTCTCTTATTAGTGTACAGCATTAATTGCAAAACTTCTGTAATGAAGCTTACCAATCTTACTATTCTCCTTCATGAGAGATAGAAGAAGAAGACTTGAAACTTAACGATGTTGCGATGTCTGTTCACCCGACTCTGTTCACTCTGCTCTCCTTGTCGTACGGTAATGAAGGAATTAAGGTCATTTGACTAGGTCGTTTACGTGAAAAATTGATACCGTTAAACTCATACATACTACTCGGGTTAGAAGATGATTTTCTATGCTAAAATATCAATTTCTCTCATCTCCAATTTCTTTTTTTATTCCCATCACATTTTCATACCTCCAAATTATTAGGAAATAGTTAATCCTCCGTACCAACGATAAACCGTATGCTGTCTATCTTATTTGAACATCAGAAAGTTTGTGGGGTTCAATTGTTTGTGGGGTTGAGCCTTTGCCCAGGGAAGTGAATTCTAAAACTGAGCTCTGCTGTTACAAAGTTTTTAGAAGTATTTCAGATAAGAGAACTAAGTACTTGAAAAAGAGCTATTTATATTTTATATAAATTAAATCTACCTAAGTGTTAATAATGAAAGACTAAACGTGTGAATATACTCGTCAAATGTTTTTTCTTTGATAGATTTGATGAGGTTTTTGAATTGACCTGAAAGTATTGAAATTCCACAGAAGGAGAATGATAACCATTCACGAGATTTTCATTGGTATATTCATCTGGAAATAGAATTCTACGTAGGTACTAAGCTCATTTTCAAAATTTCCTAAGTTAGTCGTCAAGTAAGTTGATTGTGCTGATTATACCTAACACTCTATTGTTCAACACTTTGGTGCTGATTAAATGGGACCATATAGGTTTGTTAGAATTAAAAATATATTAAAACTTCTGATTATCACTGGTACTCAGGCTATTTTTGTAAGCACTTATGTGAATTTCTTAATGTGTAATCTGAACAATTTCCCTTGTGATGTTTTTCATTGGACTCCTTGCTGCATGGATAGCCGGCTATTATATAGATAAACATGGAGTTATAATTTGTGAGCGTGATTAAAAGCTTTAAATATTAAGATGAACCTAGAGTTTTTAATATTCTTTTTATAATGACGAAGGGATCAATCGTTGGCTTGCTGGGTAGGAGTGATTGGTTTTCGCTAGATGCATATAAAATAATACTGATGATTGTGAGGGAAAATATTTAACGTTGAATTTTACATGTTATATTAGTTTTCCACCTCAGAATGCCTTTTTTCATGGATTTTAGTGTTATCTCCATTGGTATAGATTATAATATTTGTAATAATGTGTGCTCGTTATCATTTGTATTCATCTTACGGCATATTTTACGCTTCAGGTAATTATGTATTCATGCAAGCTAATTTCAACACTCTCTCAAATTTCATATTTCCATTTTATTGAAACTATATCGCGTTGAAATTTGCCTTTTTTACGCTATATTCACAAGTGTAACAAGAAGTCAACACACGTTTGGTAGCTGAAGGAATTACGCCCCCCCGTGTTCGACTCCTATTCACAATGCGAGAAGGTGCCAACTACAGAAGATTCAATGTTCCCAAATCAAACGAAGTATGTGCCGTCCTCACGTTTAACGCCGATCAAAGCTTTCCGGAAAACGAAATGGTAGTACATCAGCGTGGAAAAGAAATTGTTTGTTTGAGAAATATTGGCAAACGCGTGGAACCTTTCACCTACACATTATTCTACCCAAAAGGGACGTTGGGCTTCTCCGTGGATATACAACTACGAACACCTTATGCTAGCCTTGAGTACCTAACGCGACTTGAATTGGCACTATATCGTATCGCTTTTAGACCAAGACTCACCAAGCATTTTTCGTCGGACACAGATACAACGTATCCTGATCTGCGTCAAATCAACTTCAACGCTTTGCATTTTGGCGGTCAACATTTCGGCAATACCTCGTTGATACTTTGATTAGAGTAGAACGCGATCGCATCCAATCGATCAAAGCTAACCAAGAAAACATTCTCGCCGACCAATACACAGGAGTTACTCGCTTTATCAACGAACTTGCTGAGAAGAAGAATGCTGTTGTTGGTGAGAAGATTATACTACAATCATCGTTTCCTGGCTCAACGCGATAGTACACCGAACACTTCGAAGACGCGATGAATATTGTTCGTCGTCTTGGATCACCGGATTTCTTCATCACCATGACATGCAATCTTGACTGGCCAGAGATAAGAGAAGCTTCACAAATTGCTACCGTTGATGAAATTACGTTAAAACAGCTTTCTCAAGCCCGACCAGACCTCGTCGCTAGAATTGCAAAGCTAAAATTCAAAGACATTATTAAAGAGTTGGACAGTAATCAGATCTTCAGAAAGGTCGCCGCTTACGTCTATGCATTCGAATTCCTGAAACGAGGCCTCCCACATATGCACTTGCTGCTGATCATGAGTCCTGAAGATAAGATCCATAACCCAGAAGAACATGATGACCTGGTTTCAGCAGAAATTCCTGAAAACGATGACCCTGAGTTGCGAGAACTGGTACTAAAGTGGATGATTCATAATCCATGCGGAGAGCTAAATCAAAGTGCGGCGTGCATGATTAGTAAAAATGGAGGTGTGAAATGCCGTTTCGATTATCCTAAGTCCTTCCAAGAGGTTACATCTTTAGCGGATGACAAAAAGGCAAAGTATCGACGTCACTACGACTCAAATTGGATCAGCACAACCCCGAACATTCGTATGAACCTACCGCAACGTTGTCTACCTACCTACCTACGTTGTCTACCGCAACGACATCAATGGTCGACGAGTCACAAGAGATAATTGTCACGTGGCTCCTTACAACGTTTATCTTCTGAAGAGGAACAAGTGTCATATCAACGTCGAGTACCTTGGAAGCATTCGTGCTGTAAAATACCTCTACAAGTATATTTATAAGGGTCATGACTGCGCATCCATCAAAATTATTGAATATCAAAGAATATAAATTTATAATGAGGCGGATACCTACGTTGAAGGCCGATGCGTCATTCCACCTAAAGCATGTTGGCAAATTATTCGGGAACGAGATCCAGAAGAAAATCTACGTCGTTCAACGCTTAGACATACATCTGCCTGGTAAATTTCGAATCGCCAGCATCGATCAAGCTCAAGAAGATATAGCTGATATAAGTCAGAAAGGTTCAACGCTAGAAGTCTACTTCCGATTCAACCAAGCGCTGAAAAGCGAACAAGAAAACCGTCGTTTGAATGTAAACCCTGAAGGTGTTATTTATTATTATTATTGGCAAATGCCCGAAAACCTCAAATGGGTCGGAAAATCAAGTAAATGGATAGACATAATTCGGCGTATACGTGTAACTAGACGGATACATAATGTCAATTTCATCTCTCAGCCAGAACTTTACCACCTACGATTGCTTCTGTATCATATAAGGGATGCAAGAAGTTTTCAAGATATCCTAACAGTTGACGGCGTTAGTTATGCGACGTACAAGCAAGCTTGCTTGCCTCGAGGACTCACATTCGCCGATCAACAATGGATAGAAGACTTGGAAGAATCTGCCTTATCTAAGATGCCCAGAGCAATGCGAACACTCTTCACACAGATTCTGATTTTCGGATATCCCGAAAATCCGATGGGTCTGTGGGAAATGTTCAAAGAACACATGGCCGAAGATTTCATCCGAGAAGCAGAACTAACTGGTGGCTCTGTCGATGAAGCGATCAAGCGCGCTTATAGAATCATTGCCTGTAAATTAAATACTGAGGCAACATAAGGCAGAAATATCCTCCACTGGGTACATCAATTCAGAATGGACAATATTGATGGCTATGAACACCTGCTTAACCAAGTAGTCCTAAATTCCGATGAGTCAGCTGCTCTTGGAGCACGCATGTACCAGATTCTTGAAGAAAAGTAAACCGAAATTGTTGACACCATCTTAGGTGCAGTAAATACTGCTAATGCTGGACAAACCTGGGTCTTCGTTCATGGTCCTGGTGACACCGGCAATACCATTGTTTATAAGACCCAGTATCACATCCTTTGTGGTCAGAATCTCAATGTAAGGTGCATGGCCTTCACAGGAATAGCATCAATTTTGCTGCCTGATGGACGAAATTCACACAAGACCTTCGGACTCAAAGTGCCTCTAACATCAGAATCAACGTCAAGCATCAAACCAATAGCCGTCGATCTTGCTAAAAGTGAAGTTTTTCTAATGGATGAAGCACCTATGCTGCCAAAGTACGGACTGGTGAACATTGACCAGCTGCTTTGTTCAATTGGAAATCCAAATTTACCATTTGGAGGTAAAATTATGGTCTTGGGAGGAGATTTTCATCAGTGTCTTCCTATTCAACCTAAAAAAAGCATCCTCTGGCGACATTTCAATGTATTTTCCTTGAATAAAAATATGCGCGTGGATCCAGAGCAAAAAGAATTTGCTGATTATCTTATGCAACTTGGAAACGGAGAATTGCAAACGAACAGCATGGGTGAAATTGAACTGACAGAAGACATTCTTTCTAAAGGTAATCTCATTCATGAAGTGTTTGGAAATTGCCTTGACACTCAAAATTACGAAGGAATGGAAGATCGAGCGATTCTCGCGCCATTAAATAAAGATGTGATTAAAATCAACGCAAAGATCATTGAGCAGTTGCCTAGAGTATACAAAACATATCAAAGTTACGATACGGTAAAAGACCAGCCAGAAGGAGCGCTCCAATTCACACCAGAATTTCTCTCAGAACTCCGAATAGGTATTGCCGATTTGCCACCGCATGAATAAAAATAAATAAAAATAAGTTAATAATGCTGCTTCACAATTTAGGTGTTGCAGAAGGACTTTGCAATGGGACGAGACTTATTGTGACCGATCTTTCCAATAACATTATCAAGGAAATGATCGTCGTAGGCGAACAATTTGGCCGGGAAGTGCATATTCTCCGAATCACTCACGACTCAAGTATAGGTCAACTAGGCTGTACATTGCATCGACACCAATTTCCAGTGAGTTTCCAGGCGTTTGCAATGACAGTGCACAAAGCCCAAGGCCAAACATTCGAATTCGTTTGTATCGATCTTCAAATACCTGTTTTCATGCACGGAATGCTGTATGTTGCTTTTTCCCGATTCAAGAGGAGAAGCAGTTTATAAGTCCTACTAGCATCGGAAAATCCAAGTCACTGCCTTAATATTGTGCGGAAAGAAATATTGTAGTGGTAAATTAATACTTTTTCTTAACATCAAGTTTATATCCCTACCTTCTTTCTCCTACTTTTTATACTACTACTGCATGAACAATTTTTGTATTTTGTATTTATAAAAAATGTAATATAAAAAAACAGTCCGAAGATTATTGATGAAATATGGTAAATTGCCTTTTTCATATGCAAGAAAGTTTTTATACCTCTATAAAATGAAAATGCTTAATTCTCTCCAAAAAAATAAATGGCGTGAAAGTAAAACAAAAACGATCAATGATCGGTCCCCAGGTACTACCAATTAATCTTACTCAAAATTAGAAATAGCAAATTGAATTACTTTGTTTACTAATCACATCAATCCCTGTGTGTAGGTAAATTTTTTAAAATGAATAGGTACTATAGGCTTTTTGTTTTACATGCAGATATATGCATAGAGAGTTAATTTAGATGTGAATATGCCGTAACTAATAGTCTCTTAGGGTTTTTATCCTTTTCTTTTGCCTTTTTTCGTCATATTATTTTGCAATTCACTGATACATTTTTATAACGGCTGCTCTTTTAATGTCCCAATTGTGCTGCCATATATCCTATTTTGGCTAAAACAGATACCATATTTTTTGCCACCTACTGCTTTTTCTTTAATATCACACCCAAATCTGTCAACACTCTATTTACTTCTCCATATAACTACAGAAAATTGTGGGGAAACCCCTCTATCACAGATGAATGCGCAATTTGAAAAACCACAGCCAATACCGCATATCTCATCTCTCACAGCACGAGTCAAAGTGTATATAGACTGCCATCATACAAATTCATACAAGCCGCATGCTTCGTTAAACACTGCCACGAACGAACAGACGGTGTAACAACAACCAATGGGAGTAGGTAGTGGAGCTACTAGAGACTTGGAGGAAACCTTACAGGATAATACTACGTGTGAAAAGGTTACTTTTGTAGGATATTAATTTAACCCCGAATTAATCGCTCCTAGGACTAGCGTAAGCAAAAAAGTGAGAGAAATAGGTGCCTACATTCCCGATTTGATGGGTGCAAATATTCTTCTTTCCTTTTACAGTTTAACGAGTACAACAAAAATAGATTCAGGCACTAATTGGTCGGAAAACATCTCAATTTTCGTCCTGTGCCTCTTAACATCCGTGATTAACAATTCACTCTCTTCTTCATGGGCACTGTCCGAACATTCCCTGCCTCACGCCCTTTCGGCGGCTGACAGGGAGGGGTTTAGATGTTAGATCTCTCCGTTCTTTTCCGTCTAACCCGCACATCCCCTTCCTCACGAATCCTACTCGCCTTACCCCTCGCAAGCCACTTGAGCGACCTTGGTCTCCACTTATATATATACTACGTTCTTCCATTTTCGCTCTCTGCCCTTCTGCCACACACCCCTTAAAATAACCCCCCCCCCGTCCCCATTCCACCCTCCCCTTCAGTCATCTTGCAACCCCTTCCCCCCTCACCGTTGTCTGCAAATCTTTCGGTTTCCGTTGTCCGTGTTTCGCCACTTGCACCCCTTCGCCTTGCCTAACTCCTTCCTGCTCGCCCTCTCAACTCTCCACCACCCTCTTGCGTTTTGTTATGCGCATATTTGAGCCATGCCGAGGTTTCCGAAACGAAAGCTTCCCTCCTCCCCTTCATCCAGCTAGTTGTGTTTTTGTTTTCGCGTGAGAATGCGAATGAAGCTGCCGGGTTGGCAGGCATGCATTCGGAGGGAATGTTGGAAGATTGTTTGGGAGGGTGGACGTTGTGAGAAAATTTCCCAGGGAGAGTAGGATTGTGAGGGCGGCTGGGGTGATCAGGGAGACAGAGGGAAAGATAGGTTAGTTTTAATCAAAAGTAAGTTATAAATAATAATTGTAAGCAAATTATTTGAAGGGAGGGCGGGGTAATGTTTACTTTGGCAGTCAAAATTCACCAAGCCGTTGTATCCATTATATGTTTACAACGGATTCGTAATCGACATTTGCTCTTAAGAATCCTCCTATTCCACCAAGTTTTGAAAGACATTATTCTCTTTTGTCCTAGCTTTTTATTGACACATGTTTCTTAGGCGTATAGTGCAAATTTCAGATGATTTGTTTAGATACCAGTTTGTTATCTTGTAAAGAAAACACGTGGAAGTAATTTACTGCCCCAAGGAAGCAATATAAACATTCTGAATTTATTTATCTAAGAATTCGTAGAATTTCATTTTTACTACAAATGTTTTGCCTTATTTTTACATACGACGGTATAAGATGCCATTTGGGTTTTGATGAATAATCATCATTTGGTGGTTTTCCTCTTTTTGAAATTCAGTCGAATTGAATCCGTCATTTTATTAAATGTGTTTCATATATTACTTCAGGTTCAAGAGCTCTATTTTTCTGTGCTCATAGTTTTTCAAACCTATTAAATATGGTTTTCATACAGACCAGCTTTCATGAATTAGGCTATATTGTGCACCCTATAAATAACAATGGTACAGAAATTGAATCTAGGGACACATTACATTTAAGTCAGCTTCTCAGTTAGATTTGGTTCTAGGAAGCCATTGATATGTGATTTTTTTATTTTTTTATGATCCGCTAGTAGTAGTATTTTCCTGAATAAACTTGGAGATTAAAAATTAGTTGGAGATTTGATATTTCCACTATGTTATTATTCTGTCGTTAACCAATAACCGCTCAATTATTGCACCTGATGATGGCGTAAAAGCTGAAACGCATAGTCTTTAGAAAAATATATCCGTGTAAATCAATTCTCTATTCAAAATATATCCTTACGCAGCCTTAAAAAATTTGGAGAAGAAATGCAGCCCAATGGGTATATGGGTAGAAATTACCCCCATAGATACCATTTTCTTCGCTGACGATCAAATAGTTATGGCAGAAGACCAACAAGATATGACGTAGGTATATGCTGCACAAATTAGGGGAAGAATATAGTAAACGGGGCCTACAGGTAAATACAGACAGAACGCAAAACATGGTAATAGGAGGTAAAGGAGAAGCTATAGAGCTGGATAGTGGAAAAATAAAAAACGTCAATTCCTATGATTATCTTTGACTTACGTTAAGTGAAGATAGAAGAGACAACAGCGACATATTGAAGAAAGTAGGCAAAGGAAAATGAATGATCAAAATGTTGCATCCAACTTTGTGGAATAAGAACATAACGCATGAAACTAAAATAAATATTTTTTAAAACAAGGATAGAGCCAGTTATGACGTGCGGGTCAGAGATAAAAATAAAATTGTAGATAAAAATATGTCTCAGAGATTAATGTCGGCTGAAATGTCATGCTGGAGGAGATGCTGTAACTTAACCTTGTTAGATCATGCTACAAATAATTATATTAGGGAAAAATGTCAAAAAAAGAACAATTTTAGAAACAATATATGATAAACAACTGAAATGGTACGGACATCTAAGAAGCATGAAGGAGGAAAGAATACCATCAAGAGTTTGGAAATGGACAACAGAGGAGAGAAATAAAAGAGGAAGACCTAGGCAAAAATGGAAAGAAAATATAGAGTTGGAAATGCGAAGAAGAGGATTAAAACCTAGAGACTGGGATGATAAACAAAAGTCGCGTTTGGGATGCAAGAAGCGGCATTAAGTAGCAAAAACTAGCTATATATAAAGAAAAGGAAATAAATATAAACGTTTAAGCTAGCAACAAGGCGTTGAGGTTGGGGAAGGATAGGAAAGTAAATCAGTGGAAACTCATTGGCAGATGATCCTTGACGACACCAGTGTCCACTGCTTGGATTAGCTTTTGGGCTAAGGACCCTTCTTCAGCTGGACGAGATCACTATTAAGGAGCGTCACACTGGAGTTGAGAGTTTAGGTTATGTCTTGGTACGGGGTTGGTTGTTGGGGGAAGGAGATTGGTTGAAGGGAGGTGCAAGGGGGTGAAGTTTTGTTCATTCTATGAGTATTCTTCGTTCAGGAAATACCAGCAGTAGGATAATGGGGAAGTTAGTGGGCAACAAAAGAGACAAAGATCTAAGCAAACCGTTGAAGAAGTTGAAAAATAAATGTTATAAGAATGCCTTAGTAAGAGGAGAGAGATGAAAGGATACAGCAGAAATAGAACTAAGCCGTGAGTGTGCATCATAAACAACACCAAATCAGTAATTTAAGAAAGTGGAGCAAGAAACTTATCTTCGGTCATAATGTAATTTTTGGAGGATATATAAAGACCAATTTGTTGTGTGCCCTCACAACTTAATGACGATTTTCTTTTGCCAATGTCATTGATAATATGTCTTTTTAGATCTCTGACACTTAATGCCCTTGGTGTCAAATGTAGCGCTTTCCATATCATTCTCGTCACTTCTTTAGTTAGCAATACGGAGCGGCCTATCAACGACGCAAATATGCAAATTTTCAGGTTTGTGCCTCTGCGAGGATTATTTGTTCTGCTATTTTATTCAAACTTGACAACAATTTTAACAAATGCAACAGCATACTTTAGAATGTATATCCCATGCACGATTTTCATCAAAAGCGATTCTATATAAACTATATATACTGCAAAAGATTAAATGCGACTAACGCAAAGCCTAAACCCTTCTCTTTACATTCATTTTAGTGCTTCCTCCATCGCGCGCAAACGTTAGACACCGAATTAACTCTTTTCCAGCGAAACAATTTTTTTCCTCCGTACCCTAGGAGTACAAATATGAGCAGAGGAATCCGTGATAGGTACACCTAATTTCAGTTCGCTGTTGGTAATTGGCTCGGGATTAAGGTTTCTTATCCCATTCCCCGCTGCAGCATTCCACACATCCGTAGAATCCAAAGAGTTTTTTGCCCGCTAACCCAAAAGGTTGAGCACGAAAAGCATTATGAAATCGCCGCTGCCTTCGCAATCAGCTAACCGAATTATCCTCTTCGCTGTTGCCATGCACTCCGCTGAGCTATCCTTGGAAAGAAAACCCAACGCACGAAGTAAAAAATAAACCAGCGGCCACGGCACGAACGCGTTTTTTATGCCATCCAATCCTAAATCTTACGGCAAATTCGTAAAAAAAAACAAGGACCCGAGGTCCAAAATGCGTCGCAGACGTTGCGTATTTCCCGTACGTACAATGCGGTATCAAACTTAAAATTAAAGGCAAAATTAAAAATTTCACGAAAAAAACCGCTACCCTAGCCATCGCAAGTAAGGGAATGAAATCATCGGTGTAGCCCTAATTACGTTGGTCATTAACGTAGTCAAGGTGCCTTTTTTCATCCATTTTTTCTCATTCCCGTCTTGTTAAGTAATTTTTTATCCTCTCCGCATTCTTTTGCTCCCGTAACAGCAGGCCCCTCTCTCTTCCCTCCCCAACGAGACATATTCTGCTGACATAGACAGCTCGGTCAACCGTCATCTGCCGTGGAGAAATGAGTAAATAAATGATACGAAGCGCTAAAAGAAGCGATCTTGAGGGAATCCATCTTCATCCTTGCTCTCTGTTCTCCAACTTAGGCCCTCCGTCAATCGCTCTCTACTTTCTTGCTCTTTCAATGGATGGCAGTAAAACCTCTGTTATAATGACAACTCCGACATGGTTCAGAAATTATTTAATTCCAAAGATGCCCTCTCCCAGTTAAGACTCTTACGTCAGTACTGGGGTTTTTTTGAGGATACAAACCCACTTTCTCCTCCTCAATTTTCGTTGAAGCCATGTTACCTCGTCCTTTTCATTCTGTATCTCCCTAATTCAAGAAGGAAGACAAGAAATTGGGGAAAAAACATCGAAAACCATACGGATTTCCATCCAACCGCTATCCACTTTCTCCCCAATCAAGCAAGGAATAAAGAGGGAGATTATCGGGAGCATATAGTACGGGAGAGTGGAAGGATGATGGGGAGCAGGGGAAGAGGAAGAAGCGAGAGAATAAAAATGCAGACTGTAAATAAAGCGACTGAGGGCTTCAGTGCGCATTTTGCAGGAGTGGGTGGTTGTTTGGATGGAGGGAGCGAGGCGGGGGATGTTTTTTGGAGTTGGAGATGGGAAGGACGGCATAGAAGGGACAGTGGAGGGTTGGAGGGTTGTAGGGGGATGTGGGCGTGAAGGTTGGGATGTTATCCAATCAAGGGAAAAAAGAGGGAGGGGTAACATAATTTTTCGGGTAAGAGGGTTGAAGGGGGTGGATGTTTGGCTGGAAAAGAATGGTGTAGGACAAGGGTGGAGTTGAGAAGGACAATAGGGTCTTGGTGCAGGGTCAAAAAACTCTTCGATTGTTTAATAATCCAAGAATGTTTTAAACTTTTGTTTACAATCAGATCATTGATTATTTAAACAAGAACCATATATTGGTTACCAAATAGTATTGAACATTATTAGCGCTGGGAATCAATTTTTAAACATGGCCCATAGCTGGCCTCTCAACCATTACGTCAGACAATTTTGATATATTTCCCCCATGATTCAACCCATGTATGACAGCGATAGACTCGATGGAAAAAATCTCTTTCTATCTAACGTAGTAAGTTGTATTGGTGTAAATATGCGTATAAACTAAGGATATATTTTGCTCTATTTTGGTTACCCACGGCAGACTCAAAGCAGTATCGAGCACAAGGTAATAAAGGGATTATGTTAGAATGTGCCGACGGAGCATTTGTTTGGCTTCTGTCGGTATGAAACTGAAATATCTGCCACGTTTTTTGCTTTACTACGGACTCAGATTCTACGTGTGATACAATGGGAGTAAGTAGCATACCACATATAATGACCCCAGACTTGTAACCTCTGATGTTCCCAGAACCCAACCAATTCAAGGAAAGACACTGCCTCCTCTCTCTTTCTACAAAGCATCTTTCATATTTTTCAATGACACTCTAGCCTGAGTCGGAAAGGTGAAGTAAATAAAAAACATTCTCTTCGGTTCGCCTTTTAAATTGTAATTTATCTAACTGGTGAAATGATGCTCCTCATTTGGTTGTGTAACACATTGTTTATAGGGTGACCGTCTTGGATAAGAGGACACAGAGTGTCTGATAGCAATTGTAATTAAACATTTTTTTTACTTTTTGAAGTAGTTTCACCGAGATTTTCTCTAGTCTTAATAGTCGTATGAAAGGCAACATTTAATTTTCTTTGATTAAGCAATTATTAGAAAAAATGCAGTGAATACGGCAATGCTTTGGTTTTTGGACCGAAACCCTAGGTAAGCATATAAATACATACCACTCAATCAGTAATTCGACCCGAACGTTGGTTTGGATAGCTGAGGGTGGATCTCACTGTGGACTAATCCACACGCCTGTGGACTAATCCACAGGCGTGTGAATTTCACACATTCGGGGTAGGGAATGTTTTTCGTCCGTCATCACCCGGATTTGAACCCGGGACCCTTCGATCAGTAGCCAAGAGCTCTATCCACTAGGCCGCCACGCTCCCATCTAATATCCATATAAGAGACTTAAACTTGAATTTTTGTTTCACACCATGCGTTGAGAACAACTACATAACCGCTTCTACCGATCTCATAACCGATCGAAGGATCAGCTTCTATTATTGTGACATCTATGTGTATCAAAAGGTAGTGTGCTAAGTAGCTGATGCTTAGATTTACCATTAGAGGTGCGAACTTTTCCATTATAATTAGGCCTAATTGATTAAATCTTGTGTGAAGTGATAGCTCGTTCAAACTGCCTTTAGTCAAATTATGATTCCAAAAGTTCAACATGCTTCAAATATCTTGTTACTAACACAATTTTAACTTTCTTATATTTTGAAACCCTGCCATATAGAGGAGATTGTCTTTTTTTGGTGTGTGGGGTTCAGTTGTTTGCGGGTTTATTAAGGATTTCGCTGAGATGAAGAAGGCGCGGCTGGGACGACTCGTCGGGGAGTTTTTTGGGGCAAGGAATAGGGGAGGCATGGGGGTTTTATGGGGGAGAGTCTAAATTCAATAGCCGAAGAAAAGGATGGCGAATTAGGAGAGCGAATAAGAGGGAGGGAGAGGGGTTTGCGAGATTAGACTGTGGGGCCTGGGAGGAGGTTTGAGGAGACCTGCGACGCAGGAGGTTGGGAACGCTAGTGGTTCTCTCTCTCCAATTGAATAAGGCAGTGGGGCTGGCAGGGGGTGTGCAGGGGGAGAAGGACATACGGAGGGGGAGGAGCAAAGAGGCTGAAATTTAACAGGAAGACGGACAAAAAGACTTAATTTGGTTTAAATTAAGAAATGAGGATCACGGGCTCGGTCGTAGCAGCATTTGTGTCCGAGCTGAAATTCGTCTCTTGGAGCATAGAGGAGCGTAGTAGAGGGAGAGGAGAGTAAGAGTCGACCAGCATTAAATTGGGAAAGGGATTCTGGAGATTTTTTGTTGAAAAAATCAATGTTTCATGGAAAATCAGTTACAAATTGTTGGGGCCAAAATAATGTTGTTCCAAACAATCTGTATATTTAAAATCAACTGTTCTCATGTCCAATTGAGCCAGAGAATTCTACCTATTATGTTTTCCTTGCGTGAGTTCCATTCTTGAGACCATCAAACTTAGATTAGATGAGAATTAAATACTATGAGATGCATATTTTATTTATTAAAATATAACTTTGACAACTGAAAAGGAGACATTTGAGAAATATATGCCATCACCACAGAATGATGTCATACAATGCCATACATTCTAGCCATAAGCATTCAATTAATCATATTCTAATCCTAATGTCACCCTACATATTCCGATCTTTCAAATTTATGCCGTAATATGTTCTTCTCTGTTCTAAATGAGTCTTAATGTATGTGCTTTAAAACCTAGCCTTTTGGAAATACACACTTGAAACAACTTACCTACGGTTGATTTTGGGATAGTTAGTTTATTAAGTTTTACATGAGACCAAAAAAAATGCAATCAAATTAGTGAATCGGGAGATTTATCATGTTCGAAACATTTATATTGCCTATAAATTTGCTTTAGTATTTTAGTAAATTTATGAACATTGACAACGGATCGCCTTGATATGTGTTGCATATCCTATTGCTAAAATCTAACAATTATACTGATTAAAACCAACTAAGCAGTAAAAAATAAACTTATCTAACCCTTTTTCAAAGAGACATATTTTATTTTATCGTATTTAATTTTAATTTTAAAATCACTAGTACAAAAATGCCCGCATTTGATGCTATCTCTCCATTTCATACCATGTGAGTTCATAACTTATATTTCGTTTCCATGCCAATGAGTTGATCTTCATCCATTTTTCTTTCTTACGGTGGCTTATTTTTTATTATAATTAATCACAGTCCCTGTCATAATATCACTTTTTATCTTCCCTCACTGAGTAGTTGACCCAATTTTTAATTTGCGTGTTTCCTCGTACAATCTGATACTTCATCCGTTCTGTACTTCCTTCATGGTCGTAATTCTAGCTTCATTAGCGTCATAATGAAGTGTTTAAGAGACGAAACAGACTGGAAAATAAATGGCTTTCGTGAAACGTATCACATATCTAATGAACGTTGTCATTAGACAAATCAGTGTATATACGGTTTCATTTACGGTGTTCATAGTAATTTAGGAATCCACTCGGTTAGAATTCATTTAAAATATAATGCTTAGGCTATTGGCTTGAAAGAATTCTTTACAATAATTCCATCATTTTGAAAATTAAATGGGAGAAATTATGATCATTAGTTAGATTGAAATAATAAAAAAGAAGGGAAATTACAAATGTGTTTTTACAAGTTATCTATGCTTCATCGTGGTGCAAGGCAATTACTTAAATGAAAATTAATCTCATAGAACAAAGAGATAATGAGATACATGAGTATTGCGTTATAGGTGACGATGTACTTATAACAGAAGATGACAGAGAAGGTTCGATGCATATGTAGGTACTCATTGGAATTGGCAGGCTCATTAGAGAACGGGGTGCTCAATGTAATGGATTGTTTTACAGTAATCTTCTTTACAGGGTACTATAATGACAGAGCTGGTTTACTAGATTTCCATCCCATATGCGCGGATTAGAATTAAGGGCTTAGATTTTCAGTGGAATACTTATATCTACTTCCTGGCATACCTACTAGCGAGGTGACTTATGCTGAGCATTGCAGTGCAAAGCTGAGTGCAGTAATATTAAAGCGTTCTTTTCATGGCAAACAATTAGGGAATGGATTATTAATATTTTTTAAATACCCTCCATCACCACGATTTACACTCATGCCCTTCGCAAGTGTAGTCACTGCGCTGATATCCAAGGGAGAAATTTGTGGCCAGGAGTAGAGATGAAGAGGGCTATAATGGAAACAATTGAAGTTAGCCCTCGGGCAGTGAAGGCTGAATCTCGCAGCGAGAGTGGGTGGCAATACAAGGGAATGGATAAGATTTGTTATAGAAAACACACATGCCGCTACGCTTGAAGCGGTGATTAATTTCCTCCTCAAACTATGGGAGGGGCATCAATCGATTCCTTGGGCGTTTCTCCGGCTTGTGAGCGGTATCTTGTTTGGCAGTCGGAAGCCCGGGTCAGCCTCAGAATTTTCTTGCGCTCCAATGGGCCCTAATTGGCTGCTGCCAACTCTGTTTTCTATCCAGATGGATGCGCGGGATTATCGTCTTCGGTAGCTTATTTAATATATGTTACACTTTCATCGAAAGATCAGAGACTGGTAGTCTCACACGCACCACTCTTAATCTTTAAATATTACCAGATTTAACTTACCTTTCTAAAGCTCCCGGCAAAAAAAATCAGTTTAATAGTACAATTATCTGTGGTGGAAGCTTACAGCTAGGAAATTAGAGAAATAATTTCAATTTATTATTTATAGCAAAGGATTCAAAATTACAAAGTTTAATTAAAACGTTTAAGAATAATAGGTACTCTCGTTCTGTTTCTGTCTGTCAATCGTACTGGACCTTTAAAAAACTGTAAAGATCAAGATATGTACAATGAGAATGTGCCTAATAGAGGATTGAATAAAACAGATAGATGTATCACCTACTTAAATTTAGCATCACTTTTCGCTGAATGCGTCTGGATGTGAATATAACGAAGTCGCGTTATACTGCGTGATTCACAATTGGTATTATTCCATTTCCGCTGGATAATATGCTTGAAATATTAATCCTGAATTGAAAATGATTGATGGTAGACTAATTCATTAGGAGAATCTTGGCATTTAACAGTTTAATTATGAGCGTGCCATCTCTTTAAGCCAATACTAAGGATAATGTTTTTGGTTTATTTTTTATGTTGGAGTATCCAGTAGACGCAACAGAATATGGTACTATATATTTCACGGAGCTGCTACTACTTTAATAAAAACCATTTTTGAGTCGATAATCAATTATCGTGGGTGTGCTAAGAGCGAACATATGCGTAACATGGTCACTCTCGAACGAATAGTCATGTTCACCCATTTTCATATGATTTTCGAGCAACCTTCAGCTGCGTGGAAACTCAGCAAGTGGGTACCTACTGTACCAAATCCAAGACATTTCGGACATTTTAGATAAACCCCGGAGTAATTTGATTAAATGGCAAACACTCACGTGAACTGGAAGTGGTAAAAGATCCAGTCGTAGTTGGTTTCAGATTTGAATCGAAAATAACTTAAAATCCATAGAATGTCCTCTCAGATCAGTTTCAATAGGAGCATGTTGAATTAAAAACTCTGTAATTAGAGTACTTCACTTTGAATCTTTCCTGCATATCAGTATCTGCTAACAAGATACGCAGTTGATGGCGGTGTAACAATAGCTGGCGATCGAGTTTGAGTTTAGAGGAAGTCATCGCACAGCCTTCATTTCCAAGGAAAAAGTCTCGTTATAATTTAACCTTATATTTTCCCTTTTCTAAGTATTCAATTTTCATATTTTTACTTTACCCCTCTTCTCTATTTTTTTGTTATATTCATAGAAAGAGAGGAAAATAAATGCAAGAAAAACTGTATTATTTCGTTTTTCGTGTTTAAAGACAAATTAAAAGCATATTCAGTTGAAGTTTATCATATGCCTCCAAGCTGGACGTGAATTAGTTCTATTAATGGACATCATTTTGCGGTTAATGAGTACATCAAAGAATTGCTGATACACTCGAGAACTGTGATCTCCGTGAAAGGGTCTCGACTATATAAAATTCATTTCATATTACAGACTTAGGATTTCCGAATATATGTATATTAAATCAGAAATGTTGGGCTTAGAGTATACAGAGCTTCACGGGAGAATAAATTTTAATGAAGTATCTGGAGAAGTAACAGTTCAAGGAACCTTTCGATAGTTGACTTGCTGACCGGAGATGCTGCCCAGATAATATTTTATTGTAAATTCGATATTTTTAGGACCAAAGGAAAGAGAGTTCGAGAAAATAAGAGATTTCAGCCAATTTCATCAGTACCTACGTGCATGAAATGGATCAGAATATTTTTAGATACCTCCATAAATTAATTTCTTCAAAACTTAGAAGAAGGACATTAAACAAATGTACCCTCTAGTGTATATTTACTAATTTCACATTCACCTGGAAACGGTTTCGAACGCCTATTACTTCAGGTATTATACAAGTAACAACGAACGAACACTCACAATAATCACCTGGTAGGTGATTCAAATCCGCAGCTATAGGTGTGGCAGGCAAAGACTTTACCCCGACACCACTGGGGCCGTCTCATTTTCCCATTTGGATAATAAACTTCCGATAAATTAACATTAACAACTAATATTTGTTCTTATTTCTGTGTACAATTTATTTTTTGTTCCTTATTTATTTGCCTAAAAGGTATTAATTTTGCTCTATCTGGATAATTTAAAACATGGAAGAAAAGTATGGCCATAACAATTTTCTGCTTCGATAGTTGCACGTATTCTTTCAGTAGTTATCTATTCTGTTGCATGGGCCTACAGAATTCTGTTTGCATGCATTGCAACAAACTCCGCTGGCCTTATGATACGCAATAATTAGTTTCGATATGTTTGATTAGATAACTTGTTGGGATGCTCCGGCTGGTCTCCTGTATGATACATGAGAACAGGTGCAGTCACTGTTCTTTCATAATAGTGAGTCACAGCGGAGTTTTCGCATCACTGGTTTATCACTTATCACTCACGATTTTTACTAAACTGGAGAAAACATCCATGATATTTATCCACTTTTACTGTGAATTTGTATTTTTTTCCTTTCAAGTTCTTACCTGAATGTTTTGCGCTTTTACCTGTCTCACACTGACAGAATGAATCAAGTTAATTTGTGAAGCGAAAGTGGAGTTTCCATCAATAAGAGTAAGTTTTGTTCCGTCATTTATACTTCAATGCACCGGCAGCAGACATTAACTTTTATTTCAGTATTGATAAATTCCAAATCGGAACACAAAACAATCTGGTAGTCATTCTACAGTGACTTTTCTTCCTCTTAACATTACTTAAAATTGAGTTTATTTTTTCGTAGAAAACTCGGCATATTATAATTCACTTTCTTTGCTAAATCTATGAATAGCTAACCTAATGGCGTTTTAACTCAACGATACCTTTCAGTTGCAGTTTCTATCACCAATAACATTACATTCCTTCAATTTTCCGGGAAAAGTCTACTTTGATTCATTGTCCAATTCTCACTCCATCAATCTTATCCCATAACCACATGGTGAGTGACATGAGTTTCGTTTCTATGTTGTTTCTGCATTGAAGTTTCTGTACGCCCGTCTGTACCAAAAGTTGGCGCTTAGATGCTTCCTCTTCATTTGTACCGCCATTTCCGTTCAGTCAAAAACTCATTCATCGTTCAGTAAACCACTTCAATAGCTCCCTCATTGTTCTATGTATCTATCTTTATGTATAGGCTATCCATATTTTTATTTATCCATCCCCGAAGCTATGATCTTGTTTTTTAAAAACTATTTCCTTTTGAATTGTTATCTTAAATATTTTTCTCGCTGCCCTTAAATGTTCCTTTATCCTTGTGTCCGCTGTTGTTGATGATTGTATTTATTTTATCATTATCTACCTCACCCTCGCCATTTGGTAAAGTTTCATCTTCAGCGTTTCAACATTATACTCTTCATAACAGGGTTCAAGCAGATTTATTTCGGTTATCAATTTAAAAATTCTAACAAGTTTTGTGGTTCATTCTCTCATCGGCTGACTTCTTTATGGAATATCATTTTTAGTGTTTCATTAAGTACTATCACAAGAGTTATTTGCTAACAAAACTTGTATCACCTTCTTAGAATATACAATTTTTACGTACTGCTCCGCACTAACTGCCTAAATGGCGTGTTATAGGTGCTGTTTCGATATTTTGTGAATGAATGAAGTGTTTGTGTCACGTTTTATTATGTTGCTGTTTTTTATTGAAGACTCTCTGTGTTCTTTTTAGAGTTCACGAGGTGAATTAAGAAAAAAAATAATTTTAAATTACCTTTTCTTATAGATTTCCCTTTATTTTATCTGGATGATCACATACACAATGTAGTATATATTAATTCTCACACATAATAAAGGTATTTTTTTATCGCTCAGTAAATTACCTTATTTTCAGTTTTTTTGTCGGCTTTTACTAAAGTTGTCGTTGGACGAATATTTTTCTCTCTTCTATTCCTGCGAAGGACGAGAGTGTAATTCCATTCCATTTCCGTTCCTCCATCCTTTCCCTATCTCTAACTCAGCGCAGAAGAGCTGATCACCATCAGATTATGCAATCACTTGCATAACTGGCAAGGACGGGTGGAGGGTTGAAATATTAACCCGCCTTGGTGCGGGATTCACAGAAGGATCCGCCGACGTGCTGTTTAATATCCCATGCACAGACGAGTGCCCGCCTTGTTTGTGTGCATTATCCGCTAGACGCTCCGGCACGCACGAAGCAGCCCATGAGGCATGGAAAGGCTGGGAGAGAGAGCATGAGAACAGACTGCGGGACGATCCAAGGACGGTGCATTAAAAAAAAAACACAACTCGCTTTGCCAGTAGTCCAAGCAAAGCCTTTCCTCAACCAAGCTTACGTTTCTAAGTTTGGCCAGACGGTAATTGAAAGTTGAAACCCCGACTGGGCTCTATGGGGTAACAGAATGTTCTGAATTCTCTAGGCTTTACGTTGAAATTTAGCAAGCGGGGCACACCATTTGTTATTTATTGCTAGAAGTTATCAATGCGAGAAGGTTGGTTAAGATTGAAGTTGGACAACCTATACATATGAAATAATTTTTACCGCTGGAGGTCCTGGTCTTCATGCACCACTTCATTCTTCAGCTTGGCATACGTCCCACCACTCTTTACACCATCTATGGAGACAATTCTCTTTCTTTCCCTGTTCCGCTTACCCAACATCCTCCTCTACATTGCTGGTGAAAGCATTCCTTCTCCTCTCATGGCCTGTTCCAATTACCTACTCTAACTTCTTAAATCCTCTGGCATTTTCGTCTACTTAACCACCATGCCGAGCGCTTCCTCGCTCTTTTTCCTCCCCGTCCATCGCACATTCTCCATTCTCCTTCGCACCCACATCTCAAACCCTAGTAACAAATTCTCATCTTCTATCCTCAGTGCCTATTTTCTGCTCCGTGCAGGATTACAATTCTTATTAGACCCTTCACTACTCGGCCTCACCGTATCCGGAAAATAAGAAGGAATTAGTGTTTCGGGAAGTAAGGGAAGATGCTGAAAATGAGAACTTTACGAACAGTAGTAGCCTTCTTCTTCTGAGTGTGCCTGCAGTACAAATGGCTATGAGAATACCAATTCATGAGTTGTTTCATTCTTCCTCATTCGGAAAGTTTTAATGAAATAGTTTTTATCATGATCATTGTTTAGTTTCTAAAAACAATGGTATCTAAATATTTAGATAACGACATATGATATTTGGACAAACTATATTTGAGCATCTTCATTTGTCGGCCTTCGCAGCGTCTGATGATAGTGTATAACTTTCCGAGAATATTCGCAGCCTTGAGTTAGGATTCCCTTGACGTCGCGTTGAAAACGTTTCGAGTACATTGCATAATTCATATTCATGTAGATTCTAAAGTGATGTAACCTGATGAAAAACTATCTGGCCTTAAGAATCGAACTTGACAATAAAGTTGCAATTCATTCGAACCGTCGCGTTGATAGGGAAATTCTGACTCAAGACAACGTGAATCCACGGAAAACCTAGCAATTTCATGTATCTTTGGAGTTTTTGTTTGGTTCTAAGCGGTTGATACTGACAATTTCTTTAATTTACAACTGCTAGTATAAGTATGAAAGGAGGCAATGGGGAAGGCATCAGCCTAATTTAATCATAAGCGCGGAAATGTCTGGAATTTTACGTCTCTTCCGACGGACGATATAAGGATCCTGATGTTTTCTCCACGTAATGTACAAGATCAGGATTCCGCTGAAAATGTTTTGAGACTGCCCGGGTCCTATTTATGGGATATCAGTACTTCAAAAACCACATCGAAAATTTTTGTGCGTATTTCCCGCTTAATTTAAAATGTATCTACAGGAATACTTAGCTACAGGGAAAATAGCTTTATCCTTCAGCCACCTCGCCTTTTGTCTGTATCTTGGTACTAGCTCACAAGCTGCCATAAGAGAGCGCGGCAGAGGGTGTTAGGGTGCCAAGAATGAAAAAGACGAGAAACAGAGAAGGGTATTGGAAAGAAATTAGCAAGAAAACTGATGAGTGTAGTGGGTTAGTTTATCCCAATATTTTTGTATTCATATGCTCCCAATATTTTTCCAAGCAAAAGCGTGCACGGAAATAAATCAATTTTTCTTATTTTGTCACTTTCACCTATATCTTATAGATGCCGTGCGGGAGGTGAATCATATCCACTTTGTCGATCTGAAACGCCTTCTTATTTTTAGACAAATGAAACTGGGCAGTCTGCTTTTGTGAGTTCAGCAAATGTTGTAGTGTAAACTCGCTACTTACAGGAATAAATAGGAGTGCCTCGAGAGTAATTGGCTGAATAAAAGACAATGAGCAGGATTTACGAGGACTGATTCTATTTTGGAGACAGAATCATCGTCCTATTAAATCCGCCTAATCAAATAGAAGGGCGACGCTCAATTAAATTGATTCCCTTTACTTAATAAGACCTTCTCTCACGGGATCAGCCCTCCTCCTTCGCCCGCCCCGACGTCGCCCCTTTCACCGTGGGACGTCATAAAAGAAAAGGCATGGCCTGGCAGCGGGGGATCGACTTTTCCGTGGTCCTGGAGGCGTCAAGGGAGGACGGAAGCAGAGAGAAGGTAGTATGGAAGGCGACAGAATAGGGCCGGGCGGTTGAAGGGAAAAATTAAGTGAAAGGGTGAAGGGCATAGCATAGAGTTACGAATTCATACACTGCGGGAATCACCGGCTCTGGTGTACACCTCGCATTAGAGCTTTGTCGAGCTACATGTTGAATATTCATTTTTTTCTCACCTTTATAACTAGAAAATATTTTTTCCTTTGACTGCCAGCGATAACATACAGCTGAAATCGGAATTCTATGGGAGAAAACCAAAGAAGAGATTATATATTGGACCATGCTATTGGACCATACGAAATGAGAAAAATATGTTGGAAGAGCCATTTCCCTAGTTTACAGAGAAGCCAGAAGCAGTCAGTTGCACTATAACGTGAAGGCCATCCTTATGGGCGTATTAAATTTATGAGGATGTATAGCAATTTTCAACGGTAGTTTGTCATTCCAATGACGCTTATTATTTAAAATATCTAACGTAGCAGCCAGAGGGGTAAATTCACACACATTTTTTCAGGCAATAATATACGGGATTAATTCAGGCTTCCGTTTAATACCCAGCACAATTCGAAGCACAAGAATAGTGTAGTTATATAAAACAAATTATAATAAAAAATGGCAGATTTTAGTAAAATAACGGTACAAACATGGTTATGTAGTTTTATTGTAACATTTTTTCGATCAATTATTCCTAGAAGGACGGTTAGGGGTCATTTGACCCCACCTTGCATTCTGGCTGGCACTGCTACAATTTCTTGATCATTCATTCTCTTTCAGGAATTTTACAATTTATTTCCATTATTTTGTACGAATCATTGTACATATATGTGACGATTATTAAACTGTTTAGTTTGGTTTGAATGTGGATAGATGCATCGTCATGTTTCTTATAATTGGTCTTTTACACATTAATCGAAAATATATAAACAAGGAATATGTGCATATTTCTACGTCACATGATATGGATTACTTGTAAACTATTGGAAAATAATAGTAATACATTTCATTCTGTGGTTGAAAGTTTAATTATTCTATCTTAAAAACATATGCTGCATAAATGATAAGAAAACGTTAGGGGTCAACTCCCAGCCGTCCTTTTAAGAAGGTAGGTAGTTTAAATACGAGTTTCTCCCGTCCTCGTAGTGTTAAGGAGGTGCGAGCTCAGTACGTTTACACTTTGTTTACATGTAATTCCCCACTGTTTTTTTCCGTAGAGCCCTTCCCTAATCAACCGACACACTTGACCTAAAATAGGCAGATAGTCTCAGTTTTCAATCGCCTCCCTCAAACCAACCAATAATAATATTGCGCGCACTCTCATGGTAAGAAGCTTCGAGACTTAACTTCTTTCAGACAGGATGAGAGGTCGAAGGGGATTAACGCAATCGAAAAAAGGGATGGCCAACTTTATCATCGGGAAGCTGGGAAAGAGTACAAGGTGGTAAATGAGATAAAGCGATTTGGAAAGCGGGAGAGAAGGAATGACCCAGGGAAGTCAAGCAAACACTGGCGCTGTCATGGTGGCAGAGACGTTGGAGGGTGGAGTATGGTGGTAGGGCAAGGAAGGGACAAGTTAGACAGCTACGAGAGGGGCAGAGAGTAAGTTAAGGCCAAGGTTGAACGAAGTTACCGCTCATATGCGGTATGTGCTAAAGAAAAGGAAAGAAAATTGGGAAATATTCCAAAGCTTTGACCAAAAAGGAGTCATTTCCTCTATCTGGACATAGATGTTGTGACGCATTGGCTTTATGTTTTTGCACTTACTACTATCACTTTTACTGTGTTGTTATTACTTCATAGAATTTTTATTTTATAAATTGTTGCAATATTTGGTTTGGCTGTCAGGGGTTGTGTTGACGAAGATTAAAAGGGGGATTTTTAGGAATGAGAGAACGGATAACATGTGAATTCCTGTAAAAAGATTTATCGTGATTATAAGGAGTTAAATAAATCGCAATATGATGGATTTTAGAATTCATTATAAGTGTTTCGACGTCACACGTTATTATATCGGTCGATATAGAAAAGGCTGGGTATGTCGTTCAATTTCCGTCGGTCATAACATCAGCTATTTTCGATGCAAAATTCACGGCGCTTGGGTGCGCTAACCATTTTATTAGGTATTCTATGTGTTGCCTTCCACATCAGGTTGACGTTGTGTCTTCATAAAAAATTCTGTGACCTATAGCCAAAGTTATGCTCATTTTCTAAATTAAAAGTATTGCCTATGCAAATATTCTATTGTTTACACTCTCTATCGGGGTAGATTGAAATGCAAGCTCTAAGAAAAATAATAAATATTATACACTATCCCTTTCTCTGTCCCCGAATCGATTAATATTAATTGCTCAGAAAAAATTAAACTTTGCACTTAAGTAAGATGAAAGTTTAGCGCAGATTTATGAATTACTTTATCTGGATAGAAATATTGAATAACACTTTGATATCAGTATTTTAAAACAAACGAATCTCAGACGCAACAATCAATCCTTCGTTTTTTGTATCTCTATTTTCCCTTGACGAAAACCTTCTGCTTTATTTCGAGAGGTGGGGAAATTTCAGTGGAAACAAATTGAACGACTCGAAAAGCTCAGGCATTGAGGATGATGGTATAAGGACATTTTAATATGGAATGTCGTTGACATCTATAGTACTTACTTATAGTAAAATATGTGATTTATTATTTTCTTCCTTTGAATCACATCGCTGTAGTAATAGCTATCTTCTTAGCAGATTATAATTCTTGAAGATTTCAATAAATACGAATCTAGTCTTATTAATTGAATAGATATTTAAAACCTGAGTTGTAGCGCAGAAATAATTAACGTTGAAAAAAGTATAATATCAGTTAATTTGTTAATTTTATAAGATCTCACAATGTAGGAAAAGATTTACTGCATGCCATACACATACTCGCAAATGAATGCGAGTTTCTGTACTTTTCACTTGGTTCTTGAAGGTAACGTTTAACAAGCTGAAAATTGAAATGTTGCAATTTTCCGAACTCAAACCACCTTTATTTGAATTCGAGTAAAATCTTTTTTCACCTAGTTTGTTTTGAAATATATTGCTTTCCACGTCTCTAACAGAGAGCTGTTTTTATTCCAAAATACATTGCTTGGATTATTCATTCATTTAATTAATATACTATAATTTAATGAATAGTTTTTGGGCATTTCGGGCAATATTTAACTACCCAACATGTAAACATTTAATAGCATAACTAATCTCAATGTAGGGAATAATATCCATGCATAAAGTACTTGTAAATTATTCCCTATGGGAATATGTGACATGATAAAATTCATTGATCCCTCTTCTTTAATCTCCTCATACCTTCAGTCAACTGTTTGTTGTGGTGTTTTTGTACTAGAGGGACATTGTCCTAGTACATATAAATCATCAATCTATATATCTATCTACCTTCAGCCTCCGCGTAATTCCGTGCATGCCAAGAATCTTATCCTGTCAATGTCCCATTCTATTTTCCTCATAAGTTTTGGAGCTATTGCATTTGTTAGTTAGGACTTAAGATTAATTTCTTTCATCAGTCCTTTATTTCGCCATTAAATTCTTTCAACCATTTCATTAGCATTGTACTATAAAATCTGCAATGCGGTCATGTGGTACATAAAATTTCCTCTAAAAATTGCACTACGTTATACATAATGAACATTCTGAAATCTTTATAATATCTAATGTCATGTTTTCAGGATTCTCTACCTGCTCTAATAATCGTTGCAAAATGCCACCTTGTCTTTGAGCGTATTTATTTTATGGAGAAAGAAACTTAGGATCAGGTGAAACTCAGATATTTAATTTATCGTTAGTGATTGAGTAATCGAGCGTTCATAAAAGTGCTGCCCTTGGGCGAAACTTATAAATTGAGGAAAAATACCAGAAAATCTCTAGATCGCTCCAACAAAAAGCTTTTCCATTCCCACGCCTTATTCCAAAGCTCAACGCTGTAATTCCTCTGTGATTTTTTCTAGCGTTTTTTATTCTCCGCAGGGATTATCAGGAAATTTTATTACCGATATCTCTGGAGGAATACTTGAGAATTTTATGCGGGGTTTAATTTCCACCCATGTAAAATTTTAAGTTATACTCGTGCCCTCTCTTTCGTATTTATTTGGCCGTTTTTCTGTGAAAATAGGTCAGAGCAAAGTAAAATGGAGATGAATGAGTTGGATGTTCTCACGTATTAAATGGAACCGTTTCATTTGTGATTCTCGCATCACGTCAAGGCGCGGTGAAGGTAGTTATTCCATGGGATTAATATGGCTAGACGGAAGCAAATGCATAGATTCGGAGGTGATCCCGTACCGTTTTCATGTTTTTGCCTATTTTCTTTGGAAATTGAGTCGTGAGGGGAATCATGTTTTGGCGGCTTATCGTGATCTTATTCTTATTCAGTGAAATGCAGGATTTTAATTATTTTTCAAAGCGTAAATAGGTTGAATTGTCTGGAACTCTTTGGTTGATATGGTTAATTATACGTCAACTCTTTTTTTGTCTCGGACCATATTTGCGTGCAATCTAATATGTCATTTCTTATATGCTTTTGGTTCATAAGCGTTTACTGAGAATAATTTTCGTTAGGTCCAAGATTATTTCATAGTTCTTTTCTAATGATGGGAACGTAATCAAAAACATTTTATATAGATATGTGCATTGAGTTAAAGAAAAGACAATGGTGACTTGTGCTTAAAAAAGTCTATGTGTAGCGTGAGTTGAGGTAATATATCCAAGTTGAGCCATTAGTCTCAGGAAAAAAAAAATAGTTTTCCCGCATAAGTAGAAAAAAACAGAAGTCGGCGCGAAATTACTATAATTTTCCCTCTTGCTTAACAAGAAGTTGTGATTTTGATAAAAGAGCATATTTTTCAGATGTTTAGCAAGTTTAACGTCATGCTTTGTCTTAGTCACTTGGATACCTACGTGAAAAAATTATTGTAGGTTGCTCACTCGCTCCTCTGCCATTGCTTTACTTCTGCAGAATAATTCCTCATAAAATCAAGGAAAAGCAGCTATTTGTTTCTACATGAAAAACAAATAAATATTACGCAATTATTTCATTGAATTTTAGGATTAATGCTAATGTTAATGAATTATATATTATTAAGAGTTGAACAATTTCCTTAATTGGTACGACGAACAATAAACCCTTTTTAGACCACTCATTATATTAACTCATTAAGTTAAAATATTTTCCATTCTTTGAAACAATTTTTCCATACATACATACATGAGCTTTGTACATACTGCTAATAAAATGGGGCAAAAAATGTCAGTTCCTTTTTTTTCCATAAATTTCATATCTTCCTTTCTTTTGTGTGAACTCAAAACTGTGTATTCCTTTGTTGCCAAGCTGGCTTGGATTCTGTGTGGCTTCTGACAATGCATGTTGTTGTTAATTGTTAATCTAACAAACTGAGACCATTGAATCAGCTTTTTTTAGTTTTTGGCTTAAATACTGATTTTAAAACACTTAACTCACTTTGTATGGCCTTGCACAAAAGCTTAAAAAAGTGGATTGTAACGCTTTAATTAAAAATTTACTATTGCCCATTAAGCAATTGAATGTCTACGACTTGAAAATAATGCTGCCTAGCAGTGTCGCTTCCGTGCGTAGATTTATAGAGCTTTTATTTTATGGTAGCTTGTGTCACGTTCAAACTGGTGTAGGAATGCCTTAATTTCTTCAGGTACATGACTTCATTAACGAATTCGATATCCGGTAGGTATGACATTTGTAAATTAGCATTTTAAAATATTTTCATCTCATTCATGATTTCCCGTTTAAGCAACAAATGTGAAGTATTCTTGTGCTTCTAATGTGATTAGCTAATTTAAGCGGGTTATGCTTACTTTAACGTACTTCTTTCCTGCCAGAGGTACCATTGTAAACGAGCCATCTCAATATTTCCCGGAACGGATAGCCATCAGGGCCCAGTTGAATGAACAGCTATATTTATGTATGTAAAATAGTAGTCTTTATTCCATTGTTGAATGTGTGTATTCATTTCTTCTCCTAAAGATGGGATGAATTATGTTATATTCATACTTGAAGGATTTCAGGCTTTCCCGGCGAAGATTTATGCCAGCGATCTTTCGGGGTTTACACCGGGTAGTTAGGTCCATGGCGGCCAACGTTTCGATGCTCGAGTCGAGCATCGTCCTCAGGGCAGACATGAGGACGATGCTCGACTCGAGCATCGAAACGTTGGCTGCCATGGACCTAACTACCCGGTGTAAACCCCGAAAGATCGCTGACATATATTCATACTATCTAAATAGTATGTATACTTTAGTGTAGCTGCTCAACTCCTTAACCGAACTATTTACTCTAACGCCCTGTACATATTTTACCTTATTTGCTATGATCTAGATGTATTTAATTTACCTCAGCGAAATTAATACCTATTGGGCAAGAGTAAATTGTTGACAATTTATAATGAGATACTAAGTGGAACTACATTATGTTTCACCCGGAATACTCCACGTGAAGTTTAAGAATATTGTGTTCATATGGTCCTTGTACGGTTAGTTATTTACAATGTATGAAGCTATCTTAAATGGCCTCCTTTTCTTGCAACAGAAACCATGGTATGGTATATTTAATTATTTAAGCTGAAACGGAATTTCGGCCGGGCCGTGCTGACTTAAAAAGGGATTTGCATTTGGGTCAGAACATGAGTTGGATTACGGAAGTTATGCGTAATAAATTCACGATGCAGGGACGGTTGGGGTTGGCTGGCTCACGGTTAAAAATAAGGCGAAGCTCGCACTCTTTCTGCAAGGGTAGAGGGGTGCCCATCTTCGGGCCGGAGGAGGAGTCTTGGAATCGTTACCTGGACTGCTGTGCTTCCTTTTCCCCACCCAGAAGAAAGATCTCAAGACCAGCAAAAGATGGGTTACTTTCAAAACCAAAAAGTTAACCTTGGAAACCTATGTGTGATAAAAAGACAAATAGGAATATTTATGCGTCAATAATTAACTGAAACCATCCCTTTTCTTCCAATTCTTGATTCAGAACAGAGGTTAAATTCATAGGGATAGAGAAAGATTTATGGGAAGAAATGTCAGTATGTGCGGAGCAATTAAAATAGTTAATTAAGTATCAATTCATTGCTCTAAATGTGATTTACTTTAATCCATAAAATAAATTTGAATAGAAATAATCAGAACATTTTTTTCAAGTATTAATCACTGACTGGACCTCAGTGATATCCGCAAATCTCGTTGTTATTGTGCTAGCAGTGGACTTAAATAACCTTAAAAAGTACTGTTGGTGTTTGCATGTAGTGGAATATTTTTAATGGGATAATTATTATCCCTAAGTATTCCTTCTCTTAATTAACCGGAAGCCTCAAATAATTTTTTGGTAATAGACCTTGTATTTTGTGGACAAATTTAAAGTTAAATTTGATCTATGTTTATTAAAGACTGAGCTAGGATCCATTCTTAATGATTCCGTGATAGCTTGTTTTTTGCATGCTCTTGCACGAAATAATAAAACAGGATGACTTGGAATACGAAACGGGATGCAAAAAGCATGGAATTGTGCCTCTAGAAATTGCATTAAATGCTACAACTTTGGCAGAACTCGTTGAGCATCTTATTCAATTAGAGAAATTCAGCATTTGAATTATTTAGTATCATATATATAGATATCGTATATCAACTCGATGCGTATTGCATCGTATCTCGTTCGTATTGCGTTAGGATTCATTTGTATTCACAACAAGTGTTGCACGTCACGGTCTATCGCGTTTGAAATATTGAATATACAGTATGCTAAATATTGCTTATCGTATACCCAAAATCACCCATATTTTGATGGTAATACTTCTTTCTAAAAATACGCGTTATATCGCATGACAATGCATTTCATCGTATCATATCGCGAATCGCGTTTCGACACAAGTTGCACGATATCTCATTGCTTAGCAACACGATTTATCACTCTGATCGCAGTATCACACAAAAGATGTAACTTGAATTGCATATCACATTTGATTTACTTTAATATCGCACTGGCCATGTGTAAGCCCTAAAGAAGTGCGAAGTTGTACAAAACTTTACGGTGTCCCACGGACGAAAATGGCGACGGTAGGGAGTGGTAGTAGATGAAGACTAGGCCGTCGGTCTTTCCCGTTTGCCCACCGTACAATTCCTGGGTCGTAACCCACCAGTCTCCCTCCCCACTGGGATGTCCTTTTGAGCCTCCGTCCCCTTCCTTTCCTTCCCCTGGACCACACCCCCATCCCAACCTTCCCGCTTCGCGTCCCGTCTTTCTCCCCGTAGCTCTCCCCTCCCTTCCCCACTCTCCTTCCCTCCATACCCCCTCCCTCCCCCTCGGAGAGGGATAGAGAGAGAAGACCGCACGCGCGCTGCGGCACCCTCAAAGGGAATGTGAAATCAACAGCTTTTGAAATGCACCCACTACTCCTCTTCACCCTCCACGGTGGCGCTCTGTCCTCTTCCATATCCCATCTCGACCTTGCGTCACCGTCCCCCTTTCCCCATCTCCCCTCACTTCTACATCTCCTCTCTCTATCTGTCAATATTTTTATACATTAATTCACAAACGCACCCTCGCACAGTACATATAGAGCTGATGTGACAAAACAAAAGATGTATAGCCGAACTGGTGCGTACAAAAAGCCCTTCCCACGCATCATTGTTGACTGCAAAGAAAAAAACATCCTGACACTCCATTGACATACAATTCCCTCTCGTCCTTTTGTAATTTCCTCTACTTCCTTATACTTTTCATTTCTTATGTTATAATACCATTCCAGCCAAAATCCTCGCGTTTTTCCCACAATTTAATTGAATTGAACAAAATGTATTGTCCTGGAGCAGCAGCTCCGTTAGAATAAAATACAATAAAAGAGTAAATGAACTCTCATGAGGATTACATTTTGAAATTACATGCAGCTATGAATAATAATACAAACAAATATATGAAAGAAACAAACAATAAGTAAAAAATGAATTTTCAATTAAACAAAACAATCATTATTATGACCTCATAACAATAAATAGCAATTTCCTCTTAAAATTGTGAAGCAAAGAAATAAAAGAATGTACATGTTATTTTATGTGACATTGTTCCTCCATTAATAAATTATAAAAATTAGATTTGAGCAGCTGAGGGGTGGAGGAATTTTTTAGATAACAGAGATTTTTAGAATTGTACCCATCTTTTTACACTTCTTTTCAATATGCCGCGTTAATATTCTATTAATATTGTATTTAGTATCATTTCTTTGATTTATATGTTGCAGTGTTTGTCATGTTTACTGTATTCATATAGTGACGGATGGTCAGGAGGACGTTATACGGACGGATGGGAGGGGTTAGATGGAAGAAGGGACTTAAAAAGTCTTAATTTTGCCCCAATAAAGACGTTTATCTCTCCATTTGCCTCATGCCACAGTGGTGCCTCGTAAGGTAGTGCGTAGAAATAGACTTTTTTTTCAAAACACTCCCTTGAAAGGCTTTTATGTCATTCCTTTCATTCATTTTCCCAAATATTTAGTGTTTTTATCTGTGTCGTATTTACGGAAAGTATTCATGTGTAAATCAGAAACATTAGATACAAAAGAAAGGAATGTGTTTTTTCCCAACTTAGCCAGCATTCAGCCAACATTCGTCCCAATTAAAGCACGTCAGAGAAAAATCTGTAAATATACATATGGGACAAATTTTTATGTGTGTACAAATGGAAATATCTGCAGGTAGAGAAGAATTATGGAAACATTAAAGTGTGTGGAGGAAAATTTCGGGTCAGGTAACCCAATCTCAGCTTTAAAAACACCCCAATACAAAGAGAAAGAAAAAAAATAGAATATGTACTCGAAGAGACTTGCTATAGATAGAGGGCTTCAAGAAGATGTTAAGGTTGTGGAAGAGTAGATAAATGGATCAGAGAGCACTTAGGTACCGGACTCCAGGTTAGACTGTGTGGAATATTTCCGGCGAAGGATACTTCCTCAGCCGTGTAATATCATTTTATATTTCTGGATACTCATTGCTATAAATCTTCCAAACCAATTTTTTTTCGTAATCATCGTCCACTCCGTGGCTCCATTTTTTCCCACATAGCAAAGCATCTGCAAATTACCCTACGCATCTATTTATAGGTTTACATGCATATTATTTCTCGTAATCCCCTCTTTCTGGAAACGATCAGTGCAGTCGTCTCCAAGCAGGTGGCCATGAATTCATAGATTTGACATTTTCCCTTGACTTACGTGCTCAGACAAATATCCAAGGTCATATAATTTGTTGAATATGGACCTTACGGGCCTACGTGCTTGGCTCTGCGTCATAGAGACAGCGATCCTGGATAAGATTTAGTCTCCTCAGGCTCTCATTACGTTTCGAATTTGTCCCACCGCAAAGTACGAAAGTTCTTTCTAAATTATCGGAATTGATATTCCGAAGACTTCCGGATAATTTTGTGAAAATCGTTTCCCAGTAATTAATTAATGCGGAAATGCCCTATAATTTCGTAGCGTACTAATCCTGCTTGAAGAGCTTCAATCTTATTCCCAAAGGCTGTTATTGATGTTATACATCATCGTCAGTGACGTTCGTATCGTAATACCAAGTAGAAATGCGCACCATAATTCTCTTTCGTATTCGAAATCGGGGAGTTTTTCACAAAAAAGATAAAGCTGAAGTGGCGGTAAGCCAGATTTACCCTCATTATCTTCGGTAGGTTGCGTGATTCTAGTCCATAATGGGATACTTTGTCGGCCGTGGTCGCCGTGGTTAAGTAAGTATCACCTCTGCATTTCTTTTGAAAGTGTCATATTCGTATATTATTTAAATTATTGGAAGCAACGAGAAATTGGCGTAAGCAAATAGGACGAATCATATCATTGACATGTAAGTACGTACCCTAATGATCCAATTCCCAGGCGCAACTTGAAAAGGAACGAAAGGAACCAATCTCTAAACTCGTTCCTTTTAGTGATGGAGAACGAAAGGAACGAGCCCGAGCAAGGAACCAAACTGCCCGTCACTATGCGGGCGTGGAAAATATGACGAGAGCGTCGGAGGGAAAGAAAAAGTGATGGGAAGGAAACGAAAAAAAGAGAGAGACAAGAATAATCGGAGTGGAAGGTGTGAAACAGAGCTTTGTCGGATTCAGAGCTCGTCACTTCGGGCTTACGACTGCGAATTCGAGTGGATGAAAATTGCAACGAAATCCATTAAAAGTCATTCTGCTTGGATGCGGTCACCTAAAAAACACACTCCACATCCACGACACTCATCTACCTCCATGCCTTACTCCTCCGCGTCCTCCTTTAACTCCCTAGGTAAGTTATTTTTCCGTGACGGTTCATGAAAATTTTCCCAACGGGATAGACGCAACGTGATGCAGTTCCATTGTCGGCCGCACGCGGTTTTATTATTAATTTGATTTTTTTGTAGAAAAGACCTTTGTTGTCGTTCCCCAAGGACAAGCCATGAATTTTAAAATAAAAAATTTCGTGTGTGTAGAGGGAGAAAGAGAGAGGAGAAAGGTGCCTGTAAGGTAAACAAAAGCATTCCTGCGTCAAACAGGATTGGCCTGAGGGGGATTCCGGGTAGCGGAGTCTACGGCTGGCGAAATAATTTTAATATTTCGCCGAAAAACGGCAGAGTTTCCTAGTTAATTGCATTAGTTTGAACATCCCCCTCTGTGAAAATAATTTAAAAAATAATGTACATCTTTTTTATATTCCTAGAAAATACATCACACCGGCTTGTGAGACAACAAAGGTGAAATAATATTTTCATTAAAAAAATGGAAAAAATTGTAGTTTAATTCACAATGCATCAATAATCTCAGGGAAATATTGAAAAATAACTACAATTAATAGAATTATTGCTAACCTTGCAGTGGTGAATTAGATTGAGGGCAACCAGAGAAAAATAATTTTAATATTTTGTTGAACTATATTATTATGTATTGATATGTTATCGAGTACTTCTATTTGGTCTCAACGTCCTCCGCTAAAAAGAATACAGGATTGCTATAAAACTATTCACCGTGGTAAATAAAGGCATTGACAACGAAGCGAAAAGAGTATTTTTAAATATTCGCATAATAATTAAGATATTTTTATCGATTTTCTTTGCTTTTTTTGGTGGGTGGTAGAGTTTTCTCTGAAAAGTAATGTACTCAAGTGCTAAAAAGTTTTCTGATGCTGACAATTAACATGAAGAATACGTGTATGAAATTATTTTAATATTTACTATGTTCATATTATTTCTTGAACTTTTTTTTTAGATATAATGGTATTTCTCTAAATAACACATGAAAAAAGCTATTTGAGAAAAGTAGAGACAATGCAAGTACTGTAATAATGTAAAATTTCCGTAAAAAAATAAGACATTTTGTTGGTAAATTCCATTTTTTGACGTTCTATGGGAAACATGTGATTGAAAAAATCGATTGATGGAAAATGCTTTTCCGGCAATAAGAAAATGACTCACAAAAACACAATGCACGTGGCATGCATGCATCCATGCGTGAGCCATACACTTGCGCTAATTTGCACGAGCAAAAATGTACGCAAGAGGATGCTCCGGGTCGAAATAAATGCGGATAAAACGTCGCCGACGTTGAGAAAATGAATCTGGGTTTGAAAAAAGGGGTTGTGACGCCACTGTGTGCGTCGCTAATGACGTCCGCTTTGTATTCCCGTCGATTGGTCTCGCCGACCCCGGCGGCCACCGCGCCTCTTGCCGGCAAATGTGTGGCTGTGCGTGCCCTTTTACGTGCCTGTTTGATTTAAGCTGTGAGGCGTTGCTGAAAAAATAAGGAAGCACAGTCTGGCTGGCTGGCCGCCCAGGGATGAGCAATCTGATTTTGTTATGAGCCTGTTTCGGCATTTCTCATTCGATAATCATTTTACTCACATCTCCAATTAGCTAACGTTTTATTTCTTCAAGAATCCTTTTTTTCGTCCCTCATAACTTTTTTCTATATTTAACTACTCGTCTTCCCCTGTAGTTACTCTCATTTGTTTTTATTTCCGTTGTTGATTTCAAGAGACTCTTGCAAAATGTGTCCAATATCTGACATGCAGTTTACATAAAGAATATTTTATCTTCCATCTCATTGGGGACTACATCCTCCTCATGATTCTCTCTGTCAAACTTGACTTCCATCGTTCTCCTATAATACTTTTTACCATTGCCCCTAGTTTTCCTTTTTATGTGTCGCTGATATGGTACTCACTTCACTGTTATTTAAAAGTAAACTGCATACACATTATGTCTGAAAATATGGAGTGCCTTCTTATTTCCATGCTTGTGTAGCATGAGACTTTTTGATAGAATGCCTTCTTTGCTTAGACTATTCTGCATTGTGTTTTTATTCTGTACTTTCTATTTAATGACAATTGTATTTCAGTAATATATACGAAGCTTAATTTTAATCTTTAAAAAAATATTTGACACTCTCTACGTGTATGTTTTTTAAAACTAAGCTTGTTGCTGCGTGTCGGCTTATTGTAATTGAAGTAATTCCGGCTCTACATTTTGTATTGAATCGGCCTACGCACGATGATTGACGTTAAATGCATCTTTTTGGTATTTTATTCAACGCATTTTCGTATCAATAATTTTGTTTTGGTAATACATATTACTTTAAGGTATCGGCAGTCTCCCGATACAATGATAGGTACTGTTATATCGATAATTTTGACTATCTGGTTACCATATTTTTAAGTGCAACTGCGTTTCTCCTCCTTTACAGGGGTGCTATCACGGTTCTCCATAACGCTGGCGCTCTCGTTATCGTTCATTTTCAACAACTGACATGAGAGCGAAAACGTCATTTTCACTATTCAATTTTTTTCAGGTGCTTTAAATCACAAGTTTTATTTGACGGAGTGTATCCTTAGGAAAGGAGCCGTGAGCATTTGCCCTCTAGAGCGGTTTAAAATTTTTATAACGATAAGAATAATACGAAAGGAGCCGTTATCTCACCCCAGAAGGTTGAAGTCACGTGAAGTTAGAACTCCACATTGCACTGAAATATGGGATACAGTGTATCGAGCCACTTCGGAGGCCTTTGCTCCAAATTTTTATTTGGTTGCCTAACAATATCCTAAACCCTCACATCAATCGCTGAACGAGGGCTCCAATGTTTGCCGGGTCACTCACAAGGAATGGAAAAATGAAAGAGACGAAGGGGTGGAGCTGTGGCGTACTGTGAATGCGTGATGGGGAGGATTGCGTGTTATCAGTCGGATTGCATCGACAGGAATTGGATGGGCGGCGTGATCTGCACACGGTCCGTGCTCCCTCAGATGGCAGTGACTGTCATATGTGTGTCATGAGCACTTTAAGTATTCAATCAGGGACGAAAGTTATTGTCTTTTATTTTTTTAGTTCGCCATGTTTTCCGACAGGTTTATTAATTTGATCGCTCTTGTGAATTATTTTACAAAGTCAAAGCGCGATTGAAAAAATCCTCAGAAACATAGGTAGGTATAGAAAGCTGATATGGAGTTGACGCAATGATTTTTCTGCAAATATTATTACTCCTGACAAAATTTCGACGCATTTGCTTAAACTTTTATCTCCCAAAATCACGAAAACGGATTATAAATTTAAAAAATTGGAGTGAAGAAACTCACTACACTCACACTACTCGAAGCGAGGAATTAACCTTTCTTAAGGCCGTTTTACACGGGGCACGAAATTACACAACTTCATACTGCATTTTTTTCTCAATCGGGTGAGCAATCATTTTCGAATTAGAGCAGTGGCTATTTTGCCACCTCGCGTTCATGCATTCACGCATGCGTTTTTGCACTTCACGGCTTTACACGATGCTATTTAAACGCACGTTCGTACGTACATTAGATTGTGCCCCATGTAAAACGGGCTTTACAAAAAGGAGGAGTATCAGTCGTGATGTGGTGGATTTTCAGCATAATGAAAACAGAAATTCCAATTTTCCACGCGAAATAGATTTATTCCAACCTAGGTTTAAATCTACTACCTGATTGTGATGTATCACATTGAAACCTAGGTCGGAATAAATGTATTTTACCAGTGAAAAATTTCACGTTCTGCCTACCTTAACCTATCATGCTAAATAATGGCTTTCTTTATGTACTAAGCAAAGACTATATATCTGAGGCTAAGAATTTACTTTTACAGGCCTTGCTTTTGACCATAAGGTACAGTTTCTTTCCTCGTGTCACTCCCAAGGTAAAGAACAGAGATAAATAGATCTTTGACTGGATAGTCTTCATTCATGAGAAATCATATTGTTCATTCAGTTCCGCAAATTTAAAGTTAGCAACGTCTGGGACTGTAGTTTTTTCATAAGCTGGTGGTGTAACATGGAAAAAGTATAAATCTCGCAAAGGTTTGTGGAGTAGACCTGCGAGGAAAGAGGTGGAGGTAGAAGAGGAGAGAGTGAAGGGAAAGTGTGGAGGGAAAAAGGGATAAAGAGATAGAGAAAGAATAAGGCAGTGAAACCAAACTGTTTCTACGGCGATTCTTTACTAACTCACCCCTTATCATTACTTCACTAGGGACCATATCTTGAGGTTTCATTATGAGGGAGTCAAAAGATGGCGGCGAATAGTGGTGAGTCATCCAACTTCTCGAAGTGCTTGTGCCAGGAGCAATTATAAAGGGTTTGTGAGAGACCCTTCTCAATAAAAAATCTTCCTCCTGCGTTTTGTAGGATTTTGAATGTTACATAGTCCATGCCCCAAAATCGTCCTTTGCGTAGTGCCAGGAACTTTTGAAAGAGTAATAAATGGAAAGGTATTATTTAAATTAATGAGTATTGATAGAGATATCATTATGTAAAATACTTATAAAAAGCATGAGTTGCGGAGAGAGACCTATATTGGCCGTAAAATGTGCTGGAGCACAAAATGCCAAAAATTATAAAAAATATATAAAAATAATTTATAATTTTAAGAATTATAAAATAATAAAAAAGATTTTCATTATTTTTATTATTGCGCTTTTTTTTCTTTTTATGAAATGAGTTATTAGTCTACACAGATTTTAGTTCACGAGATGCGAATGAGTTCTGAAAGATGCACGCTACCAAAATCATCCTACAATATTTTTTCAAACGGTGTCGAGAAAAATATACTGTCGGATAGTTTTTCCTTTAGCTATACTACATCTGCATCTAAACTCGTCAGGAAATAGAAGTACGTATAAATTTGAAGGTGACCTCTCAGTTGAATTTGACCCATAACCCTCAATGCCCGTTCTGCTTCTCATCAACATAACATTGGTGAAAAGGGATTCGCTCAGTTTAATTCGAGTCACTCTCCAGCTGCGATGACGGGGGAAAAATATAAAAAGGGTTCAGTACTCTCCCCTCCGCTGCATTACGGTCTGGATTTCGATCAAGGACTAATTAGTAGTCGTAATCTGCACCGAAGTGATCCGGTCAAAAGCTTGGAGTGTTTTGTGGGGGACGCAGAGAGAGAGTGGGGGAGAAAGGGTATGCAGACTGGGGAATTGTGGAGTACTTTTTTAACACAAGGGAGCTTTTGTGGAGGAGTAGGGTACAGGGTCGTTGTGTTTGATGGAGTGGTGGGGTTAATTGATGGTATTGGAGTGGGATTGGGAAAGGGGATGTTCGCGGTACTGGTCGAAACATATTGGGGAAGGCAGAGGCAGAATAGGCTTGTGTGGTGTTGCTATGCTTCGATAGTTCAGTGTGATATGTATGACTATCGAAACACGGAACTGATTGCCTCATATCTGCGATATATTAATGTGCATTTTGATATGCGATGTAATACGATGCGCTACAATGTGATGTGATGTAATAGGGTGTGCTATGCAATGAAATGCAATGCTATATTTGCGGTTCAATTTAATGAGTGATGAAATGTAATATTTTAGATAAATTTGCCATGAAGTGTCATGTAATCGATGAAAAATATAATGCCATGCATTTCAATGGATTATGTAATGCGATTTTTGCGGTTAAATGAGATACGCAATGAGTGCTTTCAATTCAGTATGGCGATAGCCGGGTGCTCTCGTCGGCGACTGGCGAGCGTCGGGCGACCAGATGAAATTAAACAGCTCAAAGTGGCTCTTCACACGTTCGCAGTCCGTTTCGCGTTCAAATAAGCCGTGACAGATCACTGTGAGCAAATGCACATATTGTTCTTCAGTTTTTCGGATTAACCCTGAGAGAAAAGCCACCGATAGCTTGTGATAGCCGGCTATTCCAATAAATCAAAACCACGATGGTGTGGCGATCACCGTCTATCGTTGGCTGCCTCAAAAAGTCAAAAGAACCATATTAAATTCGATATGTTTGAAACATTACGATATATGCAAAGCAATTCGATGCGATTTATAAATAGTTTGTTAAATGTATACGATGAAATTCGATGTATACGAAACATTAACTATTGGCGATGCATGATGTGACCTGCTACAAATGCGATTCATCGATTCTTTGGCGATTCAAGTTTTGTAACTCACTGAGATATTGATATTTGAGCATCGCGCGTGGCGACGTGACCTGGGTACCGGACGCATTGCGGTTGGCGGAGGATGGGCGTTATATTGAGTAAAAATGCGATTTTGAAAATCAGTAGCGACGGATGAAAATGACAGCGCCCTCGTCAACTCTTCCTCTCTCCTCCTCCCATACATTTCGCACACGCCAAACCAAACACCAATCGGGCGCGTGGAATAAACTTCCGGAATGCTTTGAGGTCACGGAGGAACGAAGGTATGTGCCCGTCGCTGGCATTTGATGGGCGTCTTTTTTCCAAAGGGATTCGGAATGGTCGGTTTAACACCTGTGCTTTGTGATCCCTGACTTTTTTCTCTGTGCATGGATGTCAACCGCACAGAAAATCGGATTAATTCTGAATGTCTGCCTAATTTCCGCGCTGTGTTCGTACGGAAGCGTTTGATTAGTGTGGCGTTAAGAAAAGATTACACTGTAGCACAGATTTCGTCTGCTTCATCTGAGAGTTCGTCTTTTTTGGAGAAGCCTATCTTTGGGGCGAGCCTTCATATTTGCTTCTCATTATGATATTTCTAATCACACTTGAGGTAATACAAACAGAATATCTGTTAGTATGTATTTAAACGTTGCTTGAATGTAAAATATCTACAGATTTTCTTTTTATCATTACGGCGGGAAACATGGTTTTTAAACCATGGCATTTTTAAGGCGGCCATCCTTTTTAAGGACCTTGAAAAATACTATGGCCCTTTGAAAACAAGTACGATAAACTAAAACCTATCTGTGGACAAATAATAATCGGAAGTGTTTTCTTTTGTTGTTTAAATGAAGCAAATCTCTTGAGTCATGTCTTGAACTGATTGGGTATCCATAAATAGAATACATAACATGAAATCAAAATTAATACTGAAGAGGAGATTTTAACTGCCTTCTCCAACAAAATGGATTGAAAATACTTCCGTCTAGTTGAGACGGAGACTTTTTTTTCTAGATTAATTTATATATTGATCACGAAAGCAATTAAAATCTAATTCCTTGAATTCTGCACAGGGTGATATAACCATCTTATTTGAATATGATCTCTGTGTTTCATGTAGCAATCTTCGTAAGTTCAATAACCCAAGCGCTACAACCTTGGTCGTGGCGGTATTCGAACCTAGTACCTTCGAGCTTCTAGGCCGGTGTATGTCCACCCTAGCTTAAACGGCCGGCTTCCCTCTATGACAGTTTGGTTTCTATTTGTCAAATGAAGCAATCGCTAAGATGAATTGATTTTGCTGAAGACACTATATTCTGTGTTATTTACCATTGTGCTGATGAATTATGGCCAAACAAGTTGATAGAGAAAGTACATACGTATTTACTTTAAAATCAGTGGAGAGATTAGATGGTCAGTTTGAAACCGTTACTAGGATTTATTTCAAATGTTTGCAAGCGCTTGATCGAAAAGGACTGCTTCTGAGCGGAAATGTTTTCTCGAAAAGGAACGCATGAACACTAATTTAAAGGGTGTAAGCACGAATAGTACGACTATTTATATTATGTAAAGACTGTATGTAATGTTAAAAAAAAACTAGGGAAATGGAAATCAAATAGGTTCCTGCTGTTTGGGGTGAATGATGTGGGAGTAATTTGAGCATCGAGGAAATGATTTTCATGTTTTTTATTAGGGTATGCCTGGAGATATGCCCAGACGGATATAAGGTTACCTCCTATAAACATTTATCAAATTTGGTGAAGCTTTCTCGGGTTTCCAACCGGGTGATGGTCTCCATGTAGGCCGACGTTTCGATGTCTGACTCAGTCATCGTCATCAGGGCTGATGAAAGGAATGATGATCCGGTTGGACGGTTGGAAACCCGAGAAAGCTTCACCAAGTTAATACGCTGGGAAAGCACTTAATCTTATTTATGAAATTCCTTGTATGATATATTTCATTACTTCTAAAATAACTGGTTATGTTCTCCAAGTACGCATTAGGCTAAAAGATTTTGCAGTTCCTTTTCCTGGGACTGCAATGATTATGTAGATGTAGGAAACAACAATTGAACAACAACAACTAGCTATTTATTGGAACAAAAAAATGTTCCTAAGACAAATAGTCGTCAGATATTGTCATTTTTAAGATCGCTCGGACTTTTCAAAGCACACCATACCGTACCTCAGAGACTTAATAGTACGAGCAGTGGTGTGCAATAAACAGTTTCCGAAGCAGGTATTATAACGCAAGAAAATTATTTTGGCAATTATCAGTACACACTTGGATGTAAGGAAGCGCTATGTTTGAAAATTTAATTAGAGCGTGCTATTTATGACAGTTAATTCTGGATTGTAGCAGCGACTGAGGCTAATCAGAAGCAAGAAGAAAATAAATGAATTTGTCTTTATAGAAGAATGTTGAATGTATGGATTGTGAGAATCACCTGTGAAAAAGTCCGAAGAGTTGAGGAAAAATATTGATTAGTGAATATGTTGCAAAAAAGAAGAGGGTTAACTTGCTGAGAACACATATTGAGACAAACCAGCAGCTTAAAAACAATAAAGGAAGGAGAAATGTATAAGAAGAAGTACTGGAGAAGACTAACGGTTAAATACATGCAAAAATGATAAGTTATGTCAAAATAAAAATATAAGAAAGAAAGTAGTTAGCTTGAGGTAATATGAGACTTGAAAGCTACAGCCAATCAATCTTTGAATTGATGACAGCTGGTGATAACGATTTTGTTGGGGAAAAACTGCGAAGAACTAGTGCCATTGACTAAGGTGTTTTTGGAGGTTTTAATTTATTTAGATATATTATCCGAAATTCCTTATTATGCTTATTAATGCTTATTACTCTTTGTCTCTTCGTCCCCCCTTCCAAAATCCCTCTAGTCACCCCCATCTCTCCTTTTAACCCTTCCCCTTAAGCCCTACCCCAAAAACTTCAGGCTCTCACCTCCCCCATCACATCTCCAGTTCCGGCTTTAATGCTCCTTTCAGGCGGTGAAATTGAGTGGCAAAACTGGGATGCTGGAAGAAGTGAAACGACCCGGGAACCAGGCATATACATGAGAACGCACGCACTCATACAGTGTCTCTCACGCCGGCACGAATTCAAAGACACTTCACCGTAGAAACACACTCGTACACGGTGGAAAGAACCGTTATACCCCCTTGCGCGAAATAACACACTGGGCTCAAAAGACTTCAACGACGTGGGCAAGGCCGTCAAAAAATAAACAGCCGAAGTACGGTAGGCGGGTGTGTCCGCAGCTTAGGGGTGTAATACCAAAAAAAAATAAAAGAAATTTTTACTCAGTAGGTATTTTCAAGGGAGAAAGGCTCGGCAGAGAAAAAGACAGAGTGAGAGAGGTCAATGTAATTTCGAATGGAACTGTAAAAATAAATTAAACGCACTTGAAAAATTTGGTGCATATAGGCGAACGGAAGAGTAACTTGAGAAATGTCTTAGGATTGTGATTCCCGAAGAAGTGGGGATAACGTTTACGCGCGGTGTAGCACAAACGAAATAAGTTTTATCGCGGACAGGGGGAACGAATCATGAGATATTTCTGGGAAATGAAGAAATTTGGGCCTGCGGACAAGTAATTTGCGAAGTGTGTGTTACTTTAACAGAAATGTAAGGGTGCCGTAGAATATGAGCATTCTATTCATGCTCGAGGTAATTAAAAATATTTTGCAAACACTCCTTGACTATTTCATTTTTCTCGGCTAGAATTCCTTTCATGCTCCATTGGTGTTGAGTTTGCTAATCGACAGATTTTGTTAACGTGGTGGGTAGAACAGTGTCTTCTTATATAAAGAACACGGGGTTGAATCCGAACAGTGGTGGAGGTTTATTTTTTATGGACAATCTCAAGATCTACATGAGTGTTATTTGGGATGAAACTTTGATTGTAGTTCTCCGTATGACGGATGGGACGTTAATCTGTGTCCGATGCCCTTCATCAAGAGCAGGATGAGGTCGAGGCCGAATTTCTCTTCATGCATTTCTCAACTTCCCCAATACTCCTACTCTCTCCAATGAACCAAACATTCCTCAGTTGTGTGAATTTCCTCAGCTGTTACTCGCCTCCAACTCAAATTGTCGCAATTACTGATAAATCAAAGTGCTCTTTTTTCCTGGAGTGACTACTTTGTCTCCAGCTCTGTTGGCCTCGAAAGCATTTGCATTTCTAAGGGTAATCTTGTGTGTTTAGATACAGCAGGCTCATAAGAACCTAAAAGGAAAGGTGTAAGAAATAGGATGAATATTTAGAATAGGTCATTTACCATAGCCTCGTGGTACTTGTATGTACATATTCTCTTGTTTTCCTTGTTACCTTGATGTTGGAATTGTTTGCGTTGAGAAATTTATTTATTATAATGTTGAAGTTTGTAAATTAGTATTACAAGAAAATATTTGATCATCAGAGAGAAACAATCATAATGATTTGATTACATTTAGTTGCTGATATAATTAAGTATAGATAACGAGGCAAATAATGAAATACTTCTTGCGGTTCTGCATCCTGGTCCGGTCTGTTAGTTAGATTTCGAGTGGTGAATGCACTCAACAAATTGATACCAGAATCGAAAATGATTCATAAATAATATTTGTTAAAAAATAAAATTATCGTTATTGGGCCAATCATGACGCAACGAGCAATAACGCTTATTTCAGATAAAAAATTACACCGTACGAAAAGCTTCCTCTCAATGCACATTCGTGACATTTTCAGTATTCCAGTTGCATTGCGCGAAAATTTCTCTGGAAGAATTTTTGACAAAGGATGTCATTTTCACGAAAGAAGGAATATATATGCGGTCGAAGGATTTAAATTTAATGCATGGACGAAACAGCAATCTTTCATGAGTTGGAGAGCGTCGAGAGAGACTAAAAAAAGGAAGTTCAGGAGTAAAATTTTGCTCATGCGAGGTCTGCATCAAATGTCGCATGCATGAGGAATATTCACCAGAATTGAAACCTAGTTTTTGAATGTCGTATTCAAAAGGATGAGAGATCGATAAAAAAAGTGAACGGTAGCGAACGCGTAGCATTTTTTGTCGGGAATATAACTTGCAAAGTTGGATAGTTGGATGGAGCAGATGTCACACTCACAGAAGAGAGAGACGGACTGACGAAATCCTCAGAGGAAGGGAAAGGAAGATGTAGAAAATTGAGGCAGGTATGGAGGCAAAAGAAATGAGGACAGATGTGAGCAGACGGAAATATTCAAGGTGGAAATAAGAAACTTGAAGTTTCAGCGTTGCTGTAATAAAATTCTCTACGAATTTATTTATTGCCTACTCATGAAATTTAAATATTTATATTAGCCATTGTAGAACTCCTTAGGATAAATTTCTGCTTAATCTAGAGAGCACATAAACTTGGAAGCTTTGCATAGGAATGCTCAAGAATATTTCCTTCTCTCTTGCCATGAATGGAAAACAAATAAATGGAATAATTTACCTGTTCCCGAAAAATTAAACGAATTTTCATGAACAGTAGGATCCACTTAACATCTTAATTTGCAGGAAATTTATAATATTTTATGTATTCCTATTTATTTATTATCTATCCAGTGGAGGAGAAAATATTATCACGCTATTTCTACGAGGTTATCGTATTCCTTGTGGGATAATTGAGAGGAGTTTACTCACAGTATGATCTGTGTGCCGAGCTCTGTGTGTTACACGTGAGCGCCAAGATGCCTTAAAATGATTGCTGGCTAATACTTTCCGGAGAAAGCTATCTTTATTTCACTTCCTTGTCCAATTTTTTTAAATTAAAACAAATTTTATAAATTTTAATTTTGTTCGAACTTTTACTTAACCGCAGATTTTAAATTTAAATTTACATATTTTTAAACATATATTTATGTTCATTTTTTTTCAACAATTCATTAATGAGAAGTAATTTTTTTCGGAACACAAATTCATTTTACCTCGGCATATTCTCTTAATATTTTAACATTTAACCATAATTATTAGATCATTTCTTTCTGGTAAATAATTAAAACTTATGGCAAACAAGGGACCAAACCGAAGCACACTGGCAACATTTACTTATAAATTTTAAGAACAAATATATATTTATTTCAATATTTTGTTTCTTGGGTTGTATTTCATTCGTGTGCTTACTACGGTCACAAGACCTTAAAGTAGAAGAGCTGGATAACTTGCATTTTAAGGAAAGTAAAAACATGCGACAAAACAGATGTGACAGACTTGGGAGCTCCCGGTCCCGGGTAAAAACCCTTGACCACGTATGGACCCCTTGGAGCAAAAAAAACCCTATGCTCTAAAGGCCCTTCGGGAAGAAGAGTTGGAGTGACAGGGGTGAGGGAGAAAAGGAGAAAGAAGCTTGGAGGTGGACAGAAGGAAAATAAATGAAACTAAGTGAGATGAGGGAGAAGATAGAGGAAGGAAGAGGAATTGTGAAAAGGAGGTGGTAGAATGCTAAATTGTTGCAGCGAAATGAAAGTTTCTCCTCTGAGTTTTTTATATCATTCACGTGCTTTTTTTCCTTTCTTTGTTGCCATGCCTAGCAACCCTCCTGTACAAACGTGAGAATAATGAAGTTGGCTTAAGTAAGGTTCTTCACCCTCAGATTATTTTACAACGAAGAACTGTTAAAAACACATGAAAAATTTTCATAAGATTTAACAAGCTTATTAATAAGAAGATGTAGAATATATGAAGACTTTATAGCGATCTAAAAATGGAATATCTATAGGATGGAAAACGAGACAATGTTGCAGAAATTGGGCTAAAGAAATAATGACTGTCCAAAGACCTACCAATCATCTGCTAAAACACTGAAATAAAATGTCAAATGTGATTGGGGTCACTCGCGTGTTATGCACCGAAGATGTTCTGCTAGTTCTCAATGATATTAAATCTTTGAATAGCTGCATAAAAAGTTGAAAAATGGTGAATAAAAATTATGAGGTTGATATGCATAGACACAAATTCCACACTACTTTCCGGGGCGTCCAAATATTGGGAAATAATAACGAAAGAAGCAATATTGATACAGATGGATCAAAATAACATCAATAGAGACAACGGCTTCCACTTAAGTAGGACTTGGCGCCCAGTAATTGACGAAATTCAAAGAACGCGTAACGGCACCTGTGGCTATATATAACCGCCAGCGTCCTCGCTCGACTCATTATCCCTATGACGATGGCTGAGTCAACCATCGAAACGTTGATCAATTTAAATAATCTTACCCGATGTGAAACCCGATAAACTTTCACTTATACAATTCGCCGGGAAAACCTTAAATCCTTAACATTAATGCTGTTCATGAGTAGAGTGTATTTTCCCGGGAGACCAAATTATGGGACTTGGAGCACATCCACGTAAGGAGAAGTTCTAGCGAATCAGTCTTGGCAAGCCGTGGACTCGTCAAGGTCTTATGCGAGCTTTGATTTACGCGCATTGATCGATTCCTTGTAAGCCATTTGCGAACCGCAGTAGCCAGGCTAATACTAGCCAATGTAGCTAAATAAGGTTTGTGGGCTCGAGTCCCTTCTTGGACTTGGATTCTGTGTCCTCTTGGGATTAAATGGTATTTTTTTAGAAGCTGCGATGCACCCTCAGCTGCTGAGGCCCCAACACCCGAGTCTACTAATGTGTCATTATCGGGATTTAAAGTCATGCTATATCGCCCAAAGAACGGAAAAGAGCAAAATACCAACTTTTTTATGCTATCATAGTCATTTTTGTACAAAACTTGCGTTGATGTTGGATATCAAGTAATAAGCGCATTGGAAAACGTGATATTAGTATTAATAAATTGTCATTCCAGATTTAAGTACTAAATTAATTCGAAAAATACTCCGATATATGCGCAATTGTGATATTCGACATTAGAGTAAAGTACCGTGTCGGATCATTGAGGCTGATGTTCCTTGCTAGTGTTGACACTAAAAGAGCACAATAGTTTCATTGCAACTGTTTCAAAACGAAACAGTTCCATGAAACACCCTGTCGCAGGCAACAGCTAGAGGCACACCAAACAACAGGCAATCAATCGGCGCTCTTAGAGCATCGCTGATAGCTCCGTGTTCTACGTAATAAAAAATCGTTCACTCAAATAAAGCAATAATTTCATTTGGATTAATGAAAGATACTTCACAACTCTCTATCTGCAAAAATGGGCCGTCATGTGTTGGCTGAATAAGCCCGCAACCACCTGTAACAGATTAAAATCCAACAAATGAACTTAGTAAAATCATAGCTTATAACCGAAAAGCAGCCACACGTGAAGTGTAACTGAAACAGAATAGAAGACGGAATAGTCAGCTTCAGCTCCATCAGTTACCGCTGCACAGCATAAAGCGGAACGGCGCGGTTGCGGCTCGATCACAAAACTTACCTGTTGTATGCTACAGTTATTTGATACAGTTATCTGACCTAAAGAGTTGCGGCTGCGGCCGTTTCGTTTAGACAACATTTATTTCCACCACAATTCCTAGCGAAGTATTTTATACTTATGTGTTGCGTAATATCAGTTGCAGAAAATTATCATTTCAGTTGTACACATTTAAAAGACAAAAATGACATGGCTCGAAGTGTTAGTGCTATTGCTATGTTTTAGTTTAATGAACTGAACGCCGCGTTAATCAACTGTTTCCGTTGTTTCTTTCGTGTTGGCTTCACCCCTTTTTCGGTTTCATCAATCATAAAGGTATTTCCAGCTTTTCTCATATTAAATCAATTATCTGCAGGTGATGTGGAGGAACATGGGCAGGAGCGCAGGTGGCCGACGTTTTTGCGCGTGTTCCTTGCTCTTTCTTCCCTTTTCGTGGCATCATATCTCAAAGATGTGTTACAACATCCGGTATTTTCATTCTCGATCAAACTTTTAGCTATAACAGTATTTATTGTTCTGATATAATTAGTAAAAACTTCGAAAAACGGAAAATATATTATCAATGATTTATCAATAGTGTAGGAATGATATATTGGCGCCTAATTCCAACTCCGGTCTAACGCAGTTTTTATATATTTGAAGATGTTCATCGAATTTCCCATTGTTATCGGTGGAAAGTGCTTCGGGAGTGTAAAATGCCTGCTTACAAAGCATTCCGAGCGTTTTCCGTTTGCAATTTACATGCATGTGTTAAAAAAACTACTATATTTAGAGCTTTAGAGGTAAATGACTGAGCTTCATGCCATAATTGTTAACCATTTCTGTTGAAGGTGGGCAAAGACTGGTATGAAAAAGAGGAAAAAGAGGGATGTTGATCATGTAAATGGCAAAGGAGAACCTTTTTGTGCCTTTGTTATTTTTCTTTAGGTAACTGGTTATTTTTGGCGGCATTTTCATCGACTTGCAATGGGTATTTTAAATGCTTGCAAGCATAGAATGGCATGGGATAATGGATTGCATTTCTGGCTACTTGAGTGGATACTCAATTTCTCCTTAATATTTAAAACCAGAAGTGGTGGTGGACGAAGGAATGATCAGAGAAAGAGGAAAGTTGATGAGGTAGGAGAAAGGTAACATGCAAATATGGACGGATAGAAGGAAGAGCCAGGGAAAGGTGCGTACCAGAATATGAGAGTACAATTGGATTGGAGAATGAGAGTGGAGGGAGAGCTAGGGAAAAGAAAAAGGTAAAAAGGGAAAGGGTTTGGCACGATGGAAGAAGAAAGGAAAGTGGGTTAAGGACAGAAAGAAAGAATAGGTTGAGAGGAAAGTCGAGCGTCATTCCTGAGGGTGGCTGTACAGGGTCAAAAAGGGTGCCGATACCCAACCCTAAGGATTGCGTTGAAAACGACAGTGGTTTGGAGAATTCCCGAGCGCTGTCTGTTTGAATCTAGTTGAGGATAAAGACATTTAAGTTCATGAATAACGATACGTTTTAAACAAATTTCAAAATGATAGATAAATGATCTCTTATCCTGCAAATGGACCAGCGCTTCTAAATGTAAGAAAACATGAGATGGAGAAGGACAAGGGAATGATCAGAGAAAGTGCGGAGTTGATGATGGAGGGAGTAGTATAGGGATAATGAGGGAATAGGTTTCATGCCTATACAAAAGGGAGGGAAATGTATTGGTGCGGTGGTACCTTTCCATCCCGAAGAGCCAAGGGTTCAAATCCCTGCAGAGGTAAGCAGCATTCAGTAAAATCCCGGGACTTAACTTGGGTGATTTGTGGAGAGCATTTTATGTGCATATTACTCCGTGTATTGAATGGGACGTTAAACTATTGACTCCGTAGAGCCTTTTGTAATGAATAGACTGATGTTTACGCCGCGAAGCGCCGTGTTTTGGTCCACTCTTCTTCCATGCTCCAAATTCTCCCTTAGCCACGCTACTCATCTGTTCTAATCGCGCAAATAGGTTCAGTTGTCGGTCGCTTCCTGAGATAACCAAACTTACGAACAGAAGGAAACTAATCTGGAAGAGGTAAAGAACGAAACTTGATTTATGTTTCCATATATTTGTGTCTTTCTCTGTGTTTTATAGCCTTTCAGTTTGCAAGTAAAGAAAGTATGTTTGGTGGTACCTATATGTTCGAATCTCTGTCTCGCTCTTATTTTGTCCGAAAAATGTAGCAAATGAGTGAATAAATTGTCCGTGTGACCCTGACGCTCTTATGCTTTGGAGTTTTCTAGCTTTATTGTCCTTGCTTATAGCATACAGTTCTGCAGTGGCTCTATTATTAAACAACAGATGTTGCAGATCCAAGGAACCATGAATGCCAGAAAATGAAGAGTAAAATTGGATGGAAGAAAAATACTGTAGGGAGAGTGCCATGGGAAAGGGTAGGTGGAAGAGGGGGAAAACGAGGGAAAATAGGAGAAAAGTGGACAAGAGATGGAGTCTAGAAGGGCTGAAGGAAAAGTAGAGCCTCCTTTTTAAGGTAGTTGAACTGGGGGGAAATAAAAAATTAAGATACCCAGAACTGAACCCTGTGGAAGGTGTTGAAAATGATTGTGTTGGTGAACTCGCGGAATTTTCGTGCATCATGGAAGCCGTAGGTTGTTTGTGTTGACTAATTTATTGTTCATTTCGCTACAAAATACATAACATTACTGTATTTTAGGCAAATTTAGGAGGAGAAACGATATTTTCAATTTTCAAAATTTAGGTGGACGTATGAGTTGAAGAGGGAGAGAACTCATGAAGACAATGAAAGTAATTAAAGAAAATGGAGAATCAACGACCGTAAAAACAATACGCTATAGGACACCAAACATGAGGCGAGAGAATGGAGAACTAACAATTTGGTGTAATTTTATAAAATACTGTGTTGCTCTGTTTATAGCAGTCACCAGTGGAGAGGATAAAGTAGTCATTCTTGTACTTATATCATTTATAGCGTAATTTCTTTCATTTTATTTATTATTGCTTATGTCAGTACTATGTATGTATGGAGTTCAAATAATAATTTTTTTCTCCGTGTTCATAAGTGAAGCCAGAAAAAACAGTAAAGTTTATCCTTCTCCGTTTCTACCATAAAGTCATGTGATATGAATATTTTAAGTACTAATACATTTGCATGTAGTTATCGAATCCTAAAGAGTTCTAAGATTAGGATAGATGAGATTCAGAGCCAAGGAAGCGGGCGTACTAGAATATTAGAGTAAAATTGGATGGAAGAAAGAGAGTAGGGAGAGAGCTTGAGCCAAGAAGCTTATGCGGAAAACAAGAGAAGAGAGAAAAGTGGATGAGGGGAGAGAAAGATAGTAGGAAGGGCTGGAGGAAAGTCGGGTCTCATTCCTTTGGGTGGTTGAACTGGGACACGAAAAAAATAAGAGGGGACCCAAAACTCGGCCCTGCGGGAGGCGTTAAAAACGAGTGTGCTGGGGAATTTCCCCGCGCGCTGTGTGCATGACGCGAGGCGGGAGATGGAGAGGAGGCGGCTTGCCCGTGAGGCACACTTGAAGCTTGATGGGAGAAAGAAAGAAGGGAACGAATCCTTGGGGACGGCACATGCGGTCGGTCGCATAAGGATGTGTGCCCGGAGGGGTTGGGCGTTTCATAATTCGCGGATAAGTATTTGCCCTGGGAAAAGCGGATTATTCCACCAGGGCACAGCCTCACCCTTTTCTTCAGGCAAATAGCCACTCCCTTTTCCCTGCAGTAACTCGACCTCCTCTGTTTTCTTCCGCTTTTGTACAAGGGATGCTTTATATGCTTGGGCTGTTTTCTTTTTCTACCATCTAAATTTCTTCAAATCTATCAATTTTTTCTTTGGGCTCTCCTATTCTTTGTCTATACTGTAGTCTGCCTTTTTATTCCTTCAGTGGTCCCTCTTCACTTCTTATTTATTTTATATTATGCATATTTATAAAATGAGTAATATTAGTTATCAAAACTGGAGTATTAGCCGTAATAGTTCATTTCAACCGTGAAAGTTTTTGTACCTCATATTTCAAAAATTCTCCTTTGTGAAATAATTAATATTTTTAAGTAGTAAAAGGTAACAATTAAATCTTATGAGGCTGAAAAAAGTTGAATATTATTTCTTTTTTCCAAAATTCCAGTGATAATGATCTCTCAATCTGTACGCCCTATTGAATTCATAGTTTTTTTGGTGGGAGTTATCTAGGTAGCATAAGTCCCGTATACAATACATGAAAAAGATATATTTAAAAAAAGGTATCCATTACCAGCGGACTATTTCATTGAGTGGTAAGACCCTGTTATCGGAGAAACCATCTTTTATTCATTTTCATTCTTTCTCTTCTCGAAATACTCTGTTTATTCTATTTATAAACCTTTCGCTTAAACTCCTTTACATTGCCTAATTCTAACTCTAAAAGTCTTACATTTTTCTATTTAGTCTATACAATCATTCTCAGGAGTAATATTATGCAATGCAGTAGAAATTTGATTATCAGTGAAAGATTAAAATTCATTAGCGCATGTGTATTCAGTTACGGGGAGGCATAAGGGAAATAAATATTCGTAAAATGATTATTTTTAGGAGTTAAAATTTTCAATAATGATTGGGGTTATGAAATATTTTCGATAAATTAATATATATATATATATATATATATATATATATATATATATATATATATATATATATATATATATTGAGGTTGGGGAAGGATAGGAAAGTAAATCAGTGGAAAGAGTAGTGAATCTCCTCCAGCTGAAGAAGGGCCCTTAGCCCAAAAGCTACCCTAAGCAGTGAACACCGGTGTCGTTATGGATCATCTGCCAGTGAGTGTCCACTGATTTACTTTCCTATCCTTCCCCAACCTCAACGCCTTGTTGCTGGCTTATACTTTATATTTATTTACTTTCTTTATATATATGCTATTCAGAAAAATCATGAAAGTGACTGTAAAACATTAAAATACCATTGCTTATATTTTTTCTCATTTTGAAGTTAGTATGCGATGAAGCTATGGGGAGATCTGGAATTTCAGTGCTTTCCACTCAATGCCTTTGACACGTAGCGTTAAAATATTCTGTATTTCCATTCCTTTGCCTTGCCATCTGCCTTCTTTCCCGCCCTTATTTAATTATTGTCCTTTGATCGGCCGTTTCAATTTCGCTCCATTTTCGCGCTTTTTGAATTTTCCCCCAAACGCCTTGGATGCCCTACTTCACTTTTGCATCGCTGCCTGCGATCATCGTCATTTCTCGTCGACCGCTCTCTCTCTCTCTCAACGGGTGAAATTCTTTTGCCTTGTTTGCCTCGCATGCCATGTTCATCTCATCCTCCTACTCCTCTGTTGTTCGTCCTCTGTCCTCATCTCCATTCTTTTCCCATCCTTCATTCTCCGCTCTTTCTCTTTCCATCCTTTTACTCCTCTTATCCTTGTCTCTCCCATTCCATTTTCATCACTTTTTCCTTCCTTTCAGCTAGAGATGGGTAGCTTTGAAAAAAGATGCGTTTTTAGGAGAAGCATGCGTTCCCGAAAGAATTTATTCAGTTTTTTCCTCCGAGATAGTTTTACATATTGTATTGAAATAGACTTAAATACACTTTTTTAAAGAAGCAGACTGTATATTCATATTATTTATATTTCCATATAATTACCATTTTACTATCACTTTATTATGTTTGCGTAAGTAAGCGTATATGCTTTATTGTCCATGAAGTTAATTGCCTGGGGAAATTAAATGCCTATTATAAAACTAATCTGCTTCCAATGGTAGATACACAAATTGTTTCGTTTTGCACATTGCTGTTATTTTATACACTTACAATGCAGTAGTAAGGTAAATGAGAACCATTGGGCTTGGGCTTGGATACGATTGCAAATCTCGTTTTTTTACGTAAACCTCAAATAAGTGAATCTAATAACTTCTATGAAACTAACAAAGATATTGAATAGCAGGATTGATATTTCTATGCTCGCATGGCCTTGAAAAGAAAAACAAATTTGGTGTAATACTAGGGAAAATAATAAAATGCAGTAATTATAATAAACCACTAATAAAATACTATTAAAATTAAAACACTTTATCATTCACGTTTGAAAACTCTTTTTGCGTGGAAAAATGTTTTTCCCATCACCTTTCTTACCTCTCCTCCGTTGCGGTCTCTCTATCGAGATCCAACTGTATCTTATCCCTGCTCCAAACTCTTTCAGCATACGCCTCCCATGTAGTTTTCTCAGTTTAAAAGAGCTGTAGATATGTTACTTGGCTCAAGAAACTAAGTAACAAAAGGGAGAAGAAAGTTCTCTCCCTTTAGTTTGGACTGAAAAGTATGCCTGTAGAAAAAAATCTTTTTTTGGCTTTCCTCTATTTTCATTCCCTTTATATTAGCTCACACTGGCTGTCTGCATCTCTGTGTACTTACAAACCCATTTCCCCTCTCATCCAATCGATCAGAAATTTGGTCCATAGACTCCTTGTGACCAACGATTAATTTTAACAAACCCACACACACACACACACATAAATACACACTGACTTAATTATATTAAAATGTACTTGTATCAAAATGAATGAGAATTTAAGGCCCATTATCTGCTAACCCTTGCAAGCAACCGGTCGCCAAGGGGTAAGGTGTGGTGCGGTAGTGGACTGTGGAGCGGAAGTTGTGGTGTTCGATTCCCTGTTTGAGATATTATTTTTCTTCTTTTTTACATAGCCGTTTTCTTTTACATATTTAGAATTTTTGTTTTCATCATCGCATTACCCTCTAAACATTTTTTGCAATATTTTACTCGATATTGGTGGATCTTTGGGTTTCCGACCGGGTCAAATTCAACTCTATTTCTACCGACGTATCGATGAACGAGTCGTTCATCATCCTCAGGGCATGAGGATGATGAACGACTCGTTCATCGATACGTCGGAAGAAATGGAGCAGAGTTTGGCCCGGTCGGAAACCCGAAGAACCGCCAATAGCGCTACACGCCGGGAAAGCCTTAGATATTTCAGCAGTATTTTACTCGCTAATCATTCATTAATTACGGCGATCAAAGCTGGCACTTATCCCTTAGACGTTGTGGGAGATGGACCGTGGTGAACCACGGTCCATCTTTGCCAACTTCATCATAACCAACTTTTTATCTCTATTGCATGTTCAAAAATGAATTAAAATGTCATATCGAATTACTAATGTTCCTAATGGTTGTCGAATGTCTGAATAATTTGACATATCAGTGAAGATAGAATGATTTCCTTTCAGATATTAAATTTATTAGCAATGTGATAGTACAATATTTAATGGCAAAGATACCATGGAACAATAAAAAATATATAATAAAATGCACTGAAAATATGAGACATTAAAACGTGACGTAATGAATATGAAAATAAAGGGAGTATAATAAAAACTTTGTTTTTATGAGGTTATTTTTTTTAGGTATTATCACATTCCTTTGGGATTTCAATTTTCCATTTCTCATTCCCCTATTTTTCCTTCTTCACTCAGCTGTGCCTTCAAAGTTGTCGATTTCTAGTCTTTTTGTGAGCTATGCTAATTAAATAATCCAAATTAATTCACATAATTCCATTATTTGGGAAACGTGTTTCGTATTTCTGATGCTGCATTTTTTTAATACCTCCAGACACATTTTAAAAATGTCGCTTCAGGCTCAGCAGTTAGGTATTAATCAATACCATTAAATAGCCTAAGCTCCATATACATAGGGAGCAAAATCTTCATTCATGTCAATTAAATCTACTACCTAGACCAAGCATGGATACGTATTTATACTTTTTGAGGATAATGGCCGAAGAAAAAATTAGGTAATGTGGTTTACATTTGTAATGTAATTTAAAGCATTTTATTTTACATTTTTGTTTCTAGTAAGTAATACTCCTCATTCCATCAACGTAAGAGAGGGGGTGTATATTCCTTTGATTTTGTGTTAGTACGGGCAAACGTATTTGTAGATCATCATAATGATCAAGTTGATTTGAATTTACTTCTTGATTAAAGTATACATTTAATACTTGTATTTATAGTCTGAAGACGATGTTTTTTCTAAAATTATAAACGTTATAACATCTGGCAAAGTGATGTAAGACTTGGTGCTTTCCTGGAGTACGATGTGAATGAATTCTTCTCGGGATTCCCACCAGGTGAGATATTCAGCCAGAGCCGACAATTCGATGGCTAACTCTGCCATCGTCCTCAGGGCGTTGAGTGACGCCCTGAGGAGCCCTCATCTGGCAAAGTTTTTGTTAAATATTACTCTGTTAAAGATTAGCTCAAATTCTAGGACTTACGGTGAGAGCAATGAATTTACTGTCATAGCATATTTCTCTCTCTCGATGCCTCAATACCAAATGAAAAGATTGCCTTTTACTGGTGAATCAATTTGTCTATTTGACCTTCCGGAGATACAAGAAGACATTTATTTGAAGTATGCTGGCTTTATTTCCATTCTATGGTGAAGTATAAGGCCAAATAATTGTGTAACAAGTTAACTGGGGAAGCCTCATGTAATGCCGAACACGGAAAACTTTTCCTGAATTCCATCGTTGAAAAAAAAAAGAGTTAGGCTTCAGTCTGTAAAAGCAATAGTTACTCTCGCGTCCACTGTTGCAAACGGCTCCGGAAACTCGCCGGTTTCATTCCGGAACGCCTATAAATGCGGATTTTTTTCACCCACATCCCCGGAATGCATTCTAGTTCCTCTGGAAAAGGAAAAGAGTCCACACCCGGAAAAGCGAATCAATTGTGTAGCTCGCCGTGTGTATAAGCACGAGTCAGAGGAGGAAAAACCAACTCAGCGGTTTGCACGTGATGTAACGCCGCTGCGATACAGTGTTTTTAAAAATTAATTTCGTGATACGTGGGAATGCGGAAATTGGGTTAACGGTTACGTGTTTATTTTTTCATTATCTCATCAACTCTTGTTTTGGATGGAGAAGAATTGTAAAGGCGCAGCCCAAGGACGAATTCAGGGCCTACGTCTCTACCGTTAATGGCATGATTGGGCTGCGCTAGCGAGTTTCAGGGCCGGGAACTCTGTCATTCATACGAAGGGCAAGCAACTTTGCTGCACCTTTGACGGGGCAAGTTCCGTTGGATCCTCGCCTTCCAGTGTACCAGGGTAAACTTCGATCCTTACCAGCCGCTTCAGTAACAAAGGAAGGGGAATCTGCGGACGATCACTCGGCCAAAACGCTCTGCTGTGTCTGAAAGATGCATTTGGATGGTGATTTGGTGGTATTTCACATCGTTCCCCATCTCACGATTGCTTACAGTCCAGCCCTTGTCCTCTTTCTCTCTCCAAGCCACATCCTTCACCATTGTCTTCGGATACCCACACATTCTTGAAGAAACCTGGAGTAAAATCGATAAGCCATCTTGATAAATAAATTACTATATATACTCTGACTAGTAGATTTAAATAATACTTTTTGCATCTCAAGGTTCATGATTGTAGCATCCGCTATAGAACACCGATAAATTTGCTTAACCTGGCATTGGTCGCGCTATGAGATTTTCTCTCACACCAAACTTAAACTTTTGCTCACTTTGTAATCATGAGTTAGAATAAGTTTCCTTTCCTTCTAGCTGACTTTTTATCTCTACCTATTGACTGACCCTCTCAAAATGTATAAATGAAGCATGGTGAGAAAACCACCTTTGTTAATTCCACAAGCTTTCTTTCGCTGGCACGACGCGCGTTTCACCACACTGTGGCATACTCATTTGGTTTTCTCATCCTGGATATCCATAGTTTCCACGCGGTCAGACCTGAGATCATTAGTTTTTTATAAATGAAGCGTCTGCAGCTGTGTAATGATATGTCTGATACCGTCGGCCACAAGGTGTGAGACCTTTTCTCATCGTGCGACCACTGACGATAATGTTTTTTATCACTCAGTTGCGTTAAACTTTCGCAACAAGCGGGCAAAGTTGATTCATTTCGTGGAGAGCAGATATGTTAATGCAAATTTATGAGTCATGAGAATGCACGCCCTCGTAAATAAATATTTCTTCTTGAGAATGGTAATTTTTTTCATTTATACCCAACGATAACATCGTCAGTAAAATTAGCAATGATTATCTAATTGCATCAGTAATTGTGTATATGTGGAAATTATTGTTTCAAATGAACATTAAGAGAAATAAATTAAATCTTAATATAGTGTAATAATTGCCAATAAATGCTCTAGGATAGATAATCAATGATACATCTGAGTGTGAGAAATAGTCTCACACGCGACCGCTCGCGTGATAAGTAGCTTAGCGACCACTCCCGGGCTATACCTGTTAAACTTAGCTTGTTAATGTTAACTAGAGGTATTATAACTATCACAGCAGGGTTGTGTTGATATATGCTGATATAATTCAGACAGCATACTTCTGACACGTCATTCTTCGTACTATCTGTTTCCTCAGCCCAGCTAACTCCTACCGCTCTTAAAGCTCTATTCTATTCCTACCCTTTCTTTTACAGCAGATGGGGAAAAGCGTAAGAGTTTGTTGTGATGGGTCTAAATAATCATTTTCTCTTTTACAACTAATGATCTATCTATATATTCTATTAATTTTGTAGCGTGTTAGTCAGTCAGTCAGTCATTCTGTATCCATTTTGTTTGTATCCCTCTCATGTTTTGAGATAGAGAAATGAGGTTTGGTGCATTAAATGTGGATTCTCTGTCTGTATGATTTGGTAGTAAATTTGCTTTGGTAGGTGGCAAATTTTGTTTTTTTTACCCCAATATTGTTAAAATTGACAACCATAAGAAAAGCATTGAATTCGGTGCAGGTTTTTCTTAATTTTCCTTTTTAAATTACTTGCTCTCAAGTTATTGAGTTGAGATTTGCATCATAGAACGCATAAAAGAATTTAGTGTTTAATTATTTCATTCAATTACCTTATACGCTTCGTTTTTGTCCAGGTACTGCATATTTATCTCGAAATTTATCAATTTTTCTTCCTTTTCAACAATAGATATTTCCTTGGCAACCGGGCTTGAGTACCCATTTAATAACGATATTATGAATGGTTATTCACTCCTGCAGCCTTTAAAGGCCAGGTTCAGGTATATTTTTGATAGTTGTAGTCAAACGACTACAGTCCCCCGTTCGCATTTCCTTCTCAATGACATCAACAAGGGTCGATCGCTTCAAGTGCGTGGATTAAATCTGGAAAATCCATGCATTTCGCGTAGTCAATTATATGTTGCATGCTCACGAGTGGGACAGATCAGTAATGCCAAATTGAACACCAGCTGGTGAACACAACGCTTGCCTCAAATCGTCGGATCTTTGGAGACGTGTATAGATACGTTAAAGACAAATAAATCAGCGCATTGTGTTAACCATATATTAAAAACAGCTGTAGGACATCGGTAATGGAAAAGTACCAGTTGATGTCGACATAAAAAAATATTTCAATTTCATTGAACTTTTGCATCATTCGAATCCTTCAATCCATCGATCGAACAATCATTTCAGAAAGTTTTTCCACAAGTTGTCACCGATTAAAAAAATCACCGATGGCTTTGCGAACGCGCTATTTTGGTAGCAAAAAACACTGACGTCAATGCAATCAACTACGCCATCCACGAACGAATTTCGGGCGAGTCTGTCACCTACAAATCGATTGATTGCGTCATGAATGCGGACGCGATTTTTAACTATCTCATTGAGTTTTTAAATTCGTTGGATCTTTCTTTTGTACCACCGCACAAATTGTCACTCAAACTTGGAGCACCAATAATTCTTCTGCGCAACATTATTTCACCACAAATGTGCAATGGAACCAGGGTCACTGTCAAACCACTGATACCAAACGTCATCGAAGCGACAATTCTGAATGGCAATTCAAAAGGAGAAGATGTGCTTATTCCACGTAGTGCCATCATTCCCACCGATATGCCATTTGATTTCAAACGACTACAGTTCCCCGTTCGCTTTCATTCTCAATGACAATCAACAATTCAAAAGGTAAATTGCCTAAAATGTGTGGATTAAATCTGAAAAATCCATGCTTTTCACACAGTCAATTATATATTGCATGCTCATGAGTGGGACAGCCGAAAAAGTAATTTGTTTTTGCAGAGGGTGGTCGGACCAAACATATTGTATAGGTATTCGAAATCATTCGAATAAAATGTTCAACTCTATTTTATTACAATAAATATCATTTTCTTTCATTAATGTTGAGCATGTAAATGTGTCTCCTTTGTACCTATGTGTGTGCCTACTTAAAAAGAAAAAGAGGCATTGCAACGCCTGTCGGGCCCCGCCGGCGATCGCGCCTCAAGCTCGCGCCACCTTATTTCTCTCTCAAGTTTGCATGGGATAGAAAGGCTTAAAACAATGCAATTGCTGTTTTGGGGAAGAAAAATTAATCTGAATGTTTTTTCATTTTTGGGAAACATATACACGCATTTAGCCACATTTCCCACTGCTTTCACTTAAGTAGTGCAAAAAAAAGAAAAAAAAGCCCCAAGTTCACTTCAAGAGCACACCAGACAGAGACTGCCTGCAAAGCAGGCAGCAGGTCTGCTAATCTATATATATATGTATTAATTTTTTAGCGTGTCAGTAAGTCATTCTGTATCCACTTTTTTTCTTTCTCTCTCAAGGTTTGTGCTAGAGAAATGAGGTTTGGTGCATTAAATGTGGATTCTCTGTCTGTGTGATTTGGTAATAGTTTTGGATTTTTAGAAGTTGGTGGTGCAAAGAAAAATTTAAAAAACTGTGGTTTTTGAAAGTTTAAATTTAATGAGATTCCGGGGACTTAATTTTTTCGGGACTCCCGGGTTCACTTTTTCAGACCAAGTCTTTCTCGGGGCTCTCGGGTTCACTGTTTTTTCATTTTTGGGAAACATATGTACACTCATTTGGCCACACTTCCCACTGCTTCCACTTTAGTAGTGCAAAACAAATGAAAAACACAAATTCACCTCAAGAGCACACCAGGCAGAGACTGCCTACAATGCAGGCAGCAGGTATGCTAGTCTCATCATAAATATTGAAAATGTCCCAAAACAACAAATTCAACGTCCAAGTTTTTAAAACTTTTTTGTGTGCAGTTGTTTGTTAGAGATAATTTTCAACTATTAAAGATTGTTACGGACATAGAAGTGTAAAATGCTAACCTCCTTGTTTTGATCATACCTACTTTTTTATGCTTTTTGCTCCTTCAAATCGGCGTTTCCTACATCCTTTAATTTCATCCACAAGGCCTTCTCGTTTTCTTCCCAGCTTAACCAACGTCTTCCCCTCTATCACTATCTTTACCATTCCATCTTAAATTTCTTCGTTCTCAAAAACTTCAAAACCTTAGTTTCTCATCTTTGCCTATATCCCGCACCAGTATTAGAACGCGTGTAACAACGACTGCAGTCCCTCGGCGTAGTAATGCGTGGTCATCAGCGAATCTAACTGGCTTGAGTGGGAGCCAAATAGCACCAGGGGGTGTCATCTGATGTAAAGATACAGATATGCGTAAAATTTTTAATGCCGATATCATTCGCCTGACAGAGAGTCGATTCCTGATCCTCGTATATGCGCCAAATGCTTTAAGCAGTAGATTTACTACTTGCAAAGCTTCAATGGAATTCTCAGTGTAAGAGTACATTTCCTGAATTAAATGGTAGAAGGGTGTAACTACGAGACAACTAGATTCAAATACCAGTGCAGACAAATAACTTTTTTTTGTATATAAATATTTTTCCTGTTGTACTGAAATATCCAGATTGTGGCGTAGAATGCGTACAAAATTATGTCAAGGTGACATATGTTTATAGGCCCCCAATGTATATTTTTTCGTATGCAATAGCTCATAAATGGTTGGTTCTAATGTTTTAGCACATCATATCACACGCCTTTGTGCCGGATCGTGGGGTACAACAGAGATCTAGATTTGCTTGTCTCACTAAAATACAGCACCCGCTCCTCGGATGGTAATTGTGGAATGTGTTTGTTACCCCTAATACCGATACCGTAAAGGTTTTCACTAGAATTACTGAAGCAGACGTTTATTTAGCAATTGTATTTTTTACCCACTGTAAAAATGTTCGTCTCCGGAAATCCTTCTCTATGCGTTCCTTTAATCTTGGGTGAACTGAAGATGTATACACCTCACTGTTTTCTCTTGGTGCCTCCTGTATTCCCCTTGGTTTTTGTGCCGTGGCGTGTGTGCCTGACTCTTAATTAACTCCTATGCTCTGCATACTTTATGATTTCGTGCGTAGCACCACATTCACACATCGATTCATATTTGTATTATTGAGTAGTGTGTTTTTAAGTCGCTCATTGCGATCGGTGTCTCATGTTTTTTCCGTCCTTAATGTAATAGCTCACGAAACCTATAAGGCTATACCGCTATCTTCTTCTTCTATCGAATAACCCATTTGAGGGTGCGATAAATCACTTCTGGATATGCCTTTTTTGATTCAATTTTCTTTCTGTCCATATTTCCTTCATCCTTTGAGAGTGCCTTTCCTTTTGTTCTTGCGTCCATTTTCTTCCATCCCTCGATTTTTTTCTTTCTGGAAATTTTGCTGAGTGAATTACTTCTCTAAAAAGAGTTCGGTCATCTATTGTGTCAATCTTTATTCCCAAGTTTTCCATATCTTTTTGAGTTTCAATGAACCAAGTAGGTTTGGATTTGTAGCTGTTTAGTAGGTTGAAGATCTTCTTGGTTAGTCTGGAGTTACTCATTCGAAATATGTGACCATAAAACTGAATTCGTTTTTTTCTCATTACATCGACTAATTTTTCAACTTTTAGATATAGCTCTCTGTTTGGTCTTAGTTTGTATTCTGCATTGCTGTTACTTTTAGGTCCCAATATTTTCCTCAAAATTCTTCTTTCAACCTTTTCTAATTTTTCGAGATCCCCCATTTTTGTTAGTTTAAGTGTTTCTGCTGCATAAAGCGTTTCAGGTCTAACCACTGTTTGGTAGTGTCTTAGTTTAGTGTTCCAAGATAAGGTTTTTTTATTATATATGTTTTTTGTCATACAAAATGCCCTTTCCATTTTGTGTATTCGAGTTTCTATTGCTATATTTTCTTTTGTGTTGTTTGTTATCAATTCCCCTAGGTATTTAAAGCAGTTTGTTTTGCATATTGTGTTTGTATGGATTTTAAGATTTTGAGGGGCATGACTAATGTTTGTCATGAACTGCGTTTTTTCAAAAGATATTTGTAGACCTACTTTGGCTGCTTGTATTTGTAGTTCTTTGATTTGTTCTTGGGCATTTTCCAGCGAGTCAGTTACCAATGCCATGTCGTCTGCAAAAGCCAGACAATCTATAGTAATTTTATTTGGGTTCCTACCGCTATCAATGAAGTAAAACACAGCATGTAATTCTAAATAAATTAGGCATAAAATGGAACATTACTTGATTGATACGAATTTTAGAACTTAATACTAGAACTTATACTTTTAGAACTTATACCTAGTCTTAACTGAGCTCACTACGGCCTTAAAATGCTGAAATACGTACTTATCTCATATAAATTATTCAACTACGCAAATAAAATAATCCTCAAATTTCACAGGTATGTAACATACTTTCTACTTACATTATGATCATTGCTTTAATTTTGCAATAATTATATGCTTATTTGACGTTTGTGGAAAAATGTTGTTAGATATTGTTCCTACTGAAAATGAGAAATGGACTTATATGGAAAATTATTTGTTTCTGTTGTCATTATGTCTTTGAGTTCGTAGCAAATAACTCATCGCATATTAAAGCATGCTGTCGATTGAGGTTGATGTACAGTATTTATCGCTGTATCCAGTTTAGACATAAATTGAATTTAACTTAATTTTTTAATAATTTCGACTTATAAAGTGAGTTTAGTATGTCTCAAAATGGAGAATCATATGCATTGTGAGGTTTTCTTTTAGGATATATTACCTGTCAGTGTTGTTATGCCCAATTCATGATTTTATCATCTGTTCATGTAATGTGATATTACAATGTAATTGAATTTTTTCTAACTATCGTAACCTAGTATTTGCAATTGCTTTGAGTATAAATATACATCGATAGATTTAAGAAATCCTCATTAGTATTAGTGTAAAGATTAAATCGCTTCTCACTCTCTAATAATTTTCCTTTTTTAAAAAGTTATTAGGATATCTTGATTATTCCCGTGGTTTTCGTAGCTTTTTTCGTTCAGTTTATGGTATTTAAGTTGAAAAATGACTCAATCCACTGCAGTGAAATTACGAATCACCTTTGCGCACCTCGTTAGCTCAAAGAAATTTCGTTCGTTGAGAATGAAGAACATGTATTTCTACCTATGCCCCTGTCTCTCCCCAGTTAATCACGTATCTCCCGTGGTATGTCCTTCAGTGCGACTCTTCGAGGCTATGCCAAGAAAAGATTGGTGAGCATGGAGTTGGAAGAAGAAGGGCTGAATCCAGCCGAGAGCAAAAAAATGGGGATTATGAAATCATCTACTGCTCATCAATCGTTCAATACTTTTTCTTCGTGTATTCGTCATTAGCATTATCCCTCACATCGCCTGTGTTAGACGTCTTCCTCTCTAACAAAATCGGCTGTGAGGCAGGTTAAAACTGAATAAGAGAATGTAAATTAAGAACGCACTGTTAAACTGGAGCATGTGGGCAGTAATAGCGCTCACGACGCAGCTAATGAACATAGTGTAGAGCATAGCTCTTGTTCATTTCGTAAAAGCTATGTCGTGAAGTTGGCCTATCGTGAAAAAGATTGATTTCATTAGTTGACCATATACAAGGTATCATAGCGGATTGATATTTGCATTAGTGTAAAACAGTTGAAATGCAAAAGTTAAGACATGTTGTTGAAGTCAGTCAATTATCATTGGTACTACAATATTTCTACAAGCAATAGATTACTATTATAAATATGGGAAACTTTCTTGAACATTGGCCATTGTAGAAGAAAATGTCCGTTGCAAAACTTGAGGAAAATGAAAAGAATTATCATTAGCTAGTTAAAAGACACGTGTTATTTCAGCCCGGCTTAAGTTAAATTGATTTCTTGCTACTGGAATATCTCTTGAGCGTGATGCCATGCAAAACTTAACCCTGAAATTTAAAGAACTGTGTCACTGCTCACGCAGTAGCTTTTACGGAGTCACCCCCTGGTGATCACACAAGTATGTGGATTGTACAATGAAAAAATAATTCGCCTCGACTGTGATACATAGCCAGCCCTCTCGATATCGCTCCTCGCCCCAAATACATAGCCAGCCCTCTCGATATCGCCCCAAATGCTATTTGCAGTTAAGATACCCGTAAGTCCTAACCCGCTGTAAATGTCATTGGGGTTTTTCAGGTGAATGATGTTTTTCTCTGTGAAATTTAAACAGTTAACTAATCTCGGATTCCAACTTAATGAAAGACAGAAGTGATCGTACGATTGGTTAGTAGACAGACATAGTTTAACTTACGTTAATTTCTTAGGTTATGTTAAATTCTTATGTGACTTGATTCCCCTCCGAAGAGATTCAACCGATCGTACCGTAAGGATGTAGCTAGACAGCCATAACGGTTGGTTGCTCCTGTGAAGGCCTTCAATGGCAAAATCAATCGAGAAATTACCTCCTCGAGGGAATTCAACTTCACCTAATTAACACGCGGCCCCCACGCACCCCCTACCATCTCTTTTTCCTTTATCAAATCCTCTTTTCTCTCATCTGAGCTTCTCCAATCCCTTAAGAGGAATAGCCCCTCCCTGGACAACCCTCTCCATCCCTCGACACACGCCGCAGGCCCTTATCTATCACTCCATATTTCGAGTAACATCTGGGGGTCTATTCCTTCTGTGTTCTACGGATCGAGAGCTAATTAATACCTTATCGTGCTTTTCTGAGCCATTCACATTTAATTATATCGAAATAGGAAAATCTCTATTGAGAGATTCGAACAAGTGTTCATGGATTGACTTTTTCTTTGTAAGCTGATCCCTCTGTAGGATGAGTTTTACTAAAGGGTTGCATGGGCGAAAATCGTTGATATCCTCCACCAGTTGGTGATTGGCTCTTAAGTGCTACTTTTGTTATCATAACAGATTTTAGGCCCTTATCTAGAATATACTATTTTGGGCGGAAAAAGTCAATATCATCCTAAAAAGAAAGCGGTAAATTGGGAAATTCCACCATTACACTTATGTAATTACCCCTCCTCACCTTTTTATGAGATGCATAGCTTGTTGAGTGAAATTTTGTAAGAACTCTACAAAAATGCCACGAAACTAATTTTTAATAACTTATGCTTATATTCATTAACAGAAGTGGTTCTCGATGTTTTCACACAAAGTGCTTTTGCTTCATGAGGTTAATTTATATCGAGCAAGAATTAGAGGCAACGTTCTGCTCAGTAGAATACATTGGCTGAAACTAAATGGAGAAAATTCTAACCCTTATTATTTTCGAGCATTTTCTTACATTTAAGAAAGATGTTTTTGAGTCCTCCTTCTTCTTGGAACTATCGACCCCTAGTGTCACTTGGCCCCCTCAACAGTATATCTCCATTTCTTTCTGTCTTCTACAGCTTCTCTCTATTCTTGGACGCATCAACTTTTCACCGTACTCTACATTTTGGTCTACCTTTTAGCAGTTTCCCAATACACAGTATTTTAACATCCTGTCATCTTAAATTCTCTCCACATATCCTAATCAGCGTAGCCTCAGTGATTTCACGAATATTACAGTACCTTTCCGTTGTATCAACTCTTTTAGCACGTGTTTTGGTCGTATTCCATAGTTTTATGCATATTCTACAAAATCTTTGCAAAAATAGAGTTCAAGTTTGAAATTCTATCATCGGATTTAAACAACGTTCATGTGTGGAGCCAAGAGTGGGGACTTAATCTGAGCAAATGCACGGCGGTACATTTCTTGCGGAGGTCGTCCAACTATCCCCGTGTATATGCTGTGGATGGCGTTAAGATAAAAGCGACAGATGAAGTTAAGTATCTGGGAGTTACGATTACCTCGAACCTATCGTGGGGAACACATATAAGAAATATTTGTGGCAGATCTCTGAAGAAGCTAGGATTCGTCAAGCGTATTGTGGGAAGATTTTCAGATGAAAAAGTAAAAGAGAGGTGCTATTTCGCACTCGTCCGGCCACACCTTGAATATGCAGCGAGCATATGGGATCTGGTGCAGAAAGACTTAATCCGGGAACTTAACAAAATACAAAGGAAAGCTGCGCGATTCGTCAAAAACTGCTACGGGTGTACAGACAGCGTTACACAGATGTTAAACGAATTAGGCTGGGAGCCGCTAGAGACTCGAAGGCTGCGCGCTAGGCTTAGATTGCTTGAACAATTGAAAATAGATATCTTTCAGAGCGACACGGAGAACATCATATTAGAACCCCACTATATTTCCAGGTCCGAAAGAAACGATAAATTAAGAGAGATATTTTGCCGAACGGATAGGTATGGGAATTCGTTTTTCCCCCGAAAAATAAGGGACTATAATAAATGCAAGGCGTAATTTCATTAGAGAGTTTCCTTTTTATATGTAAACGGCTGGTGTCCTAACACCCCCCACCACACGCCTATTGAGGCAGCTTACGGGGTAGTATGTAGATGTAGATGTAGATAGGTGTAATATGTGATTTTCTGGATGACCTGGTACGCAGATAAATCATGAATCCTTTGTAAGCAGCGTATTCATAGGGACTTCACGCAGAAGTGAACCTGAAGCCTTCTGTTGACAGTGAGAGAGCAGTCAACGTACTGCCCTAGCAGTCACCGCTATAATCACCGCTATGTAAACGGCTGGTGTCCTAACACCCCCCGCCACACGCCTTTTGAGGCGGCTTGCGGGGTAGTATGTAGATGTAGATGAAGTTATCTCAAGGCATGATTATTCTTTTTCCCAATCATTCAAATTGCAAACATTTCACCAAAGTATAACATTGGAAGCCTACATTAGTGTAGGAGCGAAAATTATCATTATTCAATGAGTAAATATTTATTTAACACTCCACAAATGAGGACTGAAACTTACATAATGAACGTCTAAGGCTCTGTAGCCCATGGAAGGAATCCGTCATTCATTGAGGGTATATATTTTTTTTCAAAATTGCCATACTGGACAATATTTCGCTGTTGTGTGATAATTCCATTGTTTAACCCTTTAACTGCTCCAATCGTCTATAAGCGATCGCCGTAGCAGACTACTCCCATCGTCTATTGGCGATTTGTAGTATGGTTTATGGTTTTATTATGGGGGCTAAAAATGTTTTCGTCTTTTAGTAAAAAAAGTTCAACAATTCGTATTCAACAGTAAAATCAGACGATAATTACACATTATAAATTTTAAATTAAAAGTGACAAATTTTAAAATTACGCAAAAATTTAGAAAACAAATTTGCGTTTGGGGAGAGCTATATTTCAGATTATTTGCGCATTTAAAGGGTTAAGGAGCTTAATTTTGAATGCTTGTGAAGAACAGTACTTTGAGAGGTGAGGAAATAAACTCTGCCATTCCACATAAAATATGTTATTTCAGGACCCGGGTTTCGCTGCTGTGCAGCGTCTTTGAGGGGTTGGTCAAATGAAAACAATTGCTGTTAAAAAGAAAATTGTTTTCATTGAACCATCCCCTAGAAGATGCTGCACAGCAGCGAAACCTGGGTTTTTAAACCTGGGAAACAGTTTAATAAAATATTTTATGTGGAATAGCAGAGATTTTTTTCCTCTCATCTCAATATGGAAAAAGTCCGCGAAGTCAAGCCAACTGTCTCCTTTGACATTACCTACTTGGCTCATGATTTACAATGAAAACTAGATTTTGAGTGCAATACATCTACAAATGACATTCTGAGCCTATTGTCCCTATTCAGGAACATTAGCACAGTCATAGTTGAGAGAATTATACGGTGCAAATCGGTGCGGAGGCGTTGTCCCAATGCCATATGGGCTGGGCCAATCAACCTTTCCTTTCTCTAATTTAACACTGTTGTCTGCAGAGTGTTAGAATACAGGCGAGTCTCGTATTCAGCCTCCTTACTACTTGCAAATATCCTCTGAATATAAAATTATTTGATAGATATATTTCTTGCTCCCGAATCAAATCCCTCAATTCTCCTAATTAGCATTTCCCATTTATTATATATCACTTACACACTACATAGGTACACTCTATCTGCTATTACGATCTTTGTATTACTAACACCTTACCTATATCTTCCGTCATCTATTTTTTTTGCTATTTCTTTTTTACGTTAAGCGACATCTGCCATAATGCAGTTTTAATCACCATTGTACTTTGAACTCTTTCATATCATTTGCCTGCAATCTTTTCTTTTTTCTTGTTTTAGAAAATGTACGTCGAATGAGTTTTTTGCCATTTGCATGTCGAAAAACGTACACGCCAGCCCTCGTATCTTATATTCTATTATCTTCTCATTACTGAGGTTGTGACCCAGATTCAGCTAAAAACGAAAAATATTATTCCTTAATTCACATTAGATTATTTTTTCCTTGGAAGTTTATTTGAACTGAGGCTGTGAGTATATGTGAGTGATATTATACTTCTGATTGGATTTTAATGTCAATATAGTCATTGTCCGACAAAGGGCTGGTCTAAATGCCAAAGATGTGGAGGTAGTAAGGGCTCCTTAGTTTTAAAAAAATCTCTTTCCATTATAATTTCCAAAGTAAACAACCAAAATTCATTATCTCTCTCTATTCTTAATTTCTTTTTGAATTTTCACCAATGGAAATATGGGCTATCTGATTGTTAAATTGCAAGATTTTCATGCTTTTGTTGGAATTACTGCGTATCCAGATAGTCGTTGCTATGTAGATAATTTTTTTTGCTATTTTTCAGGGAACGAATATGGTTTGAAGTACGGATTCTTGTTAATTAATATTGTTTTCATAATTTATACGTTTACGAGTCAGTATTATTTTCAAATACTTAATTTAATAAAACAATGCGTTTGATAGTTTTCAAGAAATTGACATGAAGAGCCTAAGGTCATCTCGTTATTTAATTTTTATGTTTTCATAAGAATATCTATTCTTCCATAATTTCATTTATACAGTTCAGAAGGAAATTTTGTTGACAGCAGTAGACAAAATTTGTGAGACAAACTTTTGCTTTAATCATGCCTCTCAATAACAGATATAACTTAATTGAATTTATACGGATTAACATAAGATGAAGATATTTTTAGCGACAATATGGATAAATGTTCACTCTTCATTCATCTAAAAATTTTTTAAATGTAATCGCTTCTTACGCCATTATTACTACGCAAAAGTTTACATTAACATTTTGTTTTGTAGTTAATCAGGTACATCCATTTTAGCTGCTTTTTTCGTGTGCTCTCATTTGGAATTAAGCGAGCTATTGGATCATATGACATGTAATTTAACTTGAAATTTTGGATATGGCATACATGAAGGATTCAAATGGCCTAAATCTATCGTAGAGCCATTGTTTTACTCATAAGTATTTTTTTCCAGTGGCTGTGACATTTTTAGTTTCTAGTAAAATTTAAAAATGACCCTCTGATACGATGTGGCTAAATCTAGATAATAATAATGAAATGACACTTCTGGTGAACGATGTTTTGCAGAAGGAACCTTTATGGATTCATAGATTCTATTCTTTGCGCATTTACAAGACTAGTTGCTTAACTTTCTTCGACATTCATGTGATAACCCCTAAGTTTTGGGAACGGGAAGCGGATTTTTACTGTCGGTTTCGTTTAACCGTGTGACATGAATCTTTTTCATGACTATAAAGAGCCGAGATGCTTGTTCTAGAATCTAGAGAGTGCAGTTTGTGTATTTATGCGACACCCTGAAGGATGACAGCTATCAAGTCATAGCGCCTGGTCTCAAGCACATGAATCGACTCAGTCACGTAAAATTCTTTGTATAAAAGTTGACTTGAAAAGAGAGGAAGATGAGCATCGAAAAATCGCCTTACTTTGAAAGCTCATAATTTACCCATTAAACCAGTGCATTAGATTTTAGTGGGAAATTTATGGTTCCAAGAGTCATGGTAAGGGTATGGTAAGGGTCATATGAGTGCCATCGTGCCCATACAACTGTGGCAAATTACAATATAAGTCATAAATTAGGCAATGTTCACAGTTTTTCACGTTTATTTGTATTTTAAGACCAGTCATTGTATAAAAACGTTACCATCCTATATCTGTGGCTTACATCAACAATTCCTGACATGACTGGGACAGCATCGATTGAAAAAAATGCTTGAATCGTGACATATACAGCCGAAATAGCGTAAAAAGTGGGCGTGCGTTGTGGGTTGCTTACTCTCATCATAATAACCTCGGCGGCACCGTAGGAAGTCATCCTGCCGAAACAAACATTTTCTCTGTTCCTTGAGTACTGCGGGCTACATTTCGCCATATGACGAACTTAGAATTTCAAAGAAAGTTGTTCCATGACCGCCCCTAATGTAGGGTAAGCGTTTGGATAGGAAGGAAAATAGCAAGGAATTTGCTCGACGTGTTGGCAGAACATAAAAACAGAAGAATTTAAAAGGGACTGACGTACAAAAAGAGGTATTTTTGCAAAGGATACGTTTCATAAAGACCCCACAGTCCGAGAAATCATAGCTGGGTTCCTTTATTCCTAAATTTCCTTTATAATTATATTTGGTTCATATTGATTAGGGAAAACCATCAGGCCCCTCGACAATGCATTTAGTCACACCCCTATTTTTGGCGATTGACTTGCTTTACACATCCTTTAAAAATTGCGAATTGTATATTTTAACCGCTAGCGTACACCGTATGGTCACATTTTGTCATTTCTTGACTCGCATTGTATTCAGAGACCAGAGGCACGTCCTCAACACTCATGGTTTCTCTCCACGCCTGGCGCTCTTCAGCACGCCTGCTGAGAAATTCCACGCTTGCGCGAGAGAGAAAGAATAAGTTATTATAATTATTATAATGAAGAAGAGAACGAGGGGGAGCAAGGTCGTGGTTAATGACGCGCTTCCTACACCACGATCTCAAACTCCCGTCCCGTTTTGTTCCGAGTGGTTGCTGAGCGGGTAAAAGTTTTGTGAGATACATTTTGGTGAAAGGTCATCCACTTTTTGACCTCTCACACGCTCCTTTCAATTCTCCACCGTGTTTTTGCCCCGCCATGACCTCCTCCTCCTCTTTACCACACGCAACCGATTCAATTTTCTCGTCATCTCCTCCATACCCATCCTTATGAATGGGCGATACGATTATGTAATTGATGCTACAAGCGTGATGCTAGAACTTTGATGGAACTCACTGTCACAAAATATACATTCATGCAAACTCAAATCGCCATTTTCTTTTGGCGTAAGCATTATCAAAAGAGCTTCTTGACGTTAAACCTGGAATACATACTTCGATTTTTACTACTTTCCTCCATTTTGAGCCCTCTTGTCCTTCTGTCATTTTCATTCATCGCTTTATATAAGATCTTTGAACGTTAATATTCCTCCTCTTACGAGACTCTTCCATAGTATTCGCCCATAAATGTCTCCTTGTACCCCTTCGTCTCATGCCATTCACTCCACTACCTGTAAAACAGTTTAGTGTTACAAAATATACTCAAATAAATATTTTAATTAAGTGTGAAATCAATATTTTTCTTATGACATCAAAATGATTTGAAAAATCCTCTCAAACCATAAAGGAAAAATAATTTTCTTTAATTCTGATAAGTAATAGGAGCGATTTGAGCACAATTTGCTACGCAGCAGCGTATTGAATTAAATACAGGAAAGAGAAATAATGGGGAGGTTTTTGAGGATGATCAAGAACGGAAAACATTGAGCAACTATAAGGGACGTTAAATTTAAAACATAACGTAGGAATGAAGTGCTTAGCTGATGGACGAATGGAGAGTAGGAAACCATTCTTCGGATCGATGATTTCTGTTGAATTTATATCACGGTCGATTACGTCACAATCGTAGCCGTTAAAGCCCTCATTTTTGAGACCGTAAATGCTAAGCAAATGACCTTTTTACTGGGCAGGTTAAATTCCGCTAAAATGGGAAACGGACGTGTTTTACTGGTTGTCGAAGCGCGTATCCCCACCGATAGATGCTATGTTACCTCAGATTCGAAACAGGAACTGAGCTTTCTAATATTATAGAGGAACAACTATAGTTTTTAAAGGAATGCGACTATTGAATCACGAAGCCGAACAGCAATCTGTTCAAGGCCTATGAATAGTGTCTGAATGAAGTTTCATAAAACTAAGCATTTTTACTTTTGTATGGGATTTTCAACCGCGTTCTTAGTTACGAGAATTTCACTGAAAATTCTCAGATTTTTTTATTTGAGATAATTTTTCATGTCATTGCTCGCTTGCCTGGTACTTTTCTCAGAACATGAATACCTCTCTGAATGCTTTCTTATACATGGCCATTCAAGACTGGTTTAAAAACGAATTAGGTCCCAAATACTGTATCGTAGATCATGTTTTATGAAGTTCCTCCCTGCAACGCACTCTTGGGATGTAAAGGTCGTTTTACACGGGGCACGAAATTGTACAACTTCAAACTGCATGTTTTTCTCAATCGGGCGTGCAATCATTTTCGAATTAGAGCAGGGGGACTATATTTCCATCTCGAGTTCATGAATTCGCGCATGCGTTATCGCAATTTACGGCTTTACACGATACAATTTGAAATTACGTTCGTACGTACATCAGATTGTGTAATTGCGTGCCCCGTGTAAAACGGGCTTAAAGCTTACATCGTACTATAAATAAGTCGATAAAACCAGTGAGAAATTAGTAGTTCAAAATGGTAAAATAAACAAATGAATTTATATTTTAAAGTATATTTTGGTCAAGATATATTCTCTCAATTTCGTACTGTTTTTGGGTCTTCTCATGTTAATGAATGTTTAAAATGTGACTTTGAAAAGCAGTTGCGGTAAGCGTGCCATCAGCATGCCTTTAAGGTGACTTGCTGAGTGCTATGTAGACGTAGATTCGCCTGTTCTTCTTGGCACCACATCCGACGCTGAATTTGAGTTCTCTCCTACCTATTTGCATCTGCGTTTGCATGTTTTGTCCAACGTGCCAAGCCTTATGAGCGCGTTTTCCTGAAAGGGGAAGACAAGGTTGTCGAAATGAGCCGAGAAGATTTGATAAAGGAATACGCGGGAAGGTTTAAAAAGATAAAATTATCTAAAAATAAAAATGATAAAAAGTGAGCATATTTGTGTGTTAACAGGCTGCCCGTCGGTAGTTGGTGAGAGATTGTATACCTTTTTTCGCGCACGTGATTTGGTTGAAAATGATTAGAAAAAATAAATGAAAATTTTCGAGGTCCTTGACACGCCTGAATAAAAATTGGTGCTCCCGACGTCATATTGTTAAGGTAGTTCCCTCAGGACTGTACGAGGCAACGCACAAGAGTCATTCAACCTATTCACATATGCCGTTAAATAAAAGTACTTTTATCTGCCTTAAACATCACCAAGCTTATAAAGGTTGAAGGAAGTCACTAAAAGTCCAAGCTGTTCGACTGCTCCCAATGGTACCCAATCCCAGGTACTTATGATGGTTACTATCCAAAGCCCAAAGTGCCGACTGAAACACTATTTATTTTGAAATAACCTATTTTTTATTGAATTTTAGACTTCAATGATTGCAGAGATCGATTTGACGAAAATATCAATTTGTACTTTTCCACTCTACTTAAATATAACTGCAGTGATCCGCCAATAAATCAAATAGGAAGATGCGTTGATGCCTACAGATGATTGGCGCTGATTAATACCCAATAAATCCCCCTTCTTGTTCAACTACAAAAATTGGGTACCTTGCATTTCAACATCATCGCGAAGACATATTTTCTGGAAATTTACACGTAAATTATTAAAATCGCATGTAGTACATTCTACTATGGCCCTTCGTAAATACGTTAAGCTCTTCCACTCTCAAAGTGACCTTCCTACCCCTCCCTGCCTGCTTCACTTCTTGGGTGTGCTCTTTCCATTATCTCCATCCACACATACTGCCCCTTCTTTGCAACTCCTGTCCTCTTCTCGTGTCTCCCCTGCTCTGCCATTCTCCTCTCTGGATCTCGCTGTCACCTGTGCTCTCCAGGTCTCCACTTTTGTACCTCCCGGGGAATCGTTGCCACAAAAGTACAGTGTATAATTTGTTCCTCTCCGTAAAGTTTATTTCGTTTTGTTTCTGTTATATTTATTTATTTTCTCCCCCAAGCGTTTTCTCTTTGCTCAACTGTTTGTGCTTCCCTTCGCTGTTCAGCGGTGACGGTCGGAAAGCATGGCCGTCCGAATTTTTGTTATTCGCGTGTTTCTATTTTTTGCAGGGATGTGAAAATTAAACGGATAAAGGCTCGGTTCCACGTTCACAATTCCGTCGTGCTTCTAGTATTGGCTTGATTCCGTTGCCCTGGCTTCTTTTGTATTGGTATGTCGCCGTTAACATGCAGGTTGAGTTTACTGGCCTCTAATCAATTATATGGGGAATATTGGGTAAACGAAGTACCATATGACATTTCTGTATATTTTGTATGAATAATTTATACTGCAAAAAAATTCTGCCATATAACAAGAATGCTAAAATCACAAAATCATCGTTGGTATGAGAAATGGATCATACTTTAAACATTTCTTTAGCGAAATCATTCATTTTCATTGATGTTTATTCTGGAGGCTGCTACGTTTTCAAAATCAAGTTTACAAAATAAAACCATCCCCCGAGGCAAGAAACGATAGGAAGACCACTGAAAACATGGAAAGACAGCTGAAAATTCTTCCCAAGCTCAGGACTAATTTCTAGTTGTCTAAAAGGTGACTAGTTAAACTCAAGAAGGAGAAATAATGGGGAACAGTTCAAATTAAATGCCTAAGAGCAACAGTGTCACAGCCGTCAAAATCAAAATATTCACTACAAGCGGTATGAATTTTCTGTATTATTAGAATAATAGGGCAAAAACCGTCTAATGAAAAATCCTTTTTATTCTATCGATGCATTTCCCGAATGACATGTTCCCATACAAAGGTTACCTGATTCGTAATAAACAGATGTGAGTGTCCTATTTTATTTATATCTATTATTTAATACTGTGCTATATGTTATCCCGATAAGCAACTTCGAAATTCAATAAATTATTTACCATTTGTTCATAAGTTTTCTCATCCCATTTCTCTGAAGAGTAAAACGATGGAAACATGAACTTGGACCCAATATTTAATTAAATTCAGCTTGGCCGTCGTTTTTGTTTATCCTATCGCATACCTTTAGTTTAATCCCGTCGTCTTTGGAAAAATTTTTATTTATATTTTCTCTTCAGGATTACTCACACAGGGATACGGAAAATCTCGTTTTGATACCCGTGGAAAGGCCATACTTCTTTGCACATTATGTAAAGAACTGTACTTGTGCGTGATGTTTAGGTTTAAGCAATACTTGCTACGTTTCTGGTTGAAATTTGCGAAATACGTTAGACTGTTTTAGATACTACGAAATAATCCTTTATTTTATAGCCTATTGAATTGACGGTGCGAAGTAAAGCGATGAAGTTTATAGTTGAGTTTTTCATCAAAATAGGTTTGTTTTAACTTAAATCACTTATTGTGATACCTTGCAAAATTGTGATAACTTCTGAGTATGAGTATCTGGTATTGTTCTGCGATGAGAAAGTGATTAAATTACTTCAATAAAAAAATAACTATCAAATCTTTCCAAGGTTTTTTTGGATGGTGTTAAACGTTTTTTCTCGATACAGATATTGCGCCTACTCAAGGTTATCAAATGATTCAGAGCCGATACTCATGATGCAAAATGCTAAGTTTTACAAAAATAGAACCCATATTAACTTTCTTTCCTATTCTTCTTCCAGAAGATATAAATTTTATATCGTCCAGTGCCATCCTTAAAGGACCGTCCTGGCACGGGACCGGTGGTTTCTATGAATGCTTTCTATGAAGTAGAAGTTTCTGTAGAATCAGAAATCCTTGGTAGTGCAATAATCTGTGTATATTTTTAGGAAAGCCTTAAAGTCTTAAGCTCTTCTTAAAATTTGAAATTCCCTAACATCACTAGGCATTTAAAAAAAATATTGAATTGACCGATTCCATGAATGAGTTGCAGGATCAAAATCGGCCAAAATGTAACTGGCCAATCATGGTAAGATGCAAACTTTGGAAGAAGATGCAAACACACTAACTATAAGAAAGCGTTGTGTTCTGCAGTAATGGAAATAGAGCAAAAGTAGGGATGTTTTTGTTTTGTGCAAGTTTACAGCGTTGCTGCCAAATTCTCTTTCTCCCAGCCTTAAATTTGTCATGAGGGCGAAGTCCGTTTTATTCGTCCTTGCCCTGACCCTTGAGACCGTTGGAGGTAAGAGCGAGCGTCGAGGTCGCCAGAAACCAAAGTCATTTATCCGAAGAGGGAAGCAGAGTGTGCACTTTACTCTGTGTGCATAGACTCTCCATAATCCCAGCGATGTCTCGTTGCGATGTGTTGGATAAGGTGTTGAAGTCCACTCAGATGGCGGTAGTCCTTCAAGTGAAGCACACGAAAGCGAATTGCTGCTAGCCTCATGTCTACTAATATGAATGTGCTGTCAAGATAAAATATTACACTCTTAAAAAAACATTCAATAATACTTTCGTGAGAATACTCTGGCTATTAAAGCTCAGTGTTTACTAAAAAGCATAACTAGATCTTTTAAATTATTTTTAACCCACTCCCTTGCTAAATATTCTCTTTGATGTGTGTTCTCTCCATTGAGTTGCTAAAAATTTGCTTTGAACGAATCAAGCAATTCCTTCACCCTATTACTACGTTTTTCGCGTCATTTGGGTAATTATTGTGAAACTGTGCTCTAAGACTCATTGGAAACATTCCTTACTTCGTTATAAAATATATACGATAAGTATTCAATGAGTATGGATATTACCTGTAATCTGTTGGAGCTGAACCATGGAAGAAGTGATTAATTCTAACGATGAGAGTTGATTAAGATCCAACTTGGTTTTCATATTAAACTATAGAAAAATAGGAGTTTCTATAATATTTGGCAGTTAACTCTCTTTGAATTTACATGTTTTCGTTTTTAAGTCTATTTCAATGGACAGGAATCATCGTTTTTCAAATGGTTTCTTTACAATATTATGGGCAATATTAAATCAAAATATTAAAATTTCACATCAGTTTTCAACAGAAATTTACCTGTATAATTTAGCTCAAAATCTAAATATTTTAGATTATAAGGTTCAAGGAATATGATTTTTAGAATTGCACCGACGTAATTATCCAACAAGGGGAGTATCCAATAGCCAGGTTTCGGATTCTTACGGATATTAACATGCAGGTCGTCCTATAATACTTATTTACGAATCACCCTCCTTTAAGGGTTTTGTAATCAACAGTTTAAAAAACATTGAGGTCAATTTTTTGCTGATATTAAAAACAATAGAATCGTGTTGAATTTTGAATTCGGAAATTGCTGATGGGAAAAGTGGTCGATATGACGTACACTGATTATATGTTGGTGTCTCTGCAAGAAAATTTGTTTTCTTTTCGCCTTGTTGTTACTTAACCTTCCCAAATTATTATAAATTTGTAATTTGTCAGTTACTCTAATTCTTTATTTCATCTAATTCAATAATGAACTAGCAATATATTGCCCTATATTAATGCAAAGTACCCGTAAGAAGTGCAAGTGCTACTGATAGGTATTGCAATGAATAGTTTCCTACAGAGTAAGCTAATTAAAGCCTTTTCTATCGCCAAAATCCTGTACCTGGCTGTTAAATACTCCCAGCAAATATCTTTTTTTAAATCAAAGTTATACCTCAAACCCTTCCATTGGCACATTATAATTCTTCTCTAAAAAATATAGTTATCACCTAACAATGAGCTAAAAATGTTTACTTTATCATTTTTTTGTAATAAACGATAGCTAAAACTGTAAATGACAGCTCATTATGTTTGAGTCTTCTTTTGGAACCTCTTATTTGAACAATTCTCTTCTCTGACTTTAATAAAACAAAATTGTTTTTCACATCAATCTGCGTTGGGTCTAACAATGTTCATTCTGATATGGATTTGCTTACTCAGCTTCAACTATTTATTTCAAATTCCACACCGAACGGCCATCAAACGCCTCGGCGGCAAATAAATCTTGTTAATTAAGCATTCCATTTGCAGTGAACAGACAAATAGATTACTCGTGCGCTAAACTGCAGAATGCCGAAAATATTTGGTTTAAGGAAACTATGTTACGATTGAACGACCGTGTTGCAAATAAAAGCCGCACCAAATGCTACTGGGGTTGCTTGTTTACGAATTAGCAAAGAGCGGGCGCTCAGTTTTAGAATTCAAATTGAAATTAACTCCCGACTGGGATATTCAAATTCAGCACCAAGACAACCTTCTCGTTCGTTTTTGCATTTTCATCCTTTATTTTCAATTCAATGCATGCGAAAGTGCAAACGAATTTTTCCCCCAGCATCTGATCTATTCAAACTTTTTGTCTTTTGAAAGATATGCTGAGGATCTAAACTGTAACTAGGTGGGTAATTTTTCACGGAACCCTTTTTTAACATTTATTTGTTATTCATAGGTAATCAAGTATTATCTAATTGCTAATCAGTTTGCATCCTCAAGTTTTTTCCTCTTATCTTCCACTCCGTTTTTATGCATATTTACCATATTGACCGCTTATAGTGTGGAAGGGAGTACAAAAATGGAAACCTGAGATACGAAATGCTTCCACGCGCCAAACCTTTAATTTGACAATGAGAATAATTCCATCTTCTATTGTTTACCTGATTTCGTTTAGTGCTTTAAATTGAAATTTAAATAGAATTAAGAATTTAATTATGGTATAATCACTTAGCCTTAATTTAATAAGAAATAATCTGAACCTTTGATCTGATGCCAAGCATCAATAATAAAAACGGAATGCCACTATTAATCGATAATTATTACTCCTTTCAGAAAGTATTCTCAATGAAGAAGCTTTAATTCAGCAAGATTTCACCTATTAAATATTATCGGGAATTTGAAGTAATCGTAGGTTCTTCTGACGAACAATTTAAAATATTTTAATTGCCTTTTTTAGGGAAAACTCAATGATTGAGTTTACTGTATATACATGGGAAAATAATGTGATAGCCTGTAACTTCGTTTTGAGAAAATACGTTTAAACATGACGTAGATACTATCCATGTAATTTACAAGTTAGCAAATTTCATATAAGGTTGGTAGAATACTAATAGTATAATACTTAGAAGGTAGAATAACAAATGAAATGAAAGATATTTGAGAAAAAATGAATTTTTTACTTATTTTGAATTGTTATCTTTAAAAACTCAATGAAGTAAAGCACCCGTAGTAAATAGGTTTTGTAAAAATATACAAATACTGCTCTCAGAAAAGAGGAATACATAGGGAAGGGGGTGGAGGGAGTGGTGCGAATTCGGGCAAAAGAGGAATAGGAGTAGTGGAAGGGCTGTTTGGTGTAAAGAGGCAGGGCCAACACGGAGGGAGGCCAGCAGCGTGCCGGGTCGGACAAAAGGGTGAGCCCTGGGAAAGCCAGCGGCCCGTGTCCACTTTTGTTACCGCTCACGGTCGACGGGGCATGAGAGCGCCTATCTCCACTTCCCTCCCCTTTGCAACAAGCTTCCCAGGCTCCCTCCAACCACCCACTATACAACCATCCCCGGCCCTAATGGCATAAACTCACAGATCACACAACAGCTTCACGTGTAAAATTCGGGGGAAGAAGTTATAAATGTTGCAGTTGAAGTTAAATACTTGAAAAACTACAATTAAAATTGCAGCCATGCAGAGAACCTCTTATGGAGACTTTCATATCGACGTCAAATTCGAGTTGAGTGGATGTACCTCCATTGCCTTAAATAATGCAGTTTATCGAACGGAATTCATCTATTGCAGCCTCTTAGTTGTTCGAGAGGCAGATATAAAAAACGAGGATAAAGTCAAATATCTGAGAAACTGAAAATTCAGGATAAAAGTGCATTTGGGTGAACAACAAAATGGGATTTAGATGCGCAAATTGTCTAATTATTTCCTATAGAAATATAGTAGTGATTGACGGAATTCCTACCTTTATTATCGGGTGAAATCCGCCGTCCCATTATGATAAGTTATTGGTTTCATTTTTCATGTTAGAAAAAGTTATTGCGGAGTTACTGGAAAAATTTGTCTGTTTTCTGACGGTGCAGTTACTTGCCAAGGAATCATATTCAAAGCTGACTTTTTTATTCTCTTATTTTTCTGACAAGTATTAATTCTCGGTGCTATGGCATGAGGTCCAAGCTTCACCTTAAAAAAATCACGTAAATATGCTTCTTGTAGACAAAACCACATTTGTGCCACTGCGCAAAAAAATTCGACTACGTCAAATACCGAATACAAGATTGATTCAAGTACTTGCTTGTGGAAGCTTATACGGGACATTTGCGTTACTCTATTTTAAAGAGAAGGCTCTATCAAGCCAATAGTTGGAAAATCATTGGGAAAAAAAGTGAATGAGATTAGTTACATGAATTTAGTTTCTATTTTTGAGTGTTCAGAAAGCAATGTGGGTTTAGTAGAGCAAGAGTGTACGCGCGACCTTACCGCAATAAAAACAAGTTCCCCTTTTTTTGTAAACATTTGCCACGAGGGAATAGATACCGTGATAAAATATTGTATGTACCGGTGTGGACCCGCTAGAGACTGGGAAATTACACACAATTCAGAGCACGCGAGTTTGACACTGAGAGTAATACTTCATCGCCTCTATTCAACTATTTCAATGACCAAAAGTTACAAAAAAAGGGAGAGACACACAGTTTGACATATAAAAATAAGAATTCTTCATTTTTACGTACTATTTAAGACTATAAGAGAACCAGAGCAAGGCACTACTTCTGGAAAGCACGCATCGCGTTGGTTCCATTACTCTGTCCTATTCTTTTTCCTACTCTCTCCCTCCTTCATTACTGGTGTTCCAACACCCCATGCCACACGCCGTTTTGACGGCTCAGAGTGGTATGTGTTGATGTAAATGTACTCCCAAAGCACCCCTCTCCACCACGTCCCGCGAGGTACGTACACATGGAACCTCCCCCTTGCCACCGTCCGACAGTTTTACCCGCGCGACCCCTTGCACCCACACTCGGCTAACTCGACACCCAAAAACGATTCTCCGCCCTTTACCCTTTCCACTGCCCGCTTTCGACGCGGACACAAGGCCGGACGGACAGTGGTAACAGGTCCCCAACCTCTCTCTCTCTCTCTCTACAACACATTGGCCAGCTTGCACACGTCCAAAGCGGTCTGCGCTTAGTCCGTGTACCTGACTACGCTCGACGAGTTCGCAATCATTGTTTTCCGGAGGGTAGGAGAATGGAACGCTCACCCCTGGATGCTTCAAAACAACACACCCCGCCCTGGAAACCTCAACTCCCAAATATCCTCTCTCTTGGGGCCATCTTCGTTCCCTTTCTCTGGCATCGCTTTGCCTCCTCGCCGTATCTATTGTTCCATTGCCGCTTTCAAGCAGTGTATATTCAACGCACACACCTACTTGGCCTTTAATCGTTTTAAATCGTGACTGCCAGTCTAGGCCAAGGCCATTCCTCATCATTCCTTAGTTGAGAACTCCATGCTGGAAATGTCTTCCTGGAAGCAGCTTTCGAGGAAAATGCTTTGGACCACCCTGCGCGGACCGCCATCCATACAGGTGAACCCGGAAATCGCGAAGTGAATGGCATTCTCTAGAGCCAGCCCGTGAACTCAGTTGGGGGATAATGATATTCCACCTTTCATCAAAATGTTCGGATCAAAATGTATATTTGGAATATAACGACTCGACTTACAGGTTAACCGTAATGTGCGATAACAACTGCATTAAAATTATCGAAATACATAGTAAAACTGTTGATTATTGCTTACCAAAATAACTAACGGGCTGCTCTAAAATATAACCTAAACTAGCATGTTTTAATGACTACATAAATACTACATGCAAGATAAACACAAAGTTCATCAAGTTTACAATATATTTATGCGTTGGTTTTCCGCTGCCCAAACGGCTAAGATCATGTCACTTGTCGTCTAGCTCCAGTTATTAATCTTAGGGCAAAAACAAAATTCCCTTTGAGGCGGGATTCAAACACAGAACCCGCATAATCCTCGCCTTCGCCAATTCGAGCTCTGGTCCTCAGTCTGAAAATCCAGTACTAATCCAATACACCAACCCTCTCTTTGCTTTGTCTTGCACATTCACCCTTCCAGACCTTTCTTATATTTCCAATTTCCGACTTTTCCTGTCCAATGACGCTTGGGGAGCCATAGCTTAACGTACCATCCGACGGACTAAGTACTACACTTGAAAAACTTTCCAAAAACCTTCTACGACCTGAAGATCTCTGAATGAATAAGTGTAAAACTCCTATAGGTTAAACGTAAACCTATTCATCTGAATTCTTAAAAGTCAAATACATACCGTTGCTGCTCACCGCACTTAGCACAGAAGTAGGGATAGAAATTCCCGGAAAAACCTCAACTACTGCAGGGATTCGAACCTAGACCTTGAGCATTAGAAGCCAGTTATTTATCCGCCACGTCCACTCCATTTCCCCGCTCACTCTGACCCTCATATTTACTATGGATTTACATTCCATTTCCCATACTTCTTCCTTCCTACATGCCTCTTCCTTTAGAAGCCCATTGCCCGTCAGACATCCACGGAGCAGAGCGCATCTGTAGAACATTCCACTCCTTTGGCGTATGTTTCATCTACTTCTCTTCCTACCTTCTCATTTCACCATCCACTTTGTTCACTCACCACTCGCTTGATCGCTAAAGTCAGCCCTCTCTTCCGGTCTCACTATTCCTTCCAGGTCACCTGTCCCTACATTGAACCACCGTTGGTTGAACAACCCCGCCGTAGCGATCGCAATCTGTTTTGTATTCCGTTCCGTGCCCGAGAGGAAATAAAATAAAAACAAATAAAACAGAAACTAAACGATGGGGCGAGAGACGGGCCGTGGTCCGGTTGAATAATGAGTTATCTCAACATATATACTGCGCGGAATGCATTCCGTTTGCTCCGGGTATTTAAATTAATCTTTAAAGCACCAAATTTCACGTGATGTTTTAGAGTTACCTGCTCCGCGCTAATTGAAATCGAAAATGCTAGCCCGGTGGATGAGATCTCCTGCGGAGGAAATCATGCTCTATTCATTCGACCGACTTTGTAGGGCAGGTGAATTTTCGTAATTTTTGCCACGATAAGTAACGATGAGTCATCAGTTTCCATGTCAAAAATGTTGATTATATATATATATATATATATACATATATGTGGCTGCAATTAAATTTGGTTTTATATACCTTTTTCGATAATCGTTAAGCATTTATATCTGAATTGGTGGAGACATACTATTATTTTTCTACAGAGATATGGAAAAAAAGCATCTGTTCATTGATTACACTCTACCGAATTAAGCTTAATATGACGTTGATGTTGTTTGTTTGACGTCATTCTTGTAATTAGACGCACTTCAGAGCTCAATCAGAGATCCCTGTGCTGACATAAAAATGACCTACCGGATCTTCCATGGTGACTCTCTATCATACTGTTATTTTCATCACGCAATCAAATTGTATAAGCATCAATTGCAAGTTAAAAATATCTCTTTATAGCCAAAATAAAAATGGCTACTAGTGGACTTAGGTACTCTAGGGTAGGGTTGTGAATAGTTTTATTAATTGGAAAATATTACTCGCACTTTCTTAATTAGGTAATCCTTAATGAACTGCGCAGGAACACGACGGCTAGATCATATATACCCACCTGAAATGGCCTTAGAAATCAGCAATATTGTCAATAGACCCGAAATGTCGAAGGTCCGTGGTTCAATTCACGGTCCTAGGGACTTATATATACTTACAAGGGACTTTATTCCCCTGGCAATATTCGACGCATTAGCACATCATAGCTGTTGAGAAAATGTCGTATTGTTCTCTTATTCCAAAAATAAATTGCAACATATTGACGTATCCGACCAGGCCTACATGGATTTACTACCTGAAGACTTTTGAAGAGTCGGAGAGAAAATGTTTATAGAGATAACTTCTGACGTGAAGAAGGTAAATTACTGATTGCACATATTTTGAAATTCAGTAGCCCCTCGATGTAAAAAAATGGAAGGAGAGATGAATAGGAAGACTCGCAGGGGCAGACCGAGTATGGAATACATCTGAAAAATTATGAAGTGCGTCAGAGTGAAAATATATATGTAGAAATGAAGCGGTTTGTTGATAGATAAGAGAAGTAAAGAGCTGCAAAGTTTTTGATTGATGATTGCTGATAAGGATGATTTCCCAAAACAAATATTGCTTCGGTTAATTAAATGAGTTATCACCTTTGTAAATATCGGCCATGTGTTTTTGGCAAGCCCTATTTACTGCATTCTATTCATCTTGCAGCATTTCCTCTACTTACTACTCTTCTCGCACTCTCCTTAGGGTACCCACCCTTCAACTCTCCAGCCAGTCTCAGAACACATCCGTGTAGAGTTCAGTGGGGTGGACCATCCTCCAGCGCCTGGACCCCTTCCCGCTCTTTATCCGACGAAGGATTTATCTCTCGATCGGTGGCGTCAAACCCATCTGGTCATCTGAAGGGGTGCAGAAAGCAGTTCTGTGCGTTACGTGGTTGTTTGGGAGCGCCATCGAGAAAGCGGTCGCGATAAGAGAAACGAAGAACTCATGGCAGAAAGATTTAAATTTCAAATAACTGCGGAACTAGCCACGCAGTAATATTAACGGAGTCACCCGCTAATGGTAACACATTTGTGTGACATTCACAGGGAAAAAATCATGCTAGTCCAGGCGAATGATTTTTTCACTGTGAATTCCACACAATTCAGAAAGATATAACATGTGATTTATATGAAATACAAATGAAAGCCTCGTGTCAGGTGTAAAACTGGCCATAGGTAAAATGCTGCTTACGAAAACATGGAAAGGTTGTATTGCAATGGACAAGATGCTGGGAGGTTAAATGCTAGGAAAATGGCGCTTGATAAATTCATATCCAATTAATTAATGTTACGAGTCTCTTCGTCTTTGTGTGCACTGTATATTGTTGATATTTCTTTCTTTATTTGAACTAATTTCTCTAATTGTAAGTAAATAATTTGGAGGACATGATTTGGACCCTGCGTTACACCTCTTGAGTTGACAGACGAGACAAAGTAAGAAATATTCACGGGCCAAAACATGAGTTCAAGAGTTCCTTCTTCCCATGATTAATTCTACACTTTATGCAGCAAAAGGTAGAGTGAGAAACCAAAGAACGGTTTAACAAGGTCTGCTTTACTTCATCTTATGGGTGTCGTAGAATTTACAGAAATGTGATGTTAACAGAATTTTTTTCGTTGCACAGTGCAATAAACTAATGGGGGTCTGTCTTGAGTATTATCGGATAAAAATCTACACTGGATAAAATATTCAACCAGCCATTATGACAGTGGCCCTAGTTCTGGAAAAACATCTCTTATTCTACTGTTCCCTCTTACAGTTCCATCTCTCTTTCTTGCTCTCCCCTCCATTTTCATTACTGCTATTCCAAATCCCTGGTTAATCGCCATTTAAGTGTCATAGGTAAATGCTTAACTTATGCATTCTTCTTCTTCATAATGCTTATATATGTCTTTTCTAAAACAGCAGTAAATAGGCATCCGCTAACTCAGAAAATTATAATAGTGTAAAATAGATTTACATAACAGACTATTAAAATTCCACTTGCCTATTCTTTCACTCTAGATAATCAATATCTACTTTGCTTTCATGCCTCTATCCATCTAGTTCCCTGCCACCATCCTCAGGGGCGTGTGACATAGTGTGTTTTTGTTCCAGACACGATATATTACCTGTCATGACAACGTTTATAAAAAAAGTATTTTACATAAAGCGAGGAACTTTAAGACTAATATTCTACGCAGTACTACAGAAAGTTTCGTGACGCAGAGGGGTTACCTCTACGTTGCATTTTACTTCCACCACCGTGGTCAATTGAGTCAATGAGTGTGCGCTGATAAAGCAATGTCCGGGGAAGGGTTTCGTGCAGATTTGGCCTCGCTCGGCTCCCCCAACGCAACAGTTAGGGTTTTTTTATTCTGAAAGGTATTTTCTTTTTTTTTTTTCTTCTTTTTTTTCTTCTTTTTTCCGCGCGTAACTTTTTACGCGAAAGTTTGTTGGCCGAGTGAAATGAGTCTATCCGCGTTGACCTTTTCTCACATCATCTCGCTTGTCCCGTCGTATTTCCACTTTTTGGCGAACTGTAGAAAAGCCACGGGTAAATAGAAAACGAGGTCAACATCGTGTTGGTTCATTTTATCTAAAACTAATTTGCCTATTTTATTTGTCCCCAAATCACCTATTTTCTTTTTTAGATGACTTTTTGACATATGAGGAGTGTCTCGCGTAATTAACATTTTAAAACTGCGGGTGGATTCTTTTATGGAAACGTGAAACTAGATTCCCCTCTTAATGGTTATTCTGACGACAGAAGCGTTATTGTGATTGCATTTTTCTGAAGTTGTTCAGGACAGATACGGAACTTTTGGCTAGAGCTCACTTTATGCATGCATGGACTGACTGTCATTCTTTTATATGGTAATTAACTCATAACCCCTGCGCGATCTCATGCAAACGATTAAGGAGAATTGATGCCATTTTCATATCCATTCACTCACCGATTTATATATTAACGGAAATACTTATGTAGGTAAATACAGCTGCATTTTTCACCTCGTCCCAGATGATTTTTCAAAATACGAAATAATAAATGTTTTTTAGTTAAGTTTCGTTAATAATTAGTATTCTGAAGCCTTTCTCCTCTACCTCTGTTACATTAATACGTCATCATTATAAATGGATTGACTCAGCTTCAGACCCATTGCTGATTCATGTTCACAAGTTGGTAGATTCGCCGTCCTATAATCGTAATCATCCTCAAGTTATTCTTTTACTTAGCTAGAGTCATTACAGTTACTATTACCGAGGTTACAATTGGTATAAATTAATGGAGAAAAATATAAGGTAATATTCTGAACCGTAATATTTTGTTGAATTTTATCGAGAGCTTTTTCAGTTACGCCGAAATAACTGAGGGATACACCAAACACCAAGGTCATCCGTTGTGGTTCTTAGATGCTATATCTATCCTCGTTTACTTTTCCAGTGTTCTGCGCTGAGGACCAACTCTATAATCCTAGCTAAGTGAAAATTTCTATACAAGCTACCAAAAGCTCATAAGTGCAGTACAGTATTATTATAGCATATTATATTTAAATATTGAGCAATAAAATTTCAATATATGCCAAGAATTCATACAAAGGATGCAAAAAAATATCAGGATGCTTAAATGGGAGGCAGTAAAATTAATGACTTAACCCTATTAAGAAAAAAGAGTTCAAGAAAAATATATTCACGGTACGAGGCTTATGTAGTGTTTTATCAGAGAACATTTTACATTCTTTTACAGGAATTTAAAAAAATGCTTGGTTGCTCAGATAGGCTTCCAATATTGGTATAATATGAATATTTATTTTAAGTATCTTTAGGTATATCGCGTAATTACGTAGCCTTCTAGGACATCTTAATAAATATTTGAAAATCTTTCAGAAGACTATCATGTTTCTGTAAATATCATTCTATGTCTTAAACCTTTTTAAATTAGTATTGTTCCATCACTCACCTGATTTAGTCTCTGTAGCCTATTCATTATTCTCGCCATCTTTTTTTTTGCCTTTCCTTGTTGGCATCATGTTTATTTTAAATCACTGTCAAATTATCGTGTTTCTGGAGCAAACGTTTAAATATATAAATAAAGAGCTGAAATTCATTATTAATTCATTTCAAAAATGGATTGCTATATTAAAATCTCCAGCATAAAGGTACATAATTTATTGGTACGAGCTTGTTATGATGTTCATTTTGAAAATATTCGACATGATATCATGTTACTGAAATTATTTTTCCTGTTTTCAATATAAATGTGTATGCCATTCCATCACTAACATGATTACCTTTCTCTTTTCTCTCTCTCTCTTTCGCTTATTAGTTCCCGGAGCGTCCTCGTCCTGCAGTAATCATCAGCTTCAGATTCCCCGCAACTACCCAAACAAACGGCCGAGCGCACACCGGCGCTCAAGGTGGGCGAGGAGCCCGCTCTGGGAGGCTGATCGATATGATGGTGGGCCCTCGTGACGAGATGACCGCGGGGAGGCGGCGAGGGGGTGGGTGCGGCGAGGAGCGGCGGTGGCGGTGTTGGTGGGCGGCCGCGCTGTTTGTGGCGGCCGCGGTTCTCGCCGGCTGCGACGCCCGTGCCACGGGCGGTGACAAAGATGATGAGGAACGGGTTATCCGGTCGGCGGGCGTCGTGGGCCCGGAGTCCTACAAGGGACCGCACGGGAGTCGGGCGGCTTTAACCCGCGGAGGGAAGCGCTTCTTGTGGAAGACGGGTGAGGAAAAAATTTTGCCCAACCTCCGACTCACTCACTCATCTTTGTCAACCCTGCCGAAACGCTCTTTCAAAAGCGCGGACAATCACTTTGTGTTTCCCCGCAATCGTGGTGGTTTGACTGACGCGAATTGACGTGGATATAATTGGGGAGGACGTGAGACCAAAATTTTCTTTTCGTTTCGGACGACTGCTAATGTTTTTTAGGTCAGTTCTTTGGGGAAAATAAAGATCACTTTGGGAAAACGTTTAAATTTTTATAGTTATAAAAAAGTATGAGCAACATTGTCATTGTGATAAATCGTGAGTTTTTTTACGGTATTCCTAAGTATGTTTGCAAATTTAATTTTCCCTAGCATCACAAATATGAGTAGTGCTGCGATTGCTTGCAGTGTGTTGTCTAGTCGTTCCTGATAAAATAAGTGTCCATAATCAGGCCAACATCAATTTATATAATTAGTATATTAATATATAATTTTAATAAATAATTAATTCCCAGGAATTTAAAAGATATCTGACATTGTACTTTTACGCGTCATGTACATGTATATGCTACATTTCCATTAGCTTAGACTAAAGGATATATTTAGCTACTACCGAAAGGTACCCGTTGAAATTCAACGGGTGTGAAAAACATTGGACTTAATTTATAAGAAAACCACAAAGCCTAAAGAAAAATTGTCAACGTGGTCATTTGAGGAGTTCGAAACCTATATTGTATGTTGTGTTCGTTGTAGTAGACACACTGACCGTTTTCCAGGTGCACGGAAAGATGAGTGACTGTTGGTCATCTTTCATGCACGGGAAACCCAAAAATGGGCCACGCAGACTCAATAATACTTAAATAGCACCCAGGTCGATAGAAGGTCACCTTGTCCCTCCGGTTCTCTTAAGCCTTCTTCTGAGTGATTAACAGCTTGATATCTTCCCTTTTGTACATAAATATATTTGCAGGCTGAATTTAGTTACGCAATTCAACGTTTATATGTGCGTTGAGTATTTTAATCAGGATTGGAGAGTAGGGTACAATCCAGAGGTTGACAACGTCAAAAGTAGCATTTCCAGCCGCTGTCATGTTTATTTGACCTATGAATCCTACATCGCCCGGACTGCGCCTTCGGAATAATTTAAAGTTATAATCATTAATTTCAGTTGTTAAATAAAAAATCTATGGTGATTCTTAGTGCACTTGTCGATTTTCATGTACGGATTTTGTTCATTGAGCCGAATTTCCGTTCTTCTTTTGGGTAAGAAGCATGTAGTGATTTCAGTATAATATCCGCCATCTTAAAACAGATTGAAGTTTCGAAACAGATGGGTCTATATTTGAACCAGATTTATAGCTGGTTACCCGTCCGTAGGTTGTGTTAGGATGAAATTTGTGCGGTTCTTAGCGAAACCCGAGAAACACCACGGGGATATTCTCATGAGATCGCTGTTGGGCATGTCTATGAGCATTCAAGTCTAACCTTTGCCGTTTTTCATGCAAGGACTTATTTACTCTCATAGAAGACATTCCTCTTGCTTTAGAAAATTTTTTCGAAAAGTTACTCTTTTTTCTATTAGGCATGCTGATGAATATATTTTTAAGTCCAAGGAAGGGAAACACATCAGCTTGTGAGAGTCTTGAATAGGCAACTCGATGGTTGAGTGAATGTAAGTTTACTGCTCTTTAAAACTTTTAAACATTGATAAATAACTCGTATCGTTTATGATGTGGGAATTGGTCTAAAAACAGGTCACAGTCGTAATGAGAGGCAGACGGTCCCACTACGTGTAATACATCTGAGTATTAAATGATAATAAACAACGCCGTGTTTGTTGTAGCAACAGAGGCATTATTACCATCACTAATCACTGCACGTAAATATTCTTGCACTTTCAATTCTTTTATGTGTATCGTTTACTACGTAAGTGTTCTCTCATATAAATGCAGTGCCCGTATTAGAGTTACATTGAGAATAGACATTGGAGAGTATGCTTGTTAATATTAGAACCCCACTATATTTCCAGGTCCGACAGAAACGATAAATTAAGAGAGATATTTTGCCGAACGGATAGGGAATTCGTTTTTCCCTCGAACAATAAGGGACTTAAATAAATGTTTGGCGTAATTTCACTAGAGCGTTTCCTTTTTATATGCAAACGGCTTGTGTCCTAACACCCCCCGCCACACGCCTATTTAGGCGGCTTGCGTGGTAGTATGTGGATGTAGATTTAGATGTAAATATGCATTGCATATATGGATTACCCCACGAAGCAATCTATCATGGGGCCCTAGGGAGTCTTGGGGCCCTTTTTTACAGATTGTCTTTCTACGTGCTATCATAGGCCTGAAGGAAAACTTGCATGCCAGAGGCGTGAATATCCTTTGAAAATCAAATCTCTGGTAGTCAAGGAAATATGCTATTGTTGATTTCAGATAAAAATGTGAGATTTTTCAGCAAAAAACATAATTATCAGAAAATTACGAAGCGTAAAAGAAAATCGATCGCATAAATTAGAAACCTCATTTATTCAGCCATCCGATACAAATATCCCAGCCCTCTATCCTGAGTGAAAGTACTTTTAAAAAGCAAAAAATGAAACAATTGCACCGAACCCTATGCTTAGCATGGGCCACAAGGGACCACCAGGGGGGCATTTGAGTGCCCTGAGGGCAATTTAATATAGCCTATATTACACCCAGATAGATTTTAGCCCTACATGACAAATTTCAGCTCAATCGGTTCGGTAGTTTTTCCATGATTGAGCAACAGAGAGACGGCCAGATACATTTTTATATATTAGTATGATTAGTTGTGAAGTTTCACCCAAAACAAATGGACTCATACTTTTCTTATCAAATTTCTTTTGACTAAAATGTAAAAAATATCAATTAAGTGATGTAAGAAGTTGCTCCTTTTAATCACGTTAGAACTTATTTTTTACTTAATTGATGTACTGTTGGATAAAAACTACAATATTTTAGTGAATGTCAAAATCTGACAAAAGCCACCAAGGGCAAATATTGAAATGATTTTGTTATATTTACCTCTTAGGTTGTATCTGAATACTTTTATGAGGAAGGCGAGTGAGAAATTACCTTGATTAAGAACAAATGTTTAAAATTTCTGCTATTTATAATCGGGAAATATTTTTTGAGCAGAAAAAGAAGCAGGAATATAAGTTTATCCAAAATTAACCTTCAAACATTTATCTTTCCCTTGATCTTCTTGCCTGAGTTGTCAGTAGGAAAAATTGGCTAAAAAGTTAACATCACAGAATAATACTAATACGTTTACCTCTTTAAAACTTACAAATTGTCTTAACACTAATATTACACATTATGTCGTATTCAAGGACTGGACTAAAATATTTCGTTCCTCCTCAAATGTTAGCCCAAGGAAAATGATGCAATATACTTAGAAGGACCAAGCACACTCTCTGGAGATACTTGCATACTTCTTCGTCCTGACACCGATTGATTTCCATCCATAAATAGAAAAAGTATTAAAAATTATTCAAAACTTGACATCTAGAAAGATAGCATTTGCGTTTGCTCTTTTGTGGTCGCCTGCTATCACCTTATGAAACTTCAGTGTGTCTAATTTTTTTCAATGTGCAACTACTTTTGTATGCTTTATTCCAATTAATTTAACTGAATTAATACTAGAGGAATAAATCAGCTGCATCGCAAATTAAGTGGAAAATAACGATCAAAAATTCCAACATTATGCTTAATTAGATTTTGATGATTGAGGCACGCCTATTGAGGCAGCTTGCGGGGTAGTATGTAGATGTAGATGTAGTTAGGTGTAGTATATGATTTTCTGGATGACCTGGTACGCAGATAAATCATGAATCCTTTGTAAGCAGCGTATTCATAGGGACTTCACGCAGAAGTGAACCCTTTGAAGCCTTTCTGTCGATAGTGAGAGAGCAGTCAACTTACTGCCCTAGTAGTCACCGCTATAATTATTTACTACTTAGGATCATTTCTTTTTTCTCAAAGGATAGTTTACAGGGATTAGAACTTGAATGTCGAATGACCAAATGTTAGGCCAAGAGCGAATGTGATTTTGTGTTAAACAGTTTACCACTTTTATATTGAGTTACTGTCTTTAATAAAAAGAAAACGCCTTGCTTAAATAGAAATTATTGCTAGAAAGTCTATTAAAATGCAGTGAAAAGATATTTTCATACTTAACAATACTTCCTAAAGTGGCTATTATTACGGAATCGTACAAAACTCTGCTTTTTCTACCCCTCTCTCGAGAAGTATTATGCATCTTGCATTTGGGCCGGTAAAAGTTTTGATCGTAAGTTTTAATTCGATTTTATGTTTTTTATTAATAAACAATTATTATAATAATTCCATTGCTAGTACAGTACTTTCAATGGAATGCCAAGTAAGCATTATAAGCGCTCTCGAGATACTAGCAGACATGTGTAGTTCATTTTTTATAACATGAATGTTAAGGTGAAAATGCCTTTTGAAATGAATATCCTGATAGAAACATGTACGTAACATTTTTTTGCTCACATTTACTGAATTATTACATTTTTCATGGAAAAAATTGTTATTTCAATGCAGTTTACAGTTACAATCAATATAAAAATGTCATTAATTATTTCCCACTATTTAAATCTCAAATTTAGAAGTTTTGCTTGATTCATTGCAATTCAATAGTTATCTTTGAGATCATTCAAGTTCCAAAAGTTCAGTTGTTGTGCAGCGGTGTATTATTTTTACCTTTGAATAACGTGAGAAGGTCATTTCAAGGTTGAACATTTGTTTATTTAAAATATCAATTTTTTCCGTAAATAACAGAAAACATAAGAGAAATTGTCCATATCCTCTATAAAAATATTAAGTTATTATATCACAATCAGAAGTTCATTAACATTTATATAGTGCCTAATTATAGAGCTCTCTATGTTGCTGGTCATTTTTTGTAGTCACAGCTCTTTTCATTCCATATTTTATGGTCTTCATTCAAATCAACCCACCAAAATGAGTGCAAAAAATGTTCCTCTAAAATCCAATAAATTCAATGAAAAGGTCAAGCATTACCACTTTAACGCACTTGATGTGGAAATTGCACGCTCAGTGTGCAATGAACTGCTCGTTAATCCCAATTTTATTATCAGCTTCCCCGCGAAAAATTCTAAGTAGTCCTTGCAGTAGCTTTAATTTTATCTGTAAGTGGATTAATTATGTTTAGAATTTTAGGCGTATTCTTTGGCAAAACTATGTTTTTTCAATAAATTAATTTTCAACGTCTGATTAGTTTAATCCTATAATTAGGAATGCACCATTGTGCGTCTTTATTTATAGGTGGATTTTTCAAAGCTTGACGTTTAAATCGTTAATAAGGTACCTACGTGTTTTTAAGGTGCAGATTTTGTAAAAGTATTTATTTTTTCAATTATAATTTTACTAGCGTGTATAATTAAAATGTTATTTATTTTTTATTTCCTATGATATTGCACGATGAAATGACGCCCATTACTCCAGATTAAAGAAGAGGAGGCGATTGTTTTGTATTTTTCTTTTTGAAAAAAGTTTCTTTTTTTACTATCTCTTAACTTTTTACAGTTAAATGCCACGTACTCTATCTAACTTATAAGTTTCAAAATGTAATTTAATTGTATTTAGGTGTATAGAACTCTTTCCATGACTGTCTTTCCCCATTTTTTAATTTACCAACTTTTAATTGTGAATTTTGGATTTCAATACTCTGTAATCACTTTAATGGGCTGATACACATTTTAAAAATCCTTTCTTCTTGTATTTTCTTGAGTTGCGATTTTAAAAGTTAATATCCCTTAGTAAAGTATGCATAGTATTCCCAATACGGAATACTAATTGTGGAATTAGGTGACATTTCCGTCGATCAGCGGTATAATCCTCGTACAAGTTCTGAATGAAGCGCAGTGGACATACTCCGAAACATTCATTTCATGTGCGATTTCACTCAGTTTCCTATTCTTTAATCAAGGTAAGTGAGAGCACAATGAGGATGGGGTTGAAAAAAGGTGGCAGATGTGACGAGTTTGTGAGAGAGGCAAGCTGAGTGGTGGAGCAAGAAAAGCTTCTTTTTTCCGATTCTGAATCAGTGGAATAGGAAATCGTATTACTATTCTCGTCCACCTTCTCCCTAGCGCGTCATGCAGCCTTTCCAAACTTTTCTCTCTCGCTTGACTCAATCGTGTTTTATTTTTTGCCCCTTCATCCTATTCCTTCGATTTGTATCGATTTGGAACACACAATTTTCATGTTGAAACAACTTCTATTTGCTTTGCTAGGGGATCCAACATGGAAAAAGTTTGTAACTACATAAATCAGGAATCGGTTTCCGATATTTTCCACATGATTTTAAGCTTAGAAGTCAGGTATATAATGCTGTGATATTTGTCTACCTTTTAATTCTTTTGTTAATACAATTTTATATACGCTACCTACTATGTTATTACTACCAAGAAGAAAAATATTTATAGTCATCAAATTTGGGTTCAATTGGATATTTTAGTCACCGGACTGCTCGATTAAAACTTTATCTGTGGAAAACTGCAATATCTTAGTTCTTATTACGGACTGCTCATGTTAATAGCGATATTGAAATGCGCAAAAAATGAGTTGTGTTTGTTCATAGCGTGACAAATGCCATTTTGGTTTTTTTAAGAGAGTAATTATTATTGACTTTCCCTCTAGTTTATATATGAGTGCTCCTTGATTTTTTTTCGAAGCCCGGAACTTTTTTTTGGTATTTCCCTACTCTGCTTTAATTCTACGTTAAACAAAATTGATAACAGCGATAAACACTACGTCAAAAAACTGTGAATTTTAGTTGAGTTTGTTTGTCTACCTTGCCTTATTCCTGACGATTTCTCTGTGAAAAATAAGTATTAGATAGACTTACCTTTAAAATATGACTAATGGCCGGTTCTAAATGTCTGGTTTATTTAAACCGAAATAAGGCATGGTCTTCACGTGCAATTGATACGAACAGAGAGTTATGTTTGTATAATATTGCTCTTTAATGCGAGCATTATTGACGAGAGAATGTGTCAACCAACCGAGGCGTAGGAGTTTTAAACTGTTTTATACCCCATCAATTGACAATAAATAGTCTTATTCTGATTGGCTCAAAGCTAACAGTGGTTAGCTTTGAGTAAACAATTAATATGAAAAAATGAAAATGTTTGTTGTGAAAAAAGTCAAATGTTTGGGTAAAAGTAATGCTTAATTAATAATTTTCAGGTTGTTCCCTGGTGAACTAATCTCTATGTAATGTATTTTTGCTGCTTTAACGCTTTCTCTGACATTTGTGTGAAAAAATTAATGATTTGCTGATTGTCTGCCGATATTTATGCCAATCCTTCTCTATTCCCGTCCCTCTTGGAGCGAGTGGTTATGTTGGTGACCTTCCAATCGTTTACTTGTATTATGCTTTTGATCTATCAATAATTTTCTTTCTCTTCGTTCCCTACGACCATTCCACTCGCCGCGTTCGATGGTTTGCGTGCGCGGTGCTCCCAGGTGGTTGGGGTGCTTGCTTTCTGCCCACGAGCGGTGAGGACCCACAAAGTAGCGATATGGGTGGCGAAGATGACAACAGCTCGGACGGAGATTCCGGTGGCCGGAGGTCGGTTGGAGGCGAAGACGGTGGTTCGCGGTCGGTGGGCCGCTGCGGGGAGGGCCGCCGCGAGAGATCCGTCTGGTGCTCCGAGGTGGACGGACGCACGGTGCTCGAGTTTCTGTGCGAGTCAGCGAGTCGACCCACGCGCACCAAGCCGTGCTTCCTAGCCTGCGAGCACCACCGCGGTGAGTACCATTCAAAGAACTTTAGTAGACTATCCACCTAAATCCAAAACAGCGCTATTGCAGCATTTTAAAATTGAGTTGCGAGCGTCCGGCATTGTAACCGGAAAAAGCAGTATGAGGAATTTGGTGTACTAAGTACATTTACATTCTAAATTGATAATTCTATCTGATTTTATTTGTCGTTCGTGGAGAAATGGAAATCGCCTGTCGCAGCCAAATAGACTTTTAACTATTTCAATATATACGCCTTTCTATATTTGGCTGAAAGAGATAATTTATGTTTGATGGTTCATAAATGCTAGTAAAATCCGTCTTCAAGCGAATCTAATGCCCGAACTCGTTATCCAAGAATTTCATTACATTACAATCATAGGCATATTTTCTTTAGTCATTCCTGGAGCTAGAGGGTAGCGTACGGGAGCTTCAGCTAACTAAAGCGCTTCAGGAATTGCACTCTGTACCTATACGACAGGTATTAAGGGTTATGCTTATTGAAACGTGAAATTTAGTTGTTATTTATATTAGTAAGTATCACTGAGCTTATTGCCTATTAATATTCGGAAACGTCCCTTTTCATTATAACTTTAGCCTTTACTTTATTTCAATTATCTTTACTTTATGCTATTTACATGTTGCATAGCATAGCTATCATCATCATTATCAAGCAGAGCAATTTGAATGAAAACTCGTGAAGATGTTCATAAAAGCTTATGTTATGACTTTCCTTGAAGTAGAGCGTAGCTCGATTGTATCATGATGATAGTTGAAATACATTTAGCTTGCCAGTCCTCCAACATTGGCTAGTATGTCATTTGAAGTTCTTTATGAATTAACGCGAAATGTTTCATTCAAGGTGCTGAAGCAAAAATATTGCGAGTTGGCATATTGAATCTACTATTTATCTCAGAGTAATAATTTTATAACGAATACGACGTTGCATGTGCAAACAAAGCTTTAGTAAATTTTTAAATGTGTATATAGTCGAATATGTCATAACCTATATCTATTATTTTATTAGAACAATGGAATAAAATGTTCTAATTAAAGTCATTTCTCCCAACCCTTAATTCCAACTCTATTTAAATAATACTTTAATCCTGGTACATGGGTCTTGTGACGGCTCAGGTTACGTTAATTTTCAGTTATATAAGCCACAGGGAAATCGAAGCTATCAATAAATAAATAAACGAAGAAGTAAAAACATAGTCATGCAGTTTGAAAAAAATGTTTAGGAATTTCTAATTTCCATTCAAATCCATGCCCTGCTCAATACATAGTTTTACTAATTGTGGAAGGGTTGAAGCTGCTATAAGTCTCCATGCAAATTCAAAACATTGTGTCTTGGTTAAATGGTCCCATTTGTTTGACATTAATCGCCTTCGTTGGCCTTTGACGTAGAAAACTGATGTACCTATTCCAAGATAGTTTTGTGAGCTGTGGAAAGGTGAAGCGTTAAAATTGGAACTTTATCGCTTAAAAGAGGAAGGTTTCAACACCTGTTACACGTACATGCTTAGCGTTAATAAATTTCAACCGTTTTTATGCTTACGCCAGTGTATGTTGCCGTCAGAATTGAGACTCATAAGTGCAAATCAATCCTCTCGTTGAATTATTTATTTATTCAAATGTTCATTGCAAGTAGGCAAATGCCTAGTGGCAATGAAAGTAGGCATGCACATAAAGTAGAATAATCTGACCTCATACATGATTACATGAAGAGAAATAAAAAAACAAAATATGGATGGATTAACATAAGTTACAATATAAAGACTAATTTTATCTTACATATTGTAAACAATTACTTCTAAATGGTTTTAATGTTTTGGGTAATGGCTCAAAAAGTTCATCATGATACTCTTATTTATAAACGAGTACTTGTCCGCGTTATTTTTTTGTTTTCATAATTTTAGTTTATATCGGTGGTCATTTCTCCCTATATAATATTGTCTCTTCATGGCTAAATTTAATTATTCCCAGCCTTTGTCTCCTGAGACAATCCTGTACACCGCACTGAGCCTGTTGATTTTACTTTTTGTTTCTAGAGAGTCTCAACCCAAAACTTTTACCATCTCCGTAACGTTGTCCGTTCTCTTATGTCTTCCTAATATGTACATGGCTACTTCCTTTGCAATATTTCAGTTTTCAATAACAGTCTGGGCAAACACAGCGATTCCAAACGCCATTTTCTCACTACATTCTAAATCTCTCTTTTTCTACGTGTGGCACATTTTCCCCACAACTACGATCTGCACTCGACAATCCTCGATTCCTTAGCGCACATATACGCAGAGGCAGAACGTTGGAAACTATAAACTTGTTTTTTCACGCGAGAAAATGGTACGATTTTTGTGGAGGTCCTCTGTCACTTTTTCTTTTTCACCTGGTAATATAAGCAGCACACTGCTCTGCAGCTGCTTTCCTATATTATGTCGACGTGAAGACTAGAGACTTGAAAATGAAGCGGGGAAGTGGGCCTAAATGAGGGCGCATACGTAATCTTTTTCTTTATTCTCCCCTTTACTTTCGATTCTGATGACGATGTAAAAAAAGTTGCGAACTTGAAAGTGTGTTATTTAGGGTGAGCATACATTGAACCAAGCAATATCAACATTTTGGCTAACACCTGGTGATGATACTACATGAAGTATTTCTACGTTGTAAATGTGGTAAATACGTCACTTTTTAAGGGTTAACATCAATTTTATTAGCACTTGATAATTACTGGCTAACCGATAATTACACCTATAAAGTTCTTGTAGGATTGCACAGTTTATATTCATTGCCTTCAAGCACTACCAATCTTTCCTCTACGACATTATAGATCAGGACTCGTGATTATCAGCATGCTATTCCTTAAGCAAACTATAAGTGACTTGATATCACTTTTTCTAGTGGCCTTACAATTGATGTTTAAAACGGAAGGGCCAGGTAAAGTGGAAGCATTGAAAAAAACGAATTTTCTACCGAATCACAGATGATTCTTTGATAAACAACTTTAGATAAGAAGAAAAATGAAATAAGTCCAAATTCAACACATATTAAAATGATAATTCTTTGAAATATCGCGAAATTTTGAAATTTCATTATGTACATATATTTTTCTACAATGTACTGAGAAAATGTCATGTATATTTGTCATTTCAATATTATACCTTAGGTGCTAAGAACATCTTTTTACTTTTTCCTTATTGCTGTTTCATCAACAATTACTTTGTAATCCATTTGTGGCAATTCTTCCATTTTTTCATGCGCCATATTTCATTTAGGCCACTAAACCTTTTTGAACTGTTAAGACCATTAATTTCTGACCTTTTGCAGTCGGTTTATTCATTAAAATGTGCTATGCCACGTTAGAAGCGGGTGGTTCCACTTCTTTTTGGTCATGATCTGTACATGACACAGGATTTCGGCAATCTTTGACCGCCATAAAACATTTCGAGTCGCGCTACTTTGAATTGCCAGTTTCGATGAACAACCTCGTTCTCTCGTTAGCACCTCGAAATCTCGGGCGGCATTTCCGCGACTGGCGAGTAAGTGGAGCACTCGACGGAAGGTCATTCGTCCCAATTAAGATTGATGACGCGTTATTTTTCTCAGGTTTTAATGAGAGTGCGGATATCTTAGAATGTAAGCGGCGCTCAGTGTATTCAAAAGGACAACCCAGAGGTGGAAGGCTAAGCGCCGCGCCGTCTAACTTTTCCACGATTTTTCCAACGTGACGCTCACTTTGTATAATTCTCATGAGACTCGCGAGTGTGTTACGGCGTTTGTAATTCTGTAATAAGTGTTTGTCTTCTTTATCTACATACAACCATGCATGCAGCTTAAGAGACTTGTGGCAGGTTGCGTCATGGCACCAACTATGAATGATTTGACTGTGTTCCGGGTAGGAGGATTTGATAGAATTAGTGACAGTATCGGGGTTGGTATGCTAAAGCTTTTCCATAAAAATCAGGAAAGGGTTTTCCATTTAAATTATTTTATATCTCTAACATGTCTACAAATTTTAAACACATCATTCGGAGGATAAAAATTAATTCAATGGAAAAACTCTTTATTAACATTAGGTGCAGAAGATGAACTGGTTGAATAGGTCTAGGGTATGCTCAGGTAATGATAGACTTTGATTGAGCAATGAGGTCACAAATCTGGAGAATTATATTCATCTAGCAAGGAAAACGTTATGAAATTGTCAGGGAGATATGAAAAACATAACATAATGTACACGGAAACTCTTGCCATTCAGGTTTATGGCAGCTTAAAACCAGTTTTTACTGAAGAAACAGCGATTGAAGATTTAAATAATTAATTAAATTCGTCAATTTTGTTTTAAAATATTTCCAATGTCACATGAATGTTAAATAAAACTTCTCCGTAATTTATTTCATAAAATCAGCCGTGTGACTGCTGTTTTATGAGACCATGGCTAAACTAACGATCTAATCTACTAGCTTCATCCTTATATCATTTTCATTTGTAACATTCCTTTGCGAAAATGTTTACCCCGAGTGAAGGGATTAAAACTTTTGTTAATTTTAGGGGTTTTACTTTCCAATAGCCATTACAGATTCTTATATTTCTTCATGCACTCGTTCACGTTGGTCTTGATGTCATTAAATAATTATCTTTTATTCTGAAAATGCCAGTTGCCATAAAGATGCCTCGCACCGCTTTTGGGTGACTTGTGAAAGAGATTTCCAAAATCTGAAAATACTACGTTGATTGCAAACCAGTGCCGTGTTTTGAAACAATGCGCTTGTAGTTAAAATGTTAAAATTGTTTTCTCATCGTATGTACAATAATTACCTAAAGATCTAGGGCAAAATCGATTGACTATAATTATTCACTATTACCTTTTTTTGCGGTTTGTGTTAGCACGGACAAAAAGTTCTTGCATTAAAGTGGGCTTGAAAAGAAAATGTTACCCTTTTGAATTATTCAAGATTTATTAATGAAGACTGCATTATTTCTTTAAAAAACTAATTTAAGGTGTCACCCGAGAGGAAGTAAGAGAGCGCAGTTGCAAAGAAAATCTCGATAGGGAATAGCTTCCGGCTGCATTATTATTTAAACCTTGAAATGTGGATTAAAAAGCCGGTAGAATATCTATGTAATCCAAAATGTTTCCTTCATCATGCTCGCGGAATACGAGGAAATGATTGGAGGATTATAAAGTAATCGCACAAAGATTTATCTATTCACTTGATCGAAAACTTGCGAAACCGGTCGGTGGTGCGAGATGAACCCCGGAAGAGAACATGGTGTGGAGATGAACGGAAAAAACTCACATACACGGGGACGGACAGTATCGCTTAAAAATTGAACCCACCCCTGTCTCTTACACATAAGGAAATGCTGCTGGCTACGCTCCTCACGCATTCTTGTGTCGGGCTTTTACATTCTTTCTATCCAGCGCAAAGGAAGAAAGCAAACGAGTCGTCGGAAGAATAAAGAAGAAGAATAAGAAGAAAAACTTTTCCATTTACAATTCAAATATCCCTTGCGAAAATAAAAAGATGATAAAAAGTGTTCTTTCTCGTGGGTGCCTCGGCGTCCCTCCAAAACCCCCTAGTCTCTCAACTCCCTCACTCCTTTGTGGATCTCTCCCCACAGGGTTTTACTCGTACTCCTTACCTCACCACCACCGCCCCCGTGCGATCCCCCTTGTGTTTCAATATAAACTCCTTTCCTTTTTGGTGTATTCAAGAGTTTGCTGCATCGAGACTCATGCAATGGACGCCCGTACCCCACACCTCCGCAGCTACTTTCCTCCTTCTGTTGGCCTTTTTCTTTCTCCATCCGCTCACTCTTCTTCTGTCGCATACCCTTCTCCTTGGTTCCTTTAAACATTTCATACGTTCACATAGATCTCCCGACTTCCACACTCCCTTCCGCCCACAAGAGATTCAGAGTCCGGGAAACCACAGCTGAACACTTTTGAATGCTGCGGACCTTTTTATTATTTTTCCGCTCTCTCTCTCTCTCTCTTATATTTTATTTATTTTTTTACTTTTCCCGGCGCGCGCGGAAAGCCATACGTCCGCATTAAAAAGATCCACGGAATCTAATATTTCACAATCTGGGAATTCCGGTATCCTTGTAGGACCACCGGCGCTGTTGGAAAGGGTTTTTTGATATTCGAATTTCGGTATCGCACTGCGTTTTTATATTGTGTCGCGTAGGACTCAATATTTGTAGTATCGTATCGCAAAGATATGGAGGATGCATGCACTTTGATAATAGCTGGGTGAGGAAGAGATTTCTCGAAAAAGCACATAGTGTAAGCCCGTCAGTTTCCACAGTTCAAATTCTGAGTATTCATTTATTCATATGGTCATGCGTTTATCCGTGCAAGTTGTTTGGATCGTTTAAAATCTGCCGTAACATGATACCTCATTTTATAATAAAATCGCATGTACGAGGGGGTACCCAAAAGAAACCGAACTGATGTTGTGGTGGGCGGAGTTTTTGAAGTACCCTGTTAAGCCGCTAGGGGCATATAGAGCTACCATTTCTGAGTCAGCAAGGCAAGCGTCGCGACGCGTCGTTGCTAAGGAAGGTTCTGTTTTGTTTATAGGCCATTGTTAGCAACAATTGTTTTGTGTGCTCGTCGTTTTTACAATGCCTGATTATCATGAACAGCGGGCGGCCGTAAAGTTTTGCTTCTTGCTCGGAAAAACTGGCACAGTAGCACTTGAAATGTTAAACACGGCCTACAAGGATGATGCAGTTGGGAAAACTTAAGTGTTTGAGTGGTTTTCCCGTTTCAAAAAAGGTGAAATGTCAATTGATGACAAACCTCGCTCGGGTCGTCCTTCCACGGCCCGAATTGATGAAAATTTGGAAAAAATTCGCGAAATCGTCCTGGAAGATGACAATGGAAGAAATTGTGGCGCTGTCTGGAGTGACTTGGAGTTCAGTACAGCGAATTTTAACGGAAGATTTGAAGATGAAAAGGGTGGCTGCCAAATTCATGCCTCAACTGATGAACAAAAACAAGGCCGTGTGGAAGCATTTTGTGCTTTGAAAGAAGAGTTTCGAAATGACCCACACTTTTTTTCCAAGGTTATCACAGGTGATGAATCACGGTGGAATCAATCACAGCAATCAACCCAGTGGAAGTCTTCAAGTTCACCTCGCCCCAAAAAAGCTCGTCAAGTGAAATCAAATGTCAAAACAATGCTGATTTGTTTTTTCGATGTGAGAGGAGTAGTCCATTCAGAGTTTGTTCCGCAGGGCCAGACAGTTAACCAAGCTTTCTACCTGGAAGTTTTGAAAAGATTGCGAAACAGTTTGCGGCGGAAGAGGCCTGATTTGTGGCGGTCGGGCGACTGGTTTTTCCACCACGATAACGCCCCTACTCACACAGCCCTGTCTGCGCGCCAATTTTTGAGTAAAAATGGCATGACCCCTGTTCCCCACCCCCCCTATTCACCCGATCTAACCCCCTGTGACTTTCTTTTATTTCCCCGAATGAAAAGAGACATGAAAGGAAAGCGTTTTTCCGACGTTGCTGAGGTGAAGAAAAAAACGACGGAGACGCTGTCGGGCATCCCAAAAAATGAATTTAAAAATTGTTTTGAACAATGGAATAAAAGATTGGACAAATTTATTAGTGCCAGTGGAGAGTACTTTGAAGGGGATTAAAAGTATTTTGTTTAAAAAATTAAATTTAAAAAATTAAAAAAAAAGTTCGGTTTCTTTTGGGTACCCCCTCGTATATCATGTATTATAGATGTAATAGTGGATGGCAAATTCTAATTTGTATATCTGATACAAGTTTATTTCCTCCTATGCAGCAATATGAATAGCTGAGGAGTCTCGAAGACCTCCAATGCTATATTCAGGAAAGAGTCTGAAATTGTCCTCACAGCTTCGAATAATGTACGCATTCAATTGGTTAATCCAATTTATCTATATTTCAAGATAGTGGCGTAAAAATTCTTTCTTTTTCGAGTCTTTTTTCTTTTCGAGTCTTCGGAGTATCCGAATCTCGAAAAAAGTCTTTTTCGAGATTCGGATACTCCGTGACCTTACTGAATATGGCACCCTGCGCGTCCCACGTGGAAGAGTTTAATACTACACAATATGTTGCATAGCCCGGTGGTTCAATGTCCCGGTAAAACATCTCCTGATTGTCGTATGCACTTTGTTAAGTTTTACCCAGGACATTTACGGTTAAGGTTTTCCCAGGACCTTTAATTCATATTTGAAGAATGTTTTCAGCTTCAGGAAAGTTTTAAGAAGACGAGAGGAGGAACAATGGATAATGACCACAGCTAAGATAAACGTATATTTTAAAGGATGGTCAACTAAAATGCACATTTATGCTTACGAAGCTCCCATAGGAAGACGCAAAACGTTGAATTTTAATAAGAAAAAAATCAGAAAAGGCGAAATAATTCTTCAAAATAATAGTCATATATTGATTTCAATGCATCGCAATATCGCACAGGCCTTCGCCTTAGTTCCCAATCTCAACTCCGCACCCCTTACCTTTTCCTAGCGTCTTTCATCCCTTACGTCCCTGCCGTCTTGCAACCCAACTCTTCTTCCACGCCCTGAGAGAATTCCCTTACTTTCACCTTTCCCATCTCTCCCTGTTTCGCATCTTCTCCCATGCTCTCTTTCTCTCTGCTGTAATACTTGAACGCCGCTTGTTTTCCGGCAAAACAAACTCACCTTTATCCTGTCCTTCCTCTGAACCCGGCCCACGTCCTCCGGGTCCTTCCGTTCATGCCTATCTCACTTTTGTCAACCTTCCTCTGATAGTCGTCTTCTTTTCCCTTTCCAATTCGTTTATTTTCATCATAATCTTCCTGTTCCTTCACTCTTTTTCTCTCCCCCAGCATCTCTATCTCACGTCGCATACTTCTCAATAGCTAGTTGTAGGTATTTTTCCAAGCTTTCCGATCTTTGCAGATCTTTGTTATTTTTTCTTTCGTTTCGAGGGCCAAATATTGGATTGAGAGAAGAATTTTCCTCTCTTTCATCGGTGAGTTTCAGTGGTTACCCAACGAGAGGAAATAGGTGGTACATATAATAGAGCATCAAGGCATAATTCAGTGAGGCAACGATACCTGATATCGCTCATCGTTATGAGCGGGGCTCCCTTCTTTCCTATAATCCTCTTTGAGTTTTGTTAGTGAATCCCGGATGCAATATCTGAATTTAAAAGTTGATGGAATTATTCGAATATTATCAAAAAAATATTCCCATAGGGAAAACGATATTCCTCACTGCACCATGAAGACGCTATTTACTTGATGTTGAGTGCTGGGAATGATTTTCTCTGATCAAGTGATTGTAAATATGTGAAGTGATTTTCTGAGCAATATTGAATTAAAATTGGGAAAAATACCTTTCTTTGTCGGCACTGAAGGCCTACTGTTTTATCAGAGACTTCTTGAAATAATATGATATTGGTATTTATTCCACCACTTATACATAGAAAAATACAAGTTTACAATTAATAAGTTGAACAACGGACACCTCTGAGGTAAAGAAAAAACTGCGTTAGAGTTGTCACCAGTTAAATTACCAAAAATAACTGGCTAGTGCGAGGTCACAACATAAAAATATTACTATTCATTTTGCAGTAGAGTCAGCATATTTCACATGAAATTGCATTTTAAAGTGTGTACAGACAATCATACACCAGGAAACAATGGGAAATACACATATGTAATATGTTGGTGGAACAATATAAATTGATCAAATACATTCCATAGTTACCGAAATTATTCTTAAAGTTAAAAATAATCTTCAATATTTGTGACAGAAAACAGCCATGTTTTTAATTCTTATGTACAAATAAATATAATGCTCATGGTTAATATAATGGCTCAATAGTCATGAATTAAGCTTGATTTGCCGAAATTCATATTAGTGCTTACATTCTTCTGAAACAAACTGTATTTGCTGTAAATTATGTTATGTTCAGAAACATATTGGTGTCTACATGTTGAATCCACATCTTTAGTTAGGTCTCTGGAAATGGAATTAATATTACTAAACCCTGTTACTTGAAATTATGAATAAATATTGCGTTCGATCCAGTTAATTTTGTGATGGGAAACGTGTGATAAATTTTCTGTTACCGGAAATGAATCCTTTTTTATTTTGATTAGGTCCTCTAATTATCCCTCCTAATTCTTAAAGGTTGCGCGTAGGTTATATAAAGCAAACGAGCTACGTCTACTTCGTACCGTACACGAAATCATAGGTGTATAATTATATCCAATCGTATATCTACATTTCTTCTTGATATAAGTTTTGTGTGATAAATATATGTATCTGTCCCATATTGATTGTTTAAATTATGTAGTGCGAAAGTTTGCGCAATCTTCTTTGTCCATTTGCCTAGTTAAAGCAATTTAACAAACAATAGACGTTGTGATTTTGTTATAAGTATTTTTCTTGTACGAAAAATTCATTTATTTTGCAAACTTAGTCGTAAAATAACTTTAGATAGCCTTTGTTATCTCGTTAGCATGATCTTTTGCTAATTTTACATTAATGGCCGCTTGCACACCCAAGTCCATCTAAAATAGAGAGGACAGTTATTTGAGTAATTAACTTATCCATTTTTCTTTGCTTTTTTGCACATGAGGGGAGTGATTAATGGCCTCCGGTTGTAATATTTTTCTTTGTATTTAAATTGAGCGAGACCCATTTCGTTCTCCAAGCCCAGTTTAAATTTCTTTTTCACATTTTGTTAAAAAATCTGCTAAATTTCTCTTGAACTCACTCTTAGTTATATACCTTTTACTTACCCCCTTGCATCTATACTCGAATTTTCATCCATCTAAAACTTTTCTCATGTCCTTCTTTAAGTTCTCAGGAAAGCTTAACCCTCACGTGATTCTGTTAATCTCACTGTGCCTCCGCGAACTATATGCAGATATCCTGCGGCAGCGAATCCATTTTACACGCCTTTTTGATTTTCGTTTCGTGGGCCGTCGTAATATTTTATCATCAAAGTAATGGCGAAAGCTTGTGGTGCTTGAGGAGGAGATACAATCTCAATTCCTCGCTCCATAATGACGCCTTTCATCAACGCCACTCAAGTCAGGTTTTCACGGCTCCCCAAGTCCCCCCCCCCCCCCCCCCCCCCGGTGAGATTCACACAGCTCTGAGCGTTTTCCTTCAGCAGAAAACGCTAGAAACGCTTCAGATTCTATCTGTTAATGATCATCACGACGGTGTCTCGCAATCTTGTGTGCAGTTATTAAACGGTTCCGTGCCGAAAAATAGTGCGAGACGAGAAGGCGATTTTTTTCCTCCAACCGTCGTCTCTTTATCTCGCCGTCTCCTTTCCTCCTCTTCTTCTATGTTTTTCTCATTGATCTTCCATATTTAGCTCTTCTCTTCCTCATGCTCTATTCTCGGGAGATCTCTTGAGTTTGAAGCATCTCAAATTATGGGATTTTGACGGAACTACCTCGAAAAACTAAAATAATGAAATTTCAAAGCTGAGATTTGTCGACGCCCTGTCACCACATCTACTACATTGTCGAAGTCAGGTTCTTGTGGAGTAAGGTCCCTGTACTCTCCACATCTTCTTTTCTTTACAATATTTTTAAATCATCTCAAGATATCTTACTCATTTGGGTCACGCAATGCTGAGGACTTGTTAAGCTAACTATAAACATCTTAAAATTAAAAGTGTTAGTTTCTTTTGTCAGAGGTAACCTTAAGAAAGAGGTCACATCATTGAAAATAAGGTATTGCACTCTATTTTACCCTGTCCCTCATTGGCGACCCTCTCATTTCTCTTCTCAGAATAGAAAATACTCTTAGTCTTATGTTGTGATATAATTTAATTTTATTAATGCGACTTTTCCATCGGTATGTAGTATCTCATTGTGGCGTGTGGTAAGTTGTGAGTTATGCGCGAGAGGCTGGACATCTAGGTCAAAATAGCACAGATCCCCGATGATAAAAATTATATGAGTCAAGTTTTTAAATAATTAATGATACCTCTTTATGAAAAAGATAAAATTACGTTTTTCATCGGACGGTTATTTAACGTATCACTACTCGGGTGAAATCTTTGCGGGTTTTTTTCCCACTTTTGCTACCGACGTTTCGAAGAGCAGCTTCCCATTTTCTTTAGGGCATCTCTTCCCAGGATGTGATTTCTGCCTCCTTGGATACACTCTGGGGTGAGTCACGTCTGTAGTGAATGCCTATTGCCCTTGGCTAATTAGTGCGATGGCTCAGTTTTCTGAATACGATTATGGTATATTGGCTGTATTATTGACCTCCCATCCCGAGGGCTCGGGTTTCAATTCCGGCGGTGGCGTAGACATTCAATGGAATATTGAACCCCACTTGGGTGCTCTGTGGACAACGCCTAAAGTACAATACACAGTAAACTCAGACGTAAAAAACGTGGTTCCCTTGGCGTATTTGGTTAAGAGCAGGCAAGCGCTAACGTCGGGCTTCTCTTCACCCTTGCTCCATTCCTCATCAATTCTATCCCACCATTTATACTCATCTGTCGTCAAAGGTGCAATTGGTCTTATTAGCTGATTTCCCCTCCAAATAAACTACCAACCAGCGATTATGGAGTCAGCTATTAAAATGACGCTATCGGAATCATTCAGGGAATCCGAGGAATAAACTGTGAAGAAATCTCCCCATTCAGTCTTCGGGGAAACGCAAAATCCTGCATATAAACATTGTTCTTCTTTAAAGTTATTGCTGAAAATAAAACTGTGCGCTCTACAACATGGCAAAAGTCGTGAATGTATCCAAAAACAAAAGATAATAACCCTGATACTACTCTAGATATCCCCCAAACCTGTAAACTCTCTTTGTCTCTCTCTCCCCTCATTCAGCACCTCCGCATTTCCCTCTCCGTCTCCTGTCCCCACAATCTCATTTCTTCGATCTGCTTCCATTCCCTCCCCTCCTCCGCTTTCGTCAGACCTCACCCGCCCCCTTTTGGTATCCGCACTTATGCAGACCCCCCACCTTCCTCGGAGTCTCTCAATATATGGGTTCGCATTTCCATCGATGGTGGAATAAAATGAGGTCTGGGGGTGTGATGGTTGGGGAAGGGTGAGACTAGCCGGCAGCGTAGTTCGAGGAGGGAATTCTGGGCCAGTTGTGGATGGGAGAGGGAAAGAGTTGGCCTGAAGTGTGCTGAGTGTGGGAGATGCATTTGACGGTTGGAGGACTTTCGCTGGGAGTGGAGCGCTGCAGTGAAGGATTTAAGCCAAAAAGGGAATTTGGATTTTGCAGGAGGGGTAGACGGGGTGGTTGGGATGGAAAGTGGAGAAGTTTTTACCGCCAGTATCAAGGCAGTTTTGCCCAAGGCATTACCTTTTACAGCATTATATTGCATGGATCGATGCGCATCATAATGCAGGTATATACGCGCCGTAGCGGTGCCGTCGTGAAAATCAGAAAATTGTTAGGACGAACCCGCGGATGCATGAACGAATGCACGGGAATATCTTAAGCTTTTGAAAGCACAAGGGAGATTCTCCGTTAGGAGTCCAAGGCAAGCTCTTTTTTAAGCTAAGAACTTCTTTCATGTCTTAAGGAATTAATGAATATACAGCGGATATACCTAGCTCTTATTTACGTATTAATCCTTGCAATTTTTATCCAGCGTACAATTCTCCACGCAATTATAGTCCTCGTCCCGATGGCCCTTATGAGGATGACAAATGCTGCTCGTGTATCAGTAATATCTGCCACTCCTTCGACAGTGAGTGAGCCATCTGTTTCATAGGTTAGAAACTTCTCTCATTAAAAGCCTTCTCTGTTGAAATGAATCACTTGCTTTCTACGTAACTATTCCAGGGGTAAACGTTCCCAAGATTTTTCTTTCACAAACGTCGTGCAATGTTGTTTGCATTAGTTTTAGCTATAAATAATTTTACCCCAGGTTTTGCAAACTGATGTCGCTGCCATCTCAGCAGCTTCGCGTAAAACCGCCGTAAAGATGATAACATTGGATTTAGCTTTTCATAAAACTGAAACGGCTCACATTTGGGTGCGCGACCAGCGTTTCAGGTTCTTTCTACACGAAACTCCACTCCCTACGAACCAGTTATATACATACATTGCCCTTTATAACGCTTCATGCTTAATTCGCGTTCACTCTGGTTTCATTCTACCCTGCTGTCTTTATTTATCATTTGCACAATGATATTAAGGGACCGGGGTGATTCATTAACTCACGGTACTGCTGAGGCTAATTATATACCTAGTGAAGTAAAAAAACAGTGAGGGTCGAGACTATTTGAAAATTCAACATGCAGGAAAACAATAATTTGGTATAAAGTAAGTATCTCATAGCATATTTCATTCTCCAGTTAACTTGTTTCGGTACTTTGAGGACAGGTGCACGGCAGAGACGCTACTATAAAATAAAGTAGACCAGACTTTGTAATATCTTTCATGCTTCCTTACATGTTGCATATTTATATTATATGGTTTAATTTATTTTTTGATAAACTATTTGGTGAATAATATTGTGATGCCTAGTTATCAATGTGCAAAATTACTGAATAAAGCATGCCTAGTCACTATTTATGGTGAAATGGCATTTAAAAAATGCAAAATCGATCTCACGGACTAATTTAGCACACACGAGTCTGCCAATTACGGAACTACAATATAAAAAATCACTACTACGAGTAGTTTCTTGTGGTGGCATCGTCTTAGCCTTCCCTGCTTAGTTCTGCCCGTCCACACGCTGTTTTTATCCTGAAATCTCGTCACTCTACTCTTTATGGTGCACCGTAAGCTTCCTCGTTTCTGTGCCGCCAACATTTTCCCACACGGTCGTTTACCTTTTATTTTCTCCCATTTCGCCACATCCGGTGGACTCCGTAAGCCTTGCAATCATTGCCGGACCTCTCTTTTACTCCACACCCTCGACTTCAACGCTCTATATCCCAGGAAAGACGAGATGTTTTGGGGCGCGCTCCTGTTCCGTTAGAAACACTCCTAGGATAGAAGCTGCTGTGACACTTTCTAGAATAGGGTACTGGGGTCTAACCGACTAGTACCTTTTCACTGAAGGTAAAGTACCATCTGTTTTCAAGAAGTGAGACTGCAATATAAGCATCAGACTCCTCGTTAAACGGGTCCGGAAAATATTGAATCTCCCGTCACCGTCAAAACGTAATACAGGATTTAGGATTTTTCCTTGGATTTGAGTAGATTTTACGTTATGAGTTAATGAAAGACTTAGATTAAAACCAGATATCATTCAAAGATAACAAATGAGGCAACTAGGATAAATTCTGCAGAGTAATCATGTACGAGTCAATAATTCGCTCTGTTTTTATTGAATAAGCTTTAAACTCTCAAGGTTCATCATTAGATACAAACCGTCTGTTCGTCAATCCTTAAGTACTGTCCTAGGATTCTAAAATCATATTCTTGGATTCTGGCATGCACTTGGTGATGACGCTAAGACAAATTTTGCCTTCTGAGAAATGAGTGAAGTATTAGGAGTAAAGTTTTTAAATTTTATTCATCACAATACAGAATGTCGCTTTCAAGTGCACACGTAAAATAACCTAACATATGTGTTTTAAGGTAAATCGCGGTGAAGATTTATTTGAAAATTTATTTATCGCAAATTTACAACAACATGTAAAGTCATACTGCACCGGCATTCTGTTTTGCGAAATGACCATGGTTTTTAAAACATCTAAATGCCTCTACTGCTATCACCCAAACGGCTGTATATCCTTTTCCATGCATTCATCACGGAAACAAAAGCGTCAGCGTATTACATTCTTATTTCCTTCCGGGGCTGGTGGATGTGTATCTCGGGGAGCGTGGAAAATCGTTTATTTTTTTATGGTTTCCCTTGAGGTTGATGCCGGGTGCGATATGTAACGCGTTGTGCGGAATTCTCAAATAGGAATTGCACGTTGCGACGCTGGAAAAAGTGGTGCAGGAGAGTGGTTGATGGATGGATCATGGAGTCTTCCTCCTACCATTTCCTATTACTACGTTCAATTTCAATTTCAGAATTTTTACCAATGCATTGCGGCGCGTGAACATCAGCTTCCGACCTGTTTTGAGCGAAATACCACTTAACATAGATTGTGACCTCATTTTAAAGAAAAAACTTTCATCTCTCCAATGATATCAAAATATTAACCCCTTACCGAACTACTTTTCGAGCAGTTTGCCTAAAAATATTGAGCTGTTTTACATGGGGTACATTACGACTGTGTACTCCAGAGGGAGAGTATTGAAAAAAAAGGAATTTGTAGAACCTAGTTTTCGTCAAAATACTAATGGTGTGTAGTATGTGTGTATACTATATTTGCTCAGCTTATTATAAAAATTAATCAATTACCGCAGTAATTTTTACAGAATCGCAAAAAAACCTTTTGCTGTGAAGGTATTTCCTCCGTATGGCGTAAAAGAATGAGTCAAGTTAGTGACTTATGGAGACATATTTATTTAATTACTGAGAAATTTGGTCACATATAAATATATATTTATACCAATAATATTTACAATATTTATTTCAAACATCTTACAGACCCTGAAATTTAAAAAAAATCAAATTCGAACAATGTCTCCATTATGGCTAGGGAACTATCTCACTCAAACTACCTTAATTATCCACCCGGCTATGTCGGTCACGAGCTTGAACGCATTTGCATTTGTCGCGAATAATTGAAAATGTCACCTTGCTCAAGCGGAAATGTGTGGCAAATAATGTATCATAATTTTGGACCAGTGATGTCATTTGAGTCTTCATTCTTTAATAATTAATCACCTTTCGCATGCTTTTTGCTGACATTACATTTCTTAGGTTAGGAAAGTGGTGGTTTATTGAAAGATTTAATTGCCAATATTTTAAGCTCATTGAATATAAATTTCTGAAAAATGTCTTACAAAACTTAAATGATGTTTATTGAGAAAAAGTTTTATATTCTTACTTTGAAACGCCACATGGAACATCATAAACTATCTGTTCACTATATGTTGATTGTGCAATAATAAAACCCTTGTGTCATAACTTCTAGCCACCATTTATTATTTCACCCAAGGATTCGTTAAATTAACCCCCTTCTTCATTCCCAAGCCAATGTCAATTCTTTTACGATCTGGGTTCTTAAATTTCCTCACACATTTCATTTTTTGATATATCTTCTATTCGTTTCACTTATTGAGAGAGCATTTACTCTCTTTTCCCTCTATTTTTTCAGAATAAAATAAATTACGTGCGATTTATCCTAGAACTCTCGACCTCACCGCAGGTCTTCTCAATCATGTCCTTTTCCTCTTTAGCCCTTCTCGGTATTCTCTCGTTTCTTAAATTATACTTCCATTGATACCATCATGCATTTGTCACTTCAAATTTAGGTTTGTGTCAGAATGTAGTCACATTTCTCCGCGAGTGATATTGGTTTTGGTCTTTGATTCCAACTTTTGTAAGCTTCCTAAAGCTCGTCATTGTATTTTGAGAAAAACTGATTTTGTATGTACCTGCCATATTCCTTCCATCTATCCCCGTCACCATCCTGCTCACACGTGACTCAACAGTACGGATTCCTCTTCTAGTTTCCAATGCCTGTTGTATTTTTATTTTTTACGTTTTCTGTAACCCCCTATTCATTCGGATGTTCTCCTCCTCGCCCGAGTCACTGGTCTCATGTTCATCTTACTTTTCTATGATTCGTGTTTCAATAGTCTTATATTTGTTTATTTTCAAAAAGTAGAGTATTGGTTACTCATGCGAGCCCCTTCTCTATTTCCCTTGTAACTCTATATGCCAATATCAAATCCGTAGTGTCATAAGGTGTGATCTATTCAATTGATCCTTTTTGCAGTACCACCTTCCATCCCGCTACTTCCCCTTAAAACTCTTTTCTAAAGATCTATTTTACTTTTCATACGCGTACATGTACTCTTATTTCCGTTACAATGTATCCAAGTAGCTATATTTTTCTTTTGGTGCTCTCTGCGGTCTTCAAGCTAAAATAATCCGAACATTGGAGGGCAGCACACCAGATTGTACACGCCAGATTACGTAATTTCGTAAGGTTATTATGCCTCTTCTATACTTCCCTATGCTTATTTTTTTAATTTTCTGTTCTTAGTGTTTCTCGATGTCACATCTAAATTTTCTGGAATGCTCATGAAAAATGTATTGAGGTCTAGGATTCTGACTACTCTGTAGCTTTTAGCCATCTATTCTGTTTTTTTCCTCTTGAACTATTTTTTCTCCTATATCTTTCCGCTAATGCCACCATGCATTTCATAACCCGGGTATTACTATTAATTATATTATCTTGCTTTTTGCTTTCGTGCAATAAATGGTTTTCAGCAGTTTTGTAGAAGGTTTTATGAGCTTCCAAATAACCTAAGCTACTATAAAACCATTAGTGTAACGTAAGAGCAGCAAATGTTGCTTGCACCTGAGAGATCCCTTCCATGACTTCATTTCTCTTTCTCACTCAAACATGACTCCATTGTCCAAAGTTTTCCTCTTTTTGTTCTTGTTATGCCTTGCAACCTGCATCTTTATTTTTATGTTTTTCTGTCCCCTGATCCTTTTTTCGATTTTTTTCGTTCGGCGCACACCGTGCTCCCCACCTGACAGAGTTTTCACAACCTCCCAAAGCTTCCCCTTCAATTTTTTTCTCGCTTCCAATGCGTCCCATTCCACTTCCTCCCCCTGTATCTTCTTCCCGTTCCTTCCCCAGCCTCTACTTCTTATTGCCCGCCATCAAAGGAGGCTGTTACCGGTGCCGCCTCTTGCTGCCCGACTCCCCAACACTCGCATGGTCGCATAAATCGGCCCCGGGTGCCCCCGCCCAATGCATTGGGATATTCTAGCCCCGCATCCTTTGCAAGAACCCCCAAGGCCTTCGGAGTTCTCCATTGGAATATCCATCTTACCACTCCCCTTTCCAGTCGTTTGAATCTTAGTAGGCTCAATTCTGTGCCTCTACTCTGTTTCTATTTATTTCCTCGCTCTTTCACTTCTTCCATACTCTAAACTTTCCCTACAATATCCTCACTCTCTCCAAATTACCTCAGTATTTAGGTATATGAATGCAAGTAGACACAACGGCGGTTTGCCTTGGGTGGTGTGTAGGTCTGTCGTGTTACCAATATTATGCTCAAGCCTTGTTTTAAATTAAGTAAATAGACTTGGCAGGGGCACTTTTTCACTTCGTAGATGTAAGTCTAATATTTTATAGAAAATAACTAAGTATTTGACTTAATCATGAATAGACACGTGAATTGAGCTGTTTAAAAATGCTTATAGATGAGAATTTATTTTATTTCTTCACCTTCTCAGCAGATGCCCAATAGGCTACTTCCGAAAAGATATTTATCAGGGCTTATGGGCCTATTGTTTAATAAAACTAGGTTGTGAGAACTATAGCTGATGCATAACACAAAAATATTATCATAAACATTGTGAAGCAGAAAAGAAAACTATTTTTCCATCTCGCATCCCGTGTACTACACCCATAGGTACTACTTACATCCCGTCTACTACACCCCACCTTCCCTGAGTGCTTCCCTTGAAATATCGAACTCACCAGCCTCCTTTCCAACTTCTGAATGTTAGCGTGATTCCTTCTACCACCAGTATCTTGTCTATATGTAATTCGGAACCGTTTAACCAAACCCCTGCCCCCTCTCTTCCATCAGCCTCTTGCCCCTTCCCTTCAGTATTTCCATTTCTCGTCTACAACTGCATGTAACGCTTGGAACATATACTCGCGCGTTTTATTGGTGTGGTTGGCAAAATTGTCTTGTTATGAAAATAATGTTTCCGAGACAAGTAAAAAAAACAAGTAGATAACATGAAGGAGCGCCGTAGTTTGCCAATTGTCATATTTCGTCTTAAAACACATGCCTGTGGTATACTAAGTCTTGAAAATTCTAAAAAACGGATTTCCTCAAATTATTCCCACCTGAATCAATTTTATGGAAGGAAAGGTATTTCTTATGAAAATATAATAGATTTAATTAGCTTTTTGACGAAGGAGTAGTGAAAACGTTCTGAAATAACTGTATTCCTTGACATTATTTGTATTAACTTTGCTGATTTTAAAAACTGAGATGAACTTTAATATCTTTCTACTTTTCTCCTCTTTGCAACAGTCTCTTCCCTTCGCCTATCTTTTCGTTTTCGCCGTCTCACTCCGTTCCATCTCTACCTACGCTTTTACATTTCTACAATCCTATCAGCCTCCTCTCTGCCGGCTGCCCCTCTCCACCCGCTATCCGCTCCTCCCCCTTCTTCTTCGTCCAAAGCTCCCTTCCCTCCAGCCTCCGGCTCCATTCTCATAAAATCCCTGTGTATTTCCGTTTTCCCGTTTCCCACCTTTCGCATAAACCTCTTATATATAACCTGCTTTGAGCGGTATCTACACCGTTTTACTTCCATTCTCCCCTCTGGCGACCAACCGTTCCTCCCAGTCCTTCACTATTCTCCCAGATTTTTTTGAAAAAGTACGTTTTCTCGTTTCGGGGACTCATTGCACCTCCTATGTTTCGGGCTCCTGAAGCATCTAACGTTTAACTAGTCTCACATTACTATTTTACTTTTGTATAAAATGTTTTCGTTTTTGGTTTTGTTGGCATACCGAATCATTAAGTTTGATTTTTTGGAGGCAGAAAGATTTGAATAATAGGTAAGGCGGGAGACGTGTGACCACAACCTCCCGCCACAAACCACAACAACACAACAACCACAAACTTGTAAAACTGATATTCTGCAAAAGGAATAGTTTGAAATAGCTGCCTGATAATATTCAGATTCTATCTTCTTGCACGCGAAATGTATTACGTGTATCAGCATTGTTTGGCTGGGTAGCTGATTATTTTTTAAAAAGGTCTCTATAAGTGGTCGTAATAAGGATTAATGCGTGCCCAAAGCTAAGGTCATCTCAATTTTTTTTTTAATATTTACACTGGTCACTGATGGGACAAACATGTACCATGCACACTAAACTTTCCGCTTTGATATAATTTAGATAATCGATTAACAAGAAATTTCCTTCCCTCAATTTAAGAAAAGAAATGAGAATGAAGCTATAATTTCTATTTTAATCGTCGTTCTGTGAGAGTTACGTTTGCATAGACAAATTTTGTGTCTGTTAGTGTCTACGTTTTACAATTTAAATTCACGTTATTAAAATATACTTAAGTTACCAACACTTGACCATAAGGTAATATTTCTTAACTAAGTGAGGTAAATTTTATTAAAATTTTACCCCTGTTGTGATTTTTCGGAGTTTTCCTATCTGGCCTTACAACAAGGTAGCCGAAAGACAAAATGTTTGCATGAACAATGTGCAATAGCATCGATATCTATTCATTTATTAGCGCACACACCATTACTTTTATTGACTTTTATGGAAGTGTAACTTTGTGGAAAATTTGTTTACTGAACAAGAGCACGCATTTGTATTAAATTTATACGAAGTAGAAGATTAAGAGTTTGTCCTAGCAGTACCATAATGGCAACTCCAGTATTATTAAAGTCAGATGCGCAGTATGTTGTTTTAGCCATTAGAAATTGATGTTTTAAACTTGTTCAAAACCACGAGTCCATCGGTGTATCGTTAACGGATCAAAAGTCAACCTATTCAATCACAGTGATTATTGTTATTTATTAGAGTAATGAATATATATTTACTACTATTATGATGTTTTATGTATATAGAAGAAGGTTAATATCTAATATTAAATTATTTCTCATCCTTCGGTTGTATTTATATAGGCTTTGAAAAGTCTTCCCTATTTACATTAGATTATGATCACTCCGACTTCTGCCGCTAAACAGACAATTCCTTGACTACAGTATGTAGCGTAGCATAACCTCCAAATTGATGCAAGGAATTTTACAAGCATTTTTTCGATAGATATCTTCGTACGATATAACTTTTCTTGCTAGCATCCAATGAGTGCCATAGTCAACGTTGACTATGGATTTGAGGTGCCTGTATCCTTACGTACAATGGAAAAAGTTGACGTTAAGTTTTGAAACCGCATATTTCTCTGCCTAGTTTCACCTCTCCCGACCCTCTCGCTCCTTCATAATGCCTATCATTCTGGCGTTTTCTCTTCCCAATCCGAAACCATTTCGCTTTCAATTATCTTCCACCTTTCGTCCTTCGTCCCATTCAGACGCTTTCTAATTCCCTCTTTCCCCTCTTAGCGCCTTAATTCCGCAGCCACCTTCACTCATTCGCTTCTCTCATTCGATCAAGCACCACCCACGATTGCCTTCGGCATTTTTAAAACTTAACGAGATTCTCTTCTCGTGTCTCTTTCTTTGTTATTTTTTTTCCTCCCCTGCCTTATTCTCTTTCTCGGCGCCTAGAATGGAGCATTAATCTCCCTTAGCTTATTCATGCCCTACCCGCTCGCGACAACCTTTTCTCTTCATCCTTCTCGTGTCCCCGTGTACCAATCACTCCTCTTTGCATATTCATCGTCTTACGGATCCTCGCCCTTTCTTGTCATTCTCCCTCTCCTTTCTTCTCCTTCTCTATCACCTACTCTTCTTCCTCTATAATTTACCCTCTTTCTTCCTCACTTCTTTTTCATCGCATACCTCGTGTGGCCTGAACCCTCTCAATGTTTTCAGCGTGACTCGAGAATTTCTGTCCATTTATGTAGTTGCAAGATACATCCCTCCCATTCTATATACATACCATTGGTGGCATATCCGTAGTTTGTTGCGTGCTTGTGGGGCTTCGCCTGGTGACAGACATTGGCCATTTATGCTGGTGCATTATTTGTTGCAGTTACTCTAACTTTAGGGTATTGTGTAATGCATGTTGGTGACTACTTACTCCCTGCCACACACCCTTGAGGTGGCTTTCTGGGTATTTTTTTATGTAGGTGAATGACCTTCCTATATCTCTTTTGATGAATAAATGCAGCAGACGAAACTCAGCAGGGGACATTAAATTTTAATGCCAAAATATGCTTTTATTATGTTTACGTCCATACGTCAATACATACCCATGACGCCGTAGGTAGGTTCAGTCAAAGGAGCTTATTTCTCAGCGTTATACCTAGAAAACTGGCTCCACTTTAATGATTTCCTTCATAGTACCTCATCTTTGCAAATCTCCGTAACATCTTCCACATTCGTGCAGTGTTTTATTCCTGCATCTATGTTCTTAATTTACCAAATATTTTTTCCTTTAAAATATCTTCCACCATATTCACTCATGACTTCCTTGATCTAACATCTTCCTCTCACACGACACTCTCGTCTATCTGTTCAGTTATTTGACCTTTATTTTCTCTAAATATTCAATTCCACGAAATAGGTATCAATTGTTTTTTCTTAAGCTTTAATACTTAGAGTAAGGAGCGACAAATGAGTCGTTAAAGGAGCATTATTTTGCCAAATAACTATGATTATAATAGTGAATAATATGGGAAGTATGGACGCATGCTATCAATTTAACGAATGTGAAACGTTTTTGTTCCTATGTTTTTTCAGTAAAAATGTAAAATACCACCCATCTAATATCCTTGGCATAGTATTTGAAAGGAGAGACTAATTAGGAAAATTCAAAATTGACATAGCTATTGGATGTCGCAAGTAATAAATGATGGAGGATTGAGGAAAGAGTTTATGGATGGTACACAGTGACGCACGGTATATTATTCTAGTGAAGACAGAGATTGCTACAAAATAGGGTACTGTGATTATTGCAAAAATATCTATGCGTACCTGAATCGGTCTTTCACGTTTTGTTATAATTTAATTTAAAAACTTCATTCTTCTTCAGGATGCCCAATTCACCAGTCACCATTCCTTTTCTAATCTCTTGTTGCCTTACCATGAATTTTTTAAAAGGAACCCAACTCGTCTTGTGATTCTTCTTCGCTCGCTCCTATCATAACCAATTTTCGTCTTCTCTCATTAGACCCACATCACAAGTGCGTTGTTCCCTTGCCCGCCTTAATTTTCAACCTCTGTTCTCGCGGATACGACAATGAATCACGGCGTGGCTCCACGCCTCTAAATTCATTTCCATAGTCATTAAAAATATAGCGTCGGTCGAGTAGGAGTCTTGCGTCATAACCACGTAGTTATGTTCATAAATTATTATTCCCATCGGATATTACCTCGTTTTTCGATCAATCTTACTTGAATCTCAATGAGCAGTGGTCTCCAGCATCTTTAGCATAGAAATAACTATTAAATTATGAATTGAATTGTGTGCAGAAGCACTTCGTGATATAAAGGTAATTTTTCAATTGATCCGTGGATAAGAATATGTTATAAATTTCCTGCTTACACTCCGCCCTCTGTCTTTTAATTTTCCGCAATGCACAGAATACACTTCATTCCTATCACCTATCGTTTTATTTTTTTCATTAATGCCGTTCTCCTACTCTCCATTTCTTCGTATGCCTGTATACCTATCTTCTGTATTTAAGGTTGGCCGTCCATATATAATCTGAGGCCGATGCTGTGGAAAACTCATAGTATCGTCTGTTCTTTGACTTTAAATTTAGCTATTTAGAATTTTCCGGAAGAAGCAAAGTTTTTCTTTTATGTCATAAAGGGTTTTTTGAGTCAAATCAATGACCACCATGAAACCCTGGATTTCTGATTTCAAAGGTGAATGTTGTTGGATCTATAGGAAACAACTATGAGCCACAACTTCCAATATTAGAATGAGTAAGATATGTTCTTTTGTGATTTAATTTTTTGGTGAATGTTGTTGGATCTATAGGAAACAACTATGAGCCACAACTTCCAATATTAGAATGAGTAAGATATGTTCTTTTGTGATTTAATTTTTTCATTAGGTATTTAAGTAATTTTATTTTTGAACGCAGCATTCTTGGACTTCATGACGTTTAAAGACTAAATATTGAACTCTAAAGTAAATTAGGATATTTTAACAGGAATGTGATTCAATATCAACGTTTACATCAACCTACCGCTCTGATAGTCATCGAAAGAACCTTTGGCATCGGTTATTAAGACACATGTCCTGTAGGAAGGAGAGAATTGGGATAAGAAATTAAGAAAAAAAACGTGTGGTGCCTTTATCAGCATTTTTTGCCATCATCAACGTTGCGTTTGAAGAGGGGACTTCTGTACACATCTCTCTGATGAAAAGTGTACTATAGCAGCAAGTATTACATCTACTGTACTTTTAATACATTTTAATTCAAATAATATTGCACACTATTGATTTACATGATGAGATTTTATCTGAAAAACGTAGTTGATGAGTTCTCTGTACACTAAAATTTCATTAATTGCATTTTTTTCGCTCGCCCGTTTTCATCTAATTGCAGAGTCCTCTGGATTGCCGATAATACACTACATAGTTATGAGGGAGTAGTGTTGAGAGGGAGGGAGTAGTGTTGAGAACGGCTATCCAGAGGAGTCTGTCTAATTGTAAGCTATACTTCCGCCGCACTCCTACTCTACAGTTCACAGAGGTGCCGCATTCCGAAAATATGTAAAAAATATGAAAGCTTCGTTAAATATATTTAGAACCTCGTACGCTTAGGTTTTTGAGGTATGAGGTTGAAAATTGAATGCCAGAATTACGAGAAAGAAATATTTGACCCACTGCGGTGGACGAGCTAACAAAAAACCAGTAACCAATAAAGAAAAAATTTGCTAAATTGCTTTTGAGGTCGCTAATTACGAATTTAGGGTCGAAAATTTGAAAAAAAAGTTTCGGATGTTATATAGTGAAAGAAAAATAGTACCTATTTGAAGATAACAGCATTTTATTTAGCAATTAAATTTTAAAAGTTTTTTCGGTAGTTCAATGTCCGCGCAGAAAACAAGACACACAATTCCAGTGTTAAAATACAGCACTAATTTTACTATTCTACCAACCCAGTATTTAAAATGCCGAAATAGATAGTAATTTTTTCAATTTTAATCATCAATTCGGCGTCACTCCACGATGTCCCCCTTCTCTTCGCCTTCCATAAAATCATCCGAGTTTCTCCTGTGCCTATCGCCTAAGCCTCCCTCGTCTGAGCATGAATTTAAGGGGGCGGCCAACGGGAAAGCTTTCACCTCCCCGCTTACCTCTTCCACCATCACCCTCCTACTTCCCTCTCTACTTTCTACCCATTCCTCCCACCCTCTCACCCCTCCCCTCCGACACCCCTAAGTCCTTCACTTTCCTCTCAGCCTGTACCAGTTTCTCCATACCCCTCATGCCTTTCAACTTGTATTTCTCCACTCGTGATCTTTTCCACGTAGCCCAGAGTTTTAACACCACGTCGTACACTGTGCCACGTACGGCAAACATTTTGTTTTTTTTGTCTACAAGAGACGAGCAAAAGTCTAAACCTTGATAATAAAAAGCTACAAAGAGATATTTTTTATGGAATATGTTATAAAAAGCATTTTTCCAGTATTAGGTAATGCATGTAAAGTAAATTGTAGGTAAATATGGCAGCCAAAAAACAATCATGGTGTTTAGGGTTTAGGTTATTCAGATATCGCTGAGTCGAAACGTAGGAAATTACATTCGAGCGATTACTGAGGCCGAAACTTTAAAGAATTCCGTTGTGAATCAAGAAATATTAAAATAAAAACTAAGGCCTCCACAAACTTATGTGCTAATTACTATAACTAGTTTCACTTCACTGGGGTATCTTAGCATAAGAAATTTCCTGGAGGTAAATTCCTGAAGATAGTAACATTTATATTAATATATTTATGGTAAAGTTTCGAATTTGAAATTCGAAGTTTATTGAGGAATCACTTCGTCACCGGCCGACTAAGTGATGGCTAAATACCCTATTAATTCTATCTTCACTTTCACTAACTTCCTTTCACCTATATCGCAGAAGCTAGTATCCAGGGCCCACGATAATATATAAGTTTTGGTTTAAGAGGTCTCTTGGGTTTCCCCAATCCGCATTCACACGACAAAGCTGCTTGCGTACGAGTTATCACTGTAGAAAGCAAGTATTTATGATGAAAAAATAAAATAACTTTTTGATATTGTACGAAATTGTTTGGCCAAAGTTTTTGCAACGAGTGCTCATCTCAAGACCAAAGTCTTGGAGCAGTCGCCACGATCAGATAGCAAATAATGCTGTGGAATAGTAACAAGTCGTTTTACTTTTTCATCATGGAATTAAAATCATTCTACTAATTTATTGGAATCTAAACTGGAATTCTTATTTACATTCATCTCATACTGAATGGGTGAACGTGGTCAAAACGATATATTCATCCACACTCCACCCCTCGAGCGATAATCAATATGTAAACTCTGATTTTTTCTACCCCGTAATCGAGTTGCTCGAGTGAGTCCAGAACTGGCTTCCTATACGCAGGAAACTGGGGAGTTAATTTGTGCCTGCGCGCCGATGTATTTTTAAGTTAAAATGGAGATCTACGTCGCAGTCGAGTTTAATGCCCGACCACAGACATTTTGTGGCTCAGTACTGATAAACTGTCAATAGTTCCCGCCCAGTTTAATGAAATCCAATCCGAGGGAAATCGTTAACTATTTTCCGATTCGTATCCTAAAAGTGGCAAAATATAAAAAAAATGGTGGTTCATTACCGGTCCTTGCAGATGTTGGTCTTTGGAATCCCAATCCTTACTGTTACGTAATGATCACTTCAAACACTCAGTATTTTGGATGGGTCCTTTATATGGATCTGCAGGCACCCTTAGTTAAGATTATGGTGATAGTTTCCCTCCACCCTTCCTATATCCACAAAATTAATCCTACCGACTATGTGTACCTGATAGTAATAGCGCAAAATTTCTTACAAGTCAGCCCGCACTTCTAATAACGAACCCTTTTACAAATACGAAAAATCATTCACCTTGACCGGGACTAGATCCCGGATCACTCGAAATCGCGACGAGAGGCGTCTTACTCCCCTGTGGATTTTTGTAGGCTTTTGACCACAAAAATCCACAGAGACGGGAAGACGCTTCGGAAGCAAAACAGGATCAAGTTCTTGTTATTATATCGAAGGATCCGAGTTTGAACCTCAGTCAGGGCGAATGATTTATCCTCTGTGGAAATATGCACTAATTTGCACTTCCGGACGACTGAGTAAAGGTTATACTGTGGCTTGTCCCGGAATCCTCTAAATTTACCTTCTAACAAACTCGATACTTTTTTGTCTTTTTTGTTTACCGTTAGATCTTCACCCTTTTGAACTCTCCCCTTAGCGTAGCACATCATATCTACCTCCCCATCCCGTTCCATAGGCGACGAATAATATACGTGTACCAGTCTTTTTCCCCCCTCTCGCTGTGAGTACACAAACGTCCTCCATCCTGCCCCTCCATTGTTTATGCCGACCGCGGAATGAGGCCGGAAATAATTCGGGGAAGATGCATGGAGGTGATGTGAGTGGAGAGGGAGGGCGGTGTAATGCCGCGCACGGGTTGGCGTCGGGGGTAAATTGAGCCACGCTATGCGCGTGTTGACCGGCCACGCGCGCGGAGCGAAAAACGGAACGAAGGAGCGCATATTTCACGGCAGGAGGCGTATGCGGTTTGATTACGTTTCCCGTACACCCACCTCCATGACTGTGAGAAAATCCTCGCGTTTTGTTAATGTTCCTGTTAGTAACGGGTCGCTAAAGAACAAAGCGCTCATACGATAGTTCAAGGTTTATTATCGTCATTGGAAACTATCTACCTGTAATGGTAGGTTTTAGATGAAAGAGCGGAGGTATAATCTACTAGACTTTTCAACGCTCAGGCCCCTGTCTCTAACATAGTTTTATTTTTCAGCTCGGCATACGTCCAACCTCACATCCATGAAGTCTATGACCTCTCTTGCCCTCCCTCTCTTGCCTAACATCCTCACCTCTTTAACGGCGTTGAGAATCCCTTCGCCTCACATTACCTTCCATAAACATCTCTACTCTTCCTCTTTCTGATCTCTTCCAGTGGTTTCTCCTCTTTGCTCACCATATCAGGTTTTAGTTTGTCTTTTTGTCCATCCATCGCATCTTCTCCATAACCATACTTGCCCACGGCTCAAAATCCTGCAGCCTATTCTCAACCACCTGCCTCAAAGTCCATGTTCTGCACCATAGAACGCCACACTCAATATTTTAACCTTTAATAAACTTTTCTGGTCATTCATATACACAGTCCATGTAATCAACTCGAAGAAATACAATGGTGACCGAATGATAGAGATATGCTATCGAACTGATGGAAACGTTATCCTCATTTGGCATGAGCAGATGGTCATTCTCGTATTCTTGCTCTCCTTCCGGCTGCCAAGTCCTTCCGGTCCATTCCCGGTGATTATTATCACAAGGGATCATAACAGATTATCGCCTATCATCGTTTACGTATTGCATGCTACACAACCACTGGATTTTTTGTCATGCAATAACTAACACCTATGGAAGGATGTGACAACTCAACAAAACTGAAATGATGAAAAAATGTGATAACATTATTTGCATGCACTATTTATCATGGCGTTCAAGAATCGACCTTATTATGGCTAGACATTATTTGCTCATATTGATAGTTGCCATAGAACTGCATGACCTCCTCAATATCGTATCCTAGTTCATATTGATAGTAGGTTTCATGTAACTATTCTAATGGGTTTAAATAAGAAGATAACGCTACAAGTCCAGATTTTTCAAATTTTTAGAATTGCAAGATTTTCAATTTAGAAACATGAATAGAGTTTCCAACCAGATAGGCAGATATAACTTTGCCTCCATACTGTTTCCCTAGACCTTATTTAAGCGACAAAATTAACGTGATACTTATAAATAAGATAGGAAAAAATTACACTTAAGGTAAAGTACACCAGAAAACTTACAACTAGATTTTTTAGCCCCCGTGGCGGATATTGTTTTACCCTCTCACGTCTACACCTCTAAATTCAAAAATACGTCCAATTCTCAGTCAAAAATATAGCTTCAAGAATTCTTTCTTCCCGTGAACTATGCAAGATGGCAGTAATAATAGAGAAAGGGGCTCTAGTTCTACCAAAACCTACCTTTCTATTCATTTATTTTTCCGCCATGATTTCTTTTTCCTATTCCCATCCTTTGTTATGGCTAGAGTCCTAACATCCCCTGCCACACATCCTAGCTGCTGCTCGCGTGGTAATTCGTTAATGAAGATGTTACGTATGTACGAATACGTGTGCACTTGACCGCTCGTGTTTGCTTTATGAGGTCTTCCCTATATTAACGGAGGATAGTTTATTAATGCGCTGCTGGAACTGTGAATGCAACTTAGGTAGTGAGAATATATAAAATCGTGGGAAATGTATCTCCACGTACACCACGATTGGGAGATCTTGGGCAAAGAGGACAACCACTGCCGTGTTGTTAAGGAAGAAATATGAGTGAGCGTGTATTAATTTCTGGAGAAGGGTACCAAAAGAAATTGCACTGAATCATTTATTTCTGTGTCGCGCTGTTGGTAATTTGCTGCTCAGGTCGATTATTCATCCCGATTCGCTGGAACAGACGTAAATTTTTAATGCTGTGGTTGTAATACGTTCAATAATTCTCCAAGACAAGGATGACTTACGCAGATGCAAATTTATGGAAAGGAACCCAAGGGAAAATAATGACGCATTTGCTAGCTTTGCTTTAGTAATGGCTCTTCCTTGTTGTTTTTTTTATCAATTGGTAGAAAGCATAATGTGTAACCATGAAGCATCCAGTGCCTTGGGTTTTGTTGTCCATCCTATTTTAATGTTCTTTTTATATTTTTCGGGGCATAAAGACTGTTATAATTCCGTTAGTACAATGATAAGAAATAATCCTAATTTTTAATACTATATTATCAGTCATTCTTGATTCTCTCCATGCTGTTTAAGCTTCTGCAAATATTTGTAATAGTCATTTATGTCAATTAAATCTTTATGGTAAAATGATTTAGAACGATTTGAAACGTGTAGAGAAGTAACATTTGCTAAAATTCATGTTGTTTTTTTACCATTTTATGAGTTTTCTTGTTTTCCTATTTTTTATTGTTTATATACCTAAGGAAAATGTAATGCAAACGACTGAGAAAAATAGCCTCTAAGACATCATAAAGGATGTTTTTTACTTGAAGTAATGAATAATGCCTGGCAGAAGTTCGATGCTTCTTGCTTTATAAAACATTCCGCGAACAGAATATGAGTACCTTTTTCGATTACCATTTCCTTCAATATCTCACTTCAAACAGGTTTCTAATCTCCATAAGTTTTTTTTCTGGAGCAAGCTGTTGAGGATACGTTAATTGGGAAAATAAAAGTATCCTTTTTAATAGTTTGTCTTTCCCTTAACAGCGAATAATTCTCAGAAAGTATTTCAAGGCACGGATTTTCTCACTTCAAGCCTCCTACTGGGCTTGTTTTCACTACCCATAATTAATGCTGTGCCATGCCTCCTAGAATATTGCGTCCCCTTATTTTTTTTCAAAGTCAACCCTTATTTTATTTTTAGGTACAAAACTTATATTATCGACACGAATTAACCCTTATGTTCGTGTCCTCCTACATAAACAAATATATTTCTGACTCTTTCCTAGCACTCGGAAATTATCTATAATTCAAATCGATCGTGGAGGCTCGATGTAACTTAAGAAGTTATCAAGATTCCTCGTTCTTTTGACTTTATCTTGCGGCCTAATATGTTGTTTCTTATGCTTAGTATTCCTGCTGGGTGAGCCAGTATTTTTTGCTTATTTTCTACGCTTAGACGTATTTTATCGATAAATTAGGTATCAAAACTTCGAAAAAGTAACTTACTATATGTATATAGGAAGTATTACGAATGGACATTGCTGGGTACGGAAAATATGTGGTAAGAAACACGTAATGTAAAATATTGAATCAATTTTACGAAAGGTTCTCACTTAATGAAAGTAACAAATGATTTGGATGCAAAATCTTTAGGATATACTTGCTATTAATTATTCCAATCATTAAGCATGGAGAAAAAGGATTAGAAAAAATGAGGATTATCATATATGTAGAAAAAGAGTGTGTAAATTATTTTTAAGCTACATGAAGGAGAACAAAAAGGTGGTTGACATTAAAGGGGAGGGAGGAAATTTATTGAAGAAATTAGAAGAAGACGGGCTAGTTGGAAATAAGATGTATCCCTTATGTATGTAAAATTAATGCTGTAATTTAGAATTTTAGACAAGCGTGAGCGGGATGGAGAGGAAACGATATTTAAGGAAGCAAAGAGAAGATTAAACTGATTACTGAACTGAATTTCTTTATTAGTCACCGGCGAATTAAAAGTGCCACTGTATTTTAGGTAGAACAGCGGGGCTTGAGTTTAAAGCATAATTAAAGGGAAACTGCCTATTACAAACAAAATATTTTGGTTTTGTAGAAAATCGTCGTGTACTTTGAAAGTTTCACAACTATGGCGCGAAATACTCTAACCATATTATAAATCATTGTGTTACACGCACGAACATGAATAAAATTACTTTTGGATGGATTTTTTAAAAACATCTTCGCCGTAAATTCTGTGTGTAACCTTTCCAAAATTCAAGCGGAAGAAGTTCTCAACTACCACTTTGAATGCTGGCTATGTCTTGTGTTGCTCCGAGCAGTTCAATTCTCTCTCTAGTTCCTATATTTTCGTTTATTTCACATGAACTAGTTATCTATTGTCACATTTAGCAGTAGATTTTAATCGGGGCATGAGAGTACTTAGCACGCGCGTATGATAATATCCACTGATTATGCCGTTGTAACAACACAGAGCGTGCGGTGGATGTTTTTTCTGGGCACTGTGTGATAAACCGTCGTGCAGTCCCTTGTTTTTTAGTGGCAATATGAGAATTATGAATGGTCTGCTGGTAAAATCACATATTACTGGTTCTTATTGGATGAGTCGACCGTTGCTCGTGATAATTCTCTGTATGGTTCAACGAACTTCACAAGTCTGAGCTTTGACCGCAACGTTGAACTCCGTGACCACTGAGCAACGTGGGTGTATTCGACCCTTATGATTCGTTGTGTTAATTTTCATAAATGATTCCATTAGCCAGTTTAATGAAAACTGATCTCTTTCCGGATACCAGTGTCATTGGTTCTCTCCCATAGCGCTGGTTACATTCATTCCTGTCTAACAGTTTTGAACGAAAAGCATGGGATGTTATTTTAAGATCTAAATGGAATAAATTGTTTATTTTTGTTTACAAGTTGGGATTTGTAAGTCAGTATCATTCCGTTTTTGAGGACTGTAAAAATTAAGCTTATTTTAAATATTATTTGAACCAGGGTTTCATTTTACTGACGATGTAAGATTTAAGTGTCCACATCTCTATCTCCTTGTCACAACTAAGTATTATTGCAACTTTATTGTTAAATACTAAAAAAAATATCAATACAAATACATTAATTCAAGTCACAATGCTGAATACGTATTTGCGAGAAAGATACTCTTTTACCTTTATCGCATAAAAAAAACAAACTGTTTAAACTGTATTTCGTGAGGATTACAGTTTATTTTTTATTTCCAGATGATATAAATATTTATTGAAAACAAATACTGAGAAGTATTTTTTAAATGAAAGAGGATATATTTGGATACTTTTTTTTCAAGGAAGTAATGAAAAAGTAAGATTTTTTTATTTATGTTTAGGAAGATAACACATTATAGAAAAATACCGGGAAGGGAAGAATTTATATGGTGATATTAATCACAGGCTCAAATTTGCCTTATTTGCCCTGTTAAATGCTGATTTTACTTTTTACCTATGTTAGACTTCAATAAATTCGAGTGAAAAAGAAAACAGTTTTTCTCTTTGCTTGTGGTAATTTTAGCTTTTGATTTGTGAAGGTTTGTATCATAAAAAAGACGCAGTTTTGGCCGGAGGAAGAAGATACCGTGTCTGTTAATGGTCAACCCTAATCCTTTTCTTGTAATAGTCTCCCGCTTTTAGTCTATGTATGTTTTGATTTAGTGCTAAAAGGATGCGAGGGAGGGTCTTTTGACCCAATTTTTAATTAAAAAGAAGATTTTAATAATTATTATTAATTTCATTTCTTTAAAATTTTGCAAATGTGTACATTTTCATCTATTTTTTAATTATATACAAATTTAAATATGAAATACTTACTGTGCAATTTTTGACAATTTGTTATACCTAGATGGATGGATAGAGGTCATTTGACCTCTCCTTGATGGGATTCCTGCGTTTTCTTACAAATTTCTCCTCTTTTAGGCATTTTATTATTCTCTGCAGTAGCCATGGAGGTAATAAGCCCGCCCAACGACCCTGATGTAATGGTCCCATGGTTGAATCCCACCTGGGGAATGGATGTTGAGCTTATTTTATGATTAAGGAATATGAATTGATGGGGGGAAATTTTAGCTGTCAAGGCCCGTTAAAAACCCATGTCAAATGTTACTTAAATGACAAGAAAACGTAAGGTGTCAAATCACCCCCAGTCGTCCTTCTAGGTAGTGCGAACCTCACGCCCTCCTAGTGATTAATCTACGCAGTTACTTCTATTTTCTTATTGTTATTTGACCTTGGCGACATTTGTACCAGGGGTACCTGTGCCACAGGGAATTCTTTGGATTAAAAGTTCACCGCGCCTGCATCATAAAACCTTTCTCAACTCTCTATTAATTTACACTGGTTCAGATTGAAGGGGATAGTGTGGAGACCAGAGAGAGTGCGTTTGCAACCGCGTTAAGAACAGAATATAACGCAGACGTTATTCGTCTATGCCTAAATTATTGTCGTTAATTTGTGTAACCACGTAGGTTAAATTTATTGATGACCTAAAATAAATTGACCAAAGAGCGTCATAATATTTATATAATTTTGGCTATATTTTATTTAAATTGTGTTTTAAGTTTTGACCAGAAGGCATTTTGACGAGCTATCCTTTCGAATAGACAATGGAGTGGAATGCAGAAGTAGGCACAAGCTATTTAAGGTGAACTCACTTATAGTTAGGCTGGTACACGAGCGACCACATTTCTGCAACAAAAAGGATCAAATGTTATAACTTGGTACCATTCTTCGGCATTAAAGCGAAGTGCAGTCTAAATTTAGGCCGCTTGGTAAAATAAATGAAAATATTTACCAATGCAAAAGGTATAGTGAATAGATTAACCATTGTTTTTTACTCCCTACATTCAACATTTTCTCTGAAGATTGGATACAGTTCAATAACAGACCCCTAAGTGAAGTTAATTAATCAAATATATGTGTTATAGTTAAGGCAAATTTTCCTAATGTATGAAACAACATCATGAACAGGTTTTCTCAATGATTGGTTAGTATTCACGGGCGAGTGCAAGCTTACCTTCTAAGTTACGTTATTTTCCTAAGTCCCACGTTGATATAAGTTACGCTCTTAATTTTTTTTCCCCGTATGTTCATTGGGCCTTTTGTGAGGAAAGCCACATGGCGGTTGGTCTCGGCCCTCATGCTTCTTCTTCCTACGCCATCTCGTTTCGTGTGCCGCACTTGCTCCGTATAATTCACTCAAGACTCCACGGAGCGCGGTCCCATCCAACTCCATCATCTTCTCTGTTTCCCAAGAAGATTCTCAAGAAGAAGTGAGCTCTCTCCCGTCTATCTCTTCCAGCAGCCTCCCCTGGACCACTCCGGAACAGACACACACACGTACATACAAATCTCATCTCTGCGACCTCCTGCATTTCTGCACACTCCTCTCAATTCTTTCTTTTCATCCCCGCCGCCAACTCTCCATCCCCGACTACAGCCCACCTTCTCTACTCTTCTCTGTGCCTGTTGTGTCCCCCCCACCCCCGGTGGTAAATTTCACCTCTCGCCCCTGTGCTCTTTTGAATTTCAAATGTGCACGCTCTGCCGCTGGCGATGGCGTCACTCCACCCACCCACCCTATCCCCAACCGCGACTACGCCGTCCGCGGCCGCCGCCTTTCCAGCATCACGTCGCCCGCACTTGTCCTTCCCTTTTTGCAAGAGAGGAGCCGCATCCTTGCTCCTGTATTTACTCTTTCCCCTCAATTCACACCTTGACTCCCGTGCCCACCACTAGCTACTAATGAAAAAACTACCTTTTTCAACGTGGGTGCTTTTTAAAGGAAAATAGAATTTTATATAATTAACTGTTTATTACAAAAATTGTTTCGGATGAAATTCGTATGGGTAGTTAATAGTTCAGTTTAGCGCATTTTTACATTTTTAATTTTTTGAATGCGTGCATCGCAGTCATATGATTCTTTTACTTTCCAGTTGGTCCCATTATAAGGTCTATTATAAATCCGTTTTATTATAGCTCCATTGCTATACAGGGAAACGTTTGGTGTGATTAATACAAAAATAAAATTATTTTTTATCATAAAATATAATTCAAGTATTTTTTGACACTTATCGCTTTGTGTTCAGCGTGGCTGTGAAAAAAACAAATTATCTTGCCTTGTAATTACTTGTAACACTTTCATAGATAACGTAGTTGTATTCTTTTCCATATTAATTTTTTTCCGTTCGAATGGAAAATTGTTTTATTTTCTCAAATTTTTTTATCCTCCAAAAGTTTTATTTTTCAAGATATCCATCACTTCCCTGCATTTATCGCACATATTGCATTTTTTCCGTCCTACGCCGCGCCATGTCCAACTAGTCCTCTCCCCGGCCCTGTCAACGTATGAGCACCTGGTTAACCCCCTCCCCCCATCCACCGCGACCCCGTTGCAACCCAATATATTGCGTGATAACCGCGAAAACAAAAAGAGGACGGGGTAATGGAAAAAGTTGTCGTCAGCTGCCGATTTTGTATGCACATTTTTCAAATACGATCGCCTCCTTTCTCTCAACCCGGATGGTCACTGCAACAAAGAAGCCCATTTAAACAAACATTTGTTCTTTTTATGCATGCTGGCGTGAACATTGAACGCTTTTTATCAAAGCAAAAGTAATAAGGCTTCTGTTTCTGTTGTTTATATAATTTTGCACAATATTTTTTGTGCTCACTTTACCTGTTGTGCTTCACCGGTCCCCTCTTGTTTGGCGTTATATAGTGGATTTTATCGTTGATATCTAATAGTTACTATCATGGATGTCCTGACGTATTAATTAAGTTGATATTTATATTTATTTTAAGTTTTATTGTTTATATTTCACTTCATGCATATTTATTTAGTGTGATGTGAGGGAATCTCCACTTTTTTTTACTTTAATTTATAAAAAAAATAAAAAAAACTTGGCGTACATTGTACACATATTTCTAACTCCCACTTACTCCCATAGGTTGTACATTAATTACCATTCATAAGAAAATATGTTTTAGCACACACAAATTTTCAAGGGAAAACTAGCCAAAAAAGACCTTCAATGATCCTAAAGTTCGTTATTCAAATTCCATTGTGACACGGGAATAGTGGCTTCAATATCCAAAATTATGTGGTATGCATTAGCTTAATTATATGTATTGATAAAATTTGCCGGAAATACATTGATCTCGCTACAGGTACTCAAGAACACTTGTGCCAGATGAATATCCTAGATTCCAAACGATGGGTGTTATTATTACAGTGAGGATTTACTCATTTCTAACTCATTAGTGAACGCTGCCCTTCGTGTCCCATCTTTTTTATCTTGATTATATTTTTGGGGCTATCAGTGAAGTAACGTAATATTTCTTTATAGGACCAAAAACATAATGTGTTTCCATTCCATGACATTATCTTCGGCAGTAAACTGATTATTTGTGAACCGGTATTCGACTCATAGACTTTCGGCTTTTATACATATTCTCATAAGAAAATATTTTTCTCAGAAATCTTGTAAAGGTTTGTGTCAGCAGACTGGTTTGAAAAGTTAAAGGCCCGTAGTTCGACCGTCGGCCCAAGCAAACATGGAAATTTCTAATCCTATGGAAATGTCTAATTATTTTTTTTCCTGTCACTGCAGAAGAGTAACATTGCGGAGTTAGTTTCATAGTCATGTTTGTGTTTTTACTTGAACCGATAGTATGAGTGAGATGAGAGGGGAAAAATGAAAAAAAAATAATTTTCTATCATTAGGAGCATTAAATGTAACCCTTTGAAAATCATGAACGACTGCACCACCCTTCTGTAGTTACTTCTCTATATTTCACAGAGGAGCATCATCGACCTGTCCTTCTCTCGATTTGTTTCCCCTGCAATTTTTTATCCTTCTTTACATCCCAATCTGAGGGCACGCCGACCGGACAATCTATACCTCTCGCAGATTTTCCCGGATATTTGCTCATCCATTGACATTTGTCCCTGTACGTAAGGTTACCTTCCTTCGTTTGCCCATAAAACAGCCGACGTTTTCGTCCAGAAAAGAAACGTAAATAATTTACAGGATGGGATAAAAAATATTTGAATGATCGATCCCGGCGTGAAGTTTTCTTCGCCTTTGTTTCCGATTCTTTTGTTTGCCAATTCTTTTTTGTGTGCCGAAAGGCGACGACTTGAATATATTTTGACGTTAGTTGGCCTAAAAGAGACAGAGTGGCTTCTTTTTTTTATAGTGCTGTGAGGACGTTGTGAGTGAGTCCACGTGAAAGTGCCTTCGGCCGGAAACCGCGCTTCAGCGAAAGAAAAACTGGTCACTTGGAAAATTTTCGGCCTTCACTGTGAGCTGTTTTTGTTCAGAAAAGCTCGATACCGGTATTTATTTGAGTAAGACAAAAATAATTCTTTTTCTCGCTTGAGTTTCACTGCGTTCTCCACAAAATACTCACCTTCAGCTTAACCTGGTCCTATAACTCATCTCGCGCTCATACTCCTTTCATATGCAGTGACTCTTTTGATAGACTTAATGTGATGGTCGTCTACTCGTCCATGTTAAAATCTCTTTGCAGTGATGAGTCTTTTCTTCATTTTACGATTTTATTTTGGTGTTTTTCTCCGTTCTTGAGAATAATTATGTGTTTCCACCGTATAATTATTCAAATTATATATTTTGATATTTCAGGCTACTTACAAAAAATGTATTTTCTAATTAACGTGAAAAAAATCCTGCCTTGCCACATTTCTCCGCTGTTTCTTATAGTTTTGACAATCTAAAATTGTTAAGGTGATAATGGATGAAGCAGAGGAAAAGTGTATGTTTCTATTTATAATAAATTCATTTTTTCGAAAATCTGATTCAAGAATAGATTGTTGGCCCCGGTGGAGGCGGGGTAAAGTCCTCGCCTGCTAATTCAAGGGTATCGGGTTCGAGACCCTCCGGAGTCGATTTATCATCACTCAGGACATGAGTGTTTGTGTTCGTCCTTTGTTGTTATTCATATCAGACGAAAAAGGCGAATGGTGCTGTTTGCAGGATTGTGAAAATAGTCGAAAAATAAATATTTTCAGTGAAATTTCCTGTAAAAATATCTATGTAGACCACTACTCACCTTTTTAAATGTAGGATATCCTATTCGTTTTGACTTTCGCTGTCGCTAAAGAGCAACAGTAAAATATATACATTTTTATTTGGTTATCTGCTTGTTGGTAAGGATTTACTGTTAGGGTAAATAAAAGTTTGTAAGGAATCACAAACTTTTTTCCCTTGAACGCTTGTCACTAACAGTCCAAAATAGGTGACACTTTGCATTCATGTCCGTCTATGCATCGTAAATGCAAATACTTAAACTATATCAATGCATGTTTATTGAGTTTCCCCGTCATTTTTTTTGCGGAATACGGTAACTGAGACATATTATGACATTACAGTTTATCTTTGACACGACCGTTGTACTCACATACGTTACTCCATCGCAGAGTGTTTTATTTTATTATATTTTGAAAAGAAAGAACTCTTAATATAAAAGAAGAACTCTTTCTCTTTAATTTTTTATTTTATTTCTACGCTTTCTGCATTTATCTACATTTTCTCTATACTACTGGCTAGTTATTTAGGAATATATTTTTTATGTACATTTATTTGTTCACGTCCCTAACATTATAAACGTTATCCAAAAAATGTTCTGTGGAGGTCCCATCTCCGATTCATTTTACTCAGTGGTGAACGCTTTTCCCTCATCATCCCCGCCGATATCCATTCAAAATTAGCTATCTCCCTTATATCCACTTCATTGTGTTCCCCGTCACTTTTGTGTTTATTTGAAGCAAATTAATTGAAAATTAGTTAAAAAACGTTCTCATTTTAATTAGTTCACATGCAGTGTTTCATAAAATAGTATTGAGTGTCTATGATAATGCGTGTAGTAGATAAGTGTGTATCGTGTTTCTGATATTCCTGAAAATGTTTGTTTTTGGTATCTGAATTATCAGGTTACCCTTAGCTTGTGAAAATAATTCAAGCTGTGTATGGGTGAAGAGAACCTAGGTCAAGGATACCTTAATTGTCAATTGGTAAAAAAAATGTAGCACGTAAATCACTAAAAAAAGAAGCATAGCTCTTCGGCAAGCCGTTTGGTGCTTGTATATCGTATCCATTGGTTCACTATAAATATGGTTAGAGGTGGTTAGAAATGATATCAAACAGACAGTTCCAGGAATTTTACTAGATTAGGATTTATTGTTTAAACTGAAATTCAACTGCTACGCTGCTCAACATAGCCTGACTGAAATATGTACCTATTCAATGACAAACAATTTTTTATTTTCAATTGTTTATATTGAGTCTTTATAGAAATTTAGTGATCACGCTAATATTGATATTTATATAGGATCCGTCTCAGTTTGCTTGGTAATGTAATATATTATTTAAAATCAGAAAAGTTTATTTAAATTAACACTACAGCTTAATCAAATATTTTTATTTCATTATCGGATACGGTTTGGTGAATCCCTTTATTTGCGAATGTAGTTCATATGTGCGAAAAAATATGCACCCACGGACTGATTAAAACTATTGCCCTAGATTTTGAATTTAGGTCTTAAAAATTCGTTGTAAATAGTTTAATAGGGAACACTGATACGATGAAAATAAATTTCATTGCTATATTTTGAAATAAAGGGGAAATTGTAAGTGCATGAGAAATTGTTTGAAATTGTTTTTAACGTAGCACTCTGCAGTATATTCACTTAATGTGAAAAATTATTAGTAGGAGGATTTCGGATGGATGAATGTAGGGACATTTGCTATTAGCTAAATTATGATATTCTATAGGTACTAAATTAGGGTGGCCATCTCTTGTAGGTACCTCTAAAAGTAGAATTATCTATAATAATATAATCACGTTCCGTTTCCGAAGTGATACATATTTGGATGTGTGGTTGGAAGATGATACAATGGGGTAATCTTCAATCGGATTGGAAAAAGGAGGAAATGCATGCTTTAGAGTTTATACGTTACAGATATTTAATGAAATGTACAGCATATCGTTGTTCATGAAAATATAATTTTGTAAGCAGGATTCGAACGAATCTAAAAAATTAGAGCGATTAACAACAACAAAAACCGTCAGATGTTTGGATATCATTCCTTACTTTTTGGCAAAAAAACACAGTTGATGCTAGAATGTCTTTGCGTAAACTTTTGGTTGGAATCTTTATTTTTCTTTCTTCTAGAAATCGTGTCTGTAGCATTTAGATGTACCTCATTAAGTACATATACATTTGGAAAATAAATATTCATTAAAGAATCATACTCTTACGTCTAAATGGGATAAGAGAATATGTGAGCCTTCTGACATAGATTAGTACTTATTAATTTCAGAAGTATGAAAATATACTCAGTTTGACTTTTTAATGATTGATTAACCTCAAATATAATTAAATAAAATTTATCCTATGATTACATCCTCCATGGAACACGACTCATTAGCAACAACTTAATGTACCATAGGCACTACAGATATATAGGCAACGACTGGTGTGCTAACATTTCCATACTGTTTGCATTATTTGTGTATTACTATGTATTGCGTTGAACTTTTGATCTCTAGAATTATCTTCAGAATACTTTATTGTTTTAAGTGATTTTAATTAAAAATGGACGACATTTTCCGTAATCCTTGCCATGAAATCTTTCGTAAAATTATTTTATGCGGCAAAACTATAAATTGGCTATTGCTAGGAAATTACCTATAACTATTTTGGCCTTTCGTACGTTTAGATGTAAATAAATTATAAGACTATTTAACTTGGAACTATCGCTGTTGGCTATTAGCGTTTCATCAAGTGATCAAGTAGACTCCTGTTTCACTAGTTGACGGTCGAAAGGCCGAAACCGATAATGCTAAGGTTCCTATTATTTCGAAATAACTTCTTCGAATTTAAATCTCTTTGTCTGTATATTTTTTTACCTTTTTTAAATGTATTGAATTGTAATTGTATCGTAAGTTATTTATTTATCCTAGAGCCTTTGGTAACATCTATCTAAGGTTTGTAGGGCAAAAACCAGCAGTGGTCTGTTAAATAGTCAATAACTCCAAGGTGGATATTATTTCATAGTGGAATTGCTAAAACAATTATCAGCTTCTCCAGATATTGCTAACTCATCGCTCTAGTGATTAGTCGATGGTAGGCGAAGTAACCTTGAGGAGTTTCTCTAGTGATTGCCTATTTTTCGATTTCCCCATAAAATGCTATGTGGCGAGTTAAAAAAGCTGTTTTTTGCCTTATTTAAATGCTAAATTTATACTTATGTAGTGATGATACTGGGCCAATTGTTGCTTTAATGGAAAGCCAACTTGTCTACCGTGGTTGATCGATTTTCCTGTCCTACTGCTGAAATATTTCTCGCCATTAACTTTATATCGTGGCTGAATCTCCTTGGTAGAGTTCCTCCTCTCAAGAATAGACCATTTGCCTTAGGTGTGTCGATGCACAAAATTGATTTATTTTATGGCCAGCAGTTACTAATCAAATAGTACTTGGCCCATGCAGCCAGTGATAAATCGTTGAATGCATTGCATCCGAAAAACCTCCTGAGAGATTAATGCTTACGCATCCCCACTCGAGTATATTTCAGTATTTTTCTTGAAATTGCTTTTCTGCAATATGAGAGCGCATGTATTGACCCTTGGTGGAATGGCAGAAAAGACTTGGCGAACGATTTATCAGTAAAGCATAAGGCACGTCTGGAAATTTTATGGGACAGGATATTTTATTGAGTGGCAACTATTCTTCACTGTCTTTTCCTTCGTTGTGCATGAATCAAGTTGAAATAGTCCCAGTGGGGTGCTAAGGTTTATTCGATTTTTCCTGATTTCTTCGAGTATCAGCATTGTGATTGCATTTTATGCAACTTTATTTGGGAATTTTAAACAATAATTTTAAAAAACCTTTCTATAGTCGTTACATGATGTAAGGTAATTCAAATTAAATTACCATTTCATATTATATTTTTAATATTATTTTTATTATATTTAAGGAAATCTATAGATATAATGTGATCCTTGCATGATATTTTCTCAACATTTCTAAGGAAGAAAGAATGTTATGATGTTCAAATGATCCTAAAGAAGGGGCTTTGTTAATGAAAATGAAACAATTGGTATGTCTACACCTTTTGATTTACATTAATTTTCTAAGCGAAATTGGTTGTTTATCTTTAATGCTAAAGTCATGATAAAAAAACTCATGTGACCTGATCAGAATTCGAGCCCGAATCTCTTGTTAACCAATCAAATATATTTGATAATTTCCCCTCATAGGCATTTTAAATCAGTACAATTTACGGGGGATGGGTGAATGCAAACAATGTATTAACCCTTTTAATATCAAATAAACATTAAATTGGTCTAAACCTAAGATGTCTTAGCGGGGTAACTAATACACCTGACCGGGATTTGGGAGATCCGGCTCATAATTTCATAATGCTTTTAAATTCTTTATTATGAAAGTTAACTTACTAGTGTTTATTCTTGCACTCTTACGCTTCATATGCATTAACATCTCTGTTGCCTCGCGAAATGCTTCATGGGCGTAAGGCAGGGGTTGTTTGGACTCCAACTATAAACAAAAATTGCTAGATAGGAATTATAGGAAAAGGTAAACAATGAGAAGTAAGAAGTTAATTAACGGGTTGGTGTCTCGTTCTGTTTATGTTTAGTTAAAAACAGTAGACTAGAAGAAATGATTCTGAAACTGACTACAGGAGGTATTCTTCAATATCTCTCATTTTGTTAATTTTTTCTGCCCTGAAGGTGTAGGGGTTTGGGGGTAAAATCAATCTGCTCTGCCGACCTGAAACTCCTGAAGTACAATATTTTTAATGACCTCAACTGAGCGTGCAACCGCCGAGTCTGTACAGTGTACAGGCTCATAGCACAATCCTCATCACAAATTATCTTCACTCGTGAGAGTTTTTGACCAAACGCGAGGCTTTCCTTTTGTCTGTTTTTGTTATTTCAACTTGACTGCGTACAAAGTCTACGTGTGCATTTACATGTGAATTCTTGCTCAATAAGGAAATTACTTTGACTGTACTGCGGCAGATATTGCGATTATTTTTCAGCACTATCGTGGTCTAATATTTCCTCTTCGAAATTAACATCGCGCGGAGTTAGTTATTTTCTCCAACGTCCAGCCAAATCGTATCCTCCCATTTTCACATCAAAGGCGTGGATTTTAAGCGGAGGCATAATCCCCGTCTATCCGGGCGTATTAATCTAATGGATGGCCTCCACAAAGGTGTGCAACGCGGCAGAATGCCTTCACGATCAATCGGAGTTGATTTTCTCTCTGTGGCTGGCTTTAACCCCTTGAGTCCGTCCTTCTGAGAAACCAGGCGTGTCCTGCCACTCAACATCAGCGGTTTCTTGGGTGAATTCTCTCCTCGGAAGAATTTTCACGGTAATGAGGTTTTCCATGAGTAAATATATGAGACTGAATTTCAAGAACAGAAGGAAAAAATGGAACAGAATGGTTACGATGCGGAAAAGGAGTTTCATTTTTTTGAAAACTTGATGAGAATGGAAGAGACGAATTTAGCCAATAAGATACGTAAGTAATTCTTAGATAAAAAGAGAGAAGGTGCATGGTTTGTGAATGTAAAAAAAGGTCTGCTAGAAATGAGAAGTACTTGGAAGCGTCACGAACTTGGGAGCAAAGTGGCAGGTTTCTGGAATTTTTTAAATGAACAGAAGATAAGAAAAGAGTAAATTGCAAGTAAATGAAGAGCAAGTGGAAGAGGAAAAAGGAAAAACAAAAACAGTTGAACAAACATGGTCCGTAGTTGCCCAAATCGAAAGAATGAGAACAGGTGAAACAGTTTATACATCTAGGGGGATGCATATGCATACGATCGCGTATTTGCGAATATTTGTTTATGTCGGTTTTATGGTTAGTATAAGACTTAATTGCTGATTATTCAAGGGTCGCAGTTTCAAACCCACTACCAAGGTTTTATTTCCTTCAAAATTAAGATCTAAGATGCAGTGATGTACCCAAAGGGTAGCGGGGCTGGTCCCCGCCAGGAGTGATTTCACTGATGAGTGGATGGCGCGGAGTTTTTTTGAGCTATGGTTTAAGAAACATTTTCGTTTATTAACCACATGTTTTTTTAATAGGAAGTAAAAAATTGTTATCTTTGACTAAGAAACGAGCTTTAATGGATAAAGACAGTAAAATATTTTAAGGTTAATGACTTTTCCTTCAAAAAGTGCGGGGCATCATCACTTCCGCTTTGCCAGGGGCGCCTCAGTAATTTTAGCAACTACAACTAAGGTTTAAAATAGATATAATACTACTAGAATAGTTAAGATATTATTAGTATAATTAACTAATCTTATAGTTATAATTGCTTCATTATTTTTTACTATAATGTTAAGTATTTCTTCTGTATTATAATTAAATACTATGGGGTCAATAATTATATATAACATTATTCATAATATAGTTATGAATATAACCTTATGTACAACACTGCTTAGGCGCTGCGTAAATAACCATGGTAGTCATATTACCTACAAACGTAGTATATTCTTTAGAGACATTTTATAGGTGGGTAAGTGCAACACCATCATCAGCGGTCATCAATCCGAAAATTGGTTTGTTACAGCTCTTCTCTATACTCACTGCACAGCTGATCACTTCAATTAAAAAAAAAATATTTTTCAATACTTTTCACATCTTAAATGATGTACTCCATACTTAGCACTCCTCGGTAATTTTTACTATTAATATTCCATCCATTAAGAGTTTTCAAGATATATTCAAGAGTCGGATATGTTTCAGTGCCTATTTAATATTCTACTCAAACTCATTTGAATTAAACATTTTTCATCTCGAATCCTTCGTATAAATTCTTCATTGGTGATTCTCTCCGTACATTTGATTTCAATTCTTCGATAAAATATCACGTTTCAAAGGTTTTCAATCTTCTTTGCTCTACTGCAGATGTTGTCTAAGTTTCTCTGCCCTGTAATGTGTTCTGATGTTTAATGATAGCCCTGTTATCTGGACGTTGATGTTGAGACAGTCCGTGAAACTTAGCAATCAATTTATAGAATATTAATTACTGATTTTGGTACACTGATGATGGTAAAGATTTTTGCCGGGTTAGAGATGAAGCATATATTCTCCTTCCTCTTCTGACCATCCTCCTCCAGCTCGTCCTCGAGATGATCTGCCAATCTCACTTCTCGCCGCCAGCTGTTTACTAATAAGCGTCCTACCCGATTGTACGAAAGCCATACCCTCATTCCCAGCACAGCTCATATCCTTTCCCAACTTCCTCGGTTTATCTAAAATATTTTCGTCCCTTTAGGCTTGGCCTCCACATGTACACACTTTCGTCGCCCGTATTCCTCGATACAGTTCCTTGCTACTTCAAGCCATATGAAGGCATGTGGTGTTTACATTTTCTAAGACTGAAGCAGGGAATTTAAAATACATGAATAACTGCGCGAAAGGTGTCTGAAGAGTCCCAAAGTTTCGGGACAAGTCTTCACTTGATATCGAGTCGTATTGAACTTAATATGAGCATGGGTTTATGATGTACCATGCATGATATGTTTATAAGCAATTTGAAACGAATGTGACAGAGCATGAGCATGATATATATGAGCATGGAACGATCTAAATGAAGCAATGCAAGCATGGGTCATGTCTGCATTGTGCTGTCGTGAGCAGGTAATTACTCGGATGACTTCGCTAATGAGTAGATGATCACTCGGAAAATATAAGAAGCTGTCGAAAAAGGAAAATTCCAAAAATGAATTTTATGCTTGCGTGTCATAGCGTGTCACTTTGTTTTTGTAGAGTTCTCCTATATTGCTTGGAAAGAAGTTTTTGTACCTATGTGTTCGGCAGTGTGTGTCTTTATCAGTTCTGGCAATATAATTTGTGGTTTAAGTAATTTTCTGCATGTCACCCCGAAACTCCTGTGGTCTAAATATTCACAATAATCCTTAACCCTAATCTGACTCCCTTTCGTTATTTCGCTTCACCACACTCCCTCTCTCTCTCCGTTTTTCCCGCTCTCGAAGATACAGATCTTCTTCTGCCTTTGATCTGCAAAATACTCGGGCAAAAGTATTCAGACCACTGAGTTTTTTTTCTTAAAATAAGATCCAAATCTTAGTGAACCGTCTGTTCCAGATGATGTGACGACGAATTTCAGCCATTCGTGAAGTTCTTACCTGCGCTTTATGGCTTTTATGAGTGTTGTTTGTGTATTTTTAAATATAAGTTTAGGATTGAAAGGCATCCTGATGAACTGGCTTCTTGTAAGTTAGCAACCATGTCATTTTTTATGGCTGGTGAGTAGCATACCTTCCTCTTATTTATAGCATATTTAATTTATGGAATTACGCTAAAATATGTTATGTACCGAGCTTCTTGTAGAGCTTTTTCAGATAAGCACTAAAATATTCACGACCTCAACAAATAGAGATGTAATGTATTACTCTTTATCTAGTCAGGCAGATATGAGTATTATTGTCGAACCCTGTTTTAGAGCGTTGACTGCGAAAGATTCACAACGGAATTATCATTGGATCCAATTAAGGATTTTAGCTAAAAGTAGACAGCTAGTCATTAAATCGGAAAATCTATGATCTTGTGAAGATCATGTCATGCATAAGTAATTCTTGTTCTAATTTGATCTTCTTCCAGCGACCGCAAATTTTGTCTTTCCGGGTCTCGATCGTGATCGGCCGCCGCAGTGCAATTTCACTTGCGAGATATGGCGTCTGATGAATCCGCGGCAGGTGACGTCTTCCAATCGATGCGAAGCGATGTATTTTCAACTTCGCTTCCTCGCCACTAGCTCGCCACACCCTTCTACTAACCAGTCCCTCTCTTATCTCCACCCCTCAAACCTCCTTGATAACCCTGCCTGATTCCATTTCTAACTTCCGCGTCTTCTTTCTCTCCCGCGTTCCTCGACTTACAGCAACCCCCTTACTTCAATCGCTTCCTCTACTTACTCAATTTTCACCGCTCTCTATCTATACAAAGGGCGGTATACGCCATCTCTTTGATCTTCGTGCGTTAATCAGATGGGAGGCGTGTTGACAAAAATGCCGTTGTTTATTCCTTGAATTTTCGTGTTGAAACTTAATCAGATCTCACAGATGAACGTTGCGTCAGTTTGCAAGGATAAAGGGATGGTGAGTAGGCATCCAAATATGAACCCGTTTTTCAATTTTGAAATATAATCCATACATCATGGTTAGCGCGTGAAACCTTTCCTACATCCTTTTTTAATATTTTTTCTGTTATCGGTTAATATGTGTTTTGATATATGGACGTGGTATTGCGACAATAAATATTTCTTAGGTGATACATGCAATTTGCTGATTCCGAATTTTAATGACTTCGCTATTCTCCCGTTCTACCATGCTTAATGGTTCTCCTATTCTTTTTAATCTCGGAGTAAAAATGGGGAGGCCGCAAGAAAATTGCTATTCCTGGTCATATTTGCGTTATAACGTTTGCTCAAAATCACATTGATAAGTGCGTAATTTTATGGGTTTCCTTTTAAATTCATTCACAATATTTTAAGTGGTTGGAAGGTGATAGGGCCAATCTTGGTGTGGCGTCTTATAGAATCCTAGAAGGAAAATAGTTAACCTAGAGAATAAGTACATTTTCCTATGATTTGTCAAACTGTCTTAACATTTATATCTGCCTCCTTATACGATGCTTAAAATATTTTGTTTAATAAAATCTCACCTTAGACACTTTAATAAACATAATTTAGTTAACTGGATTAGTTTTCAAATACGTGTAGCATAAATTAAATTCGTTAAAGTTTGTAATATGCGAAAAACGAAGATACCGTATGGAGAATGGTGTTACTGGTGGCCATTTCAGTTTTCCAAGAACACTTTGCGTGTTTTATGCCGAGATATGAGTTGCATCGCAACTTGCCCAGTTAGTTCCTCTTGTTTGTCAAGGACGCCTTTGAAAGTCAACTCCGCCGAGTGTGACTTCACTTTGCCGTCTTATTGCCGCTTCTACAGGCATGCTCGCCATTTTCACCACGCCTCGTTCCTTTGGCCTCGCCTCGGGTGGGCTTAGGCAATTCGAGCGCTGAGGCATTGAAAAGTTTTCCTTGTTCCACATGAGCAGACAGCCATTCTCGTGTTTCAGCCCTTAGCTGCCCAGCATGAGTCATCCGCTCATATTGGAAATAGCAGCGTTACTGCAAGACCTCGTCCATTTCCGCCATGAGTGCTCATTTTTGGTCCAGTTCAGGGAGATCTGAAATGGATTTAAAGGTGAAGGCTAAGGTTACTGATAAATTTAAAAGCACACGTTTCGTGGAGGACCTTATTTACCCTCACGCTACTCAGTTAATCAGTCGAAAACTAAAATTGTTGATGTACATAATGTTTTGGAAGAGCTTTTTCTTCTTTGATGCCAAATTCCCTGAAATGATTCCGAAACCACACTATGAATCGGCTTTCGTTTTGAATATTTTGAAATTACAAACCATTTCGTTGTACGAATGTGGTCCATTGTGAGCAATCTGGATGCGAAGTGACTTACTCTTCAATAACTTTCATACTAAGTTTTCTTGTTGCTGAGTGCGTATTTTCACCAGCCATTGTCATTTTGATTGGTCAACTCAATAAATCACTCTCTTTGATCCCAGGTTAAAATTAAGGTAGTTGGTAAGATTTTTGTCAGTAGAATTTTGGTTCCTTCTTAAACTACATATTATACTACATAATATGTGTCACTGCTGGTCTCTTATTTTTTTACTCTTGCTTCACATTCCTGGCTACCATTTTTAAATTTTCCTCGTCTATGAGCTAATTCAAGGAAATACTGACAGCTTAAACAATAATAAAATTTTAAAAATGGTATAACTGCCTTATTGAGTGGTTGAAGCTTATTACCTCCCTGCTTCTTCAGGGAGACTGAGTCAATGGATTTTTATAATAACTTTGTGCTTCTTCTTTAACTTCATTTTTCGGCCGCGTGTTTTAGTTCTTTTACCAATATCATAAACAGCATTTCAATTTGCTTAAAACTGACATAATCTCGTCACTGCAATACCATTATGGGTTCTTATCATACAGTTCTTTGTTAGGAATACTGTAAATATTTTCATTTAAGTTGTTCTACACAGCTGACGTTATCTCACTCATGTGATTCCATTATCACTGATTATCAGCCAATGCAAGTTGATGAAAATATGTGCATATAAAGCTAACTTATTACTGTATTTACTTAACAAACACTAACAATCGCATGTTTTATGATGGAAAACTTTGGGACTAGCCATGATAATGTTCCTTTTGAAGTCATCTGCTGGAGAGATACACACCAGTTATCCGATAATCACGTTGAGTTCGAGGATGCGAGGCATCTTTGTTTATATCCCAGTTCAGTGAAAGACATTTTTAAGTCCTTTACAATTGGATTAAATGTTGAATTTTAAATAAATGGTGTGTAGCCTGAGGGCACATCAATGAACAGAAATATAATGGATTGTTTTCGGCGATATAGTCATTAGTAGGAGGAAGTTATCAGTACGACATACCCGGACCGATTCATGCCAAGTTCGACTTCCTATTGAAATTTTGACTCAATCGCTTTGAGTGGCAGCCCTCACTCGAGTGGAAAGCTACCAACAATACCATCTACCTTGGTCTCTTCTTCTGTTACCAGTCACTCCACTTTCCTTACCCTATCCTCTCTATAGTCGCGTACCCTGCCACGGCACCGCGGCGGACACAAACGTTGCGTTTCCCCATTGTGTGTTGACTGCGGGACCTACGAGCGAATGTGGGGTCAGGTGGAAATGCGGGGGAGGCACAATTACCATCCCCACTACTCCGTTGTTGGTCGACGGAGGTGATTCGCCTCGCCATAAGTCTTTTGTTTCGCGCCACCGTCGTCGAAAGGGCGTGACTTGGCGGAGATTTGAGGGGATAACGGGAGACGGTAGACGTTGTACCCACTTGTAGTCGGCGTTTGCTCAAATCCTCTTAGCCGCGGTGTGTCACGCCTTTGAGTCGTGGGATGGAGTTTGAAAGACTGTTTTTTCAACGGTGGGACACGCAAGCAGGCATTATTTGTCGTCAAATTCGATTTTCGTGGTTTTCGTGAAGAATGTGAAGTGAAAATTGTTGACAGTCTTGGGATTAAGGATGTGGAAATCTTTTACGGTTGGAATTAAAGGTGAAACGCTAACACTGAAATTCCTGCTCTATATTTTATTGATAAAGACCATGGTTTCCATGCAAAGCAACATCATCCGGTGTTCATAATTTAGTGAAATTTTTATACAAGTTTCGCGAATAAAATTTGTTGAAACTTACTGGAAAATATCTCGGTAAAATACCGTTATTAATTTTGGACAATTTATTGCAACGATTGTAAAAAGTAATTTCTCATGCATGTTTTAACTTTATTTTTTCATTTTTATTCATTTTGTTTTTTTGTTCCTTGCCTGATTTGATTCGATCAGTCTTTGACAAGGACTACGTGAGAGACGGACGCGAAATGTGGTACCCACGTGAATTCGATTGCTGCGTTATCCTTCCGTTCTCCATAGGCTTCATCCTCGTCCAGCGACCCCCATCATGATTTTCCTTTCGTTGCTTCATTTCAAGTCACCCTCATTCCCTTCCAAAGGTGAATACCCTTCTGCTGGTTGTTCAGTTTTCAGTTCAGTTCAGTACTACTACTTTTGAGGTTGTGTTGAAGAGCCAAGGTTGCCGATCGTGGGCAGGTTATCAGACGGATCATTGTCTTGCAAGTTTATTTTTGTGACATTTTGTGGAAGACTGGGCGGGAAATTTGGTGTAAAGAACCCATGAAACTATTGTAGAAAAGTTTTTCATTCCGTCTTTTGGTTTCCATGTTTCAAAAGATTTTATGAAAAAAATAAATATTCGAATATCTTGAAAATCCGGGAATGTTAGGTTGAAACTGTTTTCTGTTTCTTTTAAACTACAATGGATGTTCGTAACATTTATTAATAGCTCTATACCCATAATACCATTCCCTTTCGGAGTAGGCATAGTTAGGCTTGGATTTTAATTATTTTCTCCATATTACCCTGTCCTCACAAACCTTCCTTGCTTCTGCCACATTCATCTATTCCTTTTTTGTGAAATAGTTTTGGCATATTAATTTGTTTGCTCGAGTTTACTCCAATATTTAATTTCTCATTCGTCCCGCTTTCTCACTATTTCACCTCTTCTATTGGTATGAGTTTAGTTGTATCCCGCTGTTGGGAGTGTACCAGTGAAGTATGTGTTGTTGTGTTCGTGTGCTTTGGCGTGTACGTGCCTTTCTCTCAATAGTCGATTGAGGTGGCGTGGGAGAGGATGTAGGATTCTGCACAGTTTTTCAGATCAATTTAATGAGGCTACGTGATGCAAATTGTCTGGAGCTGTTGGCCTCAGAACGGGGTGCCATCGTCGGGGAATTAGTTTTGGAAGTTGAACTGACATTTTTCTTCAATTTTCGCTCCGTGCTGCGTTGCATGTAGGCACTGAACGTAATTTAGAAGGTGATAAATTATTCTACGTGAGTCAGTTCCACAAATTAAATCCAGTAGCATTTACTTGTGATTTAAAATAACTTGGTGGATACCACTTAATGATTTTTATTAAAATGACCCAGGTTTTAATATTTTACGTCAACTTTAGGTCACTTAGACTCTCATTTTTGGCAATCTGTATCATGATTAGGTCACCAAAACCGAGGTTGTAAGATTAAAAATCGCTTAGAGGATTTCGCAAAATTATTTTAATTTCGTCCGTGATGGATAACAGTGGATGTTATCTATCACGAACGATGAGGAAGTAGCCTGAAGTGGTTTCTTCTGGTCATACTGCTGATTGTGAGCCTTGCAAATTGCTTTCAATGAGGCAAGTCGTCATCTACGTAGGTGTTTGGTTTAAAAATAGGTCCTAGAACAGTCTTTTTTCTTCACCCGGCGCTGCGGTCCTCCGTCCTGCGGTCCTCCTCCAACCACCTTAGCCTTCTTCGCGTCACCTTCTTAGGTGCCTCTATCAGCAGAAACAACCCTTCAGGTTCAGATTCCCCTATTTCCAAGGTCTTTTTCCTCTTTATCTTTCCATTTTTTGCGAGGCCAGCCTCTTTGTCTTCCTTCATTGGGTTTTCAACCATCGATTTTCTAAATGAATTTTCTGGGGTCGAGGGGGTGCAAATGGCCAAATAACATGGTTTATTTAGCCTTAACAAATAGAGTCATGCTTTCTCTTAAATTAAATTGTTTTTCCATGATGAGAAAACCACCTTTGTTATCTATGCATATGGTTTTCTCATCATGGATATTCATAATTTCCACGAGGTCAGGCCTGATATCATCAGTTTTAAATTATTTTTTTCTTCATTTTGTTGTATCCTCAACTGCCCCTTTTCTGAAACAGTTTTTGAATAAATTATCCCTAACGAAAAATTATCTTTACTTTCAAAACGAATCCATTTTAAGTTAATCGTTTATCTGCATTCCTGTGTATCGTCCAAGTATCCCATCCTGTCCTCCTGTCTTCCATCCTTGTCTTGCGTTTTGTACCCTATCATTATCCTCAATAGGCCGTCACCCGACACCACGTTCTCTGATACAGACAGCCGGTCAGAGATGGGCGTAAAAGACGTTTTTTCATGTGCCATAAGTAGAGAATTCAGAATTTACACATAGTCAGCTGTTTTGAGCGAGTAGTATTTCATTCCCTTACTTATAAATTGGGAAGAGATTTAAATATGGCCATTACGAAATTTTGCCAGGCCTGGTGATTTAAAGTACCTACGATTTTATATACCGAAATAATGCTTAAAGAAGCAAAGTATCTTTATATCTATTTCTTTTATGTTTTACGTCAACATTGATGCAGCATCCTTATTTTCGCGTGGTTAAAGAAAGAGTTAGCCCACGTCCACGTTAAATGTTTGCAACGTTATACTTCAAAGCCAATAACTAAATGAAGGCTTCCGATTTATACATTTTTAGCAGGAGGATAACTATAACTGATTCCGAGTACGGGTGGGTTTGCATTTGAAAATAATCTACGTAAAAAGTACCAAGCCAATGACGCGGCTTGAATTGAGTCCGTAGCCTTAATTTTACTTCGTGAGAACGTTTTCCCTCTCTTTTTCCGGAATGGCTCAGATGAGGCTTAACTTTTATTTCAGAATTTTCCTTCACTATATGTTCTCGCAAGATGTAGCGAGTAGAGTGTAAATAACAAGCATTAAATTTGTTTATTTGGTAACGAAGATGCGAATTAATTTATCAACTTTGGTTTTTCTCTGTTTTATCCACTCTAATAACAGATTGAGATTTTGTTTTTTGTAATCTAAATGCTAGTTATTCACGATTTGTAAAAAAAATATTTTTTCACCATTCGTTATTTGTTGTTACGTACCCTATAGTAAAATCTGTTTTGTGATATCCTGTTGTTTTCTTTCTCCAATTTCTTTGTGCCTGAGGCGTGTGAGGTGCCTTCTGTCACTTTTCAAACCGCTCCTTTGAGCTCAAAAAAGTGAAGTTTGGTTTTTTATCAAGGTGTACTTTGCACTATTAGGAACAAGGTAACACTCACATCTTGGCGGTTGGCAAACAGCCGCGACGGAGGCAGGGCCCCCCTTACAATGGTAATTGCCGCGAAGCCAAAGCGCTTGGCGGCGCCAGCCCCGACCCTTTCATGCGAGAGAACACAATACTCGTCTGCCGCCGCTGCGTCCACTGTTTGAGCTTCCCTGTTTGCTACAGCTTCTTTTGTTTTCCGCGCTTGGTGAGGGCTCAAGGAGGTCTCCCGTGGATTTATTCCATCAAGCGAAATTTCTTAGAAGTTTGAGCTCGTAAGAGAGATATAATGGGCGGATAAACAAAGCAAGGGATCATCCCACTCAGTCAGTCGGTCTTTATTCCGCATGATGGTTTGCTGTATTTTATTTAAATAACCCTTTATTTGCGGGATTTTTATGTTTTTAGTAACTACGACGTGGCAGTTTGTAGACTTTAGATGCGAACATGATAATGTAGTTTTCCTAATATTGTTTGGTCCACATCATCATCAGTAGGGTATAGTTTCTTCTTTTGGGATTTCCCGCGTCTGGATTTAAAACGACAATTCTTTAGTGTATTCTCTTTTGCCAGAGACCTCCACAGGGTTAATGAATGTTCCCTTTAGCGTATCTGACTTTTGTACTCAAGTTGGTGTACGGGTAGTGGGTGAGAGTTGGTGCAGAATGTCCTGGGTGCTATTTATACTGCTTGACACGAGTCTTGGATCTTATTTTCCTGATCTCTGTTGATGTTCTTTTTTTCTCCTTACTTTCCAAGACCTCTGGTCATGTTTTTAAGTTTTTTTTTCTTTTGCAAAGATCGTAGGATTCTTGATGTCAATATTGTGGTCTTGGACGATGTGTTCGTTTACAGCTGATTTATCTTGGTGGCCTAGTTGAATTTCAGCATAATGTGTCTTTATTTTCGTATTTATGGTTCGTCACATTTCTCTTACGTATACTTTCTCGAATGATTTACACTTTAGATTGAGCTTGTATACTCAACCGTCTCCATTCTCTCTTTATCGCTTATATTTCGTGTGTTGTTTCATTGTCCTTGTTATTGTTTCAAACCTCGAAGGAGTGGACTGCAACCACAATTCATCAACTCTCAATGCTAGTTTCATCATAACCTCAGCAAAAAATTAGTATTTAGGATTTGTCAAGCTATAGTTTTCCTAATCTCTATGTGTTTTTAGTAAAATAATTATATTTCAAAATCAGATCGAATCTGGTTCTTTTGACTTTTGTCTCGCGGGGAATGCTAACAAGTAGATAGCAAAAGGAAAAGTTCACATGATACGTTTTCCACTCAATGTATTGCTCTCTACCGGCTTCAACGTTTTACACGTCGTTTTCAAGAGGCAAGTACACAAGTAGCAGGCAGTGTCTTACTATTGACGGCAGCTTAACTGGAGGCGGAAGGGGAAAGGGAAGGAAAGGGTGGGTAGTTGGTAGGTTTTTTGGTGAATAAAGGGGGAGGGGTGACACGGGTGATTATGAGATATGGAAGGTAGAAATTTTGGGGTAATGAGCAGGTGATTGAGGATGGGAAGGAACTGGCACTGAAAGAAATGGGGAGTGATTCACCGAGACTTCCCATAACATTAAATTTTGTGGAAAATTTACCAGGTGATTTTTCATTCTAATATGGAGAATTTCCACAAAGTTAACTCGTCAACGATAAACTTTATGCTAACAAGTAAATTTTTATCTTAATTTTATGAATAATTTTAGCACACTTCAGCGAAACTCGGGATTCAAATGCATATGTAATTCATAGAGACCATAACACAGCACTCTGAATTTCAGGGATCTAATTAATTTTCGTGAATTCCTTGTATATAGAAACCGAATAATTAAACCAGTACTACTTAGGAGCTAAAAGTCGAGGGGAGAGATGAAAGCATAGCGTTTTTTCATCCATAATGAAATATGCGAGCCCATAGAACTTCCAAGCACACTCAAGCGCGGTTAAATAGAGCAAAATGAAGTATTGTGCGGGTGAATATGACCATAAGCCGTAAAGTTTGATGTAGTTACGATAAGTTTTGCTACTGTAAGATCATTCAACCTCTAAGCGCTGCATGGCTGACATTGTGACTGATTTAAGGAGTTCATGATTTAAAATGGCTGTACTTGGCGTGTTTAAGTTTCCCAGGAAGTTTCGTTCCCATCAAGTAAATTTGTTCTCTTTTATGTTTGCTAGTAAAGTTTTCCGGAGTTTCCTAACACCATTAATGGTAGATTTTAATGTAGGTTATTCATTAAAGCGTCTTCTACTTGCTTAACCCAAAGCAAACAAAAATATTGAGTGCAAAATGCATAAAATATAGGGTTTTATGCAATTGGCTACATTTTCAAAGCCAATGGTTCATTTGATTGGTGATTACATTATACCTTTGATAAATCTTTTTATTACTTTATCGTTTGTAAATTTAGCTGCATTATCGGATGGGTATTCTTAACAGTTTTATTTTTATTCAGTGTAAAAGGGCTGTCCACTACATATTTCGGCACATATTTTAGAAATGTTTATTTATTAGTGAATATCACCATAGGGAAATTGTTTTCTCTTGTGTTTTCCCCGTTTGCTTTGCTTTTTGTTTTTATTGAACTTTTTCCTTCAATTTTCCGTAGTGTCTACATCATTTTTAGTGCAGTTAACGATCATATTAAATGTATACGACTAAAATTAAGTGTTACCTTACACTGGAAAAAAGTGTAGTTAAAATTACCAGACTGAATCTGGTTAAAACCCACTTGGTTAGAATAACGAGGATTCTGGTTAAAATTACCTTTAATCCAAGTTTACGGTACCAGACGCTGTCTGGTAATTGCAACCGTTTGTTGGGTAGCTGCTATCTGGTCCTGAAGCAAAACATAATATAATAATATATTTATTAAATTGGAATAAACGCTGTATAAAGATATACATTGAATACATATATAAGGCCACAAGAAATACTAGCTTTACAGTGAATAAAAGAGCACAATTAGAGATCAAGGTAAACTCCAAATTAAATAATTAATAAAATAAAAAAAATATAGATATGACTTAATTAAACAAGAAAGCCAAGTGACCACAACTGAGTGAGGCAAACTAAAATAAAAATATATCCATAACTTAATAAAACAAGTTAAACAGTCAGGAAATATGATTCTCAAATATCTATCAAAGGCGCTTGAACATGGAGTCAACATCCCTTGAGATTGCATTAGGAGCTCTCATTGCACGGTACAATGGCATATAGAAAGAATAATTACTAGGCAGATATGAAACATAAAAATTGCTTATCCTTGTGTTTACCAAAGGTACCCTTAGTTACACAAATGAAAATAGAATTGATCATGAGAGAGATGTTAACTTCGTTCTATCTGCGCCTATACATATCGTACTTCTAAAGCTCACGAAGGACCAACCGGTCCGAAACGTTCCCGTAAGAACGAATTCTTTATTTAATCTCTTTCTCCTACCTCCTGTAAGTTTTAATTTATATATTTGTGGCCAATTGGCGAAAACTTCAAAAGAATATATATATATATATATATATATATATATATATATATATATATATAGGCACACACACACTGCCGGTCAGATAGCTCCGAAAATTCCGTCTTCCCTCTCAACTTTAATGGCTACAACAAAAACAGAACGAAATACTTAGTATAACCCTGCAGCCACAGCAGAGCCGTGTGGCAGGGGATGTTAATTACTCCGAAAATGAAATATTTCTTAGCAGGGTACCTAATTCTCGCAGATTATTCAAGATATGGCGTAACCAGTGCATAGTAGCATCTCTCATTTATCTTTTCATTGAAGAATCTTCTTACCCTTGATAAGTCCTAGTTTCTTGCGCATCGTGCGCCGAAAATGTTTCGCACGTGCTCAGTATAATAAGACACTCCATTAAAACACATTTCATATTTAGCCATATTCCGCACCATTTACTTCCGTTATTCATGTCTTGTCCTAAATAGCAGCCCCCACCACTCGTCTTTTTGGCGGCTCGAAATATCGATTTAAGATGAAAGATAAATAGAGTGAGGAAGATTCAGAAATAAAGCAGAACAATATAGTATCGAGGAAGGTACAGGTAACCGAATCGACGCAAGACAATAATTGGGATGACGAACCGTTGGGGTGATAGGGATATGCGAGCATGTCATGCTGGGGGAAGGAGAAGGGACCGTTCGCGGTGTTTGATGGGTAATTTTGGTTTTTCGGGCCCGAACAGCGCCGCTGTCAAACAAACATGTGTTACGAAGGCGTTCCTTTTGTGTAAATTGGATATCGCGATTCGAGAAAGCGTTGGATAACTGGTGGTTCGTTAGGGATGGATTCAAAGCATCCATCCGTCGGAAAACGTGAAAGGATGGGTACCCGTCATCGATGGATGAACGACCAACCGCCGTATCAGGTTTATCAGTTGAATAATTTATTATACAACAATTTCTCAAAAAATTGTGTACTATTAAAGATCGGTGAATCCTAGCGAAATCTACTGCAACATCGACTCAAGGTATCTCTATCGAGAGCTTTTGGATTTAGGAAAGATCCTTTGGTACACTCTTGTAAAATTGGTTTCAGATAAAACGAAAATTATATCAACCTGTTTCAAGGTAGGTTTTGGTTTGCTAGTTTATAAGTTTTCCTTGGATAAGTACTATTGATTGTTACTCTTCTAAATACTTAATCTACCGTCTCAAATCCACCCAAAGTGAATAGTTACTATAGTATTACAGCATTAGGAATTATCTTTGTGAATTCTTTAGCGACATGTGAGAGTTGCTATGGCATCATGTGACCGGTACTATGATCTATTTTTCTTCGTACCACAATATCATTTCATCAAAGTCTATATATATATATATATATATATATATATATATATGCATAAATAAAACAATGATACACTAAACAAACACAGAAACACGCAAAAAGGACACTCACAAAAGAAAACTTGTACGTTTCGACGTCAGGACTCCATCGTCAGCGGTAGAGGAATGATGAGTCCGCTCTGTTCCCTTGGGAAGGAAAGGGCAGAGAGGAAGGAGGGGGGGTAAGTGCGAATGGATAGTGGTGGGGAGAGAGAGGTGGCTATTGGGCTTTTAATTCAATGGGCTAGGTTTAGACCGGGCTTTTCGAATGCCCTTGTCACCCAAATATGGGCGTATTCACGAATTTTCACGTCAACATTACCGGCGGATTCAGGAAGGGCTTCTATGATCTCTAGGGAGAAACAATCGTCAAAATTTTGAGAGTGGGAGGCGGTATGTTTGGGAATGGGATCAAGAAAAGGTGGAGTTTTGGTGGCATGGCGGTGATTGTTCATACGGATATTGAGGGGTGTGGTACATTTTCCCACATAGAAGGCAGGGCAGAAATTGCAGGAAAGGCGGTAGATGATGTTGCTGGTGGTACAATTGGCCGTAGAGGAAGATCTTTTGAGGGAGGGGGTGGCGGAGGGGCGGAGGAGAGAGCAGCATTTGCACCTCGGGCGTCCGCATGTTGAGGAAAGTGGCGGAGGGGGGGCGGTGGGTTGCAGGGAGGGTCTAGTGGATTTTAAAATGTCCCGCAGATTTGAGGGACGCTTATAGGAAACTTTGGGACATTAAGGTAGGAGGAGGGAAGTAGAGGTATTGTTTTTTAAGATTGGATACAGGTCTTTCAATATGTTTTTGATCCTATGTGCACCAGGGAAGAATGTGGTGACAAGGTTAAGTTGGTCTGGTTGGTGGGTCTTGGTCCGAGGGGTATATATTGCAGTAGGAGACAGGATTTTATTTAAAAGCAACTTCTCTGGGTACTTAATTACGTTCCTGGATATTAATATCCAAATTAAGGACAGTAAATTCATCACCTCCGTCCACAAAAAACCGACTAACCACGACCAATACCTCCATTTTAACAGCTGTCATCCTTCTCACACCAAACGCTCAATCCCTTATTCCCTTTCTATCCGCGGCCACCGGATCTGCAGCAATGCCCCCTCTCTAAAAGAATATATCGAAACTCTCCATCACTCCCTCAGAGAACGAGAGTACCCAGAGAAGTTGCTTTTCAATAAAATCCTGTCTCCTACTGCAAAATATACCCCTCGGACCAAGACCCACCAACCTGACCAACTTAACCTTGTCACCACATTCTTCCCTGGTGCACACAGGATCAAAAACATATTGAAAGACCTGTATCCAATCTTAAAAAACAATACCTCTACTTCCCTCCTCCTACCTTCATGTCCCAAAGTTTCCTATAAGCGTCCCTCAAATCTGCGGGACATTTTAAAATCCACTAGACCCTCCCTGCAACCCACCGCCCCCCCTCCGCCACTTTCCTCAACATGCGGGCGCCCGAGGTGCAAATGCTGCTCTCTCCTCCGCCCCTTCGCCACCCCCTCTCTCAAAAGATCTTCCTCTACGGCCAATTGTACCACCAGCAACATCATCTACCGCCTTTCCTGCAATTTCTGCCCTGCCTTCTATGTGGGAAATTGTACCACACCCCTCAATATCCGTATGAACAATCACCGCCATGCCACCAAAACTCCACCTTTTCTTGATCCCATTCCCAAACATACCGCCTCCCACTCTCAAAATTTTGACGATTGTTTCTCCCTAGAGATCATAGAAGCCCTTCCTGAATCCGCCGGTAATGTTGACGTGAAAATTCGTGAATACGCCCATATTTGGGTGACAAGGGCATTCGAAAAGCCCGGTCTAAACCTAGCCCATTGAATTAAAAGCCCAATAGCCACCTCTCTCTCCCCACCACTATCCATTTGCACTTACCCCCCCTCCTTCCTCTCTGCCCTTTCCTTCCCAAGGGAACAGAGCGGACTCATCATTCCTCTACCGCTGACGATGGCGTCCTGACGTCGAAACGTACAAGTTTTCTTTTGTGAGTGTCCTTTTTGCGTGTTTCTGTGTTTGTTTAGTGTATCATTGTTTTATTTATGCATGTGCATCGTCGCCGAGAGCGATTTTCTACCAAGACATTATATATATATATATATATATATATATATATATAGAAGTATAAAAGTCTATATATATATATATAAAACTTCTAGGAGAATCACTCGGGTGATAAATACACAATATGCCAAGAGGGTGGCCGATAAAAATATATAAACGGAAAAAAGAACACTCACAATTTAAAACTTCCGATATTTCGGTTAAGATATTAGCTCCACCTTTCTCTAGGAGAAGAGTAGGAATGAGGAAAAGGATAGAGGTTGAGGTATGGGAGGGGAAAGAGGGGGAAAACGAAGGTGTTACGAGGGGAAGGAGGGGAAAGAGGCTGGGGGTGGAGAAAAAATCATGCAGGTCTTGCATCTGGGACGATTGCAAGGCGAATGTGGAGTGGCGGTGACTCGCAGGGATTTTTGAAGTATTTACCTTTTACAGTGCAACTTCTGCCCAGCTTTCTATGTAGGCCAATGTACCACCCCCCTTAACCTCAGAATGAATAATCATCGTGCCTCCTGCTGCCCGTCATCCCCCCATGCTTCCCTCCCAGTGGCCACGCATTCTTTGTCCCACGACGCGGTCTTCAATTCTTGTTTCAAGGTGTCCATTATTGCTTCCCTCCCCCCTCAGACTCCGCCCTCAACCTCCTAACGCTTGAATTAGCGTGCATTAGGCGCCTAAACGTTTGCAGCGCCCCTGGACTGAATGTATCCTGCTAACCCCCTCCCCCATCACCCCTTCTCCCCCTCCCGTTCGCTCGCCCAACAATATCCCTTGTTCCTGCGGCATTCTGACCCAGTCAGTCGACATCTCCTCGTTGAGAAAGAAGCCTTTGGCTTCGAAAGCTCCGGAAAAAACTTTTCTCGTGTGAGTGTTCTTTCTAAGTGTTTTACTTTATTAAGTGCGTCACAGCTAGTGACACTGGTGTATTATATGTATATATATATATATATGTATATATATATATATATATATATATATATATATATATATATATATATATAGTGACGGGTCGCGTTGAATGTTTGATCATAACCTTCCCCCCTTTCCCTCGTCCCTCTTCCCCTTCCCTATCCCTATCAAATTGGAAAAGAAAGTCTCTCCAGAGGAAGGAAGGAAGTCTTACTTCAATCGTGAAATAAAAAGGTTGCCACACAAGACCGCGGTCAGGCTACTCAGTTGGTAGAAACTAGTGGAAATTACTTTCTCGGGGGGAGGGGGATTTGACAGGTGGGACACCATACCCCCACGATCGCGACGGCGAACGGAACCGGACGGACAGGAATACCGCGCACCGCGTCCAGGGAGTAAAAGACTCGCAGTTACAATGAAAAATTAAACCCTTTTATTTGAACCTTTTGTCGACATATGACACCTTGGCGAATATAATTTACCCTCTTACTCGCTAATGGGAGATGAGTAGGTGAATGACTGGTGAAACATTAATGAAACAATTAATTTTACAAACAAAATAGTCTACAACTAATGATGGGCGAACGTGACATGACCTTTACAATATTCAATGAGATGAAATGAAATTATACCCTTATTTAACAAGTTCCTCGTCCCTTCCTTTTACACCAGGCAATAATGTTCTTTGGACGGGAAATTAGTGATACAAGGATTAACTTTGAACCAAGAAAACATATTTCATTTCTCGTCAGTTGACAAGCCAAAGATGCATGAACAACTTTGGATGAGGAAACCGTAACTTCCACCCTTAACGAACACTGGGTGGGCTAAGTGAGGAGGTGAATCCGGGAACACTTAAGGGGCTAGATAGCGAATACTTAGACGAGTCGAAGGGGCCCGCGGATGCTGGTCGAGGACACGTGGCTTCTCTCCGCATCGGGATGAGATGTGTCAACTTCGATATCCGGTTCGGCGGTGGGGAATCTGCTGGTGAAACGAATGTCCGGAAAGCTGTGGTATCTCTTCACCCACCCACGCGACAGATTCGCGAGGGTGTCTCGCCTCAATCGTCCACGACAGCTCCTTCCTCCCTTTTTTGTATGGCCACTTTCTTTCCCTCTTGTTCGTTCCCTCTCTCCACGAGAGTTGGATTGCTTCTCTCACGAGCGTTGGATTCCTTCTCTCACGAGCGTTAGCTTGCTTCTCCCACGCTTCTCCCCGCATACCTTCGTAGTCATGTGACCACCCATAATACCTTTACATAAAAACAATTGATATGTGATATTTGGGGCGGCAGGTTCAAATTTTGTAAATTTTTCGGTGGATCGCCGATTCTTCCCATACCTCTCGCTTAGAGATATAGGAAGATTCTTCCTGATATATTTATGCATAAATAAAACAGTAATACACTAAACAAACACAGAAACACGCAAAAAGGACACTCACAAGGAGACTTCATTCTTCTACCGCCGATGGTGATGGCTTGACCATCGAAACGTCCAAGTTTTCTTTTGTGAGTGTCCTTTTTGCGTGTTTCTGTGTTTGTTTAGTGTATTACTGTTTTATTTATGCATATGTATCGTCGCCGAGAGCGATTTTCGACCAAGACATATATATATATATATATATATATATATATATATATATATATATATATATATATATATATAATGTTCAAAATTTACAGTGATGTTTCATCGAGTAGGAGTTCCTATCGAATGGTGTTAGCATGGAAAATGCTTCTGAGATTCGCTCCCACTTTCACAAGGTATTTTGGAATTGAACATGCTTTTCATTTTATTATATATTACCACCGAAAACAGCACACATTGACCTTTACATCGGGGTAATTTAACAATCAACAACGGACAAGCACAAACAACCATGTGCTGGGAAGTGAAAAATCCTCCCCAGGCGGGATTCGAACCCGCGACCTTTGGATTAGCAGGCGAGGACGTTACCCCGCCGCCACCGAGGCCGACAATGGTCGATAATGGCCCACTTCTTAGTTTTTCTGAATTGGCTTGACTATTTGACTACATTGATATATAAACTCATTAAAATTGTAAGAGTAATTAATCGGCTTTATTCGATAACCCCTATTGATATTTAATGCGATAGCATTGTATTCGTGAACAGTGTTCTCTAACAGAGTTATTTTCGGATACTCTCAGCTTCCGTTACTTATATTGCGGTAATGTCATGTGCTTGCTTTATTTTGTATTCTGCTTTCATTTAGCTCCAAACTAGCCAGTAAAAGCGGTTAATAACTCACGTTTTCGTGGCACTCATCAAGACAGTTCAATATTTCCGTAGGAAAAAGGAGTAGGAGAACGCTTCTCTTTCGGTCAGTTCAATACCAAGGGAATTTCCCACCGTCTATAATAAGATAAGCATAAACCATTTGAGATTCGAACCTACGGCTTTAGTTAGTAGACCGACGCACAAAATTCCTGGCTATTAATTGAAGACGACGGAAAAAATTAATCGAACATTTAATTGTATTAACTCTGCCTTCTTTACACCGAAGACATTGGGATCAGTTCTCTGGGTGCCCGCTTTCCCGAAATGCCTGAAAACCCGTTTGTAGTCAAATATTTCATCGATCTTGTAAGAGTCAGGGAATTTCTTGAAATCAATAGAAAAGTTTTCAAATTAAACTTGAGAAACTGTACAATCACTTCTTAAAATATCGTGAAAAACTACTCTGGTGGTTCATACATGTCGACGATCAAAGTTCTAAATACGTTGGCTCCTCCGTGTCCTATCTGGTGACTATGAGAAATTTCATGTACCCTTCATTACATTCAGTCGGCATTTCGTACGGTTAAGTGGGGCCACGACAATGGAAAGGCCACCTTACTTCAGAAGCTGGCAGGGCTCGCTCATAGACGCGGCTTCGAGCCATATTTACAAGTGGAAGAAAATGAATAAGAAACGGAAAAAATTCTACTGTTTCAGGCTGGATATGGTGGAAGTTCTCGATATTCATTATGAAGAAACGGAAGGTTCAGAGGAGGACATATATGCTTAAATGGTGGAGTGCATAAGCGCAAGACTATTCTAGTAAGCTTGTAGTTTGCCTTTACTCAGGATTTAAGAGAAGATAAGGTCCTAGAAATAGAGAGGGGATACAGTTGTGTAGTTGGTAGACAAATTATATGAAATATGTGCGGAATAAATCTCTTCCGGTGAATGTTGAATTTGAATTGAATGTCCTCTCGGGTTACACTCCGGGTCAGGTCTCTCACATTTCAGCCGACGTTCCCATGAGCGACTCGAACGTTGTCTTCAGAGCTTCTGATGGTGGTGTGTTACCCAGGAAAAATTTTCGTTCAGATAAGAAATATGTACTTAAAACATAGCAGTAGCATTTGCAAGTTTTTTATTTTGACGGAAATATTGGCCGTAATAATAAGAGTGTGTTACAATAAAAAATGATGTTTTATTTTTAGCATAAAGTAAACGTGGCATGCTTTTACGTGAGCTTATTTTTATGCGTGTTAATTCAGTGGTTTCGTCAGTTAAATGTGGAATCAGGTGCCCAAGGAAGTGAGCTCTATGCCCTAACCACTCTGTCCCCTTGTCACTTATATCCAAACCAACCCTCTTCTCTTTCTTTACCTCCAGCAACCTCCTGTGTACCCTTATAAGCGTGCGCATAGAAGGTGAGGCAAAATTTTCAGCGAAAGGTTAGGGAATCTGGAGAGAGGTCGCACAGGGAAGGTTGTGCTGCGTTGAAAATTTAATGCAGGCTATTTGAGAATGAATAAGGAGGCTGGGAGGAAATGAATTTATTATCCTCATTATACTCGGTGAATAATTTCATTCGTGTATAACACGAGGTAGTGGTGACAGAAGAGTGTGTTAAAGCAAACTATGCAATTCCCTTTGATCAGTCGCGGAGGCTAAACATGTTATACGTTCATTCTTACGCATGAACTCGCCGGAAAATTTGCGCGAAACTAAGAATGCTTCGTGAAGGAAGAACAGATTAAGTGTATGTTTACGCTTAGCGCTGTTTGAGGTGAATTCTGGAATGACGTTGCTGTAGTGATTCATGATAGGCATTGAAATTTCCACTTAATCGCTTTTCATTTTTTTTGCATGAATGGAATTTATAGCTCTCGTAAAAGTCCCGGATGCTTTGCAGTAGATGATTTTGGGAAAGGGTCAGGGAACTTTAAAAATTCTATGAAACGGGGAAGAAGGTTTAACTTTACATCCAGTTCCGAATCGTTTCACAATGAGTCCTCGAGATAGAGTACTCGGTAACGTCATGACGATGGGTGATTTTAGCCGCGTGCATTGCTTGTGTGTGCCTCTTGACTTTTCCACCAAGTAGGTCGGTTCCCCTGTCTCACTTTCTCACGTTGCCTTTCTCTATTCCCCTCCTTATTTTCTCTTCACCCCCTCCACTTATTCCTCCCCTCCTTTCCACGTCATTCTGCGCATGAAACTTCAACGAGAGATATACCAATGATAACTAAGTATTTTTAATGGGTTTCACCTATTTTCCTTCATCCCTTGTGATTTAAAGATTAATTTGAATACAAAATTATGTACAAAAGTAGAGTTCCGTCGTGGTAAGCAAATACTGGACATGAATAGAACAAGAAATAGCATCAACTGTGTTGTATATGGAACCACTTAAACAGTAAAATGAGAAACAGTAAGATCAATGGGTATTAGGAAGAATATATCGGGAGTTTAGAGCGAGAATGGCGTTAATATTTCACAGTGAGCCGTGGAGGTACCCTTTTTACCTTCTCCATAAGATAAGAAACAACTTTCTCAGATAAACAGAGGTAATGGTTCAGACGAAGAGAGGTGAGGTTGGGGGGGTTGGTGAGTTGAAGAGGCAACAAGGGGAAATTCTGAAGAAAGGAACGCCGTTTACGAGAGGGTCGGGAACGTGAAGGGAATGTGTGTGAACGTGGACTTAAAGCGCGATGGTCGATGGATTGAGGTGAGGTCGGGAGAGTAGAAGGAAACCAGACGCAAAAGAGAAATAGAAAAAATGATGAATGGGAAACATTTATGGTGAACAAAAGTATTTTTATGCAAGAATATTTCTATTTATTATGTTGAGTAATTGAAAAATATCCTGGTTGGTAAATATTTTACAAATGACAACAAGAGCTTACACGTTCTAGGGAACAAAGGAATCACTAAAACTAACCTCATACCTACCCAATCTTTAATTAAATTAAAATATGCTTCATTACTTTTGTCTCAGTGTTTTGATAATTAAAAGAATGTCATTATATTGATTTTTGTTCTCTCATAGGTATAAATGTTAAACTTCATGAATTTTTTATACTTCAATGTGTGGATATTATTTGTAAATACCACTTTAACGTGATTATTTGGAACCTTCTGACAAGCCATGGGGCTTAGAAGAACCACATTGAATGTATGCAATAAAGGCATTAAAGGGGAAAAAATTTGCCACCTTGACTTTCTGTTTTTTTATGAAATATCATCATTAAACATTACTTATGTAGCTACAGACTTAAGTGATCGTTAAGAGTTTGTTGTGTGCCATTTCAACGATAGTATTTTCAACAAAATTATTCAGGCTTAATTCAACAAAACCTTACAATCATAAATGAAACAATATTCAAATTTCATTCATAATGGCCGATAAATAATTCCATTGTTAGAAAGAATGCTGAAGGTATTCGTTTTCTTCTAAAAAATTACAGTTTAAATTTAGGTTTGTATAAAAACGTATGTGGTTTATTGCTATTTTAATTATCGTTGGTTTTCTACCTATAAGGGAAGGTATTTGGTGGATCATTGAACCTCTCCTATTTCTAAAGCTTTGGCTGTAGTTAGTACCTCCTCACCCGATTTCCCACTTCGGTCGGTCTTACCTACAACCTCTCCATATTATATGCCTAATTCCAACACCTATTCTACCTACTTTCCTTGCATAATCCCATCTAACGCGGCCCTCAGCAACATCGTGAATCTGCCTGCGATATTGATACGTATCAACTGTCGTATTCATGAGATTTCGCTTCACAACATTAAGTGCCTGAGATAAGCTATGTATCAACATTATCATGTGATATGAGGTACCTTTTGTAAGTACGATAAGAACAAAATTGTTACACACGATTTAAATGAGGTTTTGATGGGATGTGTTCATGATTTAAAGGCGAATTTTGGTGATTGATTGAGAATAAAAATATAATATTCCAGCCTTGTAACAAGCAATGAAATTATGTATCTGCCTTTCCATGACTGTCACATTCCATGCTTCAAAAAATAATTAATCCTGTTATTTAGTCCTGGAAATAAAGTGGGGCAAAATAGTGATGAAGAAAACATAAGATTTTCAGGTTTTTATATTAGTTATATTCTCTTTAAGAACCCATATGCGATGCTTGACATAAATTCAATTATAATGCCATCTACAATAACTTATTTTATCATTTATTATTTTGCGTAAGATAACTTTCATTATGCAATGCTTAGCGTATTTTGTGGTCATTAGGAACCTTCAATTTTAAGATTGGTTTGCTGTAATGATTTGATATATTTTAGACTTAAATGCCTTAAAATCTGTCCAAGAATTTTTCCTCATCTAAGCCGCTCATTTTTTCATACCTTTTATCTCACTAGCTCGTCGTAGGACTTAATTATTATTGTTTCTCACGATCCATTTGATCTCCATCAATCCATTATAACATCACGTTTGTATTACCCCATCATTTGTCTTTTCTACTGCTAATATTATCCTAGACTCATAGCCATGTTTGTAGGTATGCCTTCATCTTCTGCTTACAAGAGTTGTTCACCCTCTTCCTAGCTTGTTTTATAGCTGTTAGTAGGATAGTATTCTTAATGATTGCCTTTATTTACTTGGCCTACTCAGTTCCCTGTTTTTCTAGTTTCTTCTGTCAATTGTGATTCTACTTCCTGGACAGCGAAATCCTACCATTCGTCCCCGTTAAAGTCTGATGGTCATTTTTAGTTATTAAATATATATTCTCCCATACTCTTGGATGGACTTTTCCAATAGTAGTTCTTTACATCAACGTGATAATTGTTTATCCACAAAAAGAAAACGGTCATTTAGCAAAAACAAAACGACCGCAAGGCATTGGGGCAACTCAGGTTAATCTACGAAACAAAAATTCGTATCGTGGCTCTCGCAAAAAAAACACAAAACCTTTTTGCGTTGGGCACAGCGTGAAATCTGTGTTGCAATTCTCAAAAGATTAGACCATGACGCGTTGCGGTATTGAGGAAATGTCAAAACGCGTTTTGAACGGTTTTTTTGCTAATCATGGCTACTAAAAATACGATCTTTTTTGATAAAGTGTGTGAGTTTATGAATACAAGCACCCGAATTTTAATAAAGAAGCCAGAATTATTTAGGTACTATTAATAATATCGCATTGTGTTCGTTTTTGAAAGTGCCTTGACAAGAATTTTGTTTTGTGGATGCACCTGAGTAGCCACAACGTGTTATGATCTTTTTTCTGCGTCTCCTGTCTTTGATCCTGGCTCTAGAACGTCTTTTCGATTGCTACCAGTTTTTTCTGTTTTATTTACATCCTCACTTCTCCGAAATGTAACAGTTTTGCTTAGCCATATGTTTGTTGAAATAGTTCACCAAATTTTATCTTCATTCATTATCTTTCAGGTGATTATCCCACTGTAGTAAATTAAGTGCTTCTGACTTAAGGTTTCAGATTATTTATTTCCAACTATAACGAGGACAACTTCACTTTATATTTTTACTAACTAATCAAGTCAAATACGCAAACTTAGCTCTGCAATAGCGAAAATTTCAAATTTATTTTTTACTGCGTGCTGTGTGTATATAAGACAATTACTATACCTTTTCTTGTGGATTTCCTTTCAGTTTCCGTCGCGAAATTAATGTCACAAAGCGATATCGAAAGTCGAAAATCAGTCAGCACTGCCGTGAGGCGTCTGAAGTTTTGGTGAAGGAGGATGAGAGGTTAACGGAGAAAGGGTGTTGGAGAACAGCAGTGGGGCAGTGAGGAGTGTGAGGAATGTTTATAGGGGAAGGGAGAGGGTTAGGGGCGAGGGGAAGGGAATTTTGGGCGGGGAATTGGGCGCCGTTCATGCCCGCGGGCCGTCTCGCTGTAGCCGCCTGTGGTTCTCCCCCCCCAAACCCCATACACGCGCCAACAGCGTCGCCGACAAGTCGAAAAATTTCGTGAATTATGCAAGGCACCGACAGGGAACTCTGGGATTTTGAAGAGGAGGGGAGGGGGTTGGGGTTGTAGAGTATGGGGGGGAAAGATGAGCGCGCGTGATGGGGAAATGAAGGGTTTGATATGCAGCCTGAGACGAATCGAGGGAAAGAGACTTCCTTACCGTGCTGAGGAGTTGAGGGAGCAGGAACTCGACGGTTGAAATAGATTAGAATCGAAATATTCTAATTGCTGGGGGTGGGGACACTTAGTCTCCGGGAACATGATTCATTATGCGTCTACAACCCTTCCTCCTCCCCGCGAAACGAGAAGGAGAAAGTGAGGTTTGAGTGAGGCCGACGGAACTCAAATTAGCAAATTGAAAGTGAGAATGTGGGCGGGATTGTGAAGGCGCCTTGAGGGGTTGACGGGGCAAAATCGCTACCTGGGCCAATTCTGAGACCTGAAGCGCTAATTACAAAAATTAACCGTGGCAGGATTTTTTTCAAATGACATTTTGGCTTTAGGACAAATAGGATCGTGAAAGTTACCGGTTGTAATTTTTCACTGACGGAATTCCCTTAAGACGAGTTGGAACGTAAAGGTAGCCGGATTGAAATCGTAAACACGTCTACAAGGATTTATTGAGCAACTTGAGTAGATGTTCAATCAGGGAAAAAGTAGTTATGACAGTAGTTTTTAACATTCATAATGGTTCTATCCAAATAAATAATAATTGTGAGAAGAAGGATAGGTAGTGCATTTATTTTGCAATGTTATATCGTAAAAATGGACAGACTAGAATTCAGAATCCATGAATAAAATGTTGCTGTGGTGTCTGGATTGTTAGCATCCCTTTCCGTGGGCTCTGGCTCGCTTTCAGGCAGTCAAGAGATTTTTGTTGGAATTGCGATCCCTACGTGGATGCCATGTAGGGAGTGCTACAGAGTACCATTTTATCTTTCTGGTGAGACATTTTACGTCCATTATCTTGGTGCCTTTTTATAGTCGGTCATGTCGACAACGGTATGCCATTCACCCTTCCTATAATCTACAAGCAATAATTCGATTTCTCACTACCCACCTATTCTCTTTGATGCATATGACCAATACTGTCTGTCCCTCTTCTAATGATAAACATTTATTTACATTCAAGAGAACCGACCAATGATATAAGTTAGCCCACACTCTTCGCCAGACAGTATTGAAATATACTGTGCTCACGGATTATCTATTTTCCCGCAAGCACCGTAAAGCGTGTAGTAGGAAGGCCCTTTGACGTTCAACTGGAAGAGAGAATTTATTTAACCATAGTTATGCTTCATCTAGAATGCGCCGCTAGCATTTGGGACCCCGGAAAGGTAGTTGGATTCGTAAACAAAATACTAAACAGAAAAATCCTTTGCTATCCGGTATGATTTGCTACGGCGGCACAGCAATAGGCAAAACTAGTAGAGGAACTTGATAAGTAGCTGCTATATACTCGAAAATATACACTGAATGCCAAGATTTATAAGATAGTGCAGATTAACCACGAATAAGGGTTTCACAGAAGATAATATTTCCCACCCACACAGAAACTATAGCTCCTACAATGTGAAGGGGATACAGTTTTAAACATATGGGTGCAAAAACCACTATCAACTTCCGACGCTTAGTGACTTGACTATAAAAAAGAACAGTTCGAGACAATCTTCTATCTACACAATCATCACATTTGGTCCCTTCCTTCTTCCAATTTATTTCGTATAATCTCTTTCTTTTACATTTTTGCGTACTCTATAGCAGCGCCGGTGTCACTTTTTATCCACCTCGTAATATTTTATATCTAAGCATTTAGTGAACACTATTACTCAATTATTCCGGGTTTTATGCATTTGTGGCCATAAAATACCATAAAAACGAAATTTCGTAGTATTAGGACATGGGAAATTGAAAATTCAAATCCGTCTAGGATTTTTGATTCATCAATGCTTCCTCCTCTGAATGATCTCACCAGAAAATAAGTAAAGGGTAGTTTCCTGTTTTGTGCGTTTCTGCCATCTTTCCTCTTGATCCTCCTTTTCTAACTCGTATTCCAATTACCATTCGTTCAAACGCATTTGAAATGCAAGTAACTAGCACCCACCCAAGTAACTATATCCTGATTAAAAGGTTCACTGGGGTTAGCAACAACTAGCATCTATGGCTCTCGCAAAAGTAGCTAGCGCAGAGCTGCGTAGCAAGCAAGTTGAAGTGATTGGGGTTAAAGGAAAAGACGGAGGGGAAGTCAGGGAGGGAAGGAGAGAAAGGCAGGGTAACTTGTCTACTTCGCAAAAAAGGTACGAAGAACACACACGCCAGGCTAATAGTAAAGTTAAAAGAGAGGTTGTGGTTGGTCACTGGCGTGGATTTTTCCCCTTATTTTTTTCCCGCAAACCAACACAGCAATTGTGGCGTATTTTTGACGAGTGGTGCCAATTTATTACGGCCATTGGAGAATTTTATACCTTGTAATAGTAAAGTTGTTAAAATCACTCACCACTATGACTTTACCAGTACCCCTATACTTATTGAGGTCTCATCGTGAAACGAGTCGGAACGGGACGCCTGGTAGTGGTAAACCATCCCACTACTCGATGCACTTATGTTGCCAGTAATTAGAAATGTTTTCTATCAGACCCTCCACCACACTAAACAACCTTCCTTCCCCGTTTCGCAGGAATCTAAGAGTTCCGTAGCCCATATCCCAAAATAGTACACTTATGCGAGAGATATACACGCATGTAAATAGACGAAATATTTACTCGCGTCCAAGTGGACGGCGTAGAGATCTAGTTATACGAATGGAGCAATACCCTTTTGCAGGATTAATTCTTCTGGCAGAAGACGCTTTCAAGCGTGCCCCTCCTGTCTCCCCATTCCCTCAGCAGCCCCACGTAACACATACATTTCCCATCCCCGACACCATCTTTCACTTTGCCACCCCTGAGTACTTTCGCCTCGGCGCGTCATTATTTCAACAAATCGCTTAACACCCGCCCCTGAAATCATTAGGTAGGTTCCATATGACGCCGGGGGAGGGCGCGTTGCGAAGGATTCCGACGCGTTTGTTCGGAGACTAGGATGGGGTTCTCTACCGCGGCGTCTTCCCTTAAGCACGCCAGTCGGGACTAACAAGGCTCGCGTCTCATTTCGCTCCGCCTCTGTTTCCCGGATTCCTCCGGTGAGACGCCGGAGATAAATCGGCTCCGGAGAAACGCGAGCTTTATAGGCTTTTGTGTTTCCGATTTTCTTCACCGTCAAATGAACAAATGGGTTGAAGGCGTGTTTTTCTGTGATCGTTTCTCAAGTGGAGTGCTCAGCAAATAAGGTTAATCACCTTCCTCGGGGGCTAATGCTATTATAATTAACTTTTCCCTCTTCAAACATTATTTGCATTATATTATTTCTTTAGAAGGTACTATACTGCTTTGGATAATAAGGTACTCCAAGCATGTGAAAAGAAATTTTTCTATATTCTTTGCCATCAAATGGACCACATGCGTATTTCCCACCAGCATTCGTACACTTGAGTTCCTTAAAAAAATACCGATTGGCCCTGCCTGAGACTAACTCTGTTATTATATGTATACCCCTTAAAACATTGTTTGCAGTTAAGTTTTTCTCGAAGACATAATTATGCGGTAATAAGTCATACGTTAACATTTGAAAAAGTCTGCACCTAAAACGTTAGTCACTCTAAGTATACTCGTCGTGTAGAAAAACGGGCTGTTATCTTTATCTAAATGATCAAAGGGTCACACAGGATTTGACTCAATAAGAAAAACTGTTGCGCTTCTCTTTACCTTTAAGTGTGCTAAAGAAATGAATCTTTTCATCCTAGGCTTCCAGGTGTGCTGAATTAAAATACAGAACGCTTTGAATCAGAGGCTATCACACACTGACTTTTGGGCATGTTAAACTCCTGTTCTAAAATTACTGCACAGCATGAATGTTTTCATTTCGAGAGTAATAGCGGTTCCGGACTTCGTTACAACCATCGACTTCGGAGGCAGCTAACTGCACTATGGACCCTTATCCGGCCAGACATTCAAAACACTCTTGCCGCTGTCGTTTCCCACTCTTGAAGAGCGTGTATGTGGAGATATGGAGTAGTATTCGGGACGGATGATAGAGACAAAATTCCTGAGACGCTCATCTTCCCTTTCCTTTTTTGCGTACTCAGATGCCTTGCAGGCTGAGCCCAGTAACCGTAAGGGAATCCCATCTCTTTTTATCCGGCTGGGAAGTGGGCTAATGCCGGGCATTCTCCGCCGTCTGCCTCTCCAGACACTCTTCTCTATCTGGTTGCATTTCGTTTACGCGTGGCTGATTGCTCTAGCGTCTCTGGGACGAAGAACTTGAGATGGAGTGGGCCCTTGAAGATGGACTAAGGGGCTGCTTGCGCGTTTCCCTCCTTCAGATGGAGGTTAAAATATACTTCCGGAGAGGTTGCTGCTGGTCTCATGGATGCAAAGGTAGCGTGTCTGGAATAGGGTTGAATAGGAAATGGGATTATCACGGCTTCTTGGGCCAAACCTTGGAAATCAAAATGAACATAAAAGTTATTTTAATTCTTTTCCGGGGAAAATATCATATAACAATGAACTATTTGAGTAAAATTAGTTGTATGTTTATATATATTTATTCTGTAATTGGTTGGAAGTTAAAGTCACACCGCTGATTTTTGTGCTCCGATACAAAATAAAGAGGCTATATGTAGCCATTCACAGTGCTTCAATGGAATTTTCGGCCCAGCAATGAGGCGATACCATGTGCAGGTCATTTCCTTGAGGAATCTTCTGTAACATTTGATTAATAAGCTATTATGATAAATAATTTATGCTTGCAATATTTTTATAAAAGGAATTACATTTTAGATTGATGAAATTCGGAAGAACTAGAAGGCAGATCCCACGGAATAGTTAAAAAATTGCGCCTCCTGTATATCCCATCTTCCTTACTCCTTCGCGTCAATAACTGCTCCTCCTGGTGGCGAAAAGAGGAATGCCCGTGGCTGCAGGTGATCAAATGGGGAGTGCATACTTGTCTAGGAGCCAGGCCTTCCCTTCTTCTCCAAACCCCTCCTGTCCTCCATTCAAATTCATCGTTCAAGCCCAAGCAGCTATGCGAGACAGTCAGGGAATCATGTGTGGGCGAGTGCAGGAGCAGGAAGAAAACCGCTCGCTTCGCTTCTTTGCTCATACGAGAGCGTTGTGCGGCGTGGCGATAGCCGTTGATGCGTTGGAATGCTAAACCGAATTGCACTCCCGCTCTTGCCGAGTCATAAATTAAAAAAAAATTGTTTCCATGTATTTCCGCTTGGGCAGTTGAGAGACCGTAGTATTTTCCTCTCTCACGGGTGTCATTGAACTGCAATTCTTTTTCATTTGCCTCATGACTTATCGTGCAACTTGTGTGCTCTATATCACTTTCTCCATTGCCTTGGTTGTTTTAAGGGGAAAAGTTTGTACTTCCAATCAACTTCACGCATTCACGACCTATTTGTCTACATTAAGCTGTCGTGTGTTGATTAATATTTTGGCATATTGATTCACTGTTTTATGCGTGTCCTTGCTGATGCAATATTTTCATAACTTTCTCTGTTAACAGCCACTCTGTCATATTTAATGTGCTATATTTTCTTATTTTTTTCCTAAATTTTAATGCTTTTTTTCATTTTTTCTTCAATTATCACTTACTCAGGTCTGGATTTATTGATAAGTCATCATATCCATCATTTGGGAATGTACTTCCATTTCAAAAAGTGGTCAATAGCATCATATGCTTTTATTTATGCGACAATTATGTAATCACGGCCTAATAGTTTCTCTTTTTGCATTAAAGCCGATGTATATTCATCAGTGCAGGATTAAACCCAGCTGTAAATTATCTTTAATTCATAAAGTTTCATTGGCTCTGATGGTGACAGTATGTGTTGAAACCATGGTTGATCAATTAGAAAGAGAATTTACGACTTTGTTTTCTCTTACCATTATGGAGGTTAAGTATTTCCACCCAGCTACGCCTGAAACGTTCTCCTATCCCGATGGATTTCAAGTACTCGTGTATATTCTGGTAACTTTTCTTGAACCTAGATATTAATTTTATAATGGCAGCCCCCCAGAGACATTTCGTGCATTTTGTTACTCTCTGATTTCCTTGTAAAGACCTATTATTTTCGTGCTACCATGTTAAAATAAAATTAATTTGTTCTTCAAGTGTCACCAGTCCATTTAATTGGTGTCGCAACCAATATGCCCTCGTCACGTTGTACTTTCATATTAATTTCTCCCTTTATCTTCCCTTTTTGTCCTCAGCATATGCACCCATCGTTGAATTACAAGGTCTGTATTTTGTCTTTTCTTTTGGACATTTATTATGGTTTATTGAGTGACACGTCCCTCTCAAACACTTTGCGTACTTTCTTTCATATTCTCTTGCCTTCGGTCTATATTAATAGTGCTATATTATATTTGGTTAATCTGCTCTTGCTGTCCGTATAATCCCATCCTCTTACTTTATCGGCTTTGAGAGATTTTTGAATGTTCATATGCTTATTTTTGTTTCGTCTCTACTAATTCATTCTTTGGGTTACATTTTCTCGTCCCTTTAATAAGTGTATCATGTTGTAATTTAGTCAATTTTACATCCATTACTCTATATATTACCATATAGCCTACCGCTTACCTGGTATTATATCGTTGGTATTGTTATTGTATTTATGTTTGGCATTTTTTAGTCTAGGCAACAACTAATGCTAAGCATAATCGATTTTACCATATTATACTACTCATTAATTTTAAAAGAAGCAACTAGGTTGATGTGAAGTTTTGGTAAAGGCTTTTTCGCCATTGATGGAGTCTCAAAAATTCCCACTCAAAAAGTGTTAAGAACGCGTCAACATTAGACAAAAGCATCGTAATTTAAAATTAAATCATGAAGACTTTGGTACCTCTTTTGTTTCTTTTAATGATGAAAGGTTAAAGACGACAAGAGCCAGCAAGTTTATTCGTCAATCCCCCTTTTTATGACTGTGTGATATAATATAACCTGGTTGAGAAACTTTCCTTAACTTGGAAAAAGGAGCTGGGTTAGTGAACTAAGGTTGCAGTGTTTGTGTTCTCCGGGTGGAGAATCTCTTCCCGTAAACCCTTTGATATCGCATCTATTTTTTCCTTGTACCCGGAAATGTATTCCGGAACAACCTCATTACAATTGTGTACTCGTGGAATTCTTATGGATCTGTAGGTTAATGCAGCCATGCGTGTCCTGTAGTTCATGCCTTGTCTTTTTATACCGAGGAATTATCGTAGAGACACACAGATATATCTCTCTCACTAACTTTATCTTACACCATTCTTGTGCCAATTCCAGTTAATTTGGGGGAATGAATGACTGTAACTCTTGAGCAAAGACGTCGAAAATGTGTTAGCAGCCTGATGTGGAGGGTGGCGCTGTACAGTTGCGAAACTGGGATCCTGAGGGGAGAGGATGAGATGAGACAGGAGCCGTGGGTATAGAGGACGTTGCAAAAAATACATTAAAAGGAAATGTATACGAACGAAGAAGTTATTAGCATGGTAGGGGAGGAAAGGAAGTTCCTCGTGGAAATAATGAAGTAAGTGGATGGAGAAAGTAATCATTTGATCGGTTGTTTATTGGGAGGACGCTCAACCCAGGTCACTTGCGCAATTGAAGAGAATTGAGGAGTTTTGAATATAATTATACTCTTAAAAAATTCCACATTAATTTTTATTTATTCCGATCCAGATTTTGACTGCACACAGTAATTTTCCAGGGGACATTTTCTCACCACAAGCCCCTTATAAACAGAATCGTGAGGGTATAGGAGGGGAAAAAAGGATGGGGAAGGAAGCAGGGGAGTACATTAATATCTTTTTGAATCGCGATGTGGTTCCACCAAGTCAAGCCTGATAGTTTGATATAAGTATATTTAATACAGGATATGAATTCCGGCGAGATATGGTGGAAGTTTTCCATTATGGACAAATGAAAAACGTAGTGAACTCCACAGTTAATTTTATTGAGACGACCTAGGTTTCGACACGTTGTGTCATCCTGTGACACCTGAAGATGACACAACGTGTCGAAACCTAGGTCGTCTCAATAAAATTAACTGTGGAGTTCACTACGTTTTTCATTTGTCCATAAGTATATTTAATTGAGTAGGTTGATAAGGGAGGGGTTATTTGGGGAAATGAGGAAGCGTGGAGAGGCACCAGCGTAAGCATTAGCCGGCTAACGACGAAAGCGGCCAAGGGATCTTCAGTTTAACGTCCCATCCAACGGACGGAGTACAACTCTTTAAAGAGCTCCTGCTAAAGCACCCTTGTAGGAAAATAGTTTCCTTTGAAATATCTCCGTCTCTGTTGGGATTCAAACTTGGGCTTTTCGGTTATCATTATTGATTGGTTTAGAGGCGACCGACTACATACGTCCGTTGCACCATGTAGAATAAGGGGTCCCGGTCGGTTGGCAGGGAAAGGATTTTATTGGGGAGCGGAGGAAAGGTTGAGGGTAACCCAGCGTCAGCATTAGCCTATCCTGAACGAAAGGCGCCAAGGGGAATTCCATCCGATGTTCAGTGCACTGCACTTAAAGTGCTCTCCACATAGCACCCAGTTAGGAATCGCGTTTCCACTGCTGGGATTTGAACCCGGACCTTCTGGATGGGAAGTGCCTTGCCGCCACACCTAGCCGATGCCCCATTAATAATTTTCATTTCCATACCTCAACCTCAGAATCTACGAGCAATCTCTCAGGTGCGACTTACACGCCATGCCTTCCTTTCACCGCCTTCAAGCCAGCTCCCCCGGAATAGCATGTTTAAACCAATCCGAGGCCATCCAACTGCCAACCCGGTGACCGCACGCTTCAGCTCCGGATGTTTTCAACTGGCTAGCAGTTTTCCGGGTCGCTGGGATGAGCGTGTGGGGGAGAGAGAGAACGGGAAATAGGCGGAGAAGTGAGGAAACTAAGGAGAGGGTATGCGGGGAGTGGGGAGGATTGCTTGGGGATGCACTTGGCGCATCGCGCAGGGGGAGGCGATGCGCTCATTGGAAATGTATGTGCTGCGCATTCATGAACTTCGCTTTTATCGGTGGGTGGTTATAAAGGGTGAGATATGCGGGAGGGTAGTGTTTTATCTTTAAAACATGTCTAAAACACTGGTTTTGAGCGTGGTTATTACTTGGACAAAACGTATTTCTAACGCTTTTAAACACTTAAAGGTAAATTCGAGGCATGTACTTACGCGTACACGTACGCCTCGCTCCTTAAAAACATGTTTCGATACATGTTTACGTTAGGCGTATAACTGCACTAATGAATGTGTGAATTTATTTTTCATAAACGTTTTTTCATGTTGGACGCAAGAAAACAAAACACGCTAACACGCCCGGGCAATGGATTATGTTTCTATGCCTAAGTATGTCGTCTAATTATGACCATTTTTCTTTGCATATATTCTAGTATACTCTCATGCAAGGTTAATGGTTTATGAAAACAGACTATTAGAACAATAGAAAAAGTTTTCATAAATGCAGTTTAATTGAGAAAATATCTTTGATTTTTCCACCATTGTCCTAGTGATTATTTTAAAAAGCGATTACTCGCGATGGTAGGTATGCTATTCAGACAAATTGCGTTGTAAAGCTATAATAGTAGAATAGCCTATAAAAGACAATGCTTTGCACCAAAAAACTAAAATTGTTTAATACATATTTATTTGCAATAAAGTTTTCCAGCCCAGCTTGCCATTGCCAAAGGTTTCTAGACTGGGTATTGGGCCTCGACCTTTAGAATTTTCAGGTTGAGACGACCACTCAATCCAGAATTGATGATAACGGATGCAGGATATATATGGGGTTTTGTGTCGTGTGCCACTACCATCAAATACGTTCTATTTTCTTCGCCAGCGTTCTCTGGTTTCACCACTGGGCGAGGTTCTACATTTTCCCCAACGTATCGTTTAATTCATAGTAATCAGTGGTAGAGATTGAATGGAATTTTCTCATCCAGACGTCTTGAGAGAGGTAGAATTTTACTCAGTTGGAATAAACGAGAAACACTCAAAAAGTTTCATCGGGAAAAAACAGACCATTCTTCATGTTTTATATCATTTAACTTGAATGTTAGAGATTTTGTTTTTGTTATTTAGTCAGTAACTTGAAGTTTTACCACCTTACGTTTCGGAACTTTAAACAAATATTCACCCAGTAACCATTTCGTAAATGTTTTCACGAAATTTTTACTACGCCAATCTACTTGTTCACCTTGTAATAAGGTAAGCCGGGGGAGCAAGGGGGGCTCACAATCTTAGGGTCCCCCTGCCATCGATCTGTAAGCTCACGCAGCCTTTGCGCTCCTTGTGAGTGTCATTCCTTCCGTGCCAGCGCTAATTTCGGCATGCGCACTGCCGCCCTCACGTGTTTCCAACGGAAACCGCTAATTACGCTCTTCTCTTGTTCCGTTCCCCTTTTTGGCGTCCCCTCTCCCGCCGCCTCCTCCTCGTTCCCCCGGCGGCCATACCCCTTTCATTTCCTCCCCTCAGAAACTTATCCCACTTCCACCCGCAATTCTCTTCCTTTCCCACTTGTGCTGTTTAAAAACTTTATTCCGACTTCGGGGAGCCTCAAGAATGTCGTTCCGCACGGAACGTGTTTAAATCTTTCCCAGCGAGACGGTAGTAAGGAAAAGTAATCGGCAAAGCGAGATGGGAAATGTTGGAGAAGGAAGGTAGGGGAAGAAGGAACAGTCAAAAAGGATTCCGTCCGGAAGTCCGTCTCCGAAATATAACAGGTGTGTGGAATTTCTGCGGAGTTTGGACGTAAAGTGTGGGACGTCCATGAGCGGTTATAGTCAGGGGTTTGATAGTCGTCGCCACGATTAAGATTATGGGTGCTCCACGTTGGCGAATATACCGCGTATTTTCATGGTAGGGCTGATATTACCTTGCTTTGAGCATGTAACATAACCATTGGTTAAGTTTTTAATTGATTTTGAATCCCTTTGTCTTTCCCTAATGTAATAGGATAGGTAGTGAAAAATTGTTGATAGTTTAATCAAATTCGAAAACTTGATAAAGACTTGAATAAAACTAAGTATAGTAAATATTGTATTTTTGGCCTAATTGAATGACGACACATTGGAGAGCACATGGGAATCAGACATTTCTGGAAACATATTAATTTCATCTATTCAAAATAATCAGATACCAACTTAGTGTGAACTGAATGCACATATCTGCTTAAACCTAGGTTGACTTATTTGATGAAAAATTACGTAAAGTACGAGAGTATTGCATTAGAATGGCCATCAGTTTTCCCATTGGAAGATTGATTTTCTAAAGCTCTCAGTCCTATCCTACTTAATTCTTAGTCTCCTTCAACCTGTTAGTATTCCATTATTTCACTCCCTTGATTTCGTGTTTGAAACCTTTGTTTTTCTTTCAGAGCTTCCCCATATATTTTAATGTGATTCTCATTAACCATAGTAATTTCCTGAGTCTCAGTGTATAATCAGACAATCTGGTTCTTCATTAACCTTAGAAGAAGCTTTAGTAGAGTGTAAAAACATTAGTTCGCGGCAAATTCCGTACCTTATCCTTAAAAGACATTTCCTTTTATTATTTCTAAAATCCTTGAATTTTGTTAAAAGGAATATGCTCTTATTGTGAGTCATATTTGATAGGAAAGATCACATAAGTGCGCTATAGATACCATATACTCCCTTGAGATATATTAATTCTGGGTTTTTTTGGTATGTGAGAGATCAAGTTGGTGCTCTAGGCTGGATTTTTTTAGCGCGTTTATATTTTTCATTTTGTAACTTCACTTTCACTGGAGCCTTTTTCAAATTTTTCTCATTAATAGTATTTTAATCAACCAGATAACTACCAGAACATCTGATTGGTTTTTACTCAATTTAATGAAATTTCTCGTAATGATATAGCAAAGTCTCCTCTTGCAATTGCAGAGCATGGGAGTATACACTGGTTTTTTATTATTATTGAAGAAAATTATGTTAAATAATCAAGTCTTATGGACAAAATGCAGAGTAACCGAATCTTAGTACGAAATCGTATTTTCACTATTGCCTTAAAAGGCAATAGTGAAAATACGATACATGTGTGTGTATGTATATTTTTTCTTTTTCTCAATTCCCTTTGATCTCCCACAAGTAGCTTCAGGTGTCTCTTTCCTCACTTAATTACGGCTATTCCTTTTATCTCCTTTTGGCCCATCATTTCGAAAAACTTTTCCAAACATTATTCAAAGCTACTTTTTTAAAAGTTTTTTTTTAAATACGGGAAAGAGGGTAGAGAGTTATTTTTGAATATTTATAGGGTATTATAAGCGAAAGGATCTTCCTTTTCCCTTAAATTCATACTCAACCACCCTTAACTAAATCCGTTTTATGACCGAGAAACCCTGCGGTTCTTATTCCCCCCCCCCATCGTTGGCATTTGAATTCATTATATCCGAAAACCCAATTTTTACAAATAATCAATAGAATTATTAATTCTTCTTCAATACCTGTACGTAATTACATTGAGACGCTTGAGACAAACTTTTTCTGAGCTCTCTACAATCTTGTTTGAACGTAAAGTCGATATCCTGCGTTCTTAAAGAACGTTTTTACTAACATTATTTTCAAGGTGATTACAATGCCATACACTGAATATACTATGTTTCAAAAAAGTAAAAAGGATGCATTTGCTGATATTTTGTAGTTATCCTAGAGTTATGCAAATAACTCACAAAATTACCAAAGGACCATTGTAATAATCCATCTGAGTTACTCCTGTTGTGATCCCTGAATAGCTGTATTACCCACTGCCAAAAATATACATCAATGAGGGCGAAATTCGCCATGAAAAAATCATTTGACTTGACCGGAATTCGAACCCAGATATCCCAATTGCCGGCCAGGTGCGTTAGCCAGTTACACGACCCGTACCAGTGGTGTAACTGGCAAACGCACCCTACTGGTCAATTGAGAGATTCGGATTCGAACCCCAGTCAAGCCAATAATATTTTCATGGTAAATGTCACCCCCTCTGTGTATATCATTGCGCACCCGTGCGCGTGACTGCAGACTGCATCATTTTTGCTATCGCAATGATTGGAAAATGCTGCTCAAGTACCTTCCGGACTCTCTCTCTCTCTCTACCAAGTACGTTCCTTTCAAAATGATGGCTGGAGAAATAATTGGAAAATATCTCTGAGTGAGTTTGAATATATCTATCATTATGTAAAACAGCAATGGTAGGTTACCATAATTTCTATACCTTCATCCAATCAATTTTTTAATTAACTTTAAGATATAGAAGACAGTTATATTTGGAGTTACAATGCACCATTACATTTCAGCTTAACTTCCTCTGAATAACAATCAGTGTCCTTATTTTGATTTTTGGGGTTAATATTGTTTTTTAACGTTTTCCAGAATTATTTGAACAGGTATAGGTTTAAATGGAATTTAAGACAATTTTGCCATAAATGTCTCGTGTTTCAATAGCTCGTATTTCAATAATGCCGTATCTCATTAATCTGTTAGTCATGGATGAAGTCATACTAGTAGTTGACTTTGCATGTTTTATAATCGACTTGTTTTATTTAATTTGTGTAGTTTAGTTGGTTTCGAAGAAAAGATGTAAATGCCTTAGGAGCTCGTCGCTGGATTCCTGGCATTGCTCCGATTTGAAACAACACCATCCTCCCAGTTAAGATCATTCGTTCATTTTTGGGATTCTCTGAAATTTGTGGGCGAAGTGACAAACTGGCGAAATATCCCTTTCTCTCGACACATTTCTTTCATACTTTCTTTGGCATTTAATTCCCCTCGGCCATTTAACAGCCCTTAGGCGGGTGGTGTTAGTTCCTCAGACGGAACGCCAGGGGGACTCCGGGATGGAAAAAGTCGTATTAATTATTCTCCGGAATGGCACGTGTATGTAATTAATAATGACTCCCACAGCCTCATTTAATTAACATTCCAATTTTAAAATATACGTAATACTTCCTCTAATATATATGTTCGGGTTCTTTAAAAGGGTGAAATCCATCTTCGGCCGTTCTCATGTTAAGGCCACTTACCGAGCGGGAGCCGAAAATTAAAAAGACGCCATCGCCCCCATAGCGCTTCTTAGCTTCCAGCTTTTTCAGCCCCCCTTCGCTGCTCTTCATACCTTACCTCCTTTAACTCCTCATTTAGCTCCTCCTCCTTGTATTATCCGAAGTCCTCTTTGTTTAATTTTTCCCGTTAATCTCATCGCTGAATCATCTCCTCCCCCCGCACGTTGAGTCATATTTCACTTCCCGGACTTCCCCCCTCATTCCCCGGGAACTGCCTCCTTCGTAAGGCGAAGAAACTACCCTTAGCCTTCCCCAGTACTGCTCCCCAACTCCCTTCCTCCAACCCCGTATTACCTTCCTTTTAACAACAGGATAGGCAAATTAAGGCTGTGCGATATTGCGATTTATCGAAGAAGTTAAACTATATTTGGGAAATATTGATTAGTGATACGCTGATCTTCTGAGCTATGCGTTGTGTCTACTTGGAATACCATGCAGTATCTTGATATAAGCGAAACTATGCGGTACCTTTCGATATGCAAAATCTTGCGATGTGTGAGCTTCGGCGATGCCATGTGATATTGGATGAATTGCGATATCGTGCGTTACGCGATGTCACATTATGTGCGGTGTTACCCGATATGTGATATTATGCAGTATTCGAATAAATGCGAACGATTGGCAATATAATGCACCATATGATATTTTGTGTTGCCAAATTTTTATCGCGTGACGCGAAATGTGAACATCGCGCAGCCCTACGAATATCCTCTTCCATTATTATCACCATTTCCAAACTTGACTGACATTAAAAATTCCTCCGAAGATATTTTTTTAATTCTCCTTTGTTCCTTTTTTGTGTCATCATGTGATATTTAATTTACTGTGTCTATTGCAATATAATTTTTTTCCGCAATGCAATATTCAAATGGGAACATCGTATAGCCGTAGAAATAGAGCCTTACGCTATACTTCCTTTACCCATTGCCTGCTCGTATGCTTTGCATATCTTTCTCTTTCAGGATTTTTTCGTTTTCATTCTTTCTTTTTCCCTAAAGTTGTTTGCCCCGAGGCTACTTCCGCACGTCCCATCCCCTTATCTCAATCGTTTGGGTCTTTTAATTTCTGGCCCGCGTCGCATCGCCTTATGGGAAATACCTCACCCAAAGCACTTCTGGGAGGCCGCTCCGCATTCCTCGATAATGCACATTTATGCACTTCGGAATGCCTTGATTCCTGCGCATCATCGTCTCCGACCGAATATTTTGCGCTCATTTGTGCGAATTCCTCGCACTTCCTAAATTTTCTTCGGGTGGAAAAAGGAAGGTTTGATGAGACACCACCGTACACCGTGGTATGCGCGTAGGAGCGAACGTTTCATTTGCGGGTAAATTTGTGCTGCTGCTCATTGAGACGTCGGACAATTCGCGAAATATTTTCCGTCCAGGAATTTTAGTATTTTTGCTAAGTGTTGTAAATGATTTTTTATCTAATTTGAAACCAATGTTTCGCGGAATCGAGTCTACAACCTGCTTTTAACTTCTTGAGAATTTGATTTTGACTTCCTTACGTCACTACATTACAGTTCGGTAATTTTTGTTTCTAAATTATCAAATAGCTTTTATACTCAATATTTTTTCAATAAATCATCAAGTGATTTGGGCAAACATTTCACGAAAATATTTTGATTTATTTCAGTTTCCTTGTAGTTTTTACTCATAAAATTCCTGTCCTCATTCTTCGTTAGTCTTGAAAATGTCGCTGGTATCTAAGGTATTATCTTAAATATTAATTTTTCCGTTTTCCATCGAACATATTTAGCGCATCAAAATTTTAAAAATCATTTTCGGCAAATTGTTTGAAGATGTTAATGAGGTGACAAGCAAAGCAGAAACTTGTTTTTGCTGATTAAGGAATTTTGTGACTTCGCAGTTTGACTGATTGCTGTGCGATTGTTCGGAAAAAAGTTGAGTAAATTTTCTAATTTGACTCTGTTTCGAATCCTCTCCCACAACTCGATGTATACTTATAAATTACTTATACTGAAAATTATGATGATACATGCCACTTTGAATTGGCTATCTCTAAATTATTCGCAGTTTTTCTGTTTGCGGGACTTTGCGGGAAGTTTTGCATACAAGGTATAATTTCAAAGGTTGTGGATTCTTGTGCTCAGATCTAAGCAACATTAAGGCCATAATCTCCTTAGTTTTGAAATTTATCGAATAGAGTTGGGACCAAAATTTAGTTTACTTTTCTTACATGGACGTACGTCATGCTTGTTTATGGGAACCAATTCCTACTCACCCTCAACTCCTACCTTCCTCACGATGTCTTCACTTTAATCTTTAGATCTCATTCCTCTTTCTCAGTTTCTTCGTAGTCAGCGGGATCATCTCTCGGGCTCAGTCCAGTCGCCCACCCTCTTAACCCTTAAGGGGGATTCACATTCAAGCATTTCACGCGTACTAAGCGAAGCGTTTCGCGCGCAGCCAATCAGGTGCTTCGCTTCGTTCGCCTGGGTACGTGCGAGCGAAGTTGAATTTTGCTCAACTTTCTACGCGCGAGACGCGCCTGGACGCGTGAAACAAATGGCGGACACATGGAGTCATTTCGTATTTACTTATAAGATTCACTGGGATATATTAGCATGCATACATGAATTGTCCATTTCTGTTAATCATTGCTACAGTGCTTGATATTTAATAGTTGTATTATTGGCACATTGAGAATTTTATGGGCCAAGTTTCGTGCATAAACATCCCAGGCGACAACGGGACACCGTCGCAGTATTCATTATAATTAACGATTTTCCCGTTAATGCACGCCAAAAATGTGAAGTTGGATCAGATACAATCTATTAATAATTGTTTTAGTGTTAACAAGAACCTCAATACGTGAACAATGAGCAAAATAACAACAAAAAACTCCTCAAGGTGGGGACCGACTTTCTCAGGCCATAACCCGAGGTTTCTAGAAAACGGTATGTATAGACCAACCCCTGAAAAGCAACGGTAGACCGGTCGGTAGGGCGCTTGACTGCGAGAGTGAAGGTCGGAAGTTCAATCCCAAGTGGCGTATATTTTTTTACCCTCAATATTTAACGTAAACACTTAATTTAGCCACTACTATAGCGATATATTTTAAAATTAGTGAATAATCTTATGAAGGAAATTTTTCTGCCTTAGTTTTCGAACTAATTCCTAGTTAATGTTGGATGAGTAACGTTTGAAACATTCTTTTCCTCGTGATTCCCTGTGCGATTACGTTCATTCCTTCTCCTAATGAAACGTATTTTTTTTTAGATAAAATGCAATTACGCTCTATTGAAAGTTGTTGCGGTTAATGTATTTCATTGGTTGGAAAAGGACTATCTCATAAATGCAGCTTAACTACGCGTTTTGGAGATCTTGACTAAAACTATTATAAGAAGATGTTTTAATATGGTATTTCCGCTAAACGCTTTAAGGATTCGGGTGGTTTTATATATTATAATTGGTTAAGGGTCGGGCGGGTTATAAATTAATAATAGTTATTATATAAAATAATGATAAAATATCTCGCACCTAATTCTTAGGAAAATTATGGGAATGTATCCTTCTGGTTTGCAGTAAATATTATCAACTTTTCGGGCATTATTTATTATCAACTATCGCAACCGATCTTAAATTGGCCTACATTCTGGTTGGTATAATGTCGCATAGCAGTTACTGTCCATGTTCCTAGTGTCACGAAACCAATGATAATTTGAATAGGTACTTGCGATACCTACAGAACGATAGCTTATACGTTAGTAAATTAAATTCAATGGTATTCGGCATGAGCAGAAAACAGGCGCAAAATTTTACAAAAACAGCGTCTACAGTCCTTTTTTTTCTTCTCCTCGAAATTGTTCCTCCGCCAGAGTTGCATTTAATGATAGGTGTCGTGAACAATTTACATAAACATGTACTGAATGAATTTGAGCTAGATTCTTTTCAGTCGGCAGAAACATGCAGTGTGACTCGCGATATACCTCAAGGGAGTTCAACTTTCAATGGCATTCCTTACAAAACACTGTGAGTAAAGCCTGATTTACTGCGATCAAGAAGTCAAAATTTGAGAAGCTTGATATACATAACTGTATTTGAAATTTTTATAAATGATGTTATGGTCTGCTTTGGTAAAAACTTCAATCCCAACTTCAAAAATAAGATTGCTGCATACAAAGAGAGCTCTATTATGCTCAATACAACGGCAACACCTAAAGTCCACGCAGTATTTTTTCACATACCCGATTTATGCGACAAAATGCAAGTAGGCCTTGGTTTCTACTGTGAATAGTCAATGGAATCTGTCCACGCTGATTTCAAACATTTTGGGAAAATCATCTAAGTATCAAATCTCTAAGAACCATCCGGAATTAACAGAAAGACTGCTTCATTTTTTTAGTAAATATACTTTTTATCACTCATTTTAATGTCTATTAGTGCTATTGATGTTTGAAAAATTTTTAAGTTAATTATTACTGAAGTGGATTTTTATTTTTCTAAATTCATTATTTGACTTTGATCTAAAGCAATAATTTATTATACAGTAAGCTGTTTTATCTTGCAGAATAATGATAGTATAGATTATATAATAACAATATGTATGTTATAACATAGAATGGTAGTAAGATACAATTTTCATGCATTAAGTGACTCCAAATCATTACTCGTGCCATTGGTTCGAGATGATAAAATCAATTTAATATATATTTCCAATTCAATTTCATTAGAAATGCATTATAAAATTACCATAATTGAATATACGTGAACAAAGTCCGAACGTGGAATTTTCATCAACGAAAGATTCTGACGGAAAAATGCCATTTAAACAATAAAAATCAATTTTCTCACAAATCGCTCTACAAATTATTTTCTTTCGGGGATAAAAATATTCGTGAGACATCGTAAAAATGAAATTTGAAAAGATTTCATCGGTGTAAGCACTTTTAATTTTAAGTCGATCGAAGCCCACCGTGCATTTACATGTCCTCATAATGAAATAAATACTTGTTTAGTCGCTCTCCTCGTACCACCTCGCTGCTCGCACGCTCCCGGCGCGTCCACGCACGCAGAGGCTCGACTTATTTTTACAACTTCATTCATCCTCCAATAGGTGTCACCATGTGCATTTCACGCGTACGACGACGTTGCCTCCGCTTGAATGTGGACCTTTCGTGCGTTTCGCACGTAAACTGTACGCGCGAGACGCGTGAAATGCTTGAATGTGAATCCCCCTTTAACTTCGCAAGCGACCAAAACTCCTTCTCTCGCTCCCCATCCTTCTCCCCCTTTCTCCATCATTTCTTAAGCTCCGCCATCCACCCTCACCCACCCCCCACACCCTCTCAACCCCTAAACCCTTTCCGGCCAGTCTTCTCCATCCCCTCCCACTAATTCACCATATCCCCATTCTCACGCGCACCCTCTTGAGTGCCTGTAATTTCTCAGACCGCCTGCTAGGGTCGTTAAAATACCAGCGCTTTGCTCCATCCGGAAGGAGGAGTCCCTGCCCCACACCACCTCGACTATTCTTTCCCGTTTCCTCGGCGCTAATTCTTACCGTCCCCTCTGCAACGCTTCTTTTGCTTGAGGCCCACGTGTTATGCACGTACTCGGGCCAGGGGGTAAGCGTATGTGTGGACCGGGTACACTTTTTTTCCAGCTAGGTTCGAGATTTTGGTGCATTTGAAGTCAACCTTGAACACCCGGTAGTCTATTTTTTTTATCTATTGTGTGGTATTTGTAAACTTTTGTCTAAAAACAAGTATGCTGACTATAGAGTACCACAAAGTTACTGAAGATAATAGTTCTACTTATTGAGTAATTATTTGATATATTTATTTATAATCGGCCCCGGTGGTGACGGGGTAAAGTCCTCGCCTGCTAAACTGAAGGTCGCGGGTTCGAGTCCCGCCTGAGTGGATTTTTCACCACTCAGGAAATGGGTGTTTGTGTTCGTCTATTGTTACATGTTAATAAACCCGATGTAAAAGGCCGTTCGTGCTGTTTTCCGGGATTTGGAAATAAATAAAAAAAAAGTGTTTCTCTTTCAAAGACGAGATGCACTTGGAAATTATTATGCGAAATGATGTGATTATCAAGAGGATTCTTAGAAAAGCACCATAGAAGAGCCTAGTAAATGCCCATTGTATGTAATTACCTTTGTTTCCACAATAGATCTACGTCTTCAACCCTGTATGGGTTGATGCATGTGCGAAAACACTAAAATGATTCATACCTATCACTAAAATCTGAATAAAAACATAAAATTTACAATTAAAAGTTATATGCTCGTGAAACTGTTAAAAAAATATATATAACGTTAAGGCTTGCGCGTTAAGTTACGTGGTTACGTACATTAAACTGTCTTGGTTTACTAAAGCACGTTAAATGGTTAATATCTATCGTATAACTGCGATTAAAAAACTATTTTCATCAGCGTGACTAGTGCAAAACAAAGACGAACACAATTTTTCGATTTATGTTTAATTTTAAAATTATAAACTATATCGTGACTGGTCAGTTGGTACTATAAACTACCCGCGGTGAAGGGTTGGGTCGCCTTCGACGCCGAGGCTCAAACTCCGAGTTCGGGTGCCTCTCAGGTCTGGCACTTTGGCATAACTGGTAGTTTCATGTCTCCCAGGTCTGGCAAAAAACGTATAGTTCCTTGTCGGGTCACATCCCTGATTTGAAAAACTCGTAAAAATAACAATAACATGCCTACAAGAGCTGACGGACCCTGAAACCCAATTGTAAGTTCAGGTGACGAAAATTCCCTATGCCTCGCAAAGTAAAATACGTACCTATGACGTCATAAGTAGCTACCGCACAGTCGCGCCATTTCTGGGCTTTTTTAAATGATTTTAAAATTTGCACTTAATTTTCTTGTAAACTGCAGTTTCTTAATCAAAATTATTTCCGTTTTATGAATAAACTTATGCTGGGCAACGAGTCACAGTTAATGAATTTCGTTTTCTTTGATGGAGGAAACTACCCTATTGTCATTATTGCTTTCTTCATCACTTGTAGTCCTAAAATGCATGTCCTATGTATTACTTCACTGGCTCCAGTTTTACTGTTTGTTATCTGATGGTGACTTTGTACGTATCATTTCTTCTAGAAGCCATTTAGTGAATTTTAGGGTGTACGGGAGTACTCTCGGTTCTGCGTAGTTTTAATCCGTTGTCTTTTACACGTGCTACCTCGAGAGACCTGTTGGTGTGAATAAGTGGGGGAGAGACGTAAATGACGAGAGCGAGGACTGGCACAATGTAAAAAAACGACTACCCTGGACCTTTTACGGTGAGTAGTGTCTTTTTCGCAAATAGAAGAATAAGAAGTAGGGGGGGAAACAGGTTCAGAGATGAGGACAGCTAGGGAGAGCGTGGAAAATAGCATGCGACGTGTTATTTCAGGCTTGCAGACCACCTTTTCCCCACGGAGATGTTTGTCACCTTATGAATTAACACAAACTGGCATAGGCGTTCTCCTCTTCAGAAGTAACTCTATTTTCACACATGATATCTAGGACTTGACAAATGCAATAATTTTAATAAAGGATTTTCTGAATTGTAATTCCGCTGTACTTTAAAATATTGATGTAGTGTCTAGATAATAAAACATTTATAGTACGTAGTACAAGTACATAAGAATGGACAAGGTGACTTCTTGTACATAAATGTGTTAAAGTAGTTTAACTTGAAGCCGTTAGGAAAATCCGCTGAAGGGGGTGAAGAGTATCCCCGGCGTAAATAAACTTATGCAGTAATGTTGCAGCTGAATTACGTAATTTCAATTAACGTAAATGGAATGTGTCAAAATTTAAAATACATATAGTTTTGGATGTCTCTCCATCGCAACAGAAAAACTTTCTCTTCGTAAATATAGGTTATAGAAGATGTTCGTTGAACTGATCGAACTAAACATCGTTATCATTTCATTCATACACTTAAGTAATGAAAATATTATTTGTTCATGGAAAAAGTATTTTCTTTGCTTTCTCATTCAGCTAATAGAGTCGGAAGTTTTCTTGTTATAGATTCTTTATTTCACCAAAGGCTTCCGAAAGAACAATAATCGTGAAAAAATTATAGTTAGCAAACAAAGGGAAGCAAAGGCATTCTGTTACGGGATTTTTAGTGTCAGAAGCATAAATTTTCATCTGCCTAGTTCTAAGTACCTAATATTTTTCTGATATTTGAATCGTTATAAAACTTTTCCAGAAATAGGAAACCTTAACTATTTACAATTTTTTATTATTAATTTAGAATTTGAATCTGATAAATATATTGTAGATTAAATTCCTATCAGAGATGAAATGAAATATAAAAACATTGGTTGTGTTTTCTGTCCTTGGATACCACGAGACTGAAGCGTCCACTGTCCGCTTGCTTAGTGAAGGAAAGGCTGCAGGTGTTGTTCGCTGACGCAGGTTTGTATGCTTCCCGTAACGATATCCGTCTGCGACGGTGCTCTGTGAGTGAGTGGAAAAAGTTTTGCTGAGGACAGTAAATCAGGACGAAGTGAGGGACGTCGACGCTGGATGGTTTTTCCCGAATGCAGTAATGGAAAACGAAGAGTTTTTGGAGCTTGAAGGAGAGCAAAGGGAAGTTAGTATTTAGAAGGGTAAGAGTGGAATGGGCGTGTGAGGGTAATGAATGAATGGTTTGGAAGGGGAGGAGAAGGAAGTCGTCGACGAGGAATTATGCAGACGGAAGAATTACGAGGGAAGTTAAGCCTTTCATCTTGGTCGTCTCCTTCCCCTCGCTTGGCCCGCCTTATTTACGTTGTCGGTCACCGCAGCGTTGCTCGGGGGAGCGACGACGGAATTGCTGACTTGAGTGAATAGTTGGGTGAGGAGGAGGGTGGAGAGTTTTTCTTATTGAAGGGCGTGATGGAACTCGGAAGGATTTAAGAAGGGGATGTGTGTTTCAGAGCACTTTTTCATGGGAGACGGTGCCTTTCGGGCTGCAATTTGGAAATGGGGCGACATTCTTCTTTCGTCACTCTTGAAGATGTCTTCAATTAAAAACTTCGCTCCAGTTGTGCACTCTTATTGTCGCAGCGTACTTGACTACTTCCGCCCAGTTTACAGTGTCTGGTTAAAGTTTTTGTTATCATTACATTAGGTAGACCTGTCCTGGTAAAATTAGGTGGTTGACATTTGTTCAATCTATCGTAGAATTATGTACGATGTGGGTACCCTCTCCAAATGATGATATATACGAGAAACCAGCCATATAAGGTGCTTTACATTGTCCAAGCTGTTATTTAAAGTCAAATAGGCATGAAGAATGGGTCATAAAACGATAAAAGCGAACAAGCAATAATGAAAACGTGCCCCGTTTAGTTAAATTGGAGAATTGCTCATGGAGTAAGATCGGTTGAGTAGAGGTCTTTAACTTTTATATGGTGTTTTGAGTAAAAGAAAGTAATAAATCAAGGTCTTTTTATATTAAATTGAAAAAAGATATATAAAGTAGCGCCAGTTAAATTATAATTGTTTTTGACTTGCATATTCAGTTATAAAACGCTATACCTGTTATAATTACAGTACGAGTAGATTACTTTGCTGCCTGTGACCCTCTAACTCAATTTTCAAGATATGCGATATATTCGATGACGTAAGTACAACATTTTTTTAATGTGACATTGATCTTTTTCCACAACTCTTTCAGTTGAATGTACCAATGTTGAAGGTATATTTAATCTTCTATGCAAACTTTGAAGATAAATATCAGTTAGAAAGGCAGCTTCAGTTTGGTTCTGTCATCTTGACTATATATTTGAGTGTTTATAACTCTTACGTTTAATGAATTGGTTATTTAGGTATAGAATAGTGTCAATCTGTAAGAGAAAGTCGTTCAATGTGCACGTATTGTCTCTATTTCTTCTTTGATTTGAGATGTTTTTCTTATTACTGTAGATCTTAAGTTTTTAATAATTATTCTTTCCTTAAATTCCTTACGGTGACTGAATAAATAGTTTAGTGAAGGGATAAGGAAGAGTTTTTTTAATGGAAAGTGTGAGGGAATTTTGGAGTTATTTAAGGGAATATGTGTTTCAAGGCCATTTTCCGTGCGCCTAATGCGCTGACTTTTGAGAATGTGATATCGTTCATCTTTGATCAATCTTGGAAGATATGCGTCAGTTGGAAAAGGCCCGCTCCGTTTGACTAAAGGAATATTACAATCTAATCAAATTTGATAGAAGTATCGTAAGGGCGACTGGATTACTAAGGAATTTGAAAAGTACAAATATATCAATTAATTTTGCAGTCCAGATTCAGTAAATACTACCTTGCTGCTGAGATTAGTCAATTTTTTTTATAATGCTACATTTTGAATGCATATAAAGTAAAATTAATTTTATTACTTACATTCTTAATATCCTGAAACCCAAGCCTACTGCCTGTTTTCAGTGACTTTTAACTTCTGCATTCCGTACAACACGAGATCATCCGAATTTTAGATTTTCTTCTGAATACGCAGATTCAGGTGGAGGAAAGTTTCTTAGGAAGTTGCCGAGGATGATTTTCCATCATCCATGGCAGGCAAAGACGTACACCGAAGGTTGAAAGAGTTGGGGATCCTAGGTTTCCATTACATCGATTTGAAGAAGTCTCATACATAACAGCATGCTGCTTGAAAACAGATTTTTGTTTAAATATATGAGTGTATGGCAAACCGGCTAAGGTGTCAGAGAGTCATTACTATGCTTTTGTGTTCTAGCGAGTGTTTAATAGGTTTTTTGAACTGTCTCTTCATCAAATTCTCAATTACTAGATGGGATTAATTGTTCTTAAGCATGTCTATCATTTTTCCCACAACTCCAAATCTCTTGAGTTCCTCATAATTTCTATCAGCATGTAGCTCAGAATAACAATCATCATTTAACCGATTCGTGCCTCCGATAATATCAACTTATATAGTAATTATATGAACTAGTTATCTATGTATAATAGCTTGAAAGTCATTTATTCCTCTGTAAAAGTACTTATGCACAAAAGTTATAATATTACTAGGAGCTTCAGACAGAGTAAAGCTTGCACTTTCAACATCCTGCTTAAATTAAAAAAATGGAAAATATTTTGAGATGACCAGATCAAATATCTGATATTTGATTGCCGCCCTTATGGAGGGGAAAAAATGACGGCTTATGCCGTCTCAGATAGCTCTGGAAACGGGTTCTGGTGTGAAGAGGAATAGAATGGTTGGGAAGAAAGTAAGCATAGCTAGGGAACAGTGGTACGTATCGTAGGGGGTGAAGGAAGGGCGGCGCCTTTTAGCCCGGCGGCCGGGTCATTGATGCTCAGGGAAATGAGACGATCCGGGGTGAAGGTTGGAACGGGGAGGGGGGGGGGTTCTCTCCAGGGTGTCGTACGGGGGTGGAGTGGGGAGAGAATCTGACGGAATGGAATTTGTAAAGGAGGAAGACTTAGGAATTCGAAGTGGGATAGAACTCGTATTAGACTCGTCGGCTATAGAGGGGAATGAAAGGGGTACATAGGAAGGGGTAGGAGGTGAGCATATAAAAAAATGGGGTTCGAGTGGAATTATGTGAGAAGGCGTCGACGGGGGTTGATATCTTTCGAAGGTGGGGTTATTGGAGACGTCTGGTCGGCTACCCCATTCCGCCTTCGTGTCTGTCCTCATCTGCCCTTGTAAGATTGATTGGTAATTCCCCAAAATTGATTCGTAATTCCAGCAGAGTGATGTACGTTTATTTGTAATAAATGCGTTGAGGCCAATTCCATGCGCTGTATTCGTGCCAACTTTTCCTTATTGTCAATTTATACATATTTTACTATAGCCGTTCTAGTGAAAGATATTTCCAAGAGAGAAGCCAAGACTTCCTCAAGGCTTCGGGGAATTAGTTTTCATGTTCTTTCAATAGTTTTCCGTTTATCTCAACTTACTGTTCTAATTTTTCCCTTTGAGTATGTGTGTACAAAATCTTAATAACATGCCTTTTGTCCTTTTTCTAATTCTTAAGATTACATTGAAATGTTACACTTGATTCTATATTCATAAATAGTTAACATTATTTTCCCCATCTGGCTGGAAAAGCACAATATTTCCTAAAATAGCACGTTTAAATGAAATTGAATGCTTTAGAGTAGGCTAGACGCAGTTGGAATGGGATACCTAAGAGGTCTTGGCGACAGAAGTAGGATGTATAGGGTTAAGAATGAGTGGGTCAATCAAGACTGTAGGTAGGACTCTGTTGTAATAATTACGAGTGAATGAAAAGTAGATATGTTCTGCATTGGTTTGGCTAAGTAGAGAAAATGGATGATAGTCGTATAAGGAAACAGATATATGAGGGTAGAGGAAATCATGTGAGAGGACATGTGAGAGGAGGTAAATGGTAGGGTAGGCAAAGAAATTCATGGGTAAATGTGATGGAACATACTCCTAAGAGGAGGAAAATTAGGATTATTAACAACGTGGGGGCGTGTATGAAACAATGCATGAGGGTAACTGAAGAAAAAATTATAGGTATGCAAGGATAAGGCAGTATGGAGGAAATAAATGAAGTAGAGTCAGCTTTACAGGCATATAGCCGAAAATTAAACTCTTTTGTGTAGGCCTAACCCGTGAGGAATATTTATGTAAAGATCCAGTGAGGAGAGACCATGCAGAAGACATTCATGAACTAATTCAAAAGTAGTCCACCACTGAATTATCCTGAGCATACAACCATAGATCGTTCATTGAATGTTCAAGTGTGAACTACCCATTTGAGACTGTTCATAGATCGTTCAATTAATGTTCAAGTGTGAACTATTCATTTTAGACTGTTCATAGATCGTTAATTTCCAGTCCACGAAGAATTATTAAAAAATGCTCCCTGGTTGTACTTTTAAAGAACATCATTAAACCATGCATATTTGCATTTTCATAAACGACAATATATTAATTATATATTCTAGGGAATATTCTAACATATGATATATACGATATTATTCCTAAAATTAATGCCTGCATATGATATCGCATTATGTATGTACGTAATGAGTTAAAGTGTTAATTTTAACGGATGATCACTGAACTGTACGCATATATGCGTACAGCTCAGAATATTGTTTATTCACAGTTATATTGCATTTATATTCGTATTATGCAGCAATATAAGTTTCAATTTATTAATGCCACATAACTGTTATCGAGATTTGATGGCATTTCATCAAACTATCACAGAATCACCATATAATAATTATAGTTCTCGAAGTTACATGTATCGACGTAAGTGACTAGATATATACGACTTTCCTTTATCACCTGCTGCATAGCATAAAATAACATGACAAGCGTTCGGCGCAAGTGCTGAACTTGCCCCGATACTGAAAAATAATGCAACCCCTAAAAATGCTAAAAGTCTGATCTACGACATGTATATTGAAACAAAACTTTTATTCACCACACCCGCATGGCTTGGTTTACTAAATTAAAAGCAAATGGAAACATTGGAAATTACTGAAAGGAAAATATTAGGATCGATTTTCGAAATACCATACTCTGTTACTAACGAAAATCTCTGCATGACCACTGGCATAGTTACATTAAAAACGCAAATAAAAACACAAGTCGGAAACTACTTGAAAAAACTAAAAGGAAGTAGTATAAAGAATTTTAATAAGCTGGTTGAGAACAAGGTACAAGAATGGGATAGATATAAGAGGCCTGAAAAAGCACTTCTTCTGTAAATGGAAAGTGATGCCTAAAAAATAGGGAAGAAAAAGAAGTTGGTCACAGAGCAAAATCTTAAATCATTGAAGAAACCTCTGAAATATAGCTGCTCCACAACGAAGGACCACTCAGATAATCTGCTGCGACAATATGCGCGTAGAGTCGTAGAGTAACTAATAAATAGGTAGTGAAGATGTAATACGATATGAATCGAAAATCATTTCACGAGAACTATTTTTAAATATTCCTTAATGGTTCATATGTTATTAATTCAAAGACAGTTCAGCCGCAATTCATCTACGGTGAATATTCTATGAAGTATTCCAATGAATGTTCTTTGCACTATCTTTGAGCGCCATTTGAACGCTCATTGAATGTCCTTCTTGAGTGTTCGTTGAACGTTTAAATAGTCTTCACTGAGCGTTCTTTAAACATCTTTTGGGTAATTAATTCCCCACTGGGGATTAGCCTTGGTATATGGAATTCTGAAAATTCAGTTTTTACTAGGCAACTTGCAAGCGATTCCATGTCTCTGCAATGCATTACGTGAAAGCATTTCTTTTCTGCGTCGTTGGGTGTGAAGTTAAGGTATGTGTTAAACGATTGTTCATTAGCCACTCTGCATCAATCGCTGTGACGCAAGACGCTTATATTTCTCAGCATGGCTCCTAAGCATGTTCCACATCACTCTCGTTCGTTCCTGTTTTGAAAGAAAAGATGGAATTTAACGGGCTCATATGCATCTGGAATGGCTGAAGAGAGGAATCCTCTAGACTGAGGACTGAGATTGACACAGCATATGGGGAGACATCCATTGAGGAGATAATAACCCATTATTATCTCTTCAATGAAGAGAAAATCCACCCAGAGCGAGAAATGCCACTCTACACTCATTTTTAAACTCATATTGACGGATTTTATCCCATACCGGGTTTTATGCAAGAGACTTGGCAATAAAAGGAATCTAAGGCACGTTTTTGTTAAAAACCGTTGAGGATGTCAGTGACTTTTTCGAATTTTTACGGGAAACAGGCATTTTGGGAAACTTACAACTTCATATTACATAAATTCTAAATGTTTTAAAGTTTTATAATTCGTTGTAACCGAAAATTGTAGGTTCAAATAGGTTTGAGCACAGTCCTACACGATGATAGCTGTTCAAGCACCCAAACCTTCATCTACAACGAGCTTCGAGAAAAATATTTAGGTTAGCGATAGCTATTGGTGTCAGAGGATGTGATCTTTCAAAGAACGGACTATAAAAGGCATGTGATCTGCTTCCCACATCCTCTCCTCATTTCTTCCGTTCTAAGTCGAAATTGATTTGTTTTACCAACTGGGTTACGGACGTTAATTAAAAGAAAAGCGTATGCTCGAGTAGCAGATTCCATTCGAGATGCGCATTTTATTCTTTCCACCATTTCTCGTATTCCCTAAGCAATATGCGGTTATGTTCCTTTTGCACTTCTAGTGGTAAAGCTATTTTCCAGAAATAAGTCAGTGCGTTTTCAGTTCTTTAAGATTAGGAATGCAGACAATCTGATCTTTTAATTTGATTTCGAGCATGCCTTTAGCAATATATAGATTATATTTTATTCATTCATTCAATTGAAAGTTTCAGATTATCTCTTAAATATGCGTGTCAACCACTCAGTATTACATGCCCTTTCCACTCGAATGTAATTATAAATCTGGAGTTTATATAAATCTAATTGAAATTATTTCCTTTAGTAATTTACGATAGTTAATCTCATGAGTTCTTAGAAAGCAAACTTCGGCTTAAAAGAGTGCGTTTTGTTCACTTTGGATAGTTGAACGGATTATTAATTCGATAGAGATCTAATCTTATTATCTTATATTATTTTTTACACTTTGGTAGAGTTCATCATAAAATAAACATAGTTATTCTAGTTTTTTGACGATATAAAATGAATGTTCAGGGACCAAGAATGGCTAATACAAATACATTAGTGAAGCATCATAATTTTTTTCCTAATGATGATCTTCAATTTTTCGCTTTTGCGTAATTTTATGCTATTATATTTCACTGAGGAGCATATTAATAGGGCAACGGCCTGCCACGATGAAAACACCGGTTACCGATCAGTCACCGAGGTTAAGCATCGTTGGGCTCGGCTCAAGTTTGGAGGGGTGATCCCCCGATTTGTCCGAGTGCTGTTGCCCCTGTCTGCACGTGGCAGACAGTATGTGCAAAATGACCTAAGCCGTCGGAGCACGTTAAACGAAAATAGTATAAAAACTACTAGCATATTAATGCTAAATTTATGGATTTATAAGTATTTTAAATGCATGTTCCCATTAAAAGTTATACTGAAAGTAGGTATGGATTTGAACAGCTTTAGCAAACATTTGCGTAAATGTTTTTAATGTATAAATTGATAGCGAATTTATTATTAATTAGTATACTGACGGCCACGAAATCATTACTTGAAATTTTAGTCACCGAATGCATATCTTGTAACTGCAATCAACAAATATTGCAAAAAAGTTGATACCTATTTTAATGAAGCTTATTTTGGTTTATAGCTTGTGATTAATGAATCTTAGGCCACAAAATGTATGTGACTCATATATATCTTGATAACGCTCGGCTACAACACTTGAAGTTTCGTACCTGGACTTTAATTGCCAATAAATGTCCGGACTGCCTTAATAAAGGTGCAGTTAATTTACTCTAGAGCATGGCGCTGCCACCATGTGCACATCCCTGAGGGAGACTTGAGAACTAAGCGTGTATCATAGCAGCGAAACAACCAGGGTGAGTTAAAGGCCCAAAATCCAGCCCAACAGAAACAGCAAAAACAAAGTAAAATGTGTTCTTAAAGCTAAGGAAATTCCATATTTAGATTCTTAAGTAAAAAATGATTTATTTTTAGACTCATATAACGCCCCTTGCTAAGAAATCTGTGTTGTAGAGTTTCAATACATCAATTTATTTACTTTCTGTTTCTTTAGAGTCCTAATTACTACTGCAGGGGTGAAACAAGATGAGGATAAAAATATAAGGGGGAAAATATCATTCAAGTTCTTTCATTGCATTTGAAATTTCTTTCCGGCAATGGTCTGAAGTCTATTACTTGAGGTTTCTCGTTACAAAAACCCGATTTGTGATTTCAATGGCCAATATCCGTTTATTTGCAACTAATTATCTGGAAAACGTTTCTCCGCTGATCTTTAATTGATATGCAAAAGTTGATTGATAAAAAAATATTTCTCGGTCAATGCTGAATGAAGTTTTAAAAAGTGCTGCTTTATTCACTCAATTGCCCAGTATACCGATAGTAATGTGATTCTATATGTACTCAAATGGAAAATTCTTCTTTGTTTTAAATTTTTGTGATATGCGTTTTAAAGTGAATTCAGTCCAATCTACTGCATATTACTTGAGCCCTCACAATATAGTTGGAACATTTTAAAATTAAAGAACGGATTAAAAGCTATAGATTCCATCAGTTTTACGTTCAACGTCATATATTGTGATATATTCAAAGACGTTTTCATCTATTTTATTACTCTTATTTAATGTTATAACATTTACAGCATAGTTATTGCTTGTGTATTCATTCCTTGTATTTCATTTAATCTTCAAAAACTCTATTTCCATCTAAAAAAGTATATCAACCTTCCGAATTGCCTAAAGGAAGTTTAATAACGTGATTAAGGATTTCTTAATTTGTATTCAATGAGGCGTTGGCCTGAAGGAAGTTTTCTACACCTTAAAAATCTTGACTTTCCAACTTGGTGCATACTTCACCTCCAGAAGAGTTTCTCATTAGTATTTTGAGGAAGAAATTTAGCAATTCAGAGTAGTTTTCTTCCGCATACAAAACTTGAGAATCAACATGGGTAATGACCAGTTCCTAATATCTATAAGCTTCCTGATATAAAAACTTCATGCCTGGTGCAAAATCCTGTTAAAGAAAAAAACCTTAGCATTTTTTTGTTTACAGTAGTAGCAATAGAACATTGATGTGGAGCTTATTGCATCTACTTACATAAATAATCTCAAACCTAGTTATGGAGTTTCATGTCGGTGCGAAATTAGGTCTAAAATTATGAATCAAGTTTTACTTTAGTTAATGAAGATTAATTGCAAATTAGTCAAGTGTTTGCGCATTGCAAATACATTGAAGAAACAATTAGTGCGGGATTAAAACAATCTCTCGCTTCTAACAGACAATGCATCTGATAAAGGCATAGCCACATAGTTACTCGTAATTATAAAAAGTAAGGCTATACTACAAATCCTTATCCTTTGCCCCTGCGATTGCTTCATTTTCTAACTATCTGAAAGAAGTTTAAAGTTAATCGATTATTTGATAACGTCTTCATCGCTAAGCTGTTACTATTTTTGCAAATGCATGTGTTTGTGCCAGAATAAATTGTAAATCCAGGCTTGAATTTTTACAGTATCTGTGTCCAGAATATGTATTATTTTCAACTTAAAAATAAAGTGATCAAATATTCAATACTTATACTGAAATTTCAACTGTTACTTCGCTTTTTCCCTGATATTTTAGGAGTGTCAAGATTATCTTCTATTATTCTCTGATTTTCTTATGTACCTGATAACATGAAACTTTAATCATTTAAATTCTAAATGGGGCTTCAACTGTTTGCAGTACTCAAGGGACAATGTGACTTCATTTTCCATCCCATGATTAGTAACCAAGTGCAAATCGCCTCTACTCCAGTCGTTACTACAAATGTGCAATGGTCGGACCATCTCAGTACGTAGGTGATTGAATTTAAGTGAGCTGTAGTCATCTCTGGTGAGAGATATATTGCGTGAGCTCTTATCTATGTTTACCTAGCGGGCTACCGTGTGAGATACCAAAATTCTGGATAACTTTGTGGAGGATTTAGGACACAAGCCAAGAACAGCGACAAAAAAGAAAAATATTTGATTGGAATAGGAAAAGGATGATCATTGAGTCATGAATTGATTAATTAGTCTCCTGATTATTTGTCTTTGATAGTGAATAATGTGCATTAAGCAGTTTATTTTGCTTATAATTCCGCAGTTCTCGGAAAAGGTAAAAATCGTAATTATATGGAGTGTTTTCTTATATTATATGCGAATAAATCTATAAATTCGAAATATAAGACTCAAATAATTATTGTTTTTTTCCTACACATATATGTAAATTAATAAAATAAAGTAAAAAATATATCTCTTTGAAAACCCAGCTTTTTTTCCATCTCGTTAATTCGTAGTAGGCTGCAATTTGCTCCCGGCTATACACATTTTCAAAGGCCGGATCATCTCTCTACGGAGGTGAGTCAAATTAAGTGGGCATTAGTCATCACTGGTGAGAGGAACTTCACGTTTCCAGAGATCACATCCCTGCGGAAGAATCACCTTTGCCGTCCGCCCGCCGGCTACATAGCTCCCGACGTTTTTCGCGTCCCTGTGCTGTAGTTTAGCCCCGTCCGCTCTTCACTCGCCTATTCCCGTGCTGCACGGCGCTCATTTGCCGCTCTACGCCGCGATGCCCATTTCATAACCTCGTCTACTCGGATGAATGTCGCTCAGTCAAACCCCTCACCCCCCGTGCTCTCAGTCAGTCGTCCCACCCTTAGCCTCTCCCCTTCCCATAGCGTAGCAATTTCGCCCTCACTTTACGTACGGCCAGACTAACCCCGCCCGTTGACTGCTCTTTCCTCCCGCCATTTCCCTGCACAGCCCCCGACGAGTCGACGGCTACCGTTACCTTCCTGTTTATCCTTCCCCTTTCATATCTTCCCGTACTCCGCCCCCTCCACCAACCCCGCCCCATGGCGTAATTCTTGCGCGATATGGGGGAGGAGGCTGCATATTAAGAAACTTCATTCCCCGTGAGACTCAGCCCCCTCCCCGGCTTCGAGGCACGTTTTACGCGCGGGGCGTTACTCAGATGTTCCCGTTTCGTTTCTCCTATACATTCCCTATTTTGAATATCCTCTCTCTCATTTTCCTTCATTTCCATCTAGACTATTTCTTCCTAATTAGGAGGGGAAAAGAGGGAGAACTCTCTCCTATTTTGCGTCGTTTTTTCCTCTCCTATTCACATTGCCACATCCGCATTCGTTGATTTTGAGTTTGATCCGTATGTATCAGACTTTATTTAAGCTCTAGCTCTGGTCTAGCCAAGGTCTGGACTTAACTGAACCCCGTAGTGAATATATCAGTGGGACTGGATGTTGATATCGTCACCAGTATAACTTAAGAATTACACCATCATGCTTTTGATTTAACCCCTCCTGCTCATTCCACCATACCACAACTGTATTCGTACTTAGATTTTGATAGTGCTACGAACTTAAACATAAGGTTAAACCAGCAATCTATCTGGGTTTTTCTCCCTATGGCCTAGAGCTTCCAGGAATAATGTTAATTTCGTTAATACGAATACAAAAATACGAAGAGTTGTTCTCGGGTTTCCCACCGGGTTAGGCTTTCCATGATAGCCGACGTTTCGACAGGAGACTTTCCTGCCATTTTAAGGCTGTGGATGATGATGCTTCATCCACAGCCTGGAAAATGGCAGGAAAGTCTCCTGCCGAAACGTCGGCAATCATGGAAAGCCTAACCCGGTGGGAAACCCGAGGACAACTCATCAGCATCATTCGCCGGGAAAGTCTAAAATCATACATTGCAAAAATACGGTTGACTAACGCCCTCGGTGAATTATTTTTGACACACCCAAGCTCTGGCCACCGAGTACCTACAGCCGCTGAGGTTGATCAATTGTTAATGGTGTATCAATGAAGTTAATGCCATGCCATCCTTATCTATTTAAGCTCTAGATAATCATATCTTCTATCTGATAACTTCGACCAAATTCTCTCATTTCCTCTCATTTCTCACACAGGTATAACTTAATATTACATTAATTTAATGGCTAAAATGAGTAACGCAAAAGAAAAAGTTATATTCCAACCATCAACAGATGCCATTTTTTAGATAAAATTGGTGAAGTATTTTAGGAGAAGTATATGGCTATAAAATGAAAGGACAAAGTAATTTTTTTTTATAGAATAGATTAACTAACGAAAACTGCACTAACTTCATAGAATGGGTGCTTTAGAAAAACATTCCGGAAAGAACGGCAATATATTAATAATGAGAACGAAAGAGTAAATCTTTTTAAGTTTCGCCTTCATTTAAAAATAGCATAACCTACCTAGTCTATATTTTTCTTGGAGGTGTTTGGTATTGTAATTGAAGCATCATAAATCTCATAGAGATTCGAATTGAGGAGACTTATTTCAGTTACCACACCGCCTTCATTCTTCTGCCATGAGTTACAACAGTGAGACATTCAAACTTTTAACCTGTTGATTCGTCTTAACGCAGTTAGCTGATTACTAACGAGATATCCCGAACGCATTCTCATTATCCATCGCCGACTTTATCCCTTGATTCATTCCGTTGAATTCTCCTCCTCCGTACTGGGGACGAGTATTATTCGATTTCAAGAGACTGGTCCGTCCAAGCGGGTCGAAAAAATGAGGTCCCCTCTTTTTTTATCGTCCACTGATTACAGGCAACGCGGGAAAAGTTCTGAATCCTTGATAGATTGGAAGTCGAATCCAAGGGGATTTATTTTTTTTATTCATGAAGTCGGATTCGGAGCCAATAGAACGGAGGTATGGGGGGTTCGAAAGGGAAGAATGAGCTTAACAAAGCATTCGGCCACCGAGTGAACCGGTCTCCGCTCTTTTTACCTCCCCTGCCATAGGCCCGCTATCGCAGGCAGTTGAGGATCCCCACCCCCTACTCTCCGGCCCAATAATTTCCACCCCCTCGAAGATCTTCTCCCCCATTTATCCTCCTCCCCTCCATATTCTGCTCCTTCTCGCCACTTTTATTTCTTTCAAACCCAACCCAAACACCCGCCAACCCCCTCCGTGCTACGATGAATAAAGGAAGTTTCCCAAGGACGCAGTCGCTCTGCATAATAGCCAAGAGCTTTACCCTTCATCTTGTTCCCCCTCTATCTCTCCCTCTCTCTGTTGCCCCGTTTACTCACCCTGGTAGCTAAATATGTAACAAACTTATACATGTATTTACTATGAATACAGGGAAATATATAGATTTTTGAAGCACTGAAACGCAAAAATGAAAAAGGTGGATGCTCCCAAAAAAATGGAGATGTTGTTACGGTCAAGCCATCTTCTTCCGTCACAGTAGACCCTCTTCGGGTACTGGTAATTCAACTTTAATTGAGATTGAATGAATAAGGTAAATATATTGAATTTGAAGTACTGAAACGAAAAAATAAAAAATGTGGATGCTCCCAAAAACAATTGAGACGTTTTTACGGTCCAGCCACTTTCTTCCGTCACTGAAGACCCTCAATGGTTAGTAGTAATTGAACTCTAATTGACATTGAGATCAAATTACTTTTCTACACTTATTTTTCTTACGACGAGTTACACCGATTTACGCCATCATCAGTTGCATAATATTTTTAGAGCTTGAATATTATCTAAATGTTTTGTGCCCGATGGAGTCGGAATAACGCGTGGGTAAAATACGTGTATAAATTTGTAGAAAAGTACAAGTATGTACTTATTTCAATTTTCAATTATGATTACTATGAAATTCTACGAGTGGATTCTAACAGCCACTCGGTGATTTAAAAAAAGTAGTGACGGAAGATGATCCCGCCGACACTAGGAATAAGGGACGAAATACTCTTGTGCCGCTAATGTTCGGACGATTAACCCGTCTTTAAGCGACAACGGCATAAATGATGTCATAGTTTACCCTCTACATATATTTAACTAAATATTTATGTCATTTAAAAGGGTAGTTAAAACAATCACAATGTTTTTAATGCCAAAATAATGGACTAGTGTTTTTGTAAGTAGAGGTTGACTTTAGAAAAGTGTTTTCACCTCCTGTTCCACCATCCCACCACTTGCATCGTAAATCAAATGTGAGTATTATCTCCATGCATGGAGAAGAATCCTAATTTACTGCAGGCTATTCCTTGATTTTATTCACATAGAAAAGTTTCTAAACGTTTTTATGATTATGATAAGATATTCCACATCGTCGGATAAACTTAGCACGGCTAAATGGACAGATCATTTAAGAAAATATAATCACGTAAATGTCGGTCTAGCAAGATGGTCAAGTCTCCCGAAGTTGTGGTGCTATTTTCATGAGCAAAATATGTCGTTCCTATAATTCCTCTCAGCCTTCCGCCATAGTGACAAATAAAAACGTAGTATCCTAATTAAATGGGAGGTCGTATACACAGGTATCTCTTTTTAATTACAGGTTGTCTTAAGTCTACCATAATTAATTTTTGGTCATCTAAGTGCCTGTAGGTGTGATAAATTTTCTCAACTTCCTCGATGAATTGTAGTGAATCCGATGAAAAATACCAGAGGAAAGAGGATTCGCTGTATATTGAATATATACTTGGGGATTGTACGTATGTAGAGTAGATGATCTTCATAATCTTCTCATGGAGTAGGTATATCTATTTTATCTTCCCATCCCCCACCACTTCCGTCTTACTCCTCTACCCTCCAGATGGGGTGGATATGTCCACTTCCATCCTCTACTCTTTCATCCACTCAAAAAATCTAATCCCTTGACGTAATCTCTCTTTATTTTTGGGTTTATCTTTCTTTTCTCCCTCTTTCCCCATCTTTCGTTCTCCCAAATCAAATGGAATCTCCCCTCTTCCGTCTCAGAACCTTCCGATGAGCTCCGAAAATGAAGTTTTTCTCCTTGTTGACGTGCCGTAATCTCAGTGAAAAAAGCAATACGTCTACATGAACTTACAACCCTACTAGCTGCCAGAAGAGAGTGTGATTGGGGGCGTTAGAATAGCAGTCTAGTCTGGGTTAGAGTAAATGAAAAAAATATCCGAAAGAGGAAATGGGTAATTAATCAGGTTTGATTTGGTGTATGTATGTATCAATCTTCTTTTCTAGTAATCGTGAATGTTACGTGTTGAAAAAAAATATTATATTATTTGTTACGCAGCGTATCATTGTTATTTTGTCTCTAACGATTTTTCTTTAGTTTGTGTGCTGAGGTATATGCAGTATAAAATTTCATGTCAACATTAAATTCGTTAGTTTAGAATACGTCTAGTAATTTTAGCTTCTTGTGAAAACTATGAGTCTCTAGTAGCTCCGAGATCAGATTTTCTAGTGTTTTTCCACTTATTGTTTGTTTGCAGTAACTATTGGAAAAACGCGGCGGTATAATTTTTTAAAGTTTTCTCTGCAAATAAATTTCTTTACGAACGTTTTACCTATGGTTCTTGTGCTGATGCATCAATAGTGTAACCCTGCATGTCAACCTGAATTTGCAGTTACTGAATTTTTCCAGTAATCTTTTTTCTGTGCTGACTTCGGGTCTTTATTGACTCCGACCCTAATTTATCTTGTGTTCCGTCATACTCATTATTCGCTTGCTGCAGATGTTCGCAAAACACGTGGCTTAACATTTGGTTTCATTTGTGTCATATCTTTCTGTTTCTGTTACCCTTTTCTTTACAGAGTGTGTGGCCTTACCTGATAAAAGTATCATCCCCCATCTAAGTCAAAATTTTCGCACCCCAAACTATTTTCTTGATGAATCCCCGTTTCTTAAATGTTGTGATGCAAATGTTTTGAATCTGTTTTGCGCGCCATAGTTCTAGGTAGTTATAAAATAACTCAGATATTTGTTTTCATTTATTACGTTTCTGTTTACTCTCCGCGTGTCTATTTATTCCATTCGTTATGAATTCATAAACCTTAGTTTAAATTTGAGCCTCCTTGCAAGTCACTGAGAATCGACAAAGTTGAATGCAATGCAAGAAATACAATACACTACTATTGTAGGAAACTAGTTATAACGGCTATGTAACTTTTGCTGGGCCTTACATTTTGACACCATTAACTCATGGCAAAAACATAATTGAAATGAATGTGATTCTCCATATCGGGTACAACATTTCGAGTATGAATAGACAGCTTACGTACATTTCACGTATCGTTGTTTCCCACCTTCAAATCCTTTACCCGATTTCCTCCGTTCTTCATGACCGGTGTCAGAACAATCCCTGCCACACTTTTTGCTGGGGCTCGCAGGGTATAATATTCGCATTGAATGATAGAGCCTCAAAACATAGTTTCTGAAACTGCAAATCAAGTAGTAATATACCGCTTGTACTGCTCGTGAATGGCATACGACTCGAGATGTGACCCAACTAGAGTCACGACACCTCCCTTTCACTTTTTCGTTTTTCCTAAAATTTTACAATTATTTTCTTGATGAATTTTGTTCCATTCAATGCATTGACACATATTTTTCCAGTGTGACATCCTTCAGAGTGTCTGCAAAATACGAAAAAAATGGTACAACCTCAACGAGTAACGAAGGTCTATGATCATGCCACCCACACATATTGTCGCGCGCAATTCCCGGGATATGGCTTTTTTGCTCGCAGTTCCCATTTGTTTTGTTTGACCAAGGGTTATAATCCAGAGGACCACGACAATTTTTTTTTCAGTCGTCCGCACCCGAATCCCACGTCCGACTAAAATTGAGTCAATAAACGGGATCTCGCTCTCCCACAGCGTGAAACTGGGAATCATGGTAATCATTGAACATGGAGTCGGAGACGAGGAATGATGGCTTGAGCGTGTTCTCCTAGCAAAAAAAACGTGAATTTTTCAACTCGGTATTAATTCGACTCCCGAAATCAATTTTACGAGGAGATCTATGTCTTCGTTGTCAAGAAAAAATGTTAGTGATGAAAATCGTTGTTTGATTGCATAGAAACATGGATAGTTCGATTCCAATTGTTGATGTTTTTACCAGCGATGAATTTTCACCAACACTTTCATACCATCAATAATATGAATAGATAGATGATGTAAATAATTTCTATGATTTCTTATCGATGTTTTCCTCATTCGAGAAAGCCAATCGCTAATTTTCAAAAATGAATACTTTTTTATAGATTTATTTCCATACAAATAATATAATGGTTTGTTTATAAAATGTTCTAAGGCGTTAGATAATAGTCCTATACCCAAAGGAGATATCAAATATATGTACATATATATTCAAATTTTTGCATGAAACTTGTTGAAAATTCCAAATGCGTCAGTTTTGCGAACATGAGCTCTACTTCCACGTTGTGAATCGGTATCTCGGATGTTTTTGGTTTTTGCTCTGTTTTATAGTAGTTTAATTTGAAACTTTAGTTAACAATACTGAATCGAGGGATATGAACTCCCCCATAATAGCGTTCCCGGTAAACACTTGGCATGCGCACGTAGCTTTACCATTTCTTTTTTTCTCAAATGTCTATGTTCAAGCTGTCGGTGTACTTTCAATGTCAGCTACCGGTGGTTCTCTTTCACCAGCCATTTCTGTCTAGTATTCGTGGCTACCTTGGTAAAAAAATCTTTTACGTGTTTTTCTACCTGAATATACAAAGGAAAAAAAACCACTTACGAATACAATGTGGAGGTTAATAACCGAAACCAACGTTGTTTCCGCATCAGATATCGGCCAAATTCTAGTGACTTAACAGCGCTGGTAGGGAACCATTTTTCCATGCTTTATTTTTTTCAAAATACTGGGAGATACAATAATTTTCTAGTAGGCCCACTTCATATTTTCCTCGCCACACTTTTAGAACGGTAGTGGCTGGAAAATAAAAATGTTTGACGAGCGTTACAAAGTTCGCAAAATAGTCAAAAACCTGGTTATTCTTTCGCAGTTCCCCAATGATATATTCGGTGAAATTATTGTGACTCCGAGAGGATAATCCGAACATTCCGCCAAATAAGTAAAAAACCCCAACTTCGTTAACTCCCGGAAAAGTTTTCTCATCTCATCCTCTAACCCCCAGGTCTCTCCCTCTCTCTCCCTCTCTCTCTCTCTTTCTCTCTCTTTCCTAATTCAAAAGTAGCGTAGAATTAAAGCCACATTTCATTTTTTTCCACCCCAAGCTGAGTGGAATCCGAAAAGTGCAGTGAATAGGGATACAGGAAGCAAAGAAACGGGAAACGGAACAAGAATTCCTTTGTTCCTATCGGCGTGTATCGTGTTTTCCTGCTTATAAGATTGGGAAGGGTGTATAAGAGGCATTGTTTTTTCCACAAATATTCCGGCAAATATAAATAGCCCCTTAGAACTCTTCTACATTATTGGAAAAAAATATGGAAGCGACCATTTTACAACATTGAAGACTAGTACGAAAAGTAACTGGAACGTAGTTCAGTGGGAAATTATAAGTAAAAATAATCAAATATGGAAACAATACGTGATCCGGAACTACAACTGGAGTGATTTTGGTATCGCGCAGTTTTCAGCAAATGTATGAGAAAAATAGATAGGGTAAGATAAGGTACGGAATAGATTGTAATCAATAATATCATTTCAAAATACTATGTTTCATCGGTGAATGTTAACTTAAATTGGTGCTAATTTTAGCAATAAGTTTTCGACATCCTCCCTATCGACTCCGGTAAGCATAGCCATGTACCCGGTACTCTTTGTGCCTATTCTGATCTCGACCATATAAAACGCCAGTTGATTCTCCGTGCATTTCCTCGGAGAATGAAGACGTAAGATTCGGTACCACAACATAATGCTACGTAGAGGTATTTTCCCTTTAGAATGGAAATGAAAATCTTCATGTGATTCAGTAGAAGCCGCAAGCATATCAACCGTCAGCATATGGAAATTCATTTCAATGCAGGAAAGGAGTTTTGAAATACAATCAACCTTTAGTTTGGCTAAGAAAGATGTTCTCCTATTTACACATATATACTTTTAGATTAGTTTACTTACTAATTATGTACAACAGAAGGTAATGCGTGTTTATTGGATATCGTAGTCATCTAGGTTACCCAAGGGAATGATAAATTATTTGATTCACAACTGTTTACCTCTCATGTTTCGTGCAGGTACTTCATCTCAATAGTACTCTGGTATATAATAAATAGAAGGAAGTATCATGCTGAATTTATTTACACATGTGGTAGTTAATCTGACTATTATGGCAATAAGAGGAAAAACCTGGCCGATGAAGCATTGGTAAAGGAGGGAATATGGGAGGTGGACTCAAGAGTCTTGTCGAAAAGATTACTGCAAACTTTAATATGAGCCCCTGCAATAAATGGCGCCGAAGTTGTATCTCATTGGACAATAAAGTGTATATTGGAGGCTTTATATGAATGAGAATGTGGAGTATTGGAGAATGTAAGTGATGGCTCATGCAGGAAAGGTAATATTGGTGTGGGAAAGTTTTTGGGGGTAAGAAAAAGTGGATTGAGGTCTTATTAGAAACAGAATATTGAACTTTGTGATAGTAGGAGGTATGATGGTTTTACATACAATTGATGACGATAATGCACGGCATTATTGAAGGTTGAAAATATGAATAACAAAAATGGAAGTAACGCGGGATCAAAAGACCTATATTTCAAACTGAAAGAAGCAGTCTACCTGGCAATTGGTGGGTATCATGCAAGGACAGTTTAAGGACGTTTTATGTAGATTGTGCCTAATAATAATTTCTATCTCTATTAAGGAAGCTTCTATCCCTCTGAAAATGTTTAATATATAAGTGGTAGTTATACATTAAACTATTGTAACCTAATGCATAGGTTACAATGAAAAATTAACTTTCAGCTCTTGAAGAGAAGTATATTTCCAAAATATAATGTTATCCTATAATTTATTCTCACATAAAGGCATGCAACTTAACTCACAAAATACACGTATGGCATATAATATTTTTACCCTCTTAAACGCTGTAAACCACGTTAGAAGTGGGAATGGCCAAAGATAATTTTATCTTGGAAAAAACCTTGAAATGTACTAACAAATACCTACGCTAGATCTGGGTGATAAATGCTACTCGAAGAGATATTAGTAAGAAACATTTACTTGGATGAATCAACTGCTGAAATGCAGTGGTTCTTAAGTAAAAGGTGATTTAATTGTATTGTTCAGTTATAATATGCCATTTTGTCAAGATTTTTATGCACACATATTTATTAATCGCGAGAAAATTACCTCATTAATGCCGAAACTCATATTGTTACTTCACCGTGAGAAGAGGGAGAAATTAACAGCCCATGGTTTCTGTATCTATTAAGATATTATCACTATCAGCGGTGCCCCTGGTGAAAATGGAAGCGGATTACGGAGCGGATGGAACGGCCAATGGAGTGGAAGGAAAGCGGAAGCAAAGCAAAAAGGGAGCGGAGAGGAAACGGAAAAAACCGTAAATTGAAACAAAGAAGCAAAAGAAAGGAGCCGTAACGAGGCGGAGAACGAACCGTATTGAAACGGAGAATAAACGGAGAACGGAGAGTGAGGAAGTGGATAATGAACCGTATGGTAGCAGAAAATATACCGAATGGAAGCTCTCACTGACAATGAGCGGAAAATGAACCGTATGGAGAAATGCATGGAGCGGAAAACGAAGCTTAAGGAGTTTTATCAACGACCATGTTTAAAAGGATTTTAATTCAGCAACTTAGAGATTACACTCATGGACGATCACCTACTTCCTACCAACTAGCTACCCGACCACACAGCACAATTCAAATCTCATATCTTCTTAATTATGCCTACGTATGTCTCTTTTACTAAAAGAAATTGGTATACACCAGGTCATTCCCATCCGTCAAAGTAACTGCGAGAACTAATTTTTTAAATGTCAATGCCGTGATTGTTTGAGGAATTTCCATTCAATCACAATAAAAGTCATTAGGCATTAATAATTGAAACCTATGTTACCACTTAGGATGAATTTAAAGTTAATATTAATGACAATAAACAAGACTCTTTTCCAATTACCGCACTGAGGAAAGCGAAAGCGGAGAGTTCCGCTTCCTTAAACGAAGTGGAGAGGCGAGGAAGCGGAGGAGTCGCTCCCTTCCTCTTTGCTTACGCTAAACAAAGAAGTAAGGAGGCGTATGCGAAGCGGAGGGGAGCGGAATCGGAGGTTGCCGCATCCTTACGCTTCCATTACCTTCGTTTCCGAAAAGGCAAGGGAGCTAAAGGAAGTGGAGGCGAGCGGCAACTGAGGTTTCGCTTCCTTCCTTTCCGATTAGGCTTTAGAAAGAAAGCAAGGAACTGTGTTTGAATGGGAGGGGAGCGAAAGCGGAAGGTATCGATTCCTTCCCCTTCGTTTACGCTACGGTATCCTTATGAAGCATTTTACCTTCACTTTACCTTTACCTTCATGTGCGCAGAGACAAGGAAGATTAAACGAAGGGGAGAAGAGGGGAAGTGGAGGGGAGCAGAAATGGAAGATCTCGCTTCCTTCCGCTTCGTTTACGCTAAAGGAAGAAGCATGCATATTTATTCGCAGTGGAGGGGAGCGAAAGCGGAAGGTGTCAGTTCCTTCCGCTACAGTTACGCTAAAGTAAGAAAGCAAGGAACGCAATTCGAAGTGGAGGGGAGGAAAAGCGGAAGGTGTCGCTTTCTTCCCCGTCGTTTACGCTAAAGGGAAACATATGGATGTTTAGACGAAGCGGAAGGGAGCGTAAGCGGAAGGTGTCGCTTCCTTCCGCTTCGTTTCCGCTAAAGGAAGACATATGGATGTTTAGACGAAGCGGAAGGGAGCCTAATCGGAAGGTGTCACTTCCTTCCGCTTCGTTTACGCCGAAGGTAGAAGCAAGGAAGCGTATACGAAACGAATATCCGCTTCCTAAAGCTGATTTACGCTTTGCTTCGCTCGGGTTACGCTCCGGGAAACGGGACATTTTTGCTAGGATGGGCTAGATTTTGGACTCGTAAATCTTGTTGCTTTCGACTAAATGTCGTAGCCCAGTACATAAAATACGGTCGGAGAGATGTAAATAAAGATTGTTCTATGGTATGGTGCTTCTTAAAACGTAGCCATTCCATTTGATCTGCCATACGTGGCTGTTTTCAAATAATATACTTTTGTGATAGTAACCATAACTATCAATCAAATCTTATTCAACGGCGAAACCCACGTCATATTTGTCGTAACGATTGATACATGACATCCTGCATTGTAGCCGTTACTATTTACCCATAACAAACATCAGCTTGAAAGCTTTTATTTGAGCAAGAAATTCTACTTTTACTTGGTGTCAGTTTCCAAAGAACAAATCAGAAAATATTGTGGGAGATGTGTAAAAAATAAAATATGCGATGCGGATCTCAAATAGAAAATATTCCATCATATATGTCGAAGATAACGTGTACACGATTGTATAAAATTGATTCCGAATCAATGGGATAGAGGGTCAAGAGAGAGGTGCACAGGGAAACGGGAAATGAAGAGGCAAAGGGAAGGAAAAAAATATATTGCGGGGAAACGGAAGTTGTGACAGAAGAAGTGGAACCGAAATGAAGAAGCTGCTGGAAAGTGATTGAGGAACGAGAGGGGACGAGCACAAAAGCCTGCTAAGGCAACGAAAATAAATAAATCCGAGAGAGTTTTGGGGGAGAGGGCAGGGTAGAAGGGGGAAGGGTACAGGGTTCACAAAGGGAACGGCAGGATGAGCGGGAGAGATTGGGTTGATATGGGGATGGGGGACTTTTGGATTGATCGGAGTCGATAAAGAAGAGGGAACTTAGGAATTGGGGGAGAGGAAGTGATTGGAGGGTACATGGCAGGGGCTGTAGGGAGTCATCACAAGACTGGGCCAAAGCAAGAATGCAGAGGTTGAGAGAGGAAGTATGAGGGAGGGTTGTGCGGGTTAGATGAGATAGAGATGGACCATTTCAAGTAGAGATGGGCACGTTGAAAAAACGATGCGAAAAAATTACATTCTTGGGTCTACTGGAAAATATAACATAACTTTACGACTAATGACACGATTTGAAAGTTCTTGTTCAATCGGGTGTACGAATCTAATGATGACCTACAGTGGACCCCGTGCGGGTATGAGGACCAGGTGTAAGGACCTCGGTAACTGGCAGCCAATTTAGGCACGGGAGAATAAAAACAAAAACCAAAGAAGGTTACAAATACAACTGCAATAATAAAAGAGAGGGAAATTACTTATCATAGAGATATGAGAAAGGGTGTGGGTACTACATTTTTTGGAAGAAAGCGAAAACGGATCAATGTTGTCAGAAGTGAATAAAAAAGAAAGGGAATAGAGGCAGGGGAGAAGCGATCGTGTAATATCATTGGATAATCTGAGATTACGCATATGAAGTATATGTGTGTGCGAGTGGAATGACATTGGACTCTAAAATAGATGAGGAAGAGCAGTTAATGACTATTGGTGGTGAAGACGAGAATAAACTAGATGAGCTTCAAACCGGTTTTTAGTCTTTGTCTGGGGGTGTTAGGAATGAAGAGTGAATAAGAAATACATGAAAAAAATATAACGTCTTTATCTATAAATTTTATATTTAATTAACTTGACTTTCTACTGTATTTATTGGTAAAAACAAAATTAAATTTTAAGAGAATGAAAATTTTCAGATGCCAGTTTATTTTCGCGGGAAACCCCAGAGAAACTACTAGCAACGCATCTCATTTGAGCATTCATGAAAAACCCGCGGCCATGTCCCTGCCGCAAAATATAGAAATATAATTTTTGAAATTTGCTTGTGCAAAAATTCTTTTTTTCTTTGTCACAACTTGCTCGGGAGGAGGGGTAGGCGGGTGTCCAGGCAGTGAAAGAGAGCCCTTTTCATCAGTGAGAAATCATCTTTCTTCGCATTTTTCTCCCTCCGGAACTGTCGGAGTTGTAATGGGTGATGAAAAGGCGTCGCACAGACGGGACGGGAGAGGAGGGAGGAGGGCGTACGAGGAGGACTGGGAGAGTAGTTAAGTAGGTGGAGAGAAGCAAATTAGCACCGCGGTGCGGAGGGTGGTTGAGCAGGGGGGAAGATGGAGGTTTTGTCGGGGAGACTGCTGCAAGAGGGGAATTGGGGGAGAACAAATGTGTGGGGTGAGGAGGAGGGCAAATGGAGTCAAAGAGCGAAGAGAAATTCCCTTGGCTGGGGTGGGTGCTGCACGAACGCTCTGTGGCATTCGAACGCCCCTCTGCACCACCCCCTACATAAAGAGCAAGCCGGCACCATGGGTGGGGTTGGGGGAAGATGTGAGGAGGATGAGTTTGTGATGCGGGGGACGCCAGGAAGACAGACGTCGTCGTGCGGGAAAGGGGACGATCATGGGGCAAGATCACGGCTCTCCATAACATCTACATCAACAAAATACCCTGAAAGTCACCTCGAGGGTGTGTGGCAGGGGGTGAGTAGTTACCAGCATGCATTACATTATATGAACCCTATTAAAGTTAATGTAAAGTTAATGACTATTGATGCATTAGCATAAATCGTTAATGCTTGTCAAGAAATTAAGCCTCACATGCTCGCGTAAGACTATAGGTATGCTACCAGTTTTTGAGGGAGCGCTTTCATTCAAGTATTTTGCAACTACATAAATGGACAGAGATACAAGACTTATACTGAAAACATGCACGGCGTGCTGTTAGTACTACGCAGCAGATAAGGATACAAGTATAAGGGTGTAATGCAACTAACTAGCTACTCATCCTATTGACAAACCTAGTTAAAAGTCTCAATGGCCACTGTTATGGTCTCTTATCGTTCGCGGGAAAAGTGAAATTTTTATCTTTCTGTTCAGTCGTCTAGTTCCTTAACTTTATTACCATTATCTCATCTACCGTACTATGTCAGATTTCGTAAAATGTTATCAACGTCATCAGAAAATTGATTTGCAATTTACATAATAGATTAAGTCTAAACTTTCATCTACGGTGTGAAAGCAATTCCCATCCCAATTGTTGCAAAAGTTCAGTTCATCAAGATTATCATAATGGCCTTAAATATTTCTTGCCAATCTTTGCTGCACTCGTTCTAACTCGAATTTTAAGCCTAATTCATAAGGATCGTAAATACAGATTATTGTAAATTTATTGTCGCAGTTGCCAATAGTATTTTAACAATTCCCAATTTACAATTAGATTGGCCGGTAATTTCCCTAATACGTTTAAATAACGAGAGATCATTAGTCATTTTAATTCCGATCTTAGCCGATTTTACGGTATAATTGCCTTTGCTGTATGCATTAGCTGTAATGAGGAAAGGTTTTCCTTTTCCAAAAGTTCATTGCAACACATTTTTTCTTTCAAATTTAATTCTAGCTGTCACGTATCGAACCACTTCTCTATTGCCACGAGGTCCTTCGTTAGTGCTTGTTTATTATTAAGGCTACGGCTTTCCCTGTACCTACACTACTGCGTCGTCTGCAAATAATCGAAACCTACTGTCAACTACTTCATCGATACATTTACTATGCTAAAGGAACACGAGTGGGTCTATGACTCTCTCCTGTGGGACACCCGTGAGTTTTACTTCATTAGAGATAGCGCCGTCTAATACCCTCACTAATAACCTAATACTATTAACCCTTGGCACAAGATTGCATAAGAATTATCTAATCGAGAAAATTGCGTAGTTGTCTAACCCGTAAGGTTTTAATTTTAAAAGTAACTTTATTTGGGAAACTTTATCAAATGCCTTTTTAAAGCCAAGTGTGTTCATCAGTCATAACGCGTGCACTCGCGTTATCGTAATTTTTCATTAGTGCTTGTGAGAGCGAAAAGGATCGTAGTTCATCAAAATAATTTTCAGGATCATATAACCACAAGTTTTAAATGATAGAGTCTTTGGGAAGTAACTGTGAGCATTGCCCTTCTACATCGGTTTGCGTTTTTTATAACGATAACGAATACGCGGAAGAAGGAACCGTGATCCCACCCCAGGAACAGCAGCTATCGAACATAACGGTATTTAGTTCGAGATCGATTGCAGTTCGACCACCAATTTCGAGAGGTGACTTGCCTTACACATGGAAGTTGAGTTCAATGAAAGTAGCTAGTGTAACGATGCCTCAATCTGTATCACTACTTGCAGGGTATCTTTCATCTTATACAATACTTTTACCGGTTTTTTACAAAAAATATTAATGACGGCAGTTGACAATGAGTGAGGCAAATTGCCTATTTTCAGCGACCAATGCGTTTGTGTTTCGCACTGTTCGAGTTTCACTGGAAAATGTGGATTATAAATATATGTATATAAATTACAAAGTATGCATAAATACATAAATCTATGAAGTTTATGAGGCATGAGAATTGCTATTTTTCTTAATTTATATAATTGCCAAAAGCCTTACCTTTAAGTAATTTCTAATGCATAAATAAAAATGGGTATTATTTTTGGGTACTGGTCAATATTTAAGAAAAAATCTCAATCAGACGTGACCAAGGTTTTGTCAAATTTATTGACTTTTTCAGGGCTGAAAAATATAAAAATACACAAAACCAGGATATTATTGATCACTAATTTTGACTCGTAAATAAGAAAACAAAAACGCAACAACAAGTAACAAGGAAAAACATGAATAACTTTTATTTATAAACTGTGTGTGTACAATAACAGTCTTAAATTTACAAAGTAGCATACATCAGCAACAGATTAGCAAAGTTGCAGAACAACTTATTTATAAATCACAGTGATTTTTTTTATTTTTATATTTATTAGCCCTGAGGAAGTAAATTGATTTGACAAAGCGTCGGCTATGTCTGCTTGAGTTTTTTTCTAGTTAACCATTACTCATAAATAAAATCATAAATTTAATTCTTCGTCGTCAAAAAAAAATAAGAGTTCCCTTTATACTGAAATAATTTCAAGGTAAAAATAATTTTATACCTTCGAATCAGTAAGACTTCTTCCGGGATGTTTATTATTTACTTCCATTTTAATAACCACTTGGGGTGATGTGATAAGGATTTCACCAGAAGTGATGCAATTTTATCGAAATGCCTGTTGGAAGCCAATCTATCTTCCACGTAAATTATACCTGCGGTCGATTACTACCGCTATCGACCCCTATTGCCATAGAAGTCCGTGCTTACATTTCGAAGTGTCACTTGTAAGCTGCTTCTAAGACTAATGTTAAAGATGTAACTACCATGGCTCTAGCCACCTTAAGCCAAAAAAATATTTTTTAGTCTCGTTGGTATTTAGACTTCCTGTTTCTTTTAAGACCATCTTACTGAATTAAATCTTCTCGCGTCTGGTTTATGGTTCGTCTTCGTTCATAGATTGTCCCCTTAATTCTCAGAGAACTCATCGATTTTCTAGCGAGCTTCAAGCATCGTTAAATCAAATGCCATTAAACGGCGTAAAGTTTTCAAATACAGTATTATTATAAACATAATTTATGAAAATAATCAATCAAAAAATGGTTTTTGAGCATTAAGTGAATCAGTATACTACAAAGTAACATTTATGACTAGCCCCAGAATACTGATTTTTTAAAAATCCAATGCATTTTGCATTCCTAAGTATCAAAAAGAGTTATTTTATTTCCCCATATACGGTACGCAAGGAGGTCCGAGACCTTCCTACCGTCAGATTCTCCAGTCTCTCTTCTCATCCCACAGGGTACTGTTTTCGCCACATCAAACCACCCACCTAGCTTGAGGCCCCTTAACACGAGCTCAATTTTACCCACCCCGATCCTGTTTCCCACCAACGGCTGCTTCCAGCCCCCTACACGCTCCCATCTCTCTCTGCCTCACAAATTAATTCACCCTAACGAAAAAAATTTGGAAGATGAAAATACGACTTCAGCATACTCCCCCGGCCGCTAGTATGGAAAGTCCTCGTTCATTCCTGCACTCCACGCATGCAGGCTTCTCTCGTTACTAAGGAGGGAGCAGCCGTTCCTACCTATTTGTGTACGATTCGTCGGTTGTGTTAACATCTAGGAACTTCCCCAACGTTTCTCTGAAAGGCACTTCACCCCTCTACTCTCCATGCCACCCCTTGCTCCCGCCACGTGTTCCATAAATTCCCAAGGACAGAAACATCTCCCATGGATGAATTCTGGGCTGTAATCAAATTGATGTTTTTTTTATCGTTTATGCCTCAAGCAGGCGGTGCATCTGAGTAGACATTCCCCTCTGCTTTGCTGTGACAATTGTCCCTCCCACTGTCATCGCGAAAACTCTATATACTTTTGCATCCTATAAACATCCTATACACTTTTGCTGTGGAAAAGGTGCATTATATTGATGCAGTTGGAGAAGGTTTTTCGGCATAGAGAAAATTCATGAGTTTTTCAAAATATATTAATTTTTATTGTTGTATTTTTTATTTGATGCAAAAAAAGTTTAACAGAAGTTATACATAAACTCGCGGAATGTAGACAATTGTTTTCCAAAGTGACTTCGTGCTAATTTATCTCTTGAAATTCCATCTATTCTCCTCAGAACAGTGACGTAAAGAAATTAATCTTCAAGCATCTAATTTTGTCTTCTATTAGTGCGTAAAGGTTTCATTAAATTGTCCATTCTGAGGCTTTTTGTATAGTGCTTCTCAAACCTTGCCAGGATTCTAAAGTCCAACTTGCCTAGATCATCAGATCAGAATAAGCATAAATATTCATGCAATTTTCCTTTTAACATGAACCTGAATAAATGTCATGAAAGGTGACATGAGCAAACCTTAGACCTAATTTTAACAAACAATTCGGCGTTTTACGTTAATTCAGCTGTAGATCATATCTCTTGTGGTCAGCTTAATACGATTATGGATTTAAAAACTGGCCACCGGTAAGGCGACCTTGCCTTCTGCATCGCTGACATAGATCACAGCCTTATCCGAAATATGTGCTTTAAGATTACCAAGCATTCTTATCATGCGAATGACTTTTTATTCTCAAGATACCCTAAGTCCATCTAGTTATTGAATCCAGAAAGCAATAGCTTACATTGAGGCATTCTGCAGACTTGCTGAGCGTGTTTAGATGCTATTCTCTTCGTCATCATTGCGTCTCTTTTAAGCATTCACACCTTAAACAAGATTCACGAAACAGTAATTTACTGTAATACCAGGAATGTATTCAACTCTGATTAGCGTTAGAGTAGCCTCGGATCATTCAGTGAGGGAAACCTAAAGGATCCCGGGGCAATATATCGGCACATAATATTTGAGATGGAGAAATTGGTATATGTCATATTATCGTGCGTATTCTTTTATTAATGTAATGCGTTAAGGTACCGTTTCAAAAAATCTGTATCTATTCAACGAGAGAGCTTCTTCAGCATAAAAATTATATCCAACAAAGTCATTTTGAAGCTATTATTCATCATTGGAACATCCATATGAAAAAGTAGCGTGGGGATGGCTCGGCTCTATAACAGAAAGCCCATATTTTATGTTTGCAAAGAGAAGCGCTTCCTCAGACGGAAATGTCAGGGATATTTTATACTCAGGCGTACCACCCCTTTATTCCGCCATAGGTTCGATAGTGGTCAAAGGAATTCATCAAATTTGCCCGGTGCTTCAGTTCTTGTGTTGCAATGACAATTTATCTTACTGCAAACTAGTGTGAAATTAAGTCTGTATTAACATAATGCAGAGCTTGTGAATAATACGGTCGGACACTGATAATTATCAGGTTTGATCTCATCTACCTATTGCATATTACATGATAATTTATTAGATATGTTAGTGTGAAAGAGCCCTGGGTGTATAAATCATGCGTCAAGAGAGTGGCTTTTATGATTCTGGCTGTCGAGTAGGGCCGAACGTGGGTTCCATTAAGTCGCGATGGAGTCTCCATCCCATCCTCACTCCGTGTTAACCAATTCGCTTTTTTTGGCGGTCATTAGCGTGCAATTTGTTCTTTACCCAATACAACCTAGGTGGGTTATTCGAGACTTCCCTCCGAAAGCATGTTGGGCTCGGCGGCATTTTCCCGGGCTATTTTACGTGCAGTTAATTTTTTTCGCGCCGGCGACGCAAGAATAATGGACGCATTTGACAATGTGAATTATGAAGTGGTTCCTTTCTCTGTGCGTCGAAGTTTTTCTTTTTGTTTTCACCGTGGCAACAGTAATGGAGGTTTTCAAAAATCCATCGCGCCGTTTTTGTTCATGAATGGGTGGTTATTAATTTCGCCACGGCTGTCAGCGTTATAAACTTCGTGATAGAATGGGCGAGCCGTTTCATTCTAAATTAATTATTTTAGTAAACGCATGCCATCATGAATGGAGATTGTTTGGTACTGCAGCCTGGGGATAAGTGATTGATGTTAAGTGGGATATACTAGTTTTGCACCCTGCTAGCTACTTTTTTAAAAGGAATAATGTGTTTATTCACGATTACGTTAATAATATTTTACGGTTTGGTAGCCGGTTGCTGTGGAAATATTCATGAAATATTTCCATATGTTACCGGAGCTTAAAGTGAAATTTTTGCATTGTGTGAAAAGTATAATTCAGGTCACGTCAGCTCAGTAATAAAGTAAATTATTATGATTTTGAATGAAAATTAGTGTGAAAATTTTAAATCTTATCCATAGTTTAACCTCTGATATGAAATTCAGAATCTGCTAATGCTTCAAAGTGTGAAAATGCAATTTTTATAGTGGCGTAATAATATATAGTGCTAATTATAGTGCTACAATAAAAATAGTACTTTTGTTTTTAAATATCTCAGCTCATATTTGTAAATATTGTGAAAACATCTAGAGCAATTAATTATCTTTAATTAACTCTGAAAAGGGTCTGACGGCCTAATTTAGCCATTTTTGCTTTGAACTGAAAATCTCAACAGTTAGGTATATTAAATTTAAATGGTCTTATTTTTCTAGCTCTATAGCTTTTCTCTAGTTCTTTTTCCCATTCCAATAATATATTTGCTGCTCAAAATATGTTTCCACGTGCACATATTGTACCTATGCGTGCGATTCGAAGTTTAAACTCTGGGGCCTCGCGTAAATTATTTAAATAGCTGAATATATACTTCTTATTTTTGTGTTTACCTATATACCTAAGTGTAAACAGCTAAAAAAATAATAGTCCTTAGAACACCTTTTAAAAGCACCTTCCATTATTTGACTCCATGGGGCCTAGTTTGGTACTCATATAACAATACTAATCTTGGATTCAAATCAGCCAAATGAGTCATTTCATTTAAATAAAATTTGCTGTCATGATTATAAATATTTCCCAGGCTATTTTTTACTATTTCTGGAGACATAGTTTCATGTTACGAAAACCGAAGTTAATAAGTTTTTCCATTGATAACGCAAATGTTAACGAAATGCCTATGTCTTCCTGTGGTTAGATTTAACGAGTCATTATAATACCAGATCTAAATGCTATTGCATTTTGGCACTTAACCCCTCCCTCATACCCTAATTAATCGAGGTTATAAGGCAATGTCGTGCAGTTCAATATGTATTCCTCTTGAAAATGACGTTTCGTTAACGTGAATACAGGTGGGGGTTGTTAGAATAAATTGTTAAATATTACCCAGCCCTATTTTTGCTAATTACGCACCCTCGCTACTGTAGGACGTCCCTTAATTCAGGCTCAAGCCTTACAACGGGATCTCATGGCCGATTCACCTTTTTGGCATACTGCGAAGGACGACGGAGACCGCGAATGCATTATCGCGGTCGTAACACAAAAAACTCTCGCCCGCTAGCTTGCGTGAGAGATCCGACCATCCCAGTTGTCCCACCCGGAGAGGTTCATTCGTCGCCGCGGGAGGTGAACTATCTCACCCACTCAGCGGTCAATCTGCAACGGGGGAAAGGAGCGTGATTGCCCGAAACATCAGAACAGTGGACGTTGCGCGCAGAGCCGAAAACCTCGTTGGCAGACCTCGACGTGCACCCACACAAACGAAAGCGCCAGGTCCGAATGCCAAGGCGTGTATGCGGTGGGCAGTGTTTGGGAGGGGCCCACGCCGCCAATCTCACAGCTCATCCAGGGGAGGAATTACGAGGGCTGTAAACGACATTTTCTCTCGCCGCTTGGGGATTTGTCGCTCGGTACCCCTCGCCGGCCGCGTAGAATTCCCATCCCGCACTTCATCACCCCTTTCCCTCCTCTCACTGCTATCGTTTGTCCCTTTGAGAAGCGACCACTGTCCTCCGACACCGCAATACCCTCTGTTCCTTTCCCTGAGTGACACGCGGAATATTACTCGTAATGATAATCTTGATCTTGATTTTTTTTCATTACCACATCTCTTTTCTTTGCTGGTGCTTTCCTGCTGCGGGGACCCGAAAATTATTTTCAGATGTCGAAACCATACGTTTTTTCCAGCACACATCCATATTTGTGTTGCGGTACCCGCTCAATGATACACGTTTTTATTGTATTCAAGGATTTTCGTCCTACCCCTTTGATATATTGAGGTGGAATCTGCTGGTATGTAAAATGCACATTTTGAAAAAATACCCATTCTATTGATTCCGGTGTTGTTGATGGAAACTGTAAAGCTATATTTTATCGAGGTTAATGACAAATATTGTAATATCGCGTGATCCGAGGTGTGATCTGGATGTCACAAACCGCGCCGTGTTGCCATATTTGTCAACCATTGCGTACGGGAGTTATTGTGATACAAAGAATTCATGTGTTGTCAATAGGCCAAGTTTGACATTAGCATTGTCAGAGTGAGATTTCAAGTTATTTTTTGTGAAGTCGACTTTGAACAAATATGACTATTGTACTCCGGTATATTCTTTATTACCGCGTGTAGGAAAATATATTTGTGTAAGCTAATGAATGAGTACTCCTGCCCTGTATTTTGAGCTAATTACCGTCGTAGGTGAGACCATATTATGGTTTTCTAGCTCATGCGTATATTAAACGTTACCAAAGTATTCATTTGGACTCGTATTACTCAGCCACCTCGTATTACTCCTCTCTAAAGGAAAAGAAGGCGTCAAGTCCCTCTCTCTCAAAGAACCCTCGGGGTTCTTCTTTCCCGGATATTTTTCCTCGTTCCCTGGACCCGTCATCCCGCACCCTGCTCGCCTGGGTCCTGCATCCCCCGCGGGCCACGCGACTAATGCCTCTCGTCCTCCCGTCGTACGCCTCTGCGCCTCGAAATCCACTCGCCTGCCATCCCCCCCCCCGCATTTTGTCCTCGCTCTTTAGCTGAAGCAGCGAGAGAGCAGGGTTTGAGGAGGAAGAGACTGAGGTGTATAGACGGATAGGGGGGAGGAGGGGGGGGGCTAAGTGGAAATGAAATAGGAGTAGTGGTAAATGGGTAGGAGAGGATTCTCCCTTGCCTCGGGATATGCGGCAAAAGTGGGTGCAGAAATAGGGGAACGGATAAAGAGAGGAAGGCCCACAGCGCAAGGATAAAATAAACAACTCTTCTTAAGAAGTTTCCGCCGCGAATCAGTCCAAATTAACACTAAATACCACCTTTTTCACCGGTGTTCTTGAAAAAATGTTACTTTCATTAATGATTAACATTATCTAGTGAAAAGAAAAATTTAGATACTATATATAGAATAGAATACATTTATTATGTCTTGGAGCATGTCCCGTGGAGCAAAAAAAGAAATACAATGTTTGTTAGCAGCAGGGCAAACAGTAAAAATATATACATTACAGACAAAATTATCACTTTTTTAAGTTTGAAGTTTTGGTTCAACTTCTTTTCTCTCTAACTATTCGTATAAAATCCTTTTCCTTTTCCGTTTCCTTCCGTCCATTTCATATTTATCATTCTTCGGTAAATCACATCTCCATTGCTTCTAATATGTTATTTTTTAGATTCACCACCATATAAGACATTCAAATATATGTTTGAACAAAGTGATTCCTTACTGCCAGGCTTGTGTTACAAGCAGTTAGCAGGTTCCTGCTGAATTGCCCTTTTTGCTTCGCCTAATCTGCTCTCAGCGTCGTTCTTGCTTCTTCCATTGCTGATGATTAGCTTCCCAGATACAAAATTCTTCCTCGTACGGAAGCTTTTGCTGTTCAAGTTTGACGATTATTCTGTCTTCTTAATTTCTTCCTCAAACCATAAGCTTTATTTAGTTAACGTTAATATTCATGTTGTATTTCTTCATCATTTGTTCATACTACAGTTCAACATTATCATCAGCTTTTTTTCTTTCTTCTCATCCAGAACTGCTACAAAACCAGCAAAGCATAGCATGCTGACTTTTCCTCCTGTCATTTGGTAATTCTTCCTTTTTTTTCATTTATTGCTATTGCAATGTAAATATTGAAGATCGTGCGTAGCAAAGCACTTTCTTGTCGTACTAATTTTCCTCCTTCTGACTGCTCTACAAACTACCGCATTTAATCAACGCCAGCTATTATTTATATGATCTGCATACTAGGTACTATTCTATCATTAAACACTTCTATACTATCCTGTGTAGTCAGCATTTTGTATCAAATTAACCCACAAAATAAATTTTCGCCCACACATGCGTCTCTAATGAACGTGTTTACTGACACATCAGCCGACTGCAGTTCCATTTCAATGTTGAATTAACGCGGAACGTCAAGAAATGCAGTAATTAGTTGATAACTCAGCAACTAAGGCAGGTTTTGGCCTTTTTATTGCCATTTTATTTATGCGAAAATTGTTTTCATGTACCAGTTATTAAAAAGTGACATTTTAATGAGACAGAGAAATTTTTTTTTCTTATGTTTCTCCAATTCTCGCTTTCAACTCTATGTAATTTTAAGTACACTCATCGTGATAAATATCGCCGAGAGGTAGGATTTTTTTGACTGAATTCTTTTCAATGTGTAGGCAGATTATGAATAAAACGAATTTCTAATCATTTTAAACTGGAACCACATTAATAAATCCAATGCTAGTTAATCAAACAACTTAACATGTATTCTGTATTTAGCTACTGTTTTCTTAAAAAAAGAAGTACTTGTAATTAGGCATTTAACCGTTACCTAAGATACGTGTTGACTTACACTTTTTCTAAGCTTCTTTACCGCATTTTAATCAGTAGAACGTGGTGTGCGAGTTTTAAGTGACAGTAGATAAGATTGATTATATATTTTCACATTAATAGGCCATTTTCGCGATGATAAAATGTATATAAACACTACTGCAGTTCACAATACGATAATGATTATATTTGGCTTGGATTTAAAAAAAAATTCATTTGAAATTAGTACAGAAGTTATAAAACCCTGGTTACGCGGGCCTATATCACACATTGTGTAAATATTTCGCCAAAATTAAGGGTGCCCTTTACTCGTGATAATTAATGATTTAAAGTAAGTAACTATGTTTAATATTTATCAACTGCGCGTTGATAATTAAGATGTGAAGAATCTGAAAGAAAATGGACGAATTGTCAACATTTTTTTTATTGGGAAGTAGATAAATTTTGGACTGTATTTCTTATCGGAAGCGGAGTTGGACTTCACATTCATGCTACTCATAGACGCGTAAATACGAAATTTGTTTTATATAAATTTCCATGTTTTCAATACTGTGTGCATTGTTTGCCGTACTCGAATTAAGGTAGTTTGAGTGATAAATCAATTCACCTAGATTTTGATGAATTTGACTTCATTTAAAGAAAAAACTCATTTTTTATCATTTCAAAATATTAACCTCTTGCCGAAGTACTTTTCGAGCAATCAGCCTAAATATTTTAAGCTGTTTTATATGGGATTGATAACGGCTGTGCGTGTGCCAGAGGGATAATATTGAAGATAGTATGTCTTCTAACATCTAGATTTCGTCAAAAACTAACGGTGTGTAGTTTGTATGTTTTTACAACTATTAATAAAAATTAATCAAAAACTCACTGCAGTTCTTTTTACAGATTCGTAAAAAAAATCTTTCCCCGAATTCACCGTACGGCGTGAAAAAAATAGTCAAGTTGTGGACTTATGTGGTTCTACTATTTATTAAATTACTGAGAATTTTTCTCATGCATAACTATATTTTTGCTCAATTAGTATAACAAAATTTACTTCATACTTCTTACAGACGCTTAAATTAAAAAATAAAACTCGAATATTGTCTCTATGATGACTTGGGAACTATCTCGCTCAAACTACCTTTAATGACATTAAGGCTATTCATGATGGAGTTAGTCACGCGACTTATGCAATTTTTCCTGCCTCTGTACTTTGTGTGGGTGTGGATTTCAAGGCAGTGGGATGGTGATGGTGGATGGAGAGGAGGAAGAGGTGGGGCCGGGGGATTGGCAGGGGCTGTACAGGGGTTTCGGGCGGGAACAATTGGCGAGCGGAGTGGGGTGGTCGGTCTGGCTGCGTCGGTGCAGGTGGGATGCGGATGCATACATAAATAGAATCTGGGGTGAAACGGAGGGTTGGGAGGGAGGCAAGAGATTCTTCCGGGAAAGTGGCTGGGGTAGGGGTGGGCGGCGAAATTGTGGTGTATGCGTTGTTAGTGCTTCGGGTGAAATATATATAGACTACGATATGCGATGTTCCAAACATATTGTAATGCGATATTGAAAATCAGAATTATGCGGTATTATTTTATGCTCCATATCATGCTATATTTGATGCCATACGATTTTAGATATCATTCGATATTCGGTTTTCTTCGATAAACGATGCAATTATATTGATATTCGATATAATCTTATATGCGACAGTCTCGGTGGCTGTGGGGTAGTCTACCCGCCAGCCTGAAGTTGTACGGTCAAATTAAACGTATGAGGTTTCTCATTGATCCGATTATATGCCTGTGACAACCTGTTTATATTAAAATGGGATGTGATTGTCTAAATCTGAGGTCATTAAAAATAAGAGATTATAAATAAATAAAAATATTACCTTAAAATAAATAGAAGCAGTAAATAAACTGATATATTATTTGTATATGTGTAGAGTCTTTGTGGTTTACCAACAACTGGTATTCTAACTTCGAGGGACCGGATTTGTGTCCCAGGAATGGCGTCGATGGAATTTTCAGTAGAGTCACGCGATTTATACTGGGTGAATGTGTACTTGACGAGCAACTCTTCGTCGGTCGGATGGGAAGTTGAAGTGCGGTTCCATTTCCTGTCTCCCTTTGTGAAGAGTAGGCTAATGCCGAATGCCGAAGCTTACTCTTATCCACATATTCACCTGAACTATTCTTACTGGTGCAAATGATCTCAGAACAATACGTTGTCTCACTAAATAACCAGCCGATATGCGGTAACTTGAGATTCGCGAAATCATACGATATAATAGGTGTCTCTTGGTGGAAATGTTTAGCCTTCAACGTGTTGAGGAATAAAATGCTTAATAATATTATTAAGGAGTATATTTTAATAATAGTATATGGTTTTTGAGTTATAGTAAAATAATTTTAAAATTTTCATCGCTAACGTATCCTTAAAATTATTGGCATACTCAGATCTATAAAATTAACTGAACATACATATTAATTGCATGGAGCCATCTACCAGTCACTACCAGATATGGAACCGCCTACCATTCAGCGACTGGTAGGCGGCTCCATGCAATTAGTGTGTATGTTCGGTGAATTTCATAGCCCTGAGGATGCCAATAAAGTTTACGAAATTTGGGCAGTGAAAAATTGAATTTTATACGACCAACACTCAAAAATAATATACTATTATAAAAAAGCGGTCTCGAAAAGTCCCTAATGTAGTTACTTTTTTGAATTATTTTTGAAAATGGTAAAAAATTACGATGCGATGGTCTGCTGTTAGAAATTAAATAAGAGGAAATAACTCTTTTCACTACTCAACGTTTGGAATTCATACCTTATCGTGCGACAACATGCTCTGCATCGCGCGTAAGTCGATGCAACATTTATATCGTTGAACGATATTCAAATCTGAGCATCAGCCACCCCTGGGTGTTGTGAGCAGGCAGAATCTTGATTATGGGTGTGTGGCATGGGGTGTGGGTAAGGGGTTGGTCCGGAAAATTGGTGCTCCAGGAGGGTGGGAGGGTAGGGGTTGAAGTGGGGAAAAGGGTACTGAGGGATAAAAGGGTTGTTAAGGAAAGACGGAAGCCCAATCGGGCGAGGGTACGGCAAGAAGTGAGGAGGGGGAAACGGTGGAGAGAGTGTGCACGAGGTCGAATAGAAGTTAGGACGGGAGAGTGTATTGGAATTAGCCGGAAGAGGTATTCGGAATGTATGCAAAAGTGGTTGTGCGAGAGAGTGAGAGAGAGCAAGAGACAGAGAGAGAAAGAGAATTGAAGAGGGTGGTGGGGGGTTTGAAAGTGAATTGGAGGAGCGGAGGTGGGATTCGAAGGGATTGGACGGAAGGGTAGACACGTCAGACAGAGAAATGAGAAAATAGTCGTCCGGACAAACGGCTTTTGTTATTCTGAGAGGATGTTCCAGAGCGTCCTGGACGCTTACGTAACAAAACACTGACTGGTCGATTATTTAAGGTAGAAAAAATACAATATAGTCTATGGAAGAATTAAAATACCTTAGTTAGCTCCAGTTGTAATATTTAATACCCCGACTTGGGTTTCGACACTGTGTCGAAACACAAAGTTTCGAAACCCGGGCTGTGGTATTAAATATTACAAATGGAGTGAACTCAGGTATTTTAATTCTTCCGTAAAGGATAACTCCCACATAATCAAGCCCACAACAGTTTCATTTGTACAATATAATCTTTTTAATAGTGTCACAGTTTTTTTTAACTTTGAGCGAGATTTTCCCCAGTCATAACAGAGACCATAACCAAATTAAATATTTATCATAAAGCAACTACGATAAGTATTAATGAAATATTGTATCATTTACGACGCAGAAATTTTAATTACTAATATTCTCATTAATTCACTAAATATACATGCGTAAAGTTTTAACTTGACTCATTTTTTCCACGCTCTTTGCTGAAAACGCCTTCTAAACTGAAGATTATTATTGCGATTATATATTAACTAACGCGGTGAGTAATTAATTTATGAAAAAAGTTGAAAAAGCATAGAAATATTTAAGTTTATACAATAGATCTATGCGTTAGAAATTTCACATTAAAAAATATATTCTCTCTGGAGTGCGTACCCGTACCATTTTCCATGGAATTTAGATTGCATTTTTTGGTCGTATCTCGAAAATAATAATTGTAAGTGGATGATACTTTGTTATCATTAGAAAAATGAGATTTTCTTATTAAAAATTAGCCAAATCAATATTATTTTATTTGAAATAATATCTTACTCAGTGTGTTGGCTGATGTAATAATTTATGTCGATATTTACTTGCGAAAATTTTCTTTTGTGGTACAAAAAGCTAGATAGGGAAATTGATGAAAGAACATCTGTTGCTGTAGTGTTGGTTGATACCTTTCATCAAGGTAACCAGTGAACCTCTTTGATGGAAAAGCGTTTGTTTAGGCATTTTAAATATTTACGTGAAAGCTGCGTATTCGCCCATCGTTTACTTCAAGGTTTAGTCCTATATGAAAATTTTGTAATATTCCTATGGTTCGAAGTTTCAATTTTTTATGCAATAAGACAGTTCAATAACTAATAAATGAACATCTCACAATCAGTTGCAATGTACTACGTGTGGACAAAGTCAAACACCTAGCGTCTTACTTGGCCGTTATCCTAAGTGATTTGTGGCGACGAAAAGCAAAGGAAAGGGCTCCAAGTAGCAATAAGGTATTGCTTATTACGCATTAAATTATGTCTGAAAAACTCCTGCCACCTCCTTTGCCTCCAGAAACACGTGGTTGGATATAAATGCCTTTTTACACGATCCATCTGCTTGTGAGAATATATGCGCGCCCAAATATTTCTACAAAACTGCATCGTCCACACTCATTGAAATCCGCATTAAATCGTGAACGTATGATCACGGAACAACCTCTGTTTTTTGACGAGTAAATGCAAGGTATAGGGTTCCAATTAGCAATGAGGAAGTACTTATTATGCCTTATGTCCGAAAAATATTTCCAGCTCCAGAAAAATGTGAGCGGATATAAATGTATATTTACACGATCCGTGTGCTTGTGCAAATATATGCTCGCGCAAACATTCCTTCAAAACTGCATAATCTACTATGTTCACTGACTTGCCTCTAATTCTGTGAATGTTTTCGAGCAAGTTTACTTGAATATCCCCGCGCGAGTACGCGCAACGTGTAAACAGGCAATCAAAATCGAGAGCAGGTGGGATAAGTTGGTAATCCTCACCAAATGTCGGCCAAAACTTTAATGTTTCCGATTTAAATACAAACAATGTAACCAGCTGAAAATGTAAACAATGGCAGAAACTATCGACGGACTCCGAAGCAACAACAACGCACGTGACAGTACTTTTTCAGTAATCACTCATCCTGCCGGTGTATGTCCACACACGTAATATTTCACTGACAAACGAAAATAAATATTAAAAATCGTTCCCGGTGACTTAGAGGTAATGGTCTCGAAGCATGGGAAATTTGGACGCCAGTAAAGAAAAATAATTAAAACAACACAAGGTCCGTGAGATTTTGAAGGGTCTGACGTGTTGTGAGAGGGTTCGGAGAGGGATCTGGTAAGAAACCCATTGTCGGATTGGGTGGGTGGAAGTACCCTGGGATAAGGGAAGGAGGGGGGCATGAAAAGGTTCCTCAGGGTACGGGCGAGTGTGCAGGGAAGGGAAATGCGGTAGTGGGCGGACTTCTTTGGCGCAGGGAAACGAGGGTAATGTCAGGATGGAGAGTCTCAGGGTGCGCATATGGCTTGGAAAAGGATGGAGGGTGATACCGGTGTTATTGTGGACTCCTTTCCGAATCATTTGAATTTCAAAACAGCATTGGGAGGGGCGTGTTTCCTTTTAATTCTCCGCTCTCTTCAGTGTCTCCCCCTACCCACTCGTTCTCATATCCCTTATTCCTGCACCCCTTCCGGCCTCCAATCCCTCCCTCAGGGTAAAGGGTCTTCCCCTATTTCCCTCGCCGCCCCTAAATATCCATAAAATGAACGGCTCCATCTCTTACCCTCCTCGATTCACACCCTTGCAGCCACCCTCCCCCCCACTCTTCACCTCACCCTCAGGGTTTCTTTTCTTCGTCGAGCTGACTGAGCTTCATAATTCTCATGAATATTTTTTTAAATACGGATGACAAGTGTGATTTAAAGCTTATCCGCACGATTTTTGTATCAGGTGGTAATCGTATTCAGTGATAAATTTCCGTCTTAGCCAGGTGTCCACTCGGGTTTTTAATATTCTTTCATTTTGTTCGTAAATTGCTCCGTTGGATCATCGCATGTGTTTTTTCCGGAAAATGCCCCCCAGAAGAAACTCATTCATTTTGGAAAATAAGTTAATAATTTTGTTAACATTCACGCTCACGGGTGCTAACGTGGGCTAGCGGTGACTTGGTTGGCATGAACCCCCACCCGGAAATCCTAGATTGTAGATAGGTTGTAGAGATTGTAGATAGGTTGGTGATGTTGCTGATTAGCACACTGCATTTGGGAATCCCGGATTTGGATCCCAGTCGAGACAAATGACTTTTTAATGTCGAATTTCTTCATGAAAATATTGTGAAATGCCTTCCACGATGAAAACATCGGTTCCCACTCGAACGTCGAAGTTAACGACTTTTGTATTCAGTTTCCATTTGTATGGACTATCGTCCAATCTGATTCGGGTGCTGTTTTTCATCGCATTTACTCATACATTTTGTGTTTTGAGAAGGCATTATGAACCAACCATATTTTTAACCTATTATTTTGCATAAATAAATGTTTTTAATAGTTTTTTTTAGTTTTATAGTTGCTATCTTATTTAACCTACTATTCATCCGAAACGAGATACCTATTCATTGCATATAAAATAGTTTTTTACTCCACCTGTTTTACTTGTTGAGATTTTTTTAGTGTCTTAGCAAAAGAGATGTTTACACCAGTAAATAGACAAAATATTGTTCCTCTGCGTTGGCTTGAGATGGAAGCAGGAGAAATCCCGCGCTAAGTATCCAGTTTTGTCCAACTTCCTCTCAAACGGACATGAACACAACGGTGAAACACTTATTGGGCGGTAATATGTTCTTCTAAATTAGTTGTAAGCTGATCCTTTAAATGTTACATTCCACCAAGTTCTTCCAGGAAGCGTAAAATAAATGCTTGTTACTCGGATCTGTGTGTGACATACTCCAATTGCGAAGTAACCTTGGCTGTTGAAGCATGTTTATATCATTGATACATACGTTAAAGAAGAAGTAATGAATGGCTGTTACGGCCTACGAACTGGAGCTATTGTGAATCCTCTTGTATTAATACAAGTTTTTTTTTATTATTCTGAATACGAAATGCACCCAAAGCGCCTTTAGTTAAGAATTAATTTGATTGGATGCGCTTCTAAGTGTCCAGAAGAGCATTAGAGTCATCCGAGTGGCATACAATTCGATGGTTGGTGTGGTTTGGTGAGAGTTCCATGTCCATTGGCCTGTGAATCATGTACATTTCAGGGTCGGTGGAACCAGTTTCTCTCCCTCTGTGTACCACCTGTGGTTTCCCACGGAACTCTGATATCCAGAAAATCTCAAGTAGGTGGGTGCTTTGAAAGAGGTTCTACCCAGATTTAAACTGAGAACCCTATTCTAACATGCTTGGAACTCTGTCCACTGAACGATCTTACTGCTAACGTAATATTTCATGCGCATAAATAAACTCTTCATCGTCAATTCATTTCACTTTCATAAGTCATCAGATGAGAATTCGGTTTTAATGTATTAACGGTTTTATTTTTCTTGAAATAAGCGTTTAGTGGTTATTTTTAAGTACAACTAAACGCTCGTAAACTTTACTTAGGAGTGTGTGACATAGGCTGAAAAAAGTCATTGACCTCGACAGGGATTTAAATCAAGGTCATACGGTGTCGCACCAGGTGATGTTGCCAATGTAACCCATACATTCTTTTCCACAAAGAATTTTGTACTGGCTTTAAAGAATGAAGATATGAAACCAGGTATTTTACATTTAATGTCACAAAGTACCCTTTTTCCAGTCCTGAAGAATCACTGTCCCAGTCGAGGCTATTGACTTTTTCACTGTGATTATCACCCATTCCTATGCCCCATAGCAAGTCACTCCAATTCAAGTTCAGCTGCTTGGCAAAATTAAGCATTATGTAGAAGGTACATTATAGGTTTCACTGATAAGTTATCGAGCAAAAGGCGAAGAGCATTATCAGAGGGCCTACATATATTTTGATTGTAAATCTAATAAATTTCTTGTTCTTTATGCAGGGCAATTTATATTCTTCCGTTAAGTTAGCTTCTAATTTTCACGGTTAAGGACCAAGCAAACATTATTTTTCTTTTTCAGATTATGTTGTTTTTTGGTCTATTATTTACAGACGTAGGTATTCCATTTTAAGGCGTCCAATGGTAAAATGACGAGTTGCTCTCAATACGTTCTTCCATGGGTTTCATGGGTTAGAAATATTTTTGAGAAATTTTGTTTTGAACCTTTATAACGTATTTTGTGATGGGTTCTACCAATATGGTTCCATGTCTTTCTTTAAAAAAACGTTTATGTTACAGTCTGATACTTGGCCTATGGTGCGGATGAAATAATTTGTTTCCCAAATGGCCTAAAGTATTCTACTCACTGTTCATTTTGTTGACTTCCTGGTTCTCGTGCATCCCTTTAATTCATAATTGTCGTTAAAACACGATTTTTTTTACAAAAAACTTGATATGGGTAAGTTAATTATATAATTCGAGTTGAAGTAACTTAATTGTATGTGTTTATTGGGCAAGTATTTTATATCCGAGAGCTCACTTTGTTATACAGCTCGGTGTTACTTCGTTTTGAACTTTTTAAGATCGCAGGACGCTTGTCAGCTCAAATAACAAATAATTTTTGCTTGCCACCAGTGTTCACGTGTGCTGATTTTTTCTTAAATTAGTGTCACACTAGTCCATGATAACATATGAATGAAATATCATATTGTGTTATGAATGCTTTTGAGCTTTGCTCGGATTTTTCCCGTTAAAAACGGCGCGTAGTTAATTCCTTTTGATATTCTCATATATTTTCTAAGCCATGTTATTGCTCTTCCCATCAATTCAGCTTATAACTTTCAATAACCAATTTCATCCGAATGCTATCGTTGTATCTCTTTCCCTCTTGTTATGCTTATTTTTCATAATTTCTTGAACCAGCTTTATAAATACTAGGCGCTCACTGCAGGATGAACTGCCGGTTTGACCATCAAACATTTACGTAAAACAGTCACCGTAAGAAATAGGAAAGGCATCTTCAACTCTTACATTTTTATTTGTGGCAATTAATAGGATGAATTTCCAATTCAAGAATGAGGCCACTGAATGGATGATCTTGGTTAGGTGTAGGTTTATTTTCATCACACTTGGTGCTACGCTTTAATTTTTTTATCATTAGTAATTAATCTACCGCAACTCTGAATATAATACTTAAAAAAGTTAGCATCGAGTGTATCAACAAACAATGTGAGGCAAACACGTAACTATAGCGAGTATAATCATTCTGTGAGTAGTGAATAACCCACCTAGGTGGGCGTCGAAACCACAACCCTGGGCTTAGCTAGTGAGAACTTTACCCCACCGCCAGGCCGGAATATTTTGTGGAGAAAATGAAATTTTTCTGCGTACAAGTTGCGACTGGGATTTAGTCTATGGACGAACAAGGCGTATTTATATGTATACGTGTGCGTAAGGCGTATGCCTGACATAGCATGATCAAGCTCATATGTGTTAAGCTGCGTTCTCAAGCTATGTTCAGAGTGAACCAGTGCCATTCCTCTCTCCTCCCCTAGCCAATTCGTCTAATAATCACACTTCCCGTAGCCTCTTGCAATCCTCACTGAACCGAACCGGTCATTAAAATGAATGAGATCCCGAGGCATCTCTGTCTAGAGAGCGTGTTATATGCTCGGAAATCCGATTTCATCGCCTACGAATTGAGCGCAGGAGTGCAAGTAATTAATCAAGGCATGGGTCTTCTGTCTGTCTAGTTTATGTCCTTAGGGGTATTCTGAAATTGAAGCTTGCTTCCCTTGATTGTTTGTGTCTCTGCTCCTATCTATTCTTACTTGCACAACAGCACGAGTGAAACTGTCCTGATGAAAACTTTTGTGGTTCGAGATCCCAATAAAGATCTAAAATCGGTACTGTTCAGTAATACGACTCAGATCAGCTTCTCGATATCCACCTCTACCTCTATTTTTCTAGAAGCATATGGAATCAATTTTAAGCAAAATAACAGTTGGCATTACGTTGATGTTTGCAACTCCTATCACCATAGGATAAAAATTACTGTATGGTATTACTAAAGGTTTTTTCATAATGTTATATTTTCCTCTTTATGTCCGGTAATCGCCGACGAAAGTATCTTGACTTCAATCCTATATGGTATTTTAAGTACTTGCATCCATATAAATAAATCAAGAAAAAATAAGGCAACGATTACAAATCATCCAGTAGCTACTAGTTGCTACACAAGTCCATGACCGAAATTTATAATTCATGAAATTATTTCATTGGTTCAGATATAAGTAATTCGATTTTGTTAAATTCAAAAATAGCCTATAACCTTGGCTCGTTTGTGATTAGGTAATAACTCGAGTGCTCCAAATCCATTAGCTCCTCATTGAATGAATACTTTTGAAGCACAAATTATGGCAGCCCATTAGCCCGGATTGGTTACATAGCTTGACTTTCGCCATATTCTCTGCATTATAACTCCCTTGAGATTCTAATTTTATGTTGGGATATATTACTTTTGTTAGGGAATATTTACAATTTATTATAATGCATTGAATATACCCTAATATACTTTTACTTGAGGGATAAGAATCGTAGATTAACTACTATAAGAGGGAAAAATCTTCTAAGAAAGAATAATAAGGTAAAAAATATTAAATGCTGTAGGTAATAAGAATCAACTTCAATACTTCAAGTGCAGCCTACAATGTCTTTTTTCAAAGTTCATTTTGTAATACTTAACAGGTTTTTATTATTCATTTGTTTTGTTATTTTACTTTAATGTTCGGCCTTTAAGCTCTACTATTATTCAGACAGCACTAGTGCAATAAACTTGGGACATGTTAGGATTTCACGTTATTTCTCATTGGTGTTAATTCATCTTCATTCAAAAGTTTCTTTCGGCAGCACATGTATTTTGAAAACTTAACCATAAAAATGTGCCATTCAATACCCTTTATATCAAAAATGTCATCAAGGGTTTGTTGGCCATCCTTTGTAGTGGTCGTCTGGATTTTTCATTCAAATTGAGAGTTGAGGCACATTGGACGAGTGAATTGTGACCAAATATTTTCCAATACGGACGTTGTCATTTCCATCACATCCATTGACGTAGAAGCAGAGATTGATGCAGTTGTCCCGGCGCATATGAAATGTGCGATTGCACCTCAACACTGATTAACAATCGAAATGTTGAGTCCGGTACAGAAATATGCCGTCATCTAGCGGCTGATTATTTCGTCGAAAATTCAGGTCGCACAATTAGGATAAACGGAAAAATTCAACTAATAAAATCCTTCTCCATCCTCTATATGATCAGTTACTCTTGCCTTCTTTTGGCGATATACATTAATATTCTATTAGCATTCCTCCAATTTTCTTGGAAATTCTATCAAATTAGTCTAATTGCGCTGTGAGCACGTGGCGCTAAAGGGTCACGTAATTTCATAGAGATCAGGTGAGGAATTAAAACTTAATTAATTATATTGAAATTTTGGAATTGGCACAAATGTGATAATGTTGCATTACGCATGGTACAGACTGGATTTCGCTTGGTAAATCATTCCCTCTATTTTCTAAATCTAAGTTTAAAAGCTAAATCTAAATGAGTCGGTCTATTTTCGAACCATTCTGAACAATCATCCTAGTTTTATGCTAGTGCACCTCAAAGAATATGGGTTTTATGCGCGGAGTAAATATTCTGTAATAATGGATTGCAGGATCTAATAATTTGGAGTACATTGAGTTCCCGAGGTTATTTTTGGCGCAGAAAGTATTTCCATAGAGCATCAGCATATTTTTATCTCCAAAGCAAAGTGGCAAAATGATAGAAAAATGTAATCCTACACTGATTACAAAATCACCGTGTCCGAACTGATTCATCATTCACCTCGTTTTTGTACATTATAAGACATAGTGTGAGCGAATGGAATTGCTAGTGATTGGTCATTATGTAAAGCTGTTGTATAGAGTCGCACTTTTTTGTCATTAATGCAAAAGTATTTCTACTAAGTGAGCCCTTGAACTCTTACTTAGATGTGGAGATTCATCGATGAATTTGGTGGACCTCATTGTCATCTGATTTACCGTACGAACCCTACTTAGCTTCCCGCGATTACTTATACAACCCAGTAATAATAATATGTAAGTGCACATACTAATCCTTCATTTTCTGACTAGGTAATGTCACTTTGGACTCCTTCTACCTATTAACTCCCTTGGAGTCCTAATATACGTTAATCGCTATAATATATCCTGGTAATTTCAGCATGACGCCCTTACCTGAGTCGTTGTGTTGAAATTGAGACCTAGTAAGTGGTACATCGGCGGGTTTAGCAGAGAGGTGGTTCAGTAGATAATGCAGTTTTGTAATATGTTTATGGTAGATAAGTATTTTCGTAATTATCAGAATAATACTCATTAAAATAGTATAAAAATCCATGTTGAGAATACCACCTTTGTTATTTCCACAAAACTTTGTTCCGCTGGCACGACGCGCGTTTCACCACACTGTGGCATACTCATAAGTATGCCACAGTCCGGATCAATCATTTTTGCTGAAAACGGCAAGGTTTAATCTGTAAGCTCTTCTTTGGAATAAAATTTATCGAATTAACATTGGAGCCGGATGCAATCATTCTTGGCAATCGAGATTATTGTCGCTTGTAACTTAAATAGTGATATCCTTAAAATAAATCTTTAAGTTTAATTTCCCATTAGTGCAATCATTTTCTATCATATTCCTGTTGCGTTCATGTGGAAAATGCATCAAAGTTATTATTTTATCCTAGTCAAGGTTTTAGTGGAATTTTCGACAGATGAGCTTTTCTAAATCATCTTTGAGCCATCCATGCACGTCCAAGGTAGTTTAGAGCACTAGGGAGGTAATTAATAATTCTTTTGCCTTGTTCATTTTATTTCTGAAATAAACAATTACTGCTAATAAAAACAAACAAAAATAAAACCTCTAAAGAAATGAAAATAGTAAAAATTCCAAGACTCATTAAAGCGATAATTATATTTGGCGAATTTAGGTAATTGGAGGAGAGGACGTTGCATTAGCAACCTTTTGTTTAACGCATTGACAACACCGTGCCAAAGAAATTTCATTAAATTTTAATTAAAGTCGCTCTTCGAGGCAAAATTAGTTTAAAGGGAGACTCAAACCGGTGGCAAAAAGTGACTTGCATGCGCTTTGCCTGCAAATGCACGCAACATAAGGGAGTAAATTTGGCACTTTTGACAATCGTTTTAACTTCACACACCCTTTGCGATTGTTCATTTTTGGAACTAATTTAATTATCAATCTTTAAAAAAAAATATTATTTCGGCATCAAGTCACATGAACTCATTCATCCTTGTAATCAGATTATCGATTATTTATTTTACTCACGGAAACACAATATTCATAATCTGTTCGTGGAATGTGCATTATCCTTTGGTGGATGAAAGGGTCAAAAAGTCATTAATTTAATTACGGGTATAGCGTATGGCATCACACGGCAAAGGGCTATGATTTCCAAAAGTGGAATATCAATTATTTCATCCCCCTCTACCGATTTCAATTGAATCACGTGGGTCCGAATTGCAGGGATCCAGGACTTCGTTTTAACTAATTTTCTCGTTCCGAAAACTACCGAACGTCTGCTCTACGCACCACACACGTGATCTTCACGCACCACGGTTCTCCCTCTTTCCCTGTCCTTTCTCCCACTACTGCGAATAACGAAGAATAACAAGCAAACTGCAAACGTTAATTTAGATCACTTTGATTTCCCCACCTTACTTTTACACATTTATTACAATTAGCGTTGCTCTCAATTCTCACACCACCATGGGATGAATCAATTGCCTCACTCATATCCTATCCCTGTCGCTGCGACTCAGTAGTCTGATTCTTGGCCGCAGTGTCGTGCTGAAATTCTGGCGCAGCCTATTTTTCAGGGTCACCGTGCTTTTTCTACCACATATCCCTTGCGATTTGGGTTTCCGACCAGTAATCCCACGAAAGCCGGGATAAATTTTGTATTTTTTTAAAAGCTTTTATTCAATAATCTGGATATAAACAGCAGATAGCAGCAGACACTGCATCACACTTTATCAAGCATACGAGGCTGGATGAGGAAGGACTTGTAACAATAATGGATTCGTGGAATGAATAGGAAGTATATGTCACAACCAGGACAGTGAATTAGTGCTTGCCTATTCAATTTGGCATCACTCGTTGCTTGAAGGTTTTTTCAGTGCAAAACATGTTTGAAATGTTTTTCAGGTTCATTTTCATATATTTTAAAATTGTCATTTTCACCATTTTCCATTTGTTCACGCTGTAATGTATACGTGCGGTTAGAAGGGCTCCTAACACGCTATTTGGTCATTCGTTGTCGGAAAACACAACGCACGAAGAACTTAGGAGCCGCAAATAATTGCATATTGGAACGCTTTTCAGTTGCGACCGTATTGAATGGGAAAATTATTTGTACAAATAAACGAATCAAGATCCGTAGAAATGCGTAGATTACTATCATACTTGAACCAGTCCCAGAGCCATTTTCCCTCCTATCTTCAACAACTGTGATTTGTGGTTTAAATACTTGAATTTAATACTTGAGGTTAGTGCGATGTCGCATTAAAAAATAATCCTTCGAAAGTCGATATAAAAAGATCAGTGAAGTCATTTTGTTTATCACAAGTAGTTATTTAACGACCTATCGACGCAAAACTAACTCCCAGATATACGAAAAATCGATTTTCGCTAAATCGTAATTACATAAAACACTTGCTACTGCATCAATATATAATGCTACCGCTTCATAATTACTATGGTGGCAAGTAGATGACACTGCAGGATTAATCTTCCTTAAAATGAACAAGTTGCAAAAAACTCGAAAGTAGCTAACATGACTAAAAAATTAACATTTGATGTCATGTTAAAAAAAACTAACTTTAGCGCTACCTTCAATATTATCTCGATGCCATAATTCAGTGCTATAATAATTCCACTTTCTCATTATTCTACCTGCCGTGCACTGCTGTTTGCTTATGCTTCCGACAGTTTGTGCGATCACTTAACCTTAGGCATCGTCGCTTCAACCGACTACTTTGTAAACTTTAAAATTAACGCGTTTGAAGCAATAAGTAGGTAGATATACCTTGAATGGCTACCGCATGAGAATACCCGCCTCGCCCGCCACAATTTTTGGGGCGGTAAAACGGAAATGGTGGCTCCGCTGGCTATGTAGCCCTAATGAGCTCTGTCAGATGCATTTGAGAGATTTCCATGCCCAGAAGGAATGACGAACCCTGGGCCTTACTCCTCTTCAAATCCCCCCTTGCCATTTCCACTCTTGAGCTGACGCCTCTGGTAACCCCTGCCACCCCTTCCTTAGAAATGGGACCGTTGGGGGGCCTTGTAACGCACCCCTCTCCCTCCTTCATCGTTCTGAAATGATTCGAAAAGATTGGCCGTGAGCGAAATTCAGGGATGGGTTTTCCTCATTAACCTGACCCGCTGTAACCGTTCGATGTGTGAAGTCTGCGTGGTATTGAAATGTATAGAATGTAATGTACGGTACTAATATCCTATTGAATCTTATACCGGTCCAAGCGATACATCAACATTGGATATCATGCGAATCAATGGATTCGATAAAATGCGAACTAACTATCGGATATAATGGGATCATACTCAGTCATCAATCTGAATCTGCCTTGCTGCTCCTCTACACTCCATTCTCCTATTAACTAACCGCATTATCCCTTCATAGACCTTTATTCTGACATTCTTCATGCTGCACATGCTGCTTGTTTACTAACCTTGGTTTCTCGGTTCTTGGCACTCTTTTCCATTCCATATTTCTCTCACTATTGTTTTGAGTGGGTTGTTTTTCCTCCGAACGCATCCAATATGTTTGTCTCTTCTAGTATGCAGAGTTATCATTCATCTAGCTGTCTCCCTTGATCTTCATCTTACATATATACGTTGGCAATTCTTGTAGTCCAGTTCATTTTGCATCACCACATTCCTACGCCTCCAATATTTTTTGTTCTGCTGCTCTTAACCTAAAAGAATGGCTGCTTTGCATGAGCAGATCTAGATACAGTAAAGTCTCTTTTATATCCCAGGTAATGTGTTCTGAGGCCACTTGGGATAATAAAAAACTCGGATAATACTGAAGTCTTCTTTGCGGGAATAAATTTCAACATAAATGAGATATTTCTATGTTTAGCCTCTCTTCATTTTTTCACATAACTAGAGCATAATATTTCTGTGAATCGCTTTTTATTTTGAGGTAGACTTATTGCCGAATTCTGACGTTCATTGGCATGAGGTATACTGGCTCGGTGCAGGCAAAACTTATCTGTTCCTCGGATAATGCGAAACCTCGGTAAACCTAGGCTCAAATGATCGAGACTCTACTGTCGTTTATTGTGTGTTCTACTTCCTGTACCTTTGGGATGAGTTTCTTCCTTGCTTCCGAATTTATGTTGCTAGCTACTAGTACAAAATTCTTCTAGTAGAATGCTTCCTCTGCTTGGGTAACTCAGATAACACTATGCGTCTAAATCTTCCACCATGGATGATTCGACTTCTCATACAGCAATATTGTCCATATATGCCATTTTTTCCGATTAATTTTCGAGGATTCTTGGTTCTCTTTATTTTTATTGTCTGTGTAAATGGTGCAAGAAATCAATGAAATTATCTTGTATATGTTACATGGTAATAGGCATGTGGTTTGAATTATAAGTTTGCGATTAATTGGGCGCTTGCGTAATGTGCCGCTCTTGCAATGTGGACACCGTGTATGGCGAAGACACTTCGTGATATGTCGCTTCTTTGCGACAGACGTTATATCGAGTCTCGAAACTAAAATTGGAATATCGCACAGCGCTTGAATCGAGGGCAGAGAGGGCGGGGGGGGGGGCCTCAGAGCCCAAGATGTGGCCGACACTACGTAAAAGTAGAGAGTATTGGGTATAGGGTTGGAAGAGGGTCGACGCACAAGGGGTTGAATGTGCGAAGGAAGCGTGTTCCGCTTATAATGGACGATGCCTATAATGCGCGTGCTTCAACATTATTATCCGAGTTCAGTTTCCTTCCCTCCCTCTGGCGAGGAATTACCATTTGGAGTTTGAATGGGAAACCGTTAGTGTGCTGCCCCTCCCCGTCCTTTTGTGAAATGAAGGCACTTTGAAGGCTCTCCCCACCACTTTCCGTGTTCGTTCCGTTCCCCTTCAATTCCCGCTTCGTATCCACGAGCCGCGGGTCTCGTAGCCTCGAGGTCTACATTCAACACTCTTGCCCCATTCGAATGTCCTGTGATCCAATGTCGAATTTGGCGAATATATATCCTCTTGCCTTACTCCAAAGATGGGCCTCAGGTAGCCACACGAACGATATAATACCTATGATCTGTAAAATGTATATTTGTGCGTGAAGACGGGGAGAATGTTAAAGGTCCTTGATGTAGGGAAGGAGAGGAACCAATCAGAAGAGAGGAATGGGGGCTTACTTGCCCGGTTGCGTCACTCTCCCACTCTCGTGACTCCGAGACTACATCATCTTCACATCTCCTCTGGTACTCAGTTCGCAATGTAAATAAATAATTGCGGCGCCTGCTGATTAACATGAGCCGTTTTTGTGGCAACAACGCTTACTTCCCTACTCCACGGGTCAAATACACTTCCTATTGCCGCAGTCTCCCGTGAAGAACGCGATTGGAGGAAGGCTCGGAACCTTTTTCCTCGCTATCATTCGTAAAGATGAAGTCAACAGATAATAGTTAAACAACGCTTTAGCTAATCTTAGACCACAGTGGCTGTTACATTTTCTTAGATACTTAAAGCGCAATAAAAGGCAACATCTTAAAATATTCCAAATAGGTTGCATCAAACTCAATATACCCAATTAAACTTATTGAACATTCAAATTAAACTAAAATTTACTGAAAAATAACTTTAAAAATCCATTTTTTTCTTGATAGTGAAACCTGCTTCCCGCTATCAACTTTTGAGGAACCATTAATCATTGAATTAAAACTTGAATTAGCCTAGTAAACCTCCACCCATTAATTAAGATCTGGTGCTTTCCCAGCGAATGAGATGCAGAAACTACTCTAAGGCTTCCCACCGGGTTTAAGACCCCATGCTGGCCAACAATTCGACGTTCGTCTTGGAGATCTTCTTCAGGGCATTTGAGTTCCCAAATATCCTGCAGGTGATGTCCAAATTGGACGTTGAAACGTTGGCAAGCATGAAGTATTTTACCCAGTGGGAAACCTCAGATTAGTTTCTGCTCCTCCACCCCTCAACTTTCCGAGTTCAGAGTTCGTTTAATTTCTCTTTTCCTTCCCCCTTCATATCCACGTGCCGAGCGTCCCGTGTCCCCGAAGTCTCTGTCCGATTCTCATTCCCCATTCATACCGCTCCGAGGATTGCATTCAGGTAGCCACCACTTGCATGGCATTACACACTAGGTTTTATACTTGAGCTGATATCAGATGGCGGTTATTGCAGGCCGGCAGCTGTGAGTTAATGCTCATCCTATTCAGCGACGAATCAGAATTTACTGAATTTTTTTACGCATCATCAAAACCAAAGCACCTATTACAAAAAATCCTGGCTTATTTTTCGCTGACATACAGTACCTAGAAATTATTTCTAAAAACTCAGCATCCCTCAATCCGAAGTGTTAGTAAGTCGTAAGTGTAAAAAAAAAGTGAAAGAAGCAATTATGTACTAAGACCTACCAGTGTCGTTAGAACATCTTGCCCATTCCAAATATTGGATAATTTTAATGTTTGAAAATTCTAGGAATTAATCCATTGTTCGTATATTGATTAATATTATACCTGAATAAAATATTCTCACCGTAAACGCTGGCTTTTTATGCCAAGATCATTCAAAAGTATTTATTTTTGCTTTCTTTAACTGTCACAAGATCATATGTGTAATTAAAATGTAGATACGTTATATTTTCTCTTTCACCTTAAGGTGCAATATGTAAGTGTTTGAATGATTTATTTTAACTGAAGATTTTAGAAAACGGGAGGCAAAAAGTCATAAAGCCGTTGAGCTTACTTCTGCAGTAGTAGGTTGCTATCTTTGCTTTCCATCATATTTCAAAATGCATAGTCATCAGAACCGACTTCTTCATATTTTTTGTTGGTTATCTCTTAATGCATCTTTTTGCCTGCTATCAATTATAATGAGTTCGTTGTACACGTCAGTATTGGTTTTATTACCTTAACAACGTGTTGGAATGCTCTTGTGAAGCACTGAATTAAGCTGTTTAATTAATCATACCTTAATGGACGTTTTAATTTTGTGGACCGCCAGCGATGGAATTCTCACTGCTCAATAGGTTTTAGGTGATATGCATAGTGGGGAGAAGCTAATTATTCAGGAATGAGTTTCTAACGTTAAGTGATAATTGGAAGCAATAGTCTAGCATGTAATTGATTTGGTATGCGATTTGATTGTTTTGTTCTTGCTTGTTTACTTTATAAATCGTTGCAACCACAGTGTATTTAAATGAAAAATACAATATTTTTGCATTTACATAACATGTCAGACAAGCTTTTTAGAATGGTTTTAGCACTCCTTAGCATTTCCAACAGATCATGGCACGGCGATCGTGAATATCTAAAGAGAAAAACTTAGTATCCCAAAGAAAATTGTTTTAGAGCTAAGGTGCTTTATTTACATAATGGAAGAATGTACGATGGATATCATTTGTAGAATTTATTTCTCACATTGCCATTTTCAACGGTTTCATGCTCAATAATGTGGAAACAAATTAAGCTTGTCGAGAAAATCTTTCCCTAATTCTTATTTTATTATAATTTCCTATTTTTATATGGATGCTATGCAGGTAAAGTATTGTCAAGTAGGTTTAATAGCCATAGCGAGAAGATTCCTGAATGTGCTGCCATAAACTGTTTACTTAATGACAACTAGTCATTCTTACAAGTGCATTTAAATTATTTTTTAAGTTCAAGTACAATATTTTTTTTATTTTTTGTTACATAACTTTCGGAAAGACTAAACAGTATCTTCTACTATTAGTCTGCGTTCCAAAAATATGTTCGCCCGCATGACACACAATCTTGAAACCCAATATTTTCTCTAAAACTCTACCATTTCCTTTTATTTTCATCTACGTTGAGGGGAGTGCTTGATCAACCATAATGAGTATTGAGATGGTAACTTTCTAATGGCGGATAATATTCATTCAGAATGAAATACGATCATCCTCGTGAAAATACGACAATTCCATGAAGAAATTGCCAAGGTAGCAGCGTTGCAAGCCGTTGCGTCGCAGCTTTTCTGACGATGGGCCAATGCACCTTAATTCACTCTTTACGGAAGAGATGATGCATCCGTGGTATGACTGGCACTGCTCATCTCTCTTTGTAAAACACCTTATGATGGAGTACTAGTCAGTACACAACAGACTAGACATCAAGGGTGACCTAGAATTCATTTAAGGTGACGAAACTGACAACGCAAGACGTGGTTTCATATTTTTTAAACAAATTGGTTTTTTTAATTCAATGTTGTCAACCCAGTACCCAGCTTCATACAGTCATGGTTGGGAAAATAAATTCATTTTCGTAATTAAAAAAAAACATATGGCATAGTACTCTATGATATAACGTGATCAAAACCCATAAGCTATTTTTCAACATAATTTCCGGCCAGATTAAGACACTTGTCATATCGGTAAATGTGTTTTTTTATTCCTTTGATGGATGTCATCTGTGAACTTCAGTGATCCTATTAATTGTTCTAGTTAGGAAAAATATGATAATTACTTGGATCCAAATCATGACGTCACGGAGAACAATGACACTACGCCCATTTGAAATTATCCAGTAGGATTTGTGTGCTTGCGGCACTATGAGTTTGAGCGTTGTCATGGCTTAACTCCCAGATGATGGAGTTCTACGAGTAGGATGTTAAAAAAAACTCACTCACTGCTTTGAAAATGCCTAAATTTTGCGGAAAATTACGTTGAAAAATGACCGACATTTAGAACCTTAAGTTGTACGTAAAAAAACAGTTACATCTAATTTTGTTACCTAACGGAACTTACTTTCCGAAACTCCCTCGTAATTATAGTTGTATTTGATTAAATGACTAAATGTTACAGTAGGTTAAGCAGAGCTAAACATGCAAAATTAAGCCCTAAATTTGAAGAATGCCAATTATCCGGGTTTTGTGAAGTGCTAATGACCCGGCCCTCGAGGTGCCGTAAAGTTCCAAATCTGCCTACCTATCAGCAATTCAGTTGCCCTCGTGAGTGGCCAGCTATTGAATTGGAACTCATCTTAGTGAAGAATCATCCCTGCTTAATCGAACTAGCGTACTAAGGAGCCTTCTTTTTAATTCGAATGGATTGGGTGGGTGGGGAGTAGAAAGATGGTAGAGAGAATGGAAAAAAGGAGGCTGTCTTGTGGAGTTCCACATTGGCATCCTTTTTGCATTTCATAGAAAAGGAAGAAAGGAACAAAGCCTCTTCAACCGAACACTTCCACCTGGCGCGTCATCTAATTAAAGCCCTTCCCTTCAGTCTTCCCCGGAATCATCCCAATTTTCGCAAGTTAACCTATTTCCTTCCCTACCCATGCTCTCCCCTTGCCACTCTTTTCCCGACTCGCCAATTAAATATAATAAAATCAAAAGAACTTTGCGCCCCCTTTTGAGCTATGTTTATGGCATCACTTAATCCTATCCAGGGCCTAAATCCGTCTCTCTTACTTTTAACCCCTTTCTTAACACTTCACTGGGTCCCATCCTCAGGGGAACACTAATGCCTCGTCTTTGCTGTTTAAAAAGAAACTGTTCCGGTCTCTTAACTTTTTTTTTTTTTAACCATGGATGCTTCAGAATATTTCTCGTTCATCCCTTTTAACACAATTCCTTCGTTTATTTCGAAATGCCGCTTAAGGGAAATTTCTCGTTGAGCATTTTAACATTTTTATGTCTCCCCATTGGACATTTTAGAGCCATTATGTGCCTTTACGTGCTCCTCGGGGTAGTTTCATTTGGCATTTTGTCTGGCTCGAGATGGTACGAGGACAACATTCCCGTCTCACGTTAATTGCTTATTAATGCTGCTGAAAATGTCAGTGTCTTGCTAAATACGTTACGCTCCACGCGTTAAGGAGTAATCTTTCTGTGGCTAAAATATTTTTTGTTCATTTGTTAATGAGATGGCGAGAAAACAGATGTTTTCCTTGCGTGAGCTATCTCAAGGTAATTTTAAAATGTTTAAGGTATTTTGAAAAATATCTACAAGTGCTCTGTTACAAATGAAGGATAAGAAGTACCTACGTGAATTCACAGTTTTGTAATGGTAAAATATGATGTGTGCTATGGAGTATAATTGAAGAATTTACTTTATATTAGTTCCTTAGGTAATTAAATATAAATGAAAAATATTCTGACACCTCAATAGCAATTACAAATCGAGGTTTATACATTATTATTGTAATTTTCCTGTTTTTATTAACTGTGATTCAATGTCTCCGCGTCATCATCAGGTACAGAAATCAGCTTCTCATGGATTGATGTTCCTAGTTATGACATAGAGACCATAAAACGCAATGTCATTAAATCCCCGAAGTTTTTCAAAACCTATGAACTCTGGTATACATTTGTGGATGGAAATTATTTCCACTAACAAAACAATGTAACTACTAGCATACAGCATTTCAATAGCAGTAAGATTTATATCCAGTTTTGCAGTGTATCAATGGTCCACTGTGACCGTTAGATAATGTAGACTACATTTTTGTAGCGATATAGCAGATCTGGCTTTGTAAAATTGGTCAAGATATTAGTTAGTAGACCTGAGCATTAACAATTGGAGACAATATCTATTTAACCAGGTGCCAAAGAGAATATTAACTCAGGCATTCTAAAACTGGGCCTAGATGTGATTTACACAACATCCACTGCTTTCATCGAATTTGGTTAACCCTAACTAAGTTTCAGAATCTTTTCCGAAAACGGAATGATGCCCTAGACTGTGAAACTAATTGTACCTTGATGTACCTACTTCTGATCAAGTGCGGATGTAATGACGCGTTTTACTTTAATAAAGATGAGATTATTTTAATAGTATAGCTACAATATGAAACATTTCCTCTACGTCTCCCCTAATACCGCTAAATCTATTAACATGCCTTGAACTATTTCTCAGCCTACTAAGCCTACTATTTTTTAGTCTAACAAAGTTCATTTTTCTTTCCTTTCTGCCCTTCAAATTTCTTCTGGAGGAATAACGGTTTAATTTCGATTAGTCGTTCCGTCGAGGGTGTGCGAGAGCCGAGTTTATCACCTCTCGAGCACGATTTCATTAACTATGCTAATTTTCTTCGCCTTTCCATCTAGGCCTTTGTCAAGATCCATGATAATCAAGGGAATTCCTCTTCTTAAACATCTCCTAGCACGAGAATAGAATAGTTCAAGGTGAAGATGATGGGAATCGGCTTAACAAATGCATCTCCAGAGAATCTCAAAGAAAAGAATAACTTTTTTTGTGATAAGTTCCTAGTGATAGCTCATATCTACTAAATATTACTCAAAAGAACCTCGGTTAAACATTATAAATTCCACATTTTAATGCCATGTTACCTGCAAATGACTTCAGATCCTAGTACAGGATATCAGATTGACTTCTTCCAGGATATCCTCAAAATCTCCTCTAGAATGCGAACCGTTATAAGAAGACTTGGCATGGATACGTGCCCCTGTTCGTATGAAGATGGGCTACAATAGAGAGCCAGCTTTTACTTACGTGAAAGTTTGTAGTCAGTAAATGCGCTTGATATAGTACTACCTTAAACATTATCTTAAATTTACCTTGCCTATTAAATCATTATATAGGATGTTGCTGCCTTTACTGACGTTTGTTTTTTAAAATTACTCTTGTGAAGTTTTACCGTTAAAGTATGTTTATTCTTCTCTAACGTCTAATGTTATTATTTTTATCTTTGAAATATAGGTTTACTACAGCGGCATATGGATTAAGCTTGTAATTAATTAGTTTACCAAGGAAATATATACATTTAAAAGATAATCCCGAAGTTATGATAAAAATTGTCATGAATATAAGCAAACAAGAGCTGGATTATAGGATAAATCAGTTTAAGAGCGCCTCAAAGCATGAAAAAGGAAGTAAGATAAAGGATATCCATGACTGTGCCTTCTCTGAAATGGAAGCATTTATTTAACTAGACTACAATGATTAACCACTCTATGGGGGTCATTTACTATCGAAAACTTTCAATTTAGTTCACCTCTTATGTGTTATCAGATTTTTAATGCTGCTCACTGCGCCATTGATTATAGAGAGAGCTTCTGCTCTAGCGCATAGTACGATATATGTTGAAATTAAAAGTATCAGGCGAGATGCGGTGGAACTGCATTGTCAATAATGAAAGTAATCGATATAGTACTGTCCACTTTTATTTAAATTTACAACTCGTGTTTCGGCTTTTTTGTGCAAATCCTCAATTACAATGTTATCAAAATTGTACCTGAGGATGGCTTAGTACACAAAAGGCGAAACACGTGATGTAAGTTTAAATAAAAGTGGACTGTACTATATCGATTACTTTCATAATTGACGATATATGTTTTGCTTTGCTGTAGTCCAACTCTTTTTACGAGATCGACGAAAATATTTGTGGGTCAATAGGGTGTGGGTCCTATTTCACGGACGTGTCAGGAAATGCCTGAAAGGTATTTTCAGCTGGGTCACCACCTAGGACAAGTTAGCATGTAGTTCTAGAATGAAGAGTTATTGTGTGGCTAAGGAGTAAAAGGCATGTGGCAAAGTTCTCAACATTGCAATTCCTTCCTACTGTCCAAGTGGAACGTCTTTTTTTCAAACATCATCGCTTCTTTTTATCTATTTTCACTCTTGTTTTCCATTTCCATCTATCAGTTTTCCGTGCTTACTTCCACTTTTTGTATTAAGTCATGAAGATTGGGTGGTGTGGTGTCTAGAGTTCTAGTTTTCCGTTGTGGGGGCCCAGGTTCTAATCCCAGACGTGGCGGAGATTTTTCAGTGGAACCCCGATCACTATTTGGGATGGTATTTGGAGAGCACTTCACGGCGCAGTACAACGGTAGTGAAATGCGGTGGCAGAACTTTTATCAGCGGAAGGGCTCTTTGCCTACAAACTATATCCACGCCGTGTTGTGAGACAGACTTCACGATCGACCGCCAGATTTCCCAATGTCACAAACATTCCTTGCCAACTTCAAAATACTTTATCTATTTTATACTACTATTTATTATGCTCTTAGAGCCATTATGTTGGCAGAGATGTCTGACATGTGTTCTCCTCTCCCCTCCGTTAAATTGCCAACCACTTCCACACGTGCCTTCCGCTCTATGACATAAAGATTCACGCAGGCGTCTGTCACCAAGTTTTGCTATTACTTCGTACGATGGGAAGTAATAATGTGCGCTTTTTGTTAAGAGCCGCTTGGATGCCATTGCCTAGTTTCTTTCCACCGTTCGACATCCCCCGTGCAACCATACCCTTGGGCGAAGATTTTTCTTAAATCCTTCCAAAATTGCATTAGGAAACAGAAATCCTGAGAAACGTGGAGGGTTACACATTTTCCCGGCAAGTCAAAGGTTCATGGTTCGATTCCCGATCCAGGCTGATTTTTCCACAGGCTACGTATATGCTATTTTTGGCTTAGGTGCAAAATCTTTATACGTTGCTAATCACGGATAAATAATGTTACGGGATTTATCCTCACGGTTAGTTACCCTTTACGTGTGCGATCCTTAATTTATCCAAAGGGCCAAACATGTAGTCCTTTTCTCTTACCCCTAAGCCAAGCATCTAGTTACATTAAAAATTTTTGTTAGGAATGGTTATTGAGGTGGTCTGTGTATTGGACCGGCAAACCAACGATCCTTGGTTCGATTCCCAGATTCCTAGAGGACGATATTTTTCTGAGGCAATTTATACGTACCTGCCATCTTGTACCTGTCTACGAACCCGCCCTAAACGGCGCAAATGATCTGTTGTTGGTCGACTTCCCTAAATAACCAGCCGAACCACGTTCATTCCTTTTGTGCCTGGCGTCCCTAGTCTTGCCAGCCGTTCTCTCGTTCCCTCATCCTTCTCAATTCCTCCTCCACCGTGTTTCCTCGCTGTCTTTCCTCCCCCATCATCTTCCTTCTCTCCATCTCCTTTCCCTCCGGACACGCCCATCCGTCGATCGCGGTACGAAAGGGAGCAGAATGGAGTTTCTTGCCTCATTAGGCAGTCGTGCCATTATTGCTGCCCGCATTCACAACACGCACCGCGGTCTGCAGGATAAAGGCCTCCTTCACCTCCCTCCTTTCCTCCTCCTCCCTCTCCCTTCTTCCTCCAACCACACCCCTCCGCGCCCAACAACCAACCGCTCGCGCCTCTTACATCGTTTACGTCGTATTTTTCAGTCGCCAACGTGCTCATTACCAAAACCCCGATTCCCCGTTCAACTTCCCCCCTTCTGCGTCGTACCCTTCCGCTAACCACCGCTCTCGTACCCTTTTCCCTTCTTCTTATTCGGCTCCCTTCGATTTCCGTCGCGTGAAATCATCGCCCGACACGAAAGGCCATTGCGTCACGCGTGGCGCCGACTATTGTGTCCCCCTCCAACGAATGACTTTCCCTCTTCATCCACTCTTTGGCAGTCCCTTACAACCTTCGGTGATGGGCGCCTTGAGGTTATACACCAGCGTTCATATTTTGTTTCAATAAAAGTTCTGAAAAAAAATGATTTAACGTAAAATATTCGCACTATTTTATATGCCGTGAAAGACTAAAATATATTGAAAACGAATTTTTCACATATTTACACTTGTTATATGACTCCGATCCTTCGTTGATTATAAATATTTGTTTTTTATTGCAAATGATTATTTAATGGAAAAAAATTACGCTTCGTAATGATCCTGTAAGTTGATTTATTTCTTACGACCCGGTTTTCATCACATAGAGACATCTTCAGGTAGCAATGATCATTTTACATCCGTGTATACACACGGATGTAAAATGTCAATTTATGAAATAAATCAATTTAGTGCTCCAATACGAAGTGTAATTTTTATTTCCGATATGGAGAGGTTCCACATAGTGAAGCCTGAAGTTATTGCTAAGATTTTATATCTAATGGATTATATCCCTAATTGTTTTGTACTTCATGGCATACAATGTAGCGCATTCATGTTTCAGTGTTTTTTGACTCATGTGCGAGTTATCCCAACTGCGACTAAAGAGATGAGGGATTAGGGGTTGGTACTTCTGAGTATCAATTTTGTCCCATTAAACATAAATAAATAAATATTAGTTTATTTTAATGCTAAGGTAAAGTACACCGTATACCTATCTGAGTTATTATTCTAACCATAGATATATGCATTCATTGCTTTATCACTAAAAACCAGATATTTTTATGAAATGATGATCGTAGATAGCACTAAGCTTAAAAAAAATAGAGATAAAAATTTAAACGATTTTTATACTCGGATTCGAATGATTTGAATTTACAAAAATACTGCGATTCGAGTTTTTGAGCATCGGAAATCTTTCGTAAATCAGAAAGATTCGCGGAATCCGAGGGCACAAGTATGTTAACCTTAACTACGCGTCGTTAAGATTACATAGATTAAGATATAGGCCGTGATCTTGCTTTTCCATTGATTGCATGTCAACTTATGGAGATCCCTAAGATTGGAGTACGCTAAAACTGCGCTCATCTGCATATACTAAATTGCTTTCCAAACTAAATTAAATTTTAACCTGTTTTTAGGTGGGGATTTGAAAGATACAAGTTGCGAAAACACCGTGAATATTCGAAAAGAGTCGTGGTATTCGAAGATTTTAATATCCCATTCATAGTCTATGAATTGTAACCTATGTATATGCTAGTACATGTACCTATATCTCGACATAGGGGCTAGGGTATAGGAGTCGAGTGCTTTTTCATAGGTCGCCCGTCAATTCACGCAGGCCGGAGATGGGAGTGCGTTATAAGCGAAAACCGCTAAGTGAAGGGATTCACCACCGCGGCGCAGGTAATCGCCATGAACCGAAGTTTCCACTCTCGTGAAAATACAGTGCGTCGAGCTGAGTTGACGTCTGGGAGGGCTTGTGGGACGCCTGTCCCCTTTCTGCCTTTCTTGCTGTAAGTAGACCACCGCCCGAATGGGTGTTTTCTTTTTCGTTTTTTATTCCTTTCCCATCGGAAATTTATCGTATCTGATAATCTCGGGACGAAATTCTCAGCGTCGAGTGCGCGAAAAACTTAGCGTCTGGTTGCTCACGTGAGATGAGTCCTAAAGAAGCTCCCGTTTCTAAACTCTTGCTTCAAGGTGCTCTTACCTCGGTGAGAGGGAACTTTGAGACGTGCGTCCTTGCAACCAGTCACCACCCGTCGGCAGGGGTCATGCAGCAAAGTTCAATGTGCGAATTAATTTTTTTACAAATCTAATTTTTTCGAGTCACTTGTGACAGGAAGTTGAAGTTTTCGAGGTGTTCCTTTATTCGTCAAGGAAAAACTTTAAATAATTGTAACTCGTACTTCGAGGAAAACATTTCACTAAAACCTTTGGATCTGACTCCTGTTTGATTATTGGAAATTTATAGAGACGCAATAAAGCATTCATTCCAGCTTAGACTGGGACTCAGGCCGATTCGCAATAGCTGATTTAGCTAAGGGCGTAATCTTGGTGAAGCTTATTACAGGTAGATATGGGTAACTTAATTTGATGTAGTCTTCTTGGGTCTTCAACCGGGTGACTGGCCCCTACCTGGTTGAGGAGACTACATGCAGCTCATACGCTGGGAAAGTACCAAATCCTTCGGTAACTTAGTCAAAGCGTGCGGAGTGTATGGTGGGGATTTAAGTTTGTACCCCAGTCCCGAATTTTCTTTGTAGACTTTTTACAATCACATTTTTTCTGCGGTTAACTCCGTATGCTTTACGGCTACTACTAACCTCTTAGTAATTTTAATTATTCTGGCCAATTTTTTATTTAACTTTCGCCCATTTCAAATCAGAAATATGGCAGTCAATGATTGAAAAGCTCTCGGGTTTTAATCATCAGATTCGCCTGGAAAGCTTGAAGTCATACGTGGCAATAATTTTCCATAGTTTGGGTTACCGATTGCATGTAGATATTGAATAATTATATGCATCAAACGCGCATAACTGTCTTATTTTTCAGTGCTTAATGAATTGAATTACCAGACATCGGTGTGGCTGCAAAATAGTTACGGCCTTAGTTACGGCTAGAGCAATTTTTTTGTATTATATTCATACAAATAACAGTTACTCCAGCAATAGCTAAGGCCATAACCAGATAGTATGCAACTGGCTCTGACAATATGTTGCCTATATTTATAATCATAATAGATCTCGCATAGATGTTGGTGAGCCGAATAAGGGAGAAATACGATTTAAATACTGATTATTATGCAATATATTGTATTTAATTACATAATAGTCCAGGCTAGTGATTTTTTTTTAATTTCACACATACACGCTACTTAAATATTTTTCCTCGAAACCATGTCTGTCCTCGAATCATCTCTGTAATTCAATTCTTTAAGTGTTCTCGTAGAGATAGTCTATCATCGGATTCAGCTTAGTGCCAATCAAATTTTATTGTGTCCAAACAAACCGGATTTGTTTCATCGACCCAATATAATCGAAGAACGCGCACGTAAGCAAAATTTGAATGGTGTTTGACGAATCGATCCATAATTTTTCTTTAAATTGAACGTGGCATTATAGGTTTCAGATAACACGTCTTATCGGTTTTTCCTTCGCATTATGATGAAACGAGACTTGTTCCTAATTTTAAAATTACTTTGACCTTTCGCAAGTTCACTCGTTTTCAGTTAGTCGTTTTCGTTCATTTTTTTCAAGCCATTATCTGAATCGTGTTGTTTTCATCGTTTTACCGATTGACTTCATGTGAAAGTGCCTAAAATGTCCTCTTGAGGGGTATCCAGTGAGATATAAACTTTCAAATTTATTTTGCGTTGAAAACATCAAGATTTTTTATTGGGAAAAAACAAGGGTTATGACTAGTGATGGGCAAAGTCGGTCTTTTGAGAGATTTCGGTCGCGTCGGTCACTCCCGCTTGTGATTCGATCTTCGATCGTCGATCAGAGAGACCGATTTTCCAGCTAGTGAGCAGTCCAAGTTGCCTACGATCAATGATCTCTCAGGAAAATCGTGATAGATAAAAAATCTGGTCGTTCGTGAGTTTCATACTGTAAGCATGACCGAGGTGTACAGCTTTGCTCTTGATAGCACAGAGCAGGCACAGAGTTTCAGTGCAGCTACCTCGTTCAGTGCCGGTTTCCGTGGAGTTGTGGGCAATTCTTTGAAAACAATTGAAGGCACAATTGTGCAATCGTGCGAAGGTTTGTTTTGTTTTTACACAATGCTCTTGGTTTGTGATTTTAAGTATAGTTATACGAAGAATATTAGGAATATCCCACTTGATTACAAAACTATTGAAGAGTGACATTTTATCGACCACAAATTATTAACAACTCATTATAGAAACCAATGATTAATACTAATTTAGTAGCGAAATTTTATTTTGGTATGTAGTTCGAAACGATCAACGTTTTCTTTTGGCTGTAATAATTTAAAGCAAATTACCCGACTGTAGCACTAAAATTCAATTTTCAATTACAGTCTGTTTCACTTGTTCACGAGACGTAATATTTGTCGAGAATATTGAAACGATGGTTTATCGTGTATTTAAGTGACAATGCAATTATGGAAATTCAGTGATTACAAATGTTATATGTGCTGTGATGTATTGCGTGTGTTCTTGTGGTGATATTTTGATATTTAAAGGTTATTTGTGTTAGGTAGACTTACGCTCCTAATGGATGTGTTATGACAGGAAATACACCATGGAGGTTATAAAAGTTTCTGTGCTTCTGAAATGGCATAATATTGCGTTGTGTTTCTGGACGTGAGTTACACGAAGAAAGTGTATGTTCAACTTATGCTAAAGTTATAGTTTATGTCGTAAATTTACCAAGAGTTAGTGCTTCAAAAATAGCCTATGTAGTGAAGTTAATGGTGGGTTTTTGTTTGTTTACGTCGTAGATTTTTAAGTTACAGTACCCCCTGAAATAATCTCATAGTTTGCTGCTGTGTTTGTCTAAGAGTGAATTGCATGTAAAAAAGCGAACGTTCAACTTTGGTAAAGGTTTGTTTACATCGTACTATATATCTATAATTTAGTTACTGTGCTTCTGAAATACTGTCTCGTGATCGTCGAGTGCTTACAATATTAATAAATGCCAAAATCGAAGATTTGTTCATAGGTTAACGTAATATTCGTCGTTTATTGTTTACATCGTAAATATAAAGCATTAATTAAGTGTATTAGTGCAACAACAGGAGTCCAAGACATTCGCTGTGTATATATATATATCTGTGATTCTAATGATAACAATCAGTCCTACGATGAATACTTTTTTGTGAAGTTGCTTCTGTCGTGATGTTGTTTTCTTCTCGTGCCAAAGTGAACTGAATAGGACTTCACGTTTACTATTCTCAATATTTGTTGAAATATATGAATTTTTTCAGCCACTTGAGTGATTTATATCTAATGTAAAACGCTCCTTACAAAACATGCTTCGTTTGTTGCCATCGATTAAAATCGTTGGGGTTTCACCATGCACTTCGTCACTTAGATAACTAATCAAACTAGTCAATTATATTGATGTTCAGTAAATATGTTTTTCGCAATGCCACATAGATTTTAAATGTTTAAAAAGCATATTATTAAATGATGGTTTGTACCCACACAGCACATTTCCGATTCAAAACGGGTTTCCCTGGTGCTCAAATAGAAAAATCTCGTTTTTCCCCAGTAACCCGAAAGTAGCCTCGTAAGGAACGTTTTCATTTACTTGTGCGTGCACCTAAAAGAGAACGTTTTCATCGCACCGTTTCAAAAGCATTTTCATTTGGTTTTTGTTCTGGCAACGAAAACTTTTTCAGAACGTTTCCAGTTTCCAAAAGTACATGCGACATAAAACGATTTTTAAACTGTTTACCCTGTTTACAAACATGTATTGTACTCCTCGCGATCGGTCTCGTGTCCCTCGTGACTTCCGGTGCATCCGGTGTTTGGAAAAATATCATCGAAGGTGCGTTTGTTGGAAGTGTGTTTTTAATCTTTGTTGGCAAGATTATACGTGTGCTACGGTTAGAATTTCGTGATATCTAAGGGCATAAATTATATATACACTGGATTTTGTGAAGTTATACTAGTTCTACGCAAATTCTAAAGTGAAATAAGTGATTATTCTATGGCGATTGTCTAAGTCTGAACCCTTGTTGTGACTTGTGTAAAGGTGTGATTTTTTTAAATTTTGTTTTCTTTTGAGTGACTAATCTGCATTCCATAATGATGAACAAAGAATTGTGTGTGAATTTTCTGATGTGATATTTCATAACCATTTTAATTCTGTTTTATATTAAATCATTAATGTTATAAGCATTCTGAGAACATATTTTCTCCTGACCTATAGTTGTTAAGAAATACGTATTACGCACGCAAAGTGTATAGGTACATGTTGCTTTGTCGTTGTGCCTTATTCCTTAGTGTCTTAGGGATTCACTCGAGTATGTTTTATACGTCAAGTAATTATTTTTTAGCGTTACCATTTGCTCACTGCAAAATAATTGCCGTTGCTTTGGTCCCAGACCGTGAAATCAAGTTGAAGAACATATAAGCATGTTTAATTAAGTTACTTTGCAGTTTTTTCTCCCTAGTTTTCTATCTTTATAGGAAATACGGTCTTTTAATTTCATATTTAGCAGCGACTTGTATGTGATTTACGTCTCGGAGTTATGTCGTTGTTCACTTGCTTCCCAAGTGCGAATGCTCCCTGGTTAGAAAGAATGTAACAAAGTGGTCGTAAAGTCATTGAGTGAGTGGTTATAATGCAGAGACCAATAAGGGCGAGTGATTTTAATTGTAAAAGGACAAATAATGTTACGTGCTCTCGGCACTGCATTTGTGGCCTGATACCAGCGTAATTATAACGCTGGTATCAAGCCACAAATACGACGTAACGTCATTATTATGCCCGCATAGAATCAGTAGAAAAACGTATTATACCACCGGGAAAACCGTTTTAAAACCGAAATTTACGGCTTCCACTCGGCTGAAAACGGTTTAAAAACTGTTGTACTCGTTTCGAAACTAGCTGGAACCGGAGAGGAAGCGATACGAAAACGTGTTCTGAACAATCAAAGAAACATTTCAAAGACGTGAAGTTGACCAAAAGTGGCGGACATTTGCACCATTCCAGCATCATTTCAAAACGTGAATGGGTCAGTAGAAAACGTCCCCGGAAAGCGGGATGAATGCGGAAATGAAACGATTTGTGCTATGTGGGTATATGTACCTGCGTACCTTTCAATAAAATGTATATTCAGTAAAAATGCACTTTGTTATAGTATTGAATCTTTAGTGCTATATTAATTCCCCCTCACAAAATGCTTTTGCCCGTACATTGGAGATGTTAATTGGTTACGAAAACGATTTGATTATTATAGTTATGTCTTACAGGGTATTCAACAGTTATACATATCAAATTCTTATCAGTAAGTGTTAACATATATTGCTTCTAAGCTACCTATAAGAAATGCCTAATACACACAAAATATTTGTTATTATGATGTGTATGAGTAGGGATATAAAAACTGATTGCAGGATGTGATGAATCTTCTTAAATTGTTTGGCACTGACAGTGCTAATTTTAAACCCACTACATTCGTTCTTCCTCTAGATGATATTGCTGCTATCATTAAGAAGCACCAATGCAATGCAATAAAATATGTAAGCGTCAGTGAATTTCTCTGCTATCTGATTACTACTCTAGTTGCCATTTACTAGACTATATCATGTAACAGGTAGGGAATACTATATCTAGGCAAAATTATAACTAGTTTACTCTGTAGATTTTATGAAATGCATGGAACAATCAGGTTATAAGAATGTTTACTAAATATCTGACCTCAATATATATGTTTATTATCTTTGCAAGGAATAGCCTCTGATCAATTATTAATTTACACAATGATTTAGTGCTTATCAATGGTTATAGCCATCAATAACTTCAGACCAATATCCACTCTGCCAGTTCTCTCTATATTATAGAACTGTAATCAGAAAACAGTAGTGTTTACATATCATATGAGTGATAACAGTTGTATGTCATACCTAGTTTTGATTCAAAGAAGAAAAATCAGCTGTGCATACTGTGACAAATGTTTATTTCCCCCATGCAATCATTGAATTTGCTAGAACAATATACATACCATCTTGGATTATTAAGAGTAAAGATTCTGAGTGTATTTCATGTTGATTTTTGCTTGATATACTTACTGGATACTTATGGGAACTAAAGCTAATATATTTTTATTAATTTTCTTTTGACATTTTGAAAATATCTCTTCCTTCATGCTACCGTAATGGACTTTATGAAAGGATTATTCTCTGTGGGTTTGGCAATGTTTAAATAATAGATTAGAGTTGAGTATTGGAACAGGATTGTGATTGAGGAGTAAATAGCGTAAGAGGAAGATGGAAAAAATTGTGGGTTCATGATGTGGTGGAAGAGACATTAAAGGAGGAAGATTAGGAGTCTTAAGAATAGGAGAGAGTGTGAATGAAGTAATGTATGAATGCAATAGAGCTGAAAGGATATATGCCAATATAGGGTATTATGGAGTAAATTATTAGAAGAGAGCCAGTTTCCAAATCCAAACAGACATCACTAACAGCAGAGAGCAAACAATATCATGTGATAAGTTGTGTGCCTCAAGTTATCCAGGTAATCAATTACTTAGCAGTCAACTTGTGATGATGTCATTCCTGTGTACAGGCAAGAAGTGTACAGATGTCGTTCCTGTGTGACTTAAAGTCAACTTGAACAGAATACAATTATTTTTTATGCTCTAATTTAAATTAAATGTCTGTCATAATTTAAGTCAAGTATGCACTCATAGTTTTGGTAACACCCTTTTATAAATTGAAGAAGTTAATGGAGAAGAGGGTCATGGATGGATAATAAAGCAATGGTAGGTAATCAATGATTTTTCACTTATAACAAAATTTTAGTGTAAAATGGATTTGGTCTATAATGCTTCATGCTTAATGAATGCTGTTACATATTATTAATATTATTTATTTCACTGATATGAGGAACCTAAGAAGCTTTCTCGGGTTTCCAACAGGGTGATGGTCTCCATGTAGGCTGACGTTTCGATGTCTGACTCAGTCATTGTCATCAGGGGTGATGAAAACTAAGGGTTGTGCAACCATTCATAGATCCATTTATTTTCAATAATCAATAAGTGAAATAAATGTTGGTGTAGGTTTTTTACAATTACTACTTGGCTTATTTTGAATATGTTCCTTGAAACCCCAATATGATTAAGTCTTAAGTCGACTCCTATTGTCATGATCTTTGGTAAATTTATGAATATTAATCAACTGTTATCAAAGGACATGCTATGATGTATTGTTTACCTGTAGTAGAAATTAACAAGGGTAATTATAGCTGTTAGGCTCACACATGCCAGATTGGACGAAGAGCAGGAACGAAGGGAACATAGTCCACTCAGCATCTGTGGATATTTTTCCTCATGGTAAGTGGCTTGCCAGCTCACTCCAGAGTATAGATTGAGAATGGTCATTGAGTAGAAACCATTAGAGGCTTAAGACAAATAGCAAAAAACAAATAGTGGAATGAAGTTGTAACTGGGGCAGAATTTTAGTGGAACGAGGTGTCCTACTCAAGATATTAAATGTCTTGTATCAGCAATATTCAAGAATTATGGGGGATATGTAATGCCTCAAGTCCTGATATAGGATGCAAACAAAAGGTTGGTTTGGAAGGTTTTATAAAGGGTTGTGGACTTCGGTGGATCTAAACCATTGGCTAATGTTGAGAGGGTGAGATTAGACTAAAGTTATATGAGAAGTGGCTCTCGAGAAGGATAATGAAAGTAAGATAGAAGAGAAGTTAAGAGATACTTGACTAGGCATTGAAGTTACATATAACAGTGAAGGAAATTTAGGAGTCCACTTTATGTCAGATAGTAGGTAATTAAGAGGAGATGAGGTCCTGAAAGGCACTTTTGAAGGGAAAGGTTTGCTTCGTTGGGAGAGGTAGGAAAAATATAGGCAATTGAAATGAATGGATGTGATGCGCAGAACTAAATTGAAACATTTTAAGGAAAGAAATTTTTGAAGCAGGAAGGGTGGAGTGGTAACTGACCACTGAAATATATATGTCTGTTAAGCTATCTGTATACCATTATAATGGTGGTAAAATGTCATGGTCAGGCAAATATAAGAGTTAAAGTGAATGTGGAATGAATAGACATTGATAACAGTCCAATGCTATAATTGCATTACTCCACCAATGTTTAAGATAGGCATCAGTTTTTAAACTAAAATAAGATTTTCTTTGCCACTATAGGTTTCTGATTATCCTCATGAATGTTCTGCTAACTTCCTGCAGGTTCCTTCTAAATTTTCCTGCTAAATATTTACCAGGGATTTTGGATGTACAATGAGTAATTAGTACTATCAGAAATTTTAATTTGTCCTTTCCAAGGAATTATATTTTAAATGAATATGGTCTAAGCTCCTGTGTACAAGCCATGTTCGAATACACACTTTGATGGATGATACGATGATTACAAATTTCCAGCACTATTTTACAGTATATGATGCTCTATTGCACGCAGAAATACAGTCTTTATTTATTTAATTGCTCACATACAGCATTTCTGCCAATTTAAAGTGACACAGTATCGGTGGTATGAAGTCATATATTGCCTTACTAAACATGTTAGTACATTTTGATTGAAATAACTCCTTGCCCATTTCAATGGGATGCCTAAGGCTGATGTAATGGCCCACTCATGCAATTCATTTTTGCTTACAACCAATTACAGTATTACGATATTTACATTGTACCGTTTATTGAAGCTACACTCAGTGCAAATGAAATTCCGGAAACTCATACTGATATTTACTAATCAAGCCTATGTACATTTTTTAAACTTACTATTCACTACAAAAGTATAATGATGAAAGTATGAATCAAATTACCTGTGGGTAATCATAATTTGCAGTTATCATGTCTCGAACTGTGTTTGGATCTAACCTATATTAACTGGAATCACGCTATTATTCCCTGAATCAAGTTCTTCAAATACCATTCCTCTAAATGAAAAGGAGAGTTATTGGCACATACGAAATTTTATTCTCCGAAAAAAGGATTCGCTGATGAGATTGCAGTTAAAAATATTTGAAATAACACCAAAAGCAAACTGCATTCCAAAAACAAACAATTCTGGATGAATTCACCGGTGATTTTAACACGCCGGTACTTCGGAAGACATATGGGAAGAAAATTCAGACGAAGGGAAAGCCAACGGACATCCAATGAAGCACTGGAAACATTCTTGATTGACAGCAACACCATCAAAGTCTAGAAAAAGTGATTGAAGAGAGAGGAGCGGAGTTGAATTTTTAAAATGCATTGGCAATATGAATCACAGTTGTTTATATAAACGGCCGGTATATATATAATACAGCGGCATGGGTATCAGGTTTGATTTCTAAGCGATCACGTCATAGACTCAGATATTTAATTATCACACAATTTACGACTCGTCGCGGCAAAGGAAAACAATTCATAGGGATATAGTATTGTACTATACTACTTACAAATGACGATTAACCTATTGCACGTAATAAATAACGGCACTACATAGCCAACGCAGTAACAAATAATGCATTGCTTGGCGAATTAACAAACGGATAAGTACCTGGATCATGTTTAATTTCCATTGAATTCCTTTTGAATCTTAACCCAGCTGTCTCTTTGCCGACAGTGTAACGGATTCAGTCTTCATTTTTAATGATGTTATTATTCTACTAAAAAGCGAGCCAGCAAAACTGGTAAAACTCTCTCGATGCAAGATATTTATGTCGTGATGTAAATTGTTGACTGTTATTACGCTGCGTCTTTGTTAGCGCAACCGAGCGGAGCATCGAATAACTGCCTACATCTCACGAAAGAGCGAGTAACTCTGGAATCTCTCGTTATAAAACTCACTCAAGATTTTTTTGGTCGGTCTCAAGTCTCGTGATCGATATTTGATGTCATGCAATCATTCCTGTCGCGATCGGTGAAGATGAACGCCTCGGTCATTGGAGAGAAGTCGTTCATCGATCTTTCTTTTAAGAGAACTTGCTCTCGGAATTCGATCTCTCACGACCGACCCATCACTAGTTATGACACTGTTGATTTTTGTTAACCATGATTAATGCAGCTTGAAAATTGTAGCAGGGGCATAAATAGAGTTCCCTATATTCTTTATCGTAGTAGTAGTAGTTTTGTTTAACGTGCTTCGACGGCTGAGGTCATTTTGCACATACTGTCTGCCACGTGCAGACAGGGATAACAGCAATCGGACGAATCGGAGGATCACTCCTCCAAACTCTAGCCGAGCCCAACGATGCTTAACTTCGGTGACTGATCGGGAACCGGTGTTTTCATCGTGGCAGGCCGTTGCCCTTCCTTTATCTAGATGCAAGGAAAGTTTCTCATTTCCATTGGTTGGTGTAGGTTTACAGCGAAATTTGAGGATAATAATAAATCTTTTTATAATTTTGGAGTTACATTTTACTCCATTGTGTTTTGACGACGATGCTGATGTAATTCCCGAGAATGAGGATAATCTCGTTTTAAATGTACTTTCTTGAATGAATTAATGAATGAAATGAGAATACTGAACGTTTTGCAATTTTTTAGGGGTTTGTTTTGAAGAAAATACCTAGGTTTAATTCCAGTGTGGTTCAACTACTGGCTGGTAAAACTTAATTGCAATGATTTTTGAGGGCCTATATGTATTCCATACAGTTTCTAGCAATGTATTTTATTCGTTTTTAAACTTTTCTTGAGCAATAACACTTTTCATTTATTACTCTAAGTGGGTAGATGATTTTAGGACTGCAATGTAGTAATTACATTTTCTAATTTTCGGGAAATTATAGGGTAAAATAAAGGAGCATAGAAACCTTAGTTTCAATTGGTAGAGTAATAAGGGCGATAATTAGTGTCTCTACTCACCTCAGGATAGTTGATAGGCAGCTCTTACATCTATACCTACGAATATATTACTCCTCTATTTCATCACTTGTAGGCCTTGAACCCCATTTCTCTCGTCTCCTGTCATTTCTCAGAATGCCTATCGAGCGACAGTGTTCTTCTGCAGGAACCGCACTTCTCTCCCTCCCCTCATTCTCTCATCGGTTGGTAGCGGGTACCCCAAGGTCCTCGCCCGGGACCTTCGTGTTTTGAACCCTTCCTCCTTCAAACCGCTTCTTCTTTCCTCCCCTTACTTCCACGAGCATCGCCCCCTCCACTCTCTTCCTCTTAACAGTCGCTCTCTTTAATGCTCAACATCCCAACCAACAAACCATCGGTCCCTTTTTCCCCTGCTCTCCCCCCAACCAACCATACCACCCTAGCCAACCCTCTTCACTCCCCGAAAACCCATGTCTCCGAAAACTTTTCTTCCCCCATCACGCAAGCCCTCGTAGGGGGAGGTGTGTTTTTAGGCAATCGGTTCTTTCACTCCACCCCCTTCAAAATGCTCCTTTTCCTCCCCCGCCTTCGACTATTTACAGCCTTTCCCGACCATCCCCCGGCCTTCCCTTGTTCGCATCGCAACTTTCCCTCTACCCCTGATCTTCCTGCTCTGACCCAAGGTTTGTGCAGTATTTTGGTGAACCCATCGCAATCTATGTGCAATATCCATGAGATACCGAATTCGATGTCACGAAACATGTATTTTGTAGCAATTAATTTAGCAATATCCCCCTAAATAATGTGAGGTTCAACTTGACGAAAAAAATCTTGACAGTTTTTCATTGATAAATGATTTATGGAACCAGATTCGGTGTTTTTCGTAATTATCAAGCCCCTTATGTAAGATCCCCAAGAGGTATAACATAGAATTGCATTAAAAATTTATTACTAGAAAACTATCAAGAGTTGTTTCATCATGTATAAGTTCCACCACATCAGTCCAAAGACAACATAATGAGGTTCAAATTAACTGATACGAGATCAAGTGATGCTCAATATTCATTATAAGTTTGTTATAATGCTGACAAAATTTGCAATATATCGCTATTAACATGCATTATCGGTTTTCATATTAGCCTACATTTAGTGAGAATTAAATGATAGCTGAATGAGAAAATGTTTTGGAAAATTGTTAGTTTTTTGTATTTTTTTCTAAAATGTTGTGCTTTTCATGGAGTTTGATATTGACCAGATAAGAGGATAGTCTTGTGGAGAGCAATGCGGTTTTTCTACGTAGTGGAAGGGATATGCGATAACGTGGAGCTAAATTGTAAAGCATTCATACATGCTGTTTAAGTTGCTAAAACTGCTTAATAAGGAATAATAATTTATGCAAGGGACCAATGCATATGGGGTAGGAAATTTTCAAATTGTTGATAAATATTTTGCCTTACATATATACTTAACTTGTGAGAGTAATAATGTTTTAGATTATATGTATCGCGCCTACGTATTATTTTCCCTTGGTGATCATGAAATATTTTACCTTTTCGATATCACCGTTTAGGAGTCCATTTATCTCTTACTTGTGGCCGCTCGTACACCTATGTGTTCAAGTAGTATGTTCCTACTTGAAATACAGATTTGTAGATGCCATCGGTATACCTCCTGTTTATCAGAACTCCTTTTTTCCCATCTTGCATTTCGTTTTCTCTCCCAGCTTCCGTTTTTCCCCATTCTCTTTCCCGCACCCTCCCTCTCCCCCATTCTCCACGCGAGGAAGAAGTTGTAAACAACCCGTTTGTATTTTTCCACTCCTCTCCGAACCCAACATCCATTTCCCTGGCTCTCATGCAATCGCACCTATCCTCCCACCGTCTGACTCGTTTCTCAGGGGTTCTCCATGAAATCCTTGAAAACCGTGAAAACCCCTTAAAATTATAACCTCTTCGTAGGAAACTGAGTTCTTCATAATTTTGATATAAATTGGTAATATGTATCCCCCTGATCATCACCTATTACCTTGTGATAAGGTAAACTGGCTGGGTAATGTTTATAATTGTAATATGTTTCCGCGTAACATATTTTCAGAGAATCATATTTTCCCACTTCAGATGAAAAATCGTTTGAAATCTTTATAAAGGTTTTTTAGAGTGTCAGGCGATAACTTGTGGAAATTTGTAACGGACAGCGTTATCACAGAGGAATGAAAAATTTCCAAAACAAATTAATTTACCCGACCTATTTTTCAGCAAAACATTTCCATAATCAAGGTGAAATAACAAACATCTGCGAGCATGGTTTATTACTGCGAGCATTGTTTGCTACTTCACCTTGATAAAAGCCATTTTTTGCTGAAACCTAAGTCGGTGAAATAAACTTGTTACGGAAATTTACTGTTTCTGTGATAATTCTGTTTATTAAGGTTTCCGCGGTGTAGCCCTTTAAATAGAGTGTTAGGATCAATCAGGACGCACTTAGTCATACCAGTGTAAATTTGTAAAATACACTTCAGACCTAATAATTCTCGCTTTAACGCCGGCAAACTACCATCTACCCCGGAAATTCTTCCTTCAATGAGTAAATCGTTTCTTAGGTAAATTTTAAATAACTTTTTCCGATTATTCTTTTATTTCACCCTGATATTGTTTGTAGTACATGCTTTTTCTCTCATCAAAGCATCTTATCTGCATATTAGGTTAAGTTTTATCCTATTTCTCCCTGTCGGGAGAGAGCCAAATATGCCACGACAAAATATATTGATGCAAAGACTATTCATTTCCAATAAAATAAATTCATTTTAAAATGAGAAACGTACTCAAAACATTTCTCTTGTTACAAAAATCCATATTTATTCAATTATATTAAATAAAATAATATCCTCAAGATATTCTACGGAGGAAGTTGAATAATAAATATTACAACTTCTTTTAATGTGCCAACAAACAACTGCGTTAATGCAGTAGAACCTTCTAGACTAACTAATCTGACGTAATCTTGTCCACAGTCATTTAAATAAAAAGGTAACTCATAGCGAAGGATGTTATGGGAGGCAGTTGAATAAATAAGAAGATGTTAATTTATGCCAACCCTGCAATGCATTACAAACCCCTTCTAAAAGGATTTTCATAGTGGAATATTTCAGATTTTTACCTGAAAAAAGCTGGAGTATTCTATCATTTTTGAAGAAGAAATTCATTGGCCACCCTGTTTCCTTCCTTCCCGATCTTCCTCAGCCTTTCTCAGACCATTTTTGTTTCCCTGATACAACTCTCCTTATGCTTCCTCCAAAACCACCGCGTCCCCTTGTAGGACTCACAAAGGCCTTCCTCTTCCCAGGATTTTCTCCACCGCGTCTCATTCCGGCAGATTCATCGTTAAGAAAAATACACGCCTAATGGTTTCCCGTCAATTCATAGGAGGTAGCATTTGTTTTCTTCTTGTGCCTTTTCTCTGTAGGGTTTGGAGGGATATGTTTGCTTTCGGACGTTTTGATCTTGACGGATCAAAATTGTTTTTATTTTTTAATAGTTTTTCTTTACCTATACTAGTCCTTTTTTATCACGTTTTTATTAGTTCGGTTTCCGTTATGTCTGTCTGTCTGGGTGGAATATTGCAACCGAGTTTACACTAACTTCCCGATCAGCTATAGAATTGAAATTTTAACCATAGCTCAGACATGGATGAAAATGCAATATTATCTATCTGTTATAACATTTAATTGATTAATTAATTGTCAATAAATTAACAATTAATTGATGAAGATATTTCCTGATGCGCTGGTAAAGACTTGTAATTTTAACCATTCCTCAGAAGTGGATGACAATCCAATGTTAGATACATGTTATAACAATTAATTAATCAATTAACGATTAATTAATTAGAAATTTCCTCAAGTGCTTTGAGAGGCTCGGAACTTTAACCGTCGTCACTCGGAACTGGATGCCAAAGCATCATTTGCTATATGTTACCATAATTAATTGATTAACAATGAATCAATTTACAAATTTCCTGATTTTCTAGTAGAGCCTTGAAACTTTAACCATAGCTCCTTGCTCTCGGATGACCCTTGCTGAATGTGTTCGTCTAGAACGAAATAATGTGCCATAACGGCCAAGGTGCATAAATAACTATCTCACCACAGTCACACGCATTCGGGGTATTACTGACCCAGTTCTCAGTATGGTATGAGGTCTGAACATGTGCTAGTCTCTCGATCGACTGATAATCATACTCAGCCAATAAAGAAGTACTTCTGGACATAATAAGGACGGCGTATTGAGCTGTATACGCCACGCTTTTACTAGAATGTATAGAGATCTAACAGTTGATAGTTCCTCATGCGCAAGACTCATGGTAAAATATTCTATGTGCAACATGGTCGTGTATGTCATATGGTTAACTAATAAATACCTATACCTATCTGAGTGTGACGCGCCTTACCGGCTCCTTTAGTTTAATTTTCAGGGTAATAAGAGTTACAGAATTTGAAATATTAGAGGTAGGGAGAGGTAATATTTTTCAATTCCACACACTGTCAGCTGAACAGAATATGAAATGCATCGGGAATTTCCTCTGTGCCCCTGTCAGAGTCTCATCAAGATGTATAAAATCGATTGGAAACTTTCACCCTGGCATAAGACCAAAAAGCAGAAAATAATTAATAAAATAAAAACAATTTTTTAATATACCATGTATTTAAAACGGAATAAAAAGTACAAAATAATTTTCCCTGGGCCCTTCTAATTTTTTGAGGGTGAATTTTTAGTGGCTATGGAGATATTTGTAAGACTTGAAGAGAAAAACGTGGGGCGCAGGCAACACATGATAATTAAGGAGGAATAAAGGGACTAGGTGTCGTTGAGCAAACTCCCACAATTAATACCATTTGCAATGCACTGAAATCGAGTGTGAATTCATCCGGATTATCTACTTCAATTATCTACTGCCTGCGCCCCACGTTTTTCTATTCAAGTCTTACAAACAATTCCATAGCCACTAAAAATTCACCCTCAAAAATTTAGAAGGGCCCAGGGTAAATTATTTTTTTACTTTTAAGGGCGTTTTAATAACGTGGTATATTGAAAAATTGTTTTTATTTAATAATTATTATTGAGTCTACTTTTACGCTGAAGTTTTTCCGAATCTAATTTTTGAAAAGGATCTGTTTGTCTTGGTAACTGGAGTACTAGCCTCAGATCCAGGGAGCCCGGGTTTGAATTTGAAAGATTTTTCAGTTGCACATCAATTCCTTGTCGAGTTCTATGTGGAGGTTACTTAGAGTGCATTACTCTCTTCGTTGGAAGGGATGCATAATTTTGGAGCCCTTTTGCACCTTTCACTGGGGTTTCTCTCAACCATTCCTCCATTTACCACATTGCCGGCCTCGGCGGCGGCGAAGTAGAGTCCTCGCTTGCTAATCCAAAGGTCACGGGTACGAGTCCCACCAGGGTGGGTTTTCTTCCACTTAGGGCAGGGGCGTTAATGTGATGCGATAGGGTTATAAGTAACAGAGGGCTGCTGCACAGCCCTATTTTTGCCCAAAATAAAGGCAATAAATAAAATAAACCAATCTCTTACCAATTTACCCTACTCACGGTGAGCTAGAATTACTTTATTATCTAATCGAAAACTAAACAATATTTTATTGTTAGAATGTCTTCTTCAACTTAAAAGAAGACCTTCTCAGCCAAAAGTAAAATCCTTTTTCCCCGCTTTTTTTGATAAAAATTATTTTTACCTTTAAAACCATAAAAATTATCGTTTTTACAGTAATATTTACTAAATACTTCGCATAAAAAAGGATGAACCAACGCATTAAATACATTTTTTATGTAAATATGTGCATATTCATGAACAAGAGTTACTTTTCCGTTATACGTAGGCCACCTCAATACTGCTCGCTGTAGTTGTTTATTTACGTTTTTTTCCTTTAGCATCATAACCAGCGCGTTTAATATGTTCATATATATATATATATAATGAAAGCACTTGACATAGGGTGGGGAAAGAAAAGTAAAAACTTTTTCTATAGCTGAAGAAGGGCCTACATGCCCGAAACGTCCCAGTAAGTCTTCTCTCTTTTTACTTTTCTTTCCCCACCCCCTGTCAAGTGTTTTTATTTTTGTGGCCTATTGGCAAATGAGAAAATTACAGAATATTATAATAAATGGGGATAATCAGGTGGAAAAAAAAATGCCAAATTTTATATGAATTGCATAAATTTACCAATTCTGAAGACCTGCATTGAGAATTCTAAAACATTAATCATCGATTTGATTGTACCCCCTGAGCTTTACTCAATGCTTGGTGTTGTAAACACTATTTTCAATCGCATGTTAAAAGGTTTTGAAAGTATTGCCTTAAAATGAACTGAGTTATGTCACGTAGAAAGAAATGTGTATCATAGATGTTCCGGATTTGACGGTAATGATTGCAAAACATTATTAAAAATACAAACATTTTAAGAAGAATATGTTATTTTGAGTGTTTTAAATTTGTTAAGACTTTTGATGATAATAATTTAGTTGTTAAAGCTTGCTTTTCCAGCAATTTAGAAGCTAATTATGTAGATAGAATTGCTAAACTGAAGAAAGGCTATAAATATTTTTCCATCCCAATCACCCCAAAGGTTCACGCTGTATTCTACCACATTGAAGACTTTTCTTCAAGTCATTAAATCGGTCAAGGCTATTATTCGGAGCAAGCCATGGAATCTGTACACCATAATTTTAAGGACATTTTGGAGAAAAAATATTTTAATAAGTGCAATCATCCAAATTTTATACAAAATTTACGCAAGGCAGTTTGTGATTGTAACAGTCTTTACGTATATTAAATTCGAAATTTAATTAGTCTGTTGTTGTTGCTATATTTAATATTATTGTATTATAATAATTTAGCAATTGTCAATATTTATTATTAAGGTATGCGTATCTGTGATATACAAAAAACTGTAATATATTTTGCCGAGAAAGAAAAACATAACATGTATACATATATGTGTACGCGTCTGTGTGAATTTTCTCCTTTTTCATGTATATGCAGATATTTACATAAAAATGTTTTTAACGAGTCTGGTAATCCTTTGATATGCAAAGTATTTAGTAAATATCACTGCCAAAATGATAATTTTTATGGTTTTAAAGGTAAAAATAATTTTTATCAAAAAGGGGCGGTAAGTGGATTTTAGTTATGGCTCAGAAGGTCTTCTTTTTAGTTGTAGAAGACATCCCGACAGTAAAATCTTGTTTAATTTTCGATTCGATAATAACGTCATTCAAGCTCACCATGTACTGTCCTCAAGAGTGCAAATGAAATTCATCCTTTCTACTTAGACTTCTTGGTACACATTTTCATTTGGTGGTAGATTCTATACATCCACACCAGCGGTGGTTTTCGAACCCGTAACATTTTAGATACTATGCCGGCCCCTTATCCATCATATATACCTCGGCCTCATCATCTAACCATATCTCTTTTTGCCGCTTTCTAATTTAACCAGTGATACGGACAAGGTAGTTTCAAATTTTAAGGGCCAAAGTTCTGGGCTTTCATAAATTCCTAATGGACGGTCAAGAACCGTTTGCAAAAAATAACTAAGTCCGAGAGTACGAGGTAGGTTGGCTGCCGATTCCCCATCTCCGGGTATACTAAAACCTCTCTTTACCCAAACTCTCCCTGCCTTAGGGGCTATTCAAGTATTACGTAAGGCGATTTTTACCAATTTTTAACTCTCCCCCCCACCCCCCGTAAGACAACGTAAGATTTCGCGAACCCTTCCCTCCCAATCTTACGTAAGTTATTTCAGGCATTTCTGATATTTCGCGATTCGCTGTACGCACAACTCGCAAAATGGCGACATGTCATCTTTGTAAATGATATATCTCCAAACTAATGAACACAACGAACTGGTTATACGTTTTTTTATAGCTTAGCATACATTCAGGTGTACCGCCTCGGCGTAGATTCTAAAAAGTAGGATTATTCCTACGAAAATAAATTTAAAAAGTGATAAAAATACGATTTCAGAAGTGACTTACCTATATCTTACGTAACACTGTCTCTAAACCCCTCACCCCCCTACATAAGACAACGCAAGAAAAGCTCAACCCCCCTCCCTCCCCAAAACGTCTTACGTAATGCATACTTGAATAGCCCTTTATTATAAAACCAACCCCATGTGGACCTCATTCGTACCAGATTTTACTCAACGCGTATCATTCTGGTGGTTTCGTTGTACGGAAACAATACTCTATCTCTCGTGGTTTCCCAAATAAGTTGCTTTTCTTTCCTTCTTACTTTATATTTCCTATAGTCTTTTTTTCGCACTGTCTTGAGAGCTCCTCGTATCTCCACCGTCTCAAGAGCCATCCCCACCTCTCTCTCCGTAATGTTTACTGGGATCGCCCAAATTTAATGAACTCTCAATTAGTCCACACTCTTCCCACATCTCCCTGCTTCCCATTCGAACGCCTACGCTTCTTCTCCACGGCGCCATCTTTGAATTGATTAGTTATTTACAGCGGGAATGAGCGATTCTGCGTTGCATCGACTGAGACGTACCGGTTATATCGCATCACGATGTTGATCTTCCGGAACGTGTTATGTAACACATTGCCATGTCATGCGTTACTCTACTATGTCTAGTGTGATGTCATTTGATGAAACATGTGCGATTGAGTGCGATATGTGATGAAATGCGATGTAAATTGACCCATTGTGATTCGAATTTAATGCGATATGATGTGACGTTGTGCGTCGTGCTACGCAATGCGATATGCGACGAATTGCGATTTAACATCTTCAGTCATGCCGCCCTTTATCTCCAGAGTTTTTGGCGTCAATGATTAAAAGGGACCTTTTCGGGCATATATGAAATGCTCATTGTATAAACAAAAAATATTTAAACAATAACACACATGAAATGTAACTCGCCAAGTGCATAGAATACGTAACGGCTGCGTATATTGCAATCCGATGCGTAATAGGCGTCTAAAGAATAATAGCACATATGATACACAAATACTGGAGAGGATGAGACGACGCAATTTGATATTCAAGTTTAATCCTTACAAAGTGATATGCGAGTTTATGCGATATTCATGATGCATTACATATATTATATGTAATGCGGTTCAATGCAATATATACAAATCAGTGCGATGTGAGATAAAATACGATGTCAATCGGTGCATTTTGATACCCGATAAAATGCTATTTTAACCGATACATTTCATTGGGATGGGATTCAATAGTATCCAACACGATGCCATATGATGAAATGGTGTAGGGTATGAGATCCTATTCGATGTGGGATCTAAGGCGATGGATAGCATTTTACATGCGATCTAAATAAATTAAATGTGATGTGCGATCGGCTAGGTAAATATATGCAATGCGATATAAGCAGTACAATGATAAGAATTCGATGTAATCGATTTAAGGCAATGCAATTCGATGCGGCATGAAGTGCAACTAAAGCGATACAATTCGAGACATCGCATCCTTTGTGACGCGAACTTTATATCGTCGTGTGATCTTAAAATTTTCGCATCGAACGGCACTGTATTTCAAGTGAATGGACGACCGAGCGAGGATGTATTTATCTTCCGTTGAAAGGGACGTGACTGCATAAATTATTTTGTCCACTCCCTTCTCCACTCGTTGCGGGAACAGTGAGGAATTGTAAGGAGGATGGGAATTGGACCCGAGCGCTTCCGTCCAATCAATGATCCAAAACGCTATTATTTCCTGGTGCCTCCGCTCTTTTAAAGGGGAAGGCTTATTTATGACTTGGCAAACGGCGACCTGTACTCCTCTTGGCTACCCATCTACTGTGTTGAAGTTTCATCATCAAATTTTTTTCATCTAACTGATGTTGTTATCATTCCCTTCCATTAACTCAATTTCTGAATTATTTGTAAACTAATATCACACGGCGAATCTACTCTTGAGCTAACTTTATGCTTTAAAGAGAACTCGATACTGGCGGTAGGATATCCAGATAATTTTTTCACAAAAAACTAATTTATTCGCAAATAAAAATTCCCAGCAATTCTAGCCCAAAATTAATTAACCTCTGGTTTATTACCTTAACTCACCTTACCTGATACCTTACGAGATACCTGTTCTTCTCGATAACCGGTCTTCTGTTTCGAAGTTTATCATTGGGGTTTTTCGTTTTCCTTTGCTTGCTATATTTTTTCTACTACATGAGCAGTCTTAAAATAATATGTATTTTGTCATTGATCTAATTTTTCCTTAATTTGAAAAATATTTTCTGCTTATATGAGATTACTTTCGCTCATTATCTTTTAAATCAAAACGCAGGAGCAAATAACTGTTAGCATACCTGAATATGTTGGTATCTTCTTTAAATTCATAATTTTTGTTGGCGCATACGCTGTTGCATATGGAAGGCGCACTTTTGGTTAAATGGAAAAAGATGAAACGTGCTGGAAACTGCTTTGCTTCGGAATGAAATGCATTCGCATCGATTTCCCTGGAAGAAGGTCACGTCGATTTTTATTATTTTTTTAAATGCATAAAATCTTCGTGAGTAATAGGACTGCATTGGATCAGAGGTGCCGTTCAAATGGACACATTCAATGCTAAAAACCAAAATATGAATGCATATGAAGTGCTATTCTAGGAAATGGCCGGGACGTTGGCCGAAAGGAGCAGCTACTGGTATTGAACGTGAGCTGGGTTTATTCGTGGGGCTCCACTCACTCCATAATGCTAACGTACTTCCGGAGTGTCCTTTATAGGATATCCTTTTTGCCAAGGAGAACTTGGACCGAGTACGTATGGTAAAAATATATTGCGGTGTGGTGGAGATATCCTTTTAGCCGCTATGTTATCAAAACTTCCTATTCAGCTGTTTCAACGGGCATGGAAACATCTCAGTCGAACGACTGAAGGAGTGGGAATAGTATTGGGATGTCGGGTTACCGTCGTTATTTTTTTGGTAGAGAAGCCAATGAGGCTCTCAACTAAATTTGCTTATTTTTTAGCGAATTAAGAGGCAAAATTTATTCTGCGGTGACTCTCAGAATTGGTCCAGAAATCTTTGATTAAAACTTCGTGCAGCATCCAAACTTTTATCTCCTACTCATCAAGTAATGTACCTATGTCAATTAGATTCCATTTTTTTCTCTGAACTGCATATGAAGGACATGCCATCTGCCAGTGGTTTAAGCGGCAGTTTTACTAACAATACACCTTCACAGATTACTCGTGGTAAAAAAATGAAGTACCCTCTTAGCTAAAATGAGGAACGTCTATTCTATCTCTTATTAATCTGTAAAATGTAAAGAAAGATAGCATTTAACCCGAAAAAAGCATTAGATAAGCTGGAATTAATAGGCCTGGACACCTGTGTCTTTAATGCCACAAATATGTTTATTCTTCCCGCCATTTTTTTGTATCTTAATTTTAGTATATGGCTGTCATAAGCAGATTTTAAACAGAAATTCACTGGCTAAGGTAAACTGAAACATTGATTGAAAACAAACAACTAAGCAATATAATGCATGCATGTCTAAGTATTACAAATTAAGCAAACATTATTTTACCTTCTGTTTAATGAAGCTATACATATTTTTGTCCATTAAACATAATAATTACTAAGGTTTTTTTTAAGGCAAAGAAATAACAAACATATTTCTGCGGCCTTTTCCGGCAAAATTGTTTAAAAAATCTAGTTTGGTCTGAAAATTATCCGTGGACAAGTTGGAAGGGATAAATATACACATGTTGCACTGATGACCTAGATTTATTATTTTTTGCCCTACACTTATTTTGTTCTTTTTGATGTTTAAACGTGTAATAGCAGTTTGTCCAAGAGTTTAGAAATTGATGGTGAACACAAAATTTTCTGAAAACTATAAAAACAAAAGCATTATGTTCAATAACGAAAAATAAAACTTTTACAACCAGAAAATTTGATCAACACATGCGTACACAATCCGGAGGTCAATCAATCACCTGATGATTATGCAAAAGCATTGAAATCCGGATTGTGCATACATTTTTTTACTAAAAATTTCGGATTGTAAAAGTTTTGTTTTTCGTTATAAAACGGAATTGCACCAAGTGAAACCTGATCTTATTTCTTTTATATTTGATAATTTCAACGTTTGTTAAAGTAATATGTACACGATTCATTAATTAGTGTCAATTGGATCCTTTTAATTTAAATACTTATCCCTATCTCATCCATTTGTAATTCTTAAATTCCTTTCCTTTATCAGGCATGTAGTGTGTGTTTAAAGTTTCACAATAACCAATCGATAAGCAAATAATGTCTCTTACGCTCGCTGAATAGTGCACTCAGATTCCACGAATTATCGCGGCCTCCGTTCAAAACATCAAGCCAGCGCTAATCACGTGGCATGGGATGTTCAGAGGAGACTATCTGAACCGAAGTCAGAGACGGTTTATTTGGCACGCATCGAGCACCTTTAACCGTGAGGCCATAACTATGGCGAGCAAGAAATTGCTACGTTCCTCTGCTATGCAACTACGATGTCTCAGCGATTGCATCCATTTGCACGCGTGCTTAATAAACGTTGATGGTGAAGAATGACATACACACATACACATCCCTTGCAGCGCAGGCATCGCTGAACTCGCATTACCTTCCCTTACCTCTCCGAGAGTATCCGTCTTGAATTTATCGAGCACAGCGCTCCCTGTAACACCTTTTGCCCTTAAGATGTGTTCCATTCCTTCCTTTTTCCACGGCGCCACTGCCGTCCTCCCTTCATCCACTTGAGTCTAGGACTTGACGATGTATCTTTTTTGATATTTTGAAGTATATTTTTCTTGCGAAGCTTTGTTATATCTCTTATGTGCTATATTTAGATATCATGTTTTAACTGTAGATAAATTGATAAAATGGTTAACCATAGCGGGAAACTAAGAGTAGAAAATTCCTTGTACCAATACGCATTGTATACTTAAACGAAGTACTACTATGTTGAAAACTTATGATTATTATAATTTATATGGTTAAAGGTTTGCCAAAAATACTATACCAAATACTTCAAATTGTATGTCTAAGCAACTACATAATCTAAAAGGTTTGGCAGGAATTACGATGAAGGTCAAATAATGGTTAATTAGTGAAATTAGGAATCTGTAAAAACTTATAATAATCTGTTATACTTATGGCAAAAAAATTTTTTCCTTATTTTTGTTTCACAGTTTTTGTAAATTTTTCAATGTCATTATATTTATCTTTGTTGTGTTGTAATTACAAAATATGTTAAATGAAATGTAGTTATTCTACTTCAATAGGTCTAAGATATTTGTAACATGCCGCTTAGTATGAATATTATGGAACCTTTTGACAAGCTATGTGGCTTAGAAGGACCAAGATTATATATGCAAAAAAGGCATATTTATAGAAACGATAAAGTCTGCACACCTGAATAGTTTTTTGCGATAATTCAATATTTTTGTCTTTCATTTATTTTTATGTGCCTTGTCCTCATCCTCCTCCCTCCATTTACATGGATGATCCCGCGAGAGATTATTTTCTAGATCGAGATATTTATTAATTTATATTACAAATGTTCAAATGCATTTTACATTCATCTTAACAGTTTAAAATAAAAATATACCAACAAATATGAATTACACTTTCTTCATTTGAAAAATAACCAATCAAGTACTGCTAAGCCTATGGCTTGTCAGCCAGCAGGAGCCCTTTTTATGTCTCCTTATGTCCACTGGAATTTACCAATGAAATATTTATAATCAATACAATCAAATATATATACAAAAGCCAAAGCATAAAAATTTAAAAAACATTTGAATACTCTATATAGATACCCGTTTAATTGTCAGAACACAGAATTTAATAAAATGTAAAAGAAAACTTAAACTTAAAATTTGAAATGTAATAAAAACACATAAATATACACAAAACACAATTATTAAACTTCTATCAAAACATAAAATAAATACCTTAGTTCAAGTACCAATTTTTCTTTGAACAAATACAAAGCATTTTTCTGTCGGAAAACATAAAAATTATAAAAGAAAACAGATTTAAATTCTAAAATGTAATAAAAACACATATATAGACAAAACAGCATTATAAAATTTCTATCAAATCATATAAATACCTTAGATTAAGCACCAAAACTTTTTTTTTACAAATGCGCATCATTGTTCTTGCAAAAAAAAAATTATAAAGTAAAACAGATTTAAAGCCACATTATCTACAAGAAACAGGTATATATAAATAAAAACACAATTAAAATATTACTATCAAATCATCAGAATTTTAGTGCTATAAGTAGATACCTATATTTAAAAAAATAAAATTCACATAACTCAATTTGTTCAAATGTTAGCACACCATATTGTCTCAACTGAATTTCTGTGTATTCAACAACCATTTTTTTACTTCGTTCTTTAATGCAAACATTTTTTCAGTTTCTCCTATTGGCTGTGGTAGTTTATTGATAATCTTTGGAACAATGTACATTGAAGAACTCTTACCATACTTTTTATAATATTTTGGAATTTCAATACAGCGAAGTCCAATATTATGATTTAAACGTCTGTGTATTTTAAAATTGTTTCGGAAGAAATTGTCACATATTATGACGTAGTGAAGAAATTCTGTCATTGGTAATAAACCTAATTTAATATATATTTTTGATACATTTGACTCAGTTACATCCAGAGAGGCTACTATTTTATTTTGAATTTTAAACACCTCATGCAAAAAAACTTCGGTGCGTTGTACTCCATATTGTTAGTCCATATCGCATGATAGCTTCGGCTAACCCTTGATAAAGCAACTTTTTCACCTCAGTTGGCAACTCATATTTTAAGACTGATAATTGAAAGAGAATGCATCGCAGCTTTCAACACAAATATATCAAATGTAATCTGAAATTGTGTATTTTGTCTATAATCTAACCTAAGTATTTAAAATGATCAACCTGGTAAATTACAAAACATGAATATACGAGGCAGCTATTGCTTGTTTGGCATACCTGAGTGAAGTGCAAGCATAAGTGGGAATGAAGAGTTAAGTTTATAGCTCTTCTTTTTTCTTTTACACTGAAAAATTGCAAAGTAACAGTTTTTTATTGCTAATGACTAATCTGTTGTCATTGCACCATCTTTGGTTGGCACAAAAATAGGACTGAAGTTTTTGCCTAGCCATCTCGAAGGGCTAACTAGTCGAAAGCAAAGCGATATCGTCTGCATACATATATATTTTACATATTTTAATATGGTCAGATATTTATGTCAGGTCAGGCATTAATGTATATAAGAAATAGAATTGGTCCTAAAATTGATCCCTGTGGAACTCCATTTTCTATGGATTTTATTGTGCTATGATGATCGAACAACTTGACAACTAATTTCCTGTCGCTGAGGTAAGATCTAAGCCACAGAAGCGGAACTCCACCTATTCCTGAGCGTTCCAGTTTTTTCAAAAGAATGTTTATATCGATTATATTGAATAATTTTTGAAAATTAATAAACACAGCTAATGTGGAATTCGTCTTGTTTAGACATTTACGAACGTCTTCACTGAAGTCTTCAAGGAGAATTTTAGTACTTTTATGTTGCTGATGTCCATGCTGGTGTCGAGTGATGGTATTAAATTTAGCAAGAAAACCTTTCAACTGATTGCCAACATAGCGTTTCATGATTTTATGATGTAAGGGAAGAATTCCTGTCTATATGTGAGCTCCACCAATCTAATAATCTTATATCATATCCAGGGTTTTTTTCTTCATTTTGTTCGAGATATTGCGTACGTCAATTGGCATTAGTGAGAAAGTATAGGGGCTAGTATTACTATTACAATGACTACGGTGGTGGTGAGAGCAGTTAGGCAGTATGCTTTTTTATATTGTTGGTGAACTGTGAAGCAAAAGCTTCGCAAACAATGTTTCAATATTCCACTCTTTCCTAAAGTTACTTTTATTAGTGCGTCAACATTTGTTTTGTTTGGAAATATCATATAGATATCTTTTTTTATTTTAATATATCGCCGATGTATTTTAAAGTATCAAGATATCGTTTTTTTACGATATTTCGATGCTTCATCATCCACTGCTTTAATTGTGCGCTTCGTCTTGGATGTCCTCCCTCCATTGGCATGAATCTTTACGCGCGAATCATTTTCGAAATTGAGAAACATTATGTTTGGTCTCGATATATCATCAACTGACCAAGAAACAATCGCGACAAATATTTCAATAATGATATTTCAATATGTCATTTGCGCCTGTGCAATTTATTTTTGTGAGAAATGAGTTCCTAGGAATATCTGAATCAGCTCCTCCATGCCTCCTTGCTACATATTCATTTCTTCAATCGTTCATCATCAGAAGACATCAATCTAAAGATTGGTTTGCTAGAGCTTTCCACTCCACTCTCATCTCTGCCAACCACTTCATACATACATAATTTTTCATTTGGACACCCTCCATAATTAGTCTAATATATTGCTCCATTGACCTTTCTCAGTAACACTTCCCTTTCCTTTCTCCTTCCGTTATCGTTTTCAGCATCATACTGTGTCATAAAATATGCGACCAATAACTTTTTCTCTTGTTTTTCTTCTCAGAGTTTTCATTTTATACCGACTTTCTTTCTCTCCAACTTTTCATAGTTGTTCGTCTTCGTAGTTGATTTTCTCCATTTGTTCTTCATCAATATTCTAACCGTAAGAATTACAATTCGCAAAGTTACATGCCCAGTTTTCTTATATTCTCCTATATACCTTTCGCTTTAAACTGAGTTGAGGCTGTGAAGGAGAAGAGAGGATGGGGGAGGTGGGTGTGGAGGGGGGAGAGGGGGGTAGGTAGGCGAGATAAGGCCCGCAGTTCCTTACTTCTTCTCCCAACCGCTCTCTCCCATACCCTTCTCCCGTGCCCTCGAGGGGAAAATATCGAGTGGAAGCAAAAGAAGGAAAAAGTAGTAGGTAGGCGACTCCTCTGTCGATGAGGCAACTCAGCGTTTCCAAGAGGACCCGCAAGGGATGGCTGGTGGGGAGGGAACCAGGGGCGGCGGAGACCTGCTAGAGGGTGCGGAGTCGAAGGTTAATGGAAAAGTAACAGAAGGAGAGGCTCGTGCGTGAGTTTTGACGACCCGGGTGGAGCATTTGATGGAACTCGAGTGCCGGAGAGTGTGATGTATTGGAATTTGTCTATCGCTCCGCGATACTCATTTTGTATCGCTACCGGGGCGATAAATCGTCATTTCCATGTCAGGTGACGGCATCGATTTTCATGCCTAACATAAGTGTCAAGCTATGTTTACATCACGGTATCATTTTGGCTTCCATATAGGTATAGTTTTTTTTGCATTTAATAGTGCGACCATGTGTAATCTGGCGTCCTTTTTTGCATTTAATCTGCCGTCCTAACTTCCATTGCCGTGACTCAAGCTTGACTGTAAATCGGTAAATGATGATCTAAGCCACAGTAAAATGAGATGGAGTATACTTTGTTATACGGTGATTTTAGCATCCCAGGACGATCATTATAGGTATCCAATAAATAAATTTTAGGTCTATTGACAGTTCTGACTATTATATCTCCGACCGCTTTGAATTGCTCTAATATTTTATTTTAACTGCAAAGTTCTCCGTATATAATTCCTCTTGAGCCCTTCGCATCTTTTTGTTCCCTTCAAACTGCCCAAAATTTCTTTTTTCTCCTCCCTAACCATCATTCTCGCAACGTTTTCACCAGAATAACCCCCTTTAATATGTCGTTACCCCTAAATTAGTCCTCCAGTCACTTTCGCCTCCTCCTGATTTCTCCAATCAGCTTCCCACTTCTCCTATGTACGTTTATTCTCATAATTGGTTCTTGAAGTTCACTTTGGGCTTTAGGATCTCTTATTTTAAGAGCAGAACTTTGTGCCGCAACGTCTATCCTAAAATTAAACTTACAGCCTTGACCGACGTGGTACAAACCTGTCTAGCATTTCTATCTGCACGTTACGTCGTGCAGTTGAAAAATCATTTAGAGTGAAGATATTCCAGCCTTCTGCAAATACGATGATGAAATAACGGATAAGTTGCCGCAGGAAAAAATCATAATTTAAAAATATTGGATTTCCTATTTTGTGTGTGTCGACATAAGAGTGTTGACTTTTTTTAAATGTATGGTGGAGTTATTTAACCAAACGGAGGGGATTTGCGCATGACATAGTAGATTTCCTACCATACAAGAAAGAGGATTGACGCCGTTTTTCCTACTTTTTTCTTTTAAATATTTCGTATTTATCAAATCATTATACCAAAGATCTTCAGAATCAGCATGTCTTCCTAAAAATTTAACTAAAGATTTTATTTGATGACCGTCAATATTATTTTACTGTCGTCAGTACTGATTGGCAGAATTCCCGGGTTGGTCTCGGTCAGAATAATTTTTACCTAGTATTAGCTTACGTGGTTCATCGTATCAAAACAACCTAGTTTATCTTTATTCTCATTGTAAAGTAGGTTGCCATTTCGATGGTTTAACCTTACTAAATTGTACAGCGTATTAATCGGTTTAATTTTTATAGCTATTTTGATTATATTATTAGCCCCTGGACACACCATGGTTAAATTGGCTCTAAAATGTCTTAAAACTGTTTTACATATTTTTTCCTTTGAACTTCCATCATTACAAACTTATTCCTCATCCTGATTTCACTTTGCATTTACTTTTTATGCAGATTGCTCTGGTTTCCTCCTTAGTAATTTAAATTACTCCATCTTAATTCAATGAATTCTTCTCGGGTAACCAAGCGGGTTTAAATCTCCATTGTGGCCAACCTTTCGATGCCCGACTCGCGCTTCGTCATCAGGGCTGTAGATTGTCGTTCTCGTCTAGTGGTCATCCTTGTATACTAATCTCTCAGGGTACAAGTTCCTCTGAAGGCGGGAGTCTGATTATCTCTTTCCCTCCTTTTTTCTTTGATGTTCCTCAAAAGTGGCGTTACTGAGTTGTAAATCTGAGTCCCTGTTAAAGTTATTTTTCTTCCAGCCGGATTTAAATCGCTTCTTTTACCAGGCGATTCTAATAGCCACGTGAACGGGCCACTATCCTGGTGTCTTCGAAATGGATGGAGTGGTTCTTGGAAAGGCAACGTTCGGCGATAGCTGACTTGCTTTCTTGTCCCAGTCTCAGGTGCCGTTTATGCTCCTTCAGCCTCGTTTCTACCGTGCGTCCCGTCCCACCGATGTAAACTCCGCCGCACACACATGGGACACGGTAGACACCGGGTGTACGGAGACCAATCCAGTACTTTGCTCTCGTAACTTGTTCCTTGAGTTTGCTTGGCGGAACGTGGACGGTTCCTATATTGTGTATTGCCAAAATCCTCGAGATCTTCCCGGATATTGAGGAGATGCATGGTAAGCATGCTCTGGCAACAGGTATCTTCCGTTCTTCGTAAGCCATACGCTCTCTAGAGTGGAAAGTCTTTTTAGGGCCAGTGAAACTTGACGTCGACTGTACCCGTGTTGAAGAAAGGTCGTCTTAAGGCGCTCCAATTCCCGGGGAAGGTTTTCTTCATCGCAGATGGTCTTAGCTCGGTGAAGTAACGATGTCAGCACATCACCGCATTGTGAAGGGTGATGATAGCTCCCACCGTTCAAATAAAGGTCCGCGTGAGGAGGTTTCCGGTAGACTCCGAGGCTCAGTCTTCCATCCTTCTTCCGTTTGATGAGAATATCAAGGAAGGGGAGTTGGCCGTTGTCCTCGATCTCCATGGTGAAGGGTATATTGGGATGTTGGCCATTCATATGCTGTAGGAACTGTTTGAGGGTGTCCATACCGTGGGGCCAGACTTCGAAAGTGTCGTCGACGTATCTAAAGAAATGCTTGGGTTTCAATGCTGCAGAGTCGAGTGCCTTGTCTTCAAAATCTTCAATACAGAAATTGGATATGGCTGGGGATAAAGGCGATCCCATAGCCACTCCGTCTGCTTTTTCAAAGTATTTCCCGTCGAATTGAAAATACGTAGATGTTAAGACGTGGCGAAAAAGTTTCACCGTGTCTCCGTCAAATCTGGTGCTCAGGAGACGTAGAGTATCCGCAAGAGGGACTTGTGTGAACAAGAACACGACGTCGAGGCTTACTATAATGTCTCTCTCGTCCAGTTGAATGTCGCGTAGGGTCTTCACAAATGGAGCCGAGTTTCTAATGTGATTTTCGCAGGTTCCCACGAATGGTAGGTACCAAGATGCTGGTGAGGTAATTCACCAGGTTATAGGTGGGAGAGACGATGTCATTCACAATAGGTCTCAGAGGTATGCCTTCCTTATGAATCTTGGGCAAACCATAGAGTCTGGGGGGTGACGGTGCTGCAGGTCTTAGTCCCTTGGCGTCTTCAGGTGGTATCTTGGAATTCTTGATGAGATCGACAGTCTTCCTCACGACAGCGTCTGTGGGATCCCGGATGAGGCCAGCATAAGCCCCGTCTCGTAGAATGTCATTCATCTTTCGGTGGTATTCCTCCTCGCTCATCAATGCCGTGGCGTTGCCTTTTCCAGCAGGTAAGCTGAGCATAGAATCATTTCTCCGGAGGGCTTGGTTTCTCTCGTTTTAGGTTGGATTTTGGTGGCAAGGCCCTTTTAAGGATCAGAGCCGCTACGGCCCTCACTTCTTCTGCTCCCTCTGTGGGAAGTTTCCGGACAGACTCTTCTCTTTCGACTTATTTCGATGAAAGTAAATAAGTTTTATTAGGCGAAACGAGAGTAGACCAAACATCCGAAGCAATGACTACTGGGAGATAAGTTACGAAAACGATAGTTCCCGCCACCGGAATTAGGTAATAAGTTCCATTAATTTATGAATTTCATGGCTATTGATCTCACAGCTAAATGTTTGTTCAACTAGCCATAAGAGACGATACTGGTTGTTCATCAAGTTAACATTTATGCGGAATGTTTACAAGGTTCTTTTTATACTTATTCTTCCCCTGTGTAGAAAGCCTTTGCCGAGTACTTGCACTTACCCTCTCTTACTCCTGTGGCCATTGGAAGCCAAGTTAGTTTTTCGCCTCACCAACGTACTGCGTCCACTTCGGTCTTCTGCCGTCTCTAGATCTACCCCAAGCTTCCTTAGATCTTTCTTTACTTCGTCTCTCCACCGCATTCTGGGTCTTCCTAATGTATCTTACCTCCATTTGGTTATCCTTTCTATACCTTACTGATCATTGTGTTTTTGTTACTTCTATGTACATGTCCCAGTCACCTTAGTCTTTTACTTCTAATTGTTCCTATAGTGTCTGGTTCTTCATATAATTCTCTTAATTCTTTATTTTTCCTTATTCTCCAAGTGCCATCTTCTTGAGTTGGTCCATATATTCTTCGCAAAACTTTGTTTTCGAATGTTAAAAGTTTTTTCTGGGACTGTTTGTGACGACCCATACCACAGATCTACGTAATAAGACAGGTTGTACTATTTTTTAAATTTTTTTTCCGTGATAAGGTTAATTTATTGAGCATTTGAAATAGATACATAAGCCGTGACCAAATGAGCAAGTATGCAATTTCATCACAAATCTGTGCATAACATTAAAATATGCGTTATCATTTAAGTGTTTAACAGAATAATGATGCCAATGCAAACAGTTCGTAGAAAAGAAAATAGTTAAAAATGTGGACATTTCATAAAACCAAGGAAAAATAATTAGAGTCCTCCTGAGCCTGTTTATGCCTCATTGTATAAAATAATCTTATTTTTGTATTTTTCGATAGGATCTTACTTTTAAATAATTTTATTAGACTTCTGTACTTTCTCTCTGCTGCTTTTAGCCTTTCTTGAATTTATGTATCTTCCCTATAATTCCAAGTAATGTTTACACCCAGATATTTATATTGATCAGTTTTCTCGAATCTGTGGGATAATAATGAAATGTGTGCGTATATACTGTGGGATAGTACTTGCTCGCATGAAATAAATTGTTTTACAACAACAGCAGATGGAATATTTTTGCTGGTTTAAGTTTCACCTTCAAACTCTTCAACGTTAAAAATATTCCTCCCATAGATTCCTAGTTTCATCAACCACCATCATCTCCAGCTTGTCCTCATTTCCTACGTCGATATGCGTATACTTCAGCGAAATATACTCTTCACGAACGGAGAAGGCCTTCATCGAGTGCACTCTTGCATTAAACAGAGCGGTAAACCCCGATAGTAGGCCGATTATATTTTTTCGGATTCAAGTTTCATAGTAAAAAAAAGAAGAAGAAAACATTACAATCCGGTCCAACCGAATGAACCGCCCGAGCGAGTTCAGCAGCGTGTCTTGAATCGATTTCAGGGCACGTTCTATCTCTCTCTCTCTTCCTCTCCCTCTCTCTCTCTCTATTTCTCTCCAGTAGTCTCTTCATCCGCCTGTGGCCGTGCTGCGTGGTGGAGGAAGAATATAAAAGTAGAGGCAAGAGGAGAAGAAGGAGGAATAAAAAAGGAAACAGGGATATCGCGTTGAAATTTGATGGGATCGTCTCGGTGGGCCTCGGGGGCTGGCGTAAGAACTGAATTGAAAATATTAATATATCCAGGGAGAGATATAGAGAGGTGGGTTTGGGAATACGGAGCGGTGGGCCGTGACCAGATGGAAACCTTAAAGGATCGTTCGCATAAGACCACGATAACGTAACGTAACATAACTTAAGGAGGTTCCACCATAAATTGGAGTAATTGTAATTTTTTTATTAATTAAATTCATGAAATCGAGTATTACTTTGTGGAGCTCAGCAACGTTTTTGTGATGAAAAAAAACATTCGGTGTGATTGCACGCGTTTTATTGACGCTATTTTTTTCAACGACCGTTGTGCCATTAAAAGGGTAACGTTGAACTTTAAAAACGAGTGTGGAATTGTACTTAATGTTTCTTTCATCGTGATTAACGTCTTTTTGTCATTTTCACGTAATTTGAGAATTTATCTGGCCTGTAAAGTAAAAAAACATCACCCTATGCCCTCCGATTATTAATTTGGGCGATTCTAATTTGTAGTTTAAAAAAGGCGAAACTAAACTTATAAGTTATATCAATAGGAAGTCGGTTTTTTTTACATGGAATTTGAAATTTTTTTCGCATTCTATGTTGAGGAACTACTTTGTTATACATACATCCATACATATGTTTGGCAGCCAAATAATTTATTTTAAGTATTCTATGGACCTAAAAAGTGATTAAGTGTGAAATATAGCTCAAAAGGCGAATTCTTGCATAAAAAAGGTCAAATATTAAGAATTGTTTTAGAAACTATTTCAAGGTTGTCTAATTTGGGAGGAATAACTTAGAAGGTGATGGATCTTCTTAGTTGTTTTAAAGTGCATTGAGAACGTACTTTATCCAAACCACTTGCTGAAGCTCAACCTTGTTTTAAGTGATGGTATACCTATAGTCAGTGTGAGCTGGCTTTGAAGACTGAATAAAACTATGAATTAACTATTTCCATGGAAAGTGAGAGATGGGCGGCGGAAATACGAAGCGAAGGGTCGTTGCCAGAAGGAATCCTTAAAGGCCATTTCATATGAGAACAAATCGCTGCTCAGGCTGTAATGATCCTAGTTTTCAAGCCAACAGAAAAGAATTCTTCCTTCCTTCATCTACAAATACTAATTACCCTGTCAGCCGCAGCAGAGGTCTTTGACAAGGAGTGCTAGGATATCAGCCATGATTAAATATTAAAGGGAGGAAATAGGTTTAAGGAGAGCACAAAGTTTAATTTTATTGCAAGTCTCAACGCAGTATCTTAATGTCACGCTTTGCAATCGTTGCAGTCACTAATTGTGCGCGGAAAGAAGCAATTTTTATACCTATCAGTTTGGCTGATTATCTCTCGCATTTAGTCGCTCCTATTTTTTTTCTAGTAGATGTATAATTCATATAGTTCTAGAGATGATGTGAGAGTCCAGAATAATAATCTGGCGTTTCATGCTATAAGACGCCTGATCTGAATATTTCAAGTTATTTGAAGATTAGTTGTTGCTTAAACTTCCTTATGCTGACCACTGGGATTTTTTCTTTCGTGTAGTATGCCCATGTCCAGAATGGTTCCAACTTCTAAAAATGCGTTCCATTTTGTTGTACAAATTTGGCTGCTCGCGAACCACAACAATGAGGGGATACAGTCGTTGGTAACTTGCCTTTACTTTACTCTCTCTCTCTCGCTCTTTTCTGTCGGTAGTAAGCCCTACATTATACACGACCCAATCAGGATTGGAGACCCCAACGTTTGTGTTTCCATAGCTATTACAGTAACGAAGCATGATAGAGTTGAATCTTTTTTATTCTTTTGTCTTCACTTGTGGCGCGCATCTCTACGCTGTGTAACTCTCTCATATATGACTTTTCGAGTAATAAAGTCGCTTTTTATGTATGGCGTTCTCACTCAGCTTACCCACTGCAAGTAGGGACTTATGGAGTGATCAACCCCTCATTGACGGTGCATGTGCACCTACCAAGGCAGCCCCTGATTGGCCAACTTAAGAAATCACTCTTCCTCGTGATTGGTTAGTCTTACGACGTAAATTAAGAGACGAACGGGAACAGACTTTTGAGTTATGTCCTCAAGGCACGTTGTGAACGCTCTCTTTCATTGACTCTCGTGCTCAAGTCCGAACATCTAAAGTAACGATCTTCAGCTGTGTTCTTATGTTCGGTGCGGACCGGCTCAAAGAAGTGAATTGGAAATATTAATAATATCCAGGTAAGGAGATAGAGAGGTGGGTGTGTTGGTCGGTGAGGAGTTAGCTGGGGCGGGGGTAGAGAGTTGGGTGGTGGGAGGAATGCGGAGGAGCGGCGGTCCGTGACCAGATGGAAACCTTGAGGCTGTTTTCCTGAGCGCCAGAAGAGTGGTATGGAAGAGAGAAAAGCATGGGACTGAGATGTGTGTGAGGCGGAAGGAATACGGCTCAAGGAATGATGTGGGAGGATGAGGGAAGGGAAAGAAAAGGTAAAGAAGGAAAGTCGGTGGAAGAAAGTGGAAAAGGAGGAGGCAAAAGAAAAGAAAGATCCCCCTTAGAAGCTTATGAAACTCCCATTCGAGATGGAATTATTTATCAACGGGTAACAATTCATGCGGTGGCACCAAATTCTTCGGCATGTATAAAAATTGTTCCCATACTTTTGAAGTGAGAAGAGGAATGACTTTTTGAATGAAAACATAAATTTAAGGCATTCTTAGCTTCTATAGTAAAAGGGTGAATTATTTACGATACCGGTTTTTCAATGAAATGTTTTACTGAAAATTGATTTTTGTAAATTTTACTGATGTAAATGTCACCGCAAATGCATATTAGCGGTGAATTTCTTTTTTATCGACGAGAAATATTTCCTAGGGGAAGCAAAATGCATATGTATAAACAGAGTAAAAAATTTGTGATATCCTACTGTATCAGTTTCATGTTATCATTTTAGCAGTATTTTCATGAAAACTGAATTTGGCTCAAATTTTGTGAACATTTATCTATAGTACATATATAAGAGTATACCTACTCAATAAAGTTGGTGGTTCCCGGCGTAACTTTGTGGAATTTGCTATTCATTTGTAATAAAAATATAACTTCTTTGTGGAAAAAGCAAAGTTGCTACCTTTTTATTCAAAATGAATACCAACTCAAACCAATGTATGAACAATGAGTTTTTTTTAGAAATTTTATTTGGTGCTACCGGTTTCAAGGCTGAAGTATCATCATCAGCTACCTTTGTTTTTTTTAGATTTTTATTGCATATATTTTATATTTTTTTAAATTTACAACGTGCTATCATCACGGTTGTTCAATTATACCTTATATATATATATATATATATATATATATATATATATATATATATATATATATATATATATATATATATATATATATATATACGTGAGGTTAATTTAATGAGTAATCTGAAAGAAAAAGGATCTAACATAACCATTGCTGAATTCAGCCAAAAAACTTAGGTGAGAACGGAAAGAAGCTTTTCTTGAGAGTAAAATCCACAGCTTCCGTCTGTACTTTGTAGAAACTTTTAATTTTCATTTCAATAAAGTTTTGCACTATTCTACACTCTTTTTTTTACACTATGTGTTTCACCAATTTTTTTGGCATCGTAAGATGTAGTAGTTTATTTACATAAAAAACTACTCAAACAAACTGTGTATATGTAAATAAACTACTACACCTGACTATGCCAAAAATTGGTGAAACGCGTAGTATTAAAAAAACGCTTTAGAAAAGTACAAAACTATATTGAAATGAAATTTCCTTGAGAGATTTACGAAACTTCCATTTGGAATGGAATTATTTATCAGGAGTAACAATTTATGGAAAAAATGTCACCTTTTTAGGCTCTAATACAGATTTTATCGCGAATATTACGGGAAGTTTAGTCAAGTCCCTGCAACAGCTAATGGTGTAACATTCACTTGGAAGGAGAATCTGATCGGCTCTATGACGTAGGAAGTAATAGGAGACCCTGATGTTAAGTGATGATTGCTGCGCATCGTCTAATTCAAGAACTGAATGCTAAGAAAAACGCGAAATCTATTTCCGTGACGGAATACGAATATGGGCTTAAATGCACATCATAATTGTTGTTGAATGGCCATGTTTTTAATATCATCCTCTTTTGATGTCAGTTATCTTTCCTACTCGGAGAGGAATATGAGTTCTTTACTTCCTCATCTCCTGTGCTCGACCTACAGCAGCCCTAACTCTCCTCCTACTTGATATTCTACTCATTTTTACAATTATCTTAAGAGCTGTATTATTAACCTTGGCACGATAAATCAACAAATGACTTACTGTTGACGTCATTTTCATTTCTAAGCAGCACCATGAGGATAAATCTATTAGACTGAATTATTCATACAATAATCCATGCATTCTCGTGTGCTTTACAAGATAATATTAATTTTAACGAAATCATGGCCTTCGACAGTGAAATAGATAATAGAAATTGATGTTTTAAGTTCACCACTCGTTCCAACGATGAAAGATTTCCATATAATTAATACAGTCAAATGTGTTTTTAAAATCAACATCTATTTCATTCAGCACCATTCTTAGCCACTACTTTGTCTCCATTCTATTTCTCATACGCAATGTAGTTGGAGTCACTCTCCTTAGCTACTAACTATGCAGACCGGTTTGCTTATTTGTTTTTCTTTCCTATCCCCCGCTCTTCCTCAGACTTAAAAGTAGGAGCAACTTTATATTAACTTTATAAATTGCGTATATTTTGACGATAGAATATATTAGTAAAAAATGATATTTCAAATCAACATTTTCTTTGAAATTCACGCCAAATTTAAATCGACACATTTCCAAATTTGTAGTAACTATAAACGCCATTTCGAATTTTCTCTAAGTAGGACTTTGACTGTACAAAAATTAACATGGATCAGAGTGGATCAGGAATTTCTGGATTATTAATTTGAAAATCCATCCGTTTTGTCCATCCGTTCTTTACAATTGCCACAAAATTCATAGTACTGTGAGTCAATAATTTTGGTTGTTGACATTTTTATTTTATGATTTTCACCAAGTGAAACTTGAATCTTTTTCCTTTATTGAGAGTACACTGTCCCTACGTAAGCAGTGCTGCATAGACTTTGCCATTGTCATAGTTCTCAGATGAATTTTAATGTTAGGGCTTAGGATTAATTGTTTTTTCACGAAGGCTCGTTCTTATTTACATCCGTTCCACCCTCGTCAGCTTAGGCCGACCTTGGAGCTTATCTCTAATGCATTTTTATGTTATCCCATGAATTTCTTAAATGCCGAGAACGTTTTACCCTCCAAAACCCTCCGAGTTGATTGTGCCCCATTAACGGAGTGTAAGCCGGGGCAGTATTGAAATCCATATAATTCCCGAGAGGCTTTGAAGAAGGTAGCGCTGGAGATCTAAAAAGGCTCTATTTTAGCGTCTCAAGGTCATGCTTTTCCGTCTGGAATTTTAAAGAACATGATTTCTCGGACGCCTCGTAACGTTGAACTCCCCTTCTTCAAGTCCTGGGGGAAAAAAAAACCTAAGTGACGAAAGGGAGAGAGGGTTTCCTCGGCTGTAATATGTACCGTCGACTCCTTTTAATGGCACTTTTTCGCCAATTTACGTGCCACGTTTACGGATGGCGTACTTTACGCCGGAGAATGTACTCCGTGTTACAGGGGTAGTGTGGACGTCGTAAGTTGGAGAACGACTGCTCTTCCTTTTCCATTCTCACCCAAGCACGCTTTTAAGTTTCCTATTCCGGAAAGCAAGAGAGGATTGGGTTAATTGCTTTTCAGATGTAAAGAGAAGTTTTCTTTCTTTTTACTCATTTTTTTAAAGCTACTGTTATTTTCCCATAGTGGTCCTCCAGGCAGAGGAGTGGAACTCGAGCTAAAATATGTTCTCAGCAGGCGTAAATTTGAAATAAAAGGAAATGCACTTCCATTAGGAAATACAGTGCTTCGAACGATCTTCTCAGAGAGATTGCTCTTCCGCACGTGGGAGGCTAAGCATTTCCTCCTTCGATGTTCCTCGCCGTGCTTAGAAATTCGGGAAAGAGAGATAGCGTTTTTGCGGTGAGGAATCTTTAGTGTATCGCTTTCTTCCTGAATTGCCGTGTCTCGTCTAATAAATTTCCACCCAATACATATTTTTTTCATCTCTGGTGAGTTTTTTAAATCCACTTTTAGAAAGCTATTTACAGGTAGACAAACGCCGTTATATTTTATTCATGATTATAAGGTTTTAAAAACACCAAAGCAATTCTTAAGTAAAGATGTGCCAACATTACCAATATCACCCATGTGTTTTTTTTTAAGTTTAGATTACCATATGGCAGCGTTTCCATTTTTTCAGCAAAATCTTGGACTCAAAGGAATTTTTACAAAAATAACTAGAGATGTATTTCGTAAAAAATGAAACAGGTTAAAGGTTAAGGGAATTAAAATTTTATAATGCATGTTGTTCTTTCAATTGACTTCTGCTATAAACCTAATGACCATAATGGATAATAAATATTTGTTGTGAAATTGTTAAATTTAGAAATTGATACTAAAATCGGGATAAAATCCGTTTATCAATTTGTTACTAAAGGGTACTGAGTGGTAATTTTAAAATTTGGAAGCGGTATATTTGTTATTGGTTGAATTATAAAAAAACGGACTGTTCCGTTGAAATCGAGATAAATTGAAACCCAATTACGTGCCCACATTTCGTCACTCTCGAATGAACTTCTCCATTTTACGAGTTGACTTTGGCGTGTCTTCATCGGATGTCTTTATTCGAAATACCTCAGTGAGAAACAAAATTAAGTGGAAGAAGTAGTCGAATTTATTTATTCCATATTCTAAACCAATTATGTGGATCTCAACTTCTATTTTTGGAAGTAAGGCGGCAATGATTGACCTCAAGTTTCCTCCTGTAACGGGGGTAAACTGTAGTTCAACCCATCACCGCTCATTGCATTAAAAATCCCGAGTATATTAACTTCCACTACGTGACAATGTAGAAGCGACCGCACTAACTCGTAAAATATATTGTAACCATCCATGTAATTTAAAGTTACTGTTTGCGAAACGTCTTTATTTTTTATCCGTGCTTTGACATGGTTAATTTAAAAGAATGGGTCAAATCACAATGAAAGAGAAAATTCCCACCACGATTAAAAAGTATAATCGCAGTCTATTCAAATGTAAATGATCCAAGCGTTTTGATTAAACACAAACCCTGGTGCTGTGCATTTTAAATATCTAATTCCTGTCGGGAATTGAGATCAAATTATCTCTCTTTAAGCATTTTAAATCGTAAATTCAAATAAATCGCCCTTTCACGATTATAGTGTAAATAATGTTCCAACGAAGACACGTTTTATTAAAATATGATATGGCGATATATATGACTATATAAATATGACTCTAGCTATTAAAGTATAAAGGGGCGTACTTAAAAATTGAATATCACATAATTTTCTTAATTCTGGAAATTTTTGTCTTGGAAAGTGGCTAGTAACGCATAGGTTATAAGTATTTTTATAACTTATCTCATTAATTTCTCCATTATTTTTACTATCGTTTCAGATCACCTACAGTGGGAGGTTGGCCAGTGGGGACCTTGCCGACCAATAATAAATGACGATGAAGATGACGACGAGAAAAATTCCGTCCAGGTGAGACAGCCTTATCCCATGTCTTCAACTCATTCTTTGTATTTAGTTTTAAAAGTTAATTATTCCGTGAATTGGTATTGATGTGATAATGATAACCATTTTTAAGGTTATGTCATGATAGGAAGACCCTTGAGAGCGTTACAGTTAGCAGTGTGGATATCTTTTTATTAGTGTTTTTATTGCGACGTCCTTGTTATGTTTTTACAGTGGAGAGTGAGAAATTAAGAAAATATTATCACATCGGAATCTAATCGAAGGTATTCATTTGTCACTCGTTCATTGTGTCAGGATCTAGCTTAGCTGTGGTAATGCGATCAGTTCAGATGATTATGCCGTGGTCATAATTAAAAATCAGGAGATTATCCTGAGACATACTCCTAATTTAATTATAGTGTGAAAGAATTATCTGTAGAAGCGTCGTTTCCAGTAATGTCACAAATTTTATTTTCTAGAGCCAATACACATAGCCTCAGCAATTTTTGGTTCTACTGGAGCTTTTAAACTAGATGTGCTCTTGCACCTCTTCCCAAAATGTAAATTTTTAATCATTGGAAGTATATGTAGACGTATGCTAAACAAATGCCGATTTCTCCTGCAAAAGTTAGTTCCTGTTTTATTTCCAGGGTCGGGAAAGTGCATAAAGGTACGTGGAAAATTATCCACTCAACATTGCCGTTGCGTCAACGTTGTTCCGTAGCGTTACGTAAATTAATATTTTTGTATGTTATTTTCGGTACACGTTTGAGTGAATCATATGATAGAATTTATTACTAAATTAGGCACATGCTCTTTGGATAAAAATGTACAACTTTGTTTCTGATGTTCCAAATGCCTTGTTAGATATTTTACAATGACAATATGAAAAATCTATGTTAATGAATATCATTAGAGTGTAAAATTGACAAGAGATTACAGAAAATTACGCCATATATAGTGTCTGATGGTAAAAAAATAAACGCGGACACCAATGCCTAGTTAAATATCTAAATGCACTTATGATATTTCACTAAGATTACTATCCAATTAAGAATTCCATTTAAATAGAGAAAATTACAAATAAAGTGTAATTTCAAATTTAGGCAGTAGTTTAGGCATTGGATTTGAAATCTTCTACTGAATTTATATTTTCTTATATCAGATGGCTTACTGTTCCAATTTTTGGATGAGGTTACAAAACATGAACTGCTAGACGAAGTAGTCCGATAGGCTGGAATATAGAGCAATGAAAAAAAAGCTTCTTTTGATGACTTTGCGTCCATCATCAAGATACAACCGTTTTTTTTTATAAACTCTAGTTTTTGGCGTATTTGATGAATAACTTGTTCGTTCAATATGGACGAATACAGATATAAATGGCCGCATTGTACTTACATTGCTATCCTACCGTCAATGTTTTATCTATTTTCGTATGTAATCCATGAGTTATCTATTGCAAGCGTGAAAACATTAAATAGTTTTATATTATTAAGATTTTCACATCTCGATGGCATCTAGAAATTTCACCAGCTAAAGCATGGAGCGTTAAAGAGCGAGTCTCGAGGAGTCGTTTTGTAAGGACCATTCAGGCCTCAAGAATCGAAGAAGTGCTTCTGTGGGCAGTAATACAGAATTTTCGGATTGCCCATTGAAATGGGAAATTGTGTTCTATATATTAAATAGATCCAAACACCTCTTCTATCTGAAAAAGCTTAACCCCGCTTTGAAATTTTGAAAAGCATATCAAATGGAATCCGTAATGTCACCGTCATCGCACGACTCAATCGGCCGTAGAGAAAATGGGCGTAGGGAAAATTGGTGATGTGAAAAATAAGATTATTGCTCGTCAAACAGGCTAGGTTTTTTATCCGAGTTCAATAACCGTGATCGAATCATAAATACACGCTCCGCAATATTTGGATGATCGACGTACTTTTTTTGTGGCGGAATACTCATCCATGATGGTAAAGTATCGATTTTTTAAATCGATAGCTTCGGATAATGAAGGTGTTAGGCTGCTCCACTTATGTGCAGTTGAAAAGAATGTCACTAGACCGAAGCGAATGGAGAACTGCCGCCAACCAACCTTTGGGTTGAGGACTTAACCCATTTATGCCTAGTGTTCCATTTTTGGAACACCTGACGCGACTTTCTAATTTAATGACTACGACTCATTATACACCAATATGCCACGATTTTTCTTTCTGTACCTCTTTATAAAGATATATTGTATTACGGGGCGCAAAGAATTAGTCAGATTTGCCAACCAATCGCAGCCAGTGTGTTGAGAAATATCGGTCTTTTTTTTCAAAGCAGTTTTTTTGAGACCATCTCAAATGTTATATTAATAACTATTTGCCATTACGCCCAAATGTTTTAAATTTGTCCCTGCATGTTCAGTAATAGTTAATCTATAGTGCTTTAAGAAGAAAATTTTGAAACAATGTATTTTGTTTTAGTTATAAGCTTTTATTTAACAGTGTTCCATTTTTGGAACACTAGGCAAATCCACTACTATTATGCGTGCATTCAGGCGCACTGAAATATTCACTTTAATTTTAAATCATGTACGCAATTAGATGTTATGTGACTGAGGGAAACGATGAGGTCTTGGCTATAATCAGTTTCCATTTCAGTGAAAGAATAAATACATCGATAACCAACTGATCAATTGTGAACAGAGAGATGAAAACATATGAGTCACCCTGTGCACTCTTCCATTCACCCCATTCATTACATGCACCCTGGGTCATATTGACGTCATAAACACTAATCAAAGAGCGAAGTGCGGTTGCTTGCACCCAATATTCTTCTCCTTTTCTTTTTAGCAGAAAGTTTATTGTAAGTGTTCGGGCCATAGCGTGGGTGACGCCAGGGGCGCTTGGGTTTTTACAGTAGTAGTAGTATGTTGAGTGCGATCTCGTGAAGTGGATGTGTCTTGCGTCCCGTCCGTTAGAAAGTGAAGGGTGACCGCGTCTTTAGCTAAAAGTACCAGGATGTCGAGATATTTGACAGTGCATGAAATAACTGATCTATTAGAGACAGAAGATTACATAGAAGTACGTGATATCATCATTGAACCCCCTGATAACGCAACAGAACCTGTGTCTGACGAGGACTCCGGGGATGAAGATGGTGGAACAATTAATAATCTTCCCGGTTCATTGCTGCGCACTCCTGCTCATCTCATTCATGGTTCTTCTGACTAGAACTTTGACCATGCTGACCTATTGCTGATACCGTATGGTGATACTACTGAAAATGACGGTGCATCGGCTTCTGCTTCACCTCAACCTCTTCTTGCACAAAGAAAAAAGGTAACCAAAGTTGTGCGCAAATGGAAGAAAGCCGATCTGACTGCCCAGCCAGTAGGAGGTAGAGTTTCAGAAGAACAAATCACGAAAATGAAAACCCCTACAGAATATTTAGAACTCTTTCTGGATATTGAAGTGATTGATATGATTGTCAAATATTCCAATTTATATGCTGCATGTAAGGGCGTAAACCTTGAACTGACTTTCGGTGAGTGTCGGTGTTTTTGGGAATAATTTTCCTGAGTGGTTACGTCTCTGTTCCGAGACGGCGTATGTTTCGTGAGCAAAGACCAGATTCGCATAATTCTCTAGTTAGTGGTGCAATGTGACGTGACCGATTTGAAACAATATTTTCAAATTTGCATGTTGCTGACAATTCTAACTTGAATCACAAGGACAAGTTTTCCAAGCTGTGACCTCTCATAGAGCAACTGAATGACAGATGTATGAAATTTGTACCAAATGAAATATACTTCAGCTTGGATGAGGCCATGATTCCCTATTTCGGTCGTCACGGGTGCAAACAGTTCATTTGGGGTAAGCCTATTTGGTTTGGGTATAAATTCTGGTGTGGTGCAACGCGTCTAGGCTACATTTGCTGGTTTCAGCCTTATCAAGGAAAAAACCGAACACTCAATACCAAGAATATGGTGTAGGATTGTGGGAATGTGTAAACACAATGCGTAAGGGGCTTCAGTTGTTTTGCAATTTACTGAGGCACTCACAACGCAGCATCCTGGTAAATACCATTTTGTGTTCGACAACTTTTTCACAATCATTGCACTCCTTGATTAACTTCATTCAATGAGCCATCAAGCAACAGGCACAGCCAGAAAAGATCGCGTAGACAAACCTCCTTTACTATCTGATGCTACCCTAAAGAAAAAAGATAGGGGCACATTTGATTACCGAATTGATGGAAAAGGCAATATTGTTTGTAGATGGAATGATAACAGTGTTGTGACTGTTGTATCTTCTGGTGTCGGTGTCAATCCTTTGCAACAGGTCAGTCGTTATTCTCAATAGCAGAAAAAAAGATACAAGTTACTCAGCCAAATTTAATCAAGGTCTATAATCAGTATATGGGAGGAGTGGACCGAGCTGATGAAAATATTGACAAGTATCGAGCATCAATCCGTGGAAAGAAATGGTACTCGAGCCCTCTGTTATTCTGCTTTGAGCTGGCTTTACAAAACGCTTGGCAATTGCATAAAATAAACGATGTGAAGCCAATGGATCTTCTTGAATTTCGTCGCCGTGTGGCCTGTCATTATATAGAGACATAATATTACTGCTGATACTGCTGATTACTGCTACTAGAGTTATAATAATACTGCTGAGCCTGGTAGGAACGGGAGACCATCTATGAAGCGTCATGACGGCATGAATCATACGAATGTAAAGCAAGGGAAGCAAACTCGCTGTGTACAATGTCACAAAAATACCACTTTTCAATGTAAAAAATGCAATGTATCCTTGCATGTTAAGTTTTCACCTGGATATCACTCTTAATAGTGAGTTAATAAATGTCTGAATCAAATGATTTGATTATTATCATTGAGTACGTCATGGTAGTGGATTTGCCTAGTGTTCCATTTTTGGAACACCTCGTAATTAATAATTGGCAAGAGATACATTGTTTTTTCTTTCGGATATTGTTTTCATACGTATTTTTATCTATAATATATAAAAATCAGGGTAAAATTCGCATTTTTCAAACCTTCGGCATAAATGGGTTAAGAAGAGGAAGAAGCGTCGGATATATAGAGAGGCATAGTCCACTAATGTGGTTTATGTTGGAAGGATGCGACTTCTAATAATCGCTTACCTTCAATGTATCCCTGCAAATTTTGAAATAGCATCAATATATTCGCTAAATATCCCTCTTATTCGTATTTTTCTATTTTTATAATTGCCCAGGCACTTGCTGGGATAAATGACTATTGCAAAATAGGTAATCGTTTTTTTATATCAGTGAGTCATATGAATTTCAATCATTGTTAATCATTTCAAATCATGTTATATTTTACTTTCACTCTCCTTGGTTTAAGAATTTGTTGCATTCGCTTCTCCTTTCCACGCGTATTTGATTTTTGCCCTTCATTCGTAAATGATCTCCAGATATTGGAGTGCGTGCCTCCGTTGGAAATATTACTATATTTTGTCAGGTTTAAATTAATTATATTTGCCACCACCCAGTCGATTGTATATATTCCTGGATGAGAGATTTTAAAAACCCATTTCGACTTGTATTAATCAGTTCATTGACTGAATTGTTTCCATGCATTCACTTAATTGGCGAGGATAAGTACTGAAGTAAAGTCATTTGAACAAATGTAAAAGAGACATTCCTTTCTTAGACGGAAAAAACCTGCGTGTCACCTTTAGTCATCACCTTAACATCATCTACTAATACTCTCTCCACAGCATTGGTTACAGTCTTCACTGTGCTTCACCTACTCGTCTTATCGAGTGCCTTTTGGGAATCCTCGAAACCCGATTGCACGAATTTCACAACCATTTAAGGTGTGAAAGATAGAAATTATGTGATGAGCTATGCATACCAAAGTTCGCTTCTTGTGCCATTGCGGTTCATAGGAACGAGGAATGGCAAGAGTAGATACACTTAAGCCTCGGAACGGATACCTAGCGGCAGAATGAATCACGCCATTTCACAAAGTCATATTTTATTAATAAAATACCGATACTCACCCTATCCGAAAACATCACTTCTTTCATATTTCAACCAAATTAGTAATTATTGTGTGATTAAACGTAATCATTATTGATTTTCACAATTTTTTACATTCTAAGAAAGATTTGTTTTGCATGAAACGAGTAAGCGTGAATAAAATAAGCTCTATTACATAAAAATGGCTAATAACTCAGGTTTGGCTGAATCTGTTAGTAGTAGTATATATGAAACAATCGGCAATAATGCAAATTCACCCTTTAAATTTAATGACTAATTTATGCATCGTATGAACCGTCATTTTGACAATCGTTGTCAATTGTCACCGTGGAAATGACAAGTTATCCGTTCAAATTCGGTGTGAATTAAAACTTGCCGTTTGTATCTTTTTATATTGTACGCTGATGATGTTTCTCAAAATGAATTCAGAATCGGTTTAGATTAAATGGTTTTATCGCGTTCAAGTTGAGTTTTAAACATTTTCACATCTGCATTGGATAATTTGAAATCTTCTAAGAGACATTTTACTGCGATGAGCTAGCTTTGCAACTGGAATATTTTAGGACAGACGAATGAAATGTTTTGAGGTCACCTTCCATCGCGCAACCAAGTCGAACTGAATCTGAACTTAAATTCAATTCCATCAACCTCCTTTATGTGATGTTTTTATTCACCCCAAATGCAAATGATTGATTAATTCCCTCCCTTCTGATTGCGCGGGAATAATCTCCGCTAATGGCAAGGAAACGGTAAGGAAAAGAGGGGGCACTTAACAGATTGAAAACATCCCGTCTTGGGAGGAGTTCATCTCTTTGTAGACTGCTTGGAAAGAAGAAGAAAAAAGAGGAAGAAAAACCCACCAAAAGCGATTCCCCTTGAGCTTTTAACTTCGGCAGCATAAACACCATATCGCAACATCAATCCGTCACGTAGTTCCCGCCATTGTCAAATGACGCCTCTTATCTCTCTTCCTTTAGGTACTGACCCCCTTTTCACTTCCTCCTCTGCTAATACGTTCTTTTTTCTCTCTCCCTCTTCTTTCCCTCGTTCATCCCCTTTTTCCTCCTTGTGCCCAGGACGTCGCGGAAGAAGATGGATCGCCGACCGTTGAGGGGATACAAGTCCGCACGGTTGAATGCGTCCTGGGGCGCCGACGGCGCGTGGACGACGAGAACTGCTTCGGCGTCGCCCGGCGTCCGAGCGTCGAGAGGCAGTGTCGCACCGCGGCGCCCGCGTCCGTGGTGGCCATGAGGAGCAAGAGGGACTGCCAGGTGAGTGAATTTGGGCCGATACCGTTCTGTCAAATACTCCCCAGCTCGTACACATCCACGCCATTGGTGTATTTTATGCACCGTTCGTATTATACAGAGTGACCGACCATTTAGGTAGTTTAAGCTTATAAAATATACTTCATCTAGAATTTGATAAATTTGACCTCATTTTGAAGAAAAAACTGCCATCTTTCCAGTGATATCAAAATATTTACCCTTTGCCGAACTACTTGCTTGAAAATACAAGCTGTTTTGCATGGGATACAATACGGCTGTGCGCTTCAGAGGAAGAAAATTGAGAAATAAAATAGGAATGAATAACACCTACACTTTGTCAAAAAACTTGCGGTGTGTAGTTTGTATGTTTTTTCAACTATTTATAACAAGTAATCTATTTCTCACCGCAGTAATGTTTACAGAATCACAAAAAACCTGTCGTTTTGAAGGCTTTTTAGCCGTTCAGCATGAGAAATTGAGTGAAATTAGATACTTGTGTAGATATATTAATTTAATTACTGAGAATTTTGGTCATATATAACTATATTTTTGCACCATTACCATTACAGTATTCATTGCAAACTTCTGACAGACGCTGAAATTAAATTATAAAATTCGAATATGGTCTCCATTATGACGAGGGAACTATCTCCCTCAAACTACTTGAAACATGCTGACTAAACGCATTTTCTATCATATTAGCTCATGAACGCATATAAGCTCTCCGGCCTTAGCGTTAGAAATTAGCCGAGATTATTAGCAGAGAGAGAGTAAATTAGTAGAGATGCATGCACGAAGCATGCGAAACGTGAACGAGTCCCTTATGTTGGCAGCATATTCTGAATAGATACCAGTATGTATAAAATATTACTCTCGCGGTAACGCGGAGGATATCATTTGAACCCCATACTGGAATTTATTTGCTGGTTTTTCTTCCCATTTCATGCTGCATATGCATGTTTAGGGATCCCTCGGGTCGTAGCCCACGAATTAGTGCCATTGTTTTTTTTAATGATAACATGGCATTTCAAATTTCCGAGTTTCAGTTTTCCTCTTATCCTCATCTCCAGGCATTTTAGTTTATTTTATTGGCGTTTGCTGCTAAATTGTTAACACATCTCACTGATGCTGATGAATTAAATTCAAATGGAGTTCTCCTGTTTAACAACCTAATTGTTGTTGTTTGTTTTTAATAACCGAGGAGGAAGTTAAATTTGCTTCTAATTGAAAGCAGAAACGTATTATATTTTTATCTAATAATTTTCTGCTCATACATTATACCTACATTTATATTTATGCATAATTATTTTCGTTTTATACCTCTCTTTTTCTGTATATTATATGAACGTATCAATTATACCGTTTGAACTTTCACTTCAAAGTGATTAAAATAGCCCTTGTGCATTAAAAAGCTATTGCAGCCGTTTTTACATGCATTATAGTAATAACATTTACTGATCACACACAAAATTTTCCCCTCTTGTTACCTTTATCATCCAGTCGTGTTGATGCGGAAATATGAATGTTTTGGTGAAATAAAAAATATCAATAGAATGGGATTCCATTAAAAGTGACCAAATGGGTGTACTTAATGTGCAAACGCGAAAAGGGACCCGGTTCTTCGAGTGCAAGCGACGATATCTTGACGAGTAGCCATAGCCAACCAAAATGTATGCAGTAAAGAGTAGACATCGTGGTCATCCGTGAAGGCCGTGAGCGTGGAAGCATACGATGTACTGGGAGGCTATTCTGTATGTTCTCAGAATTTCCGAGTCTCCAAAGTGACTAAATTTCGACGTCACAGCCTCTAAAATTTCAAATAGGGCTATTTAATAATTGAGATTTGTCGGGGGCTGCGACGTCAAACCCACGGATTTTCCGAGGTTTGGCCGTGTCGAGTTCTTACTGAATAAGGCCCCTGATCATTTTAGGCTACGTCTACTCGGCTCAGGTCCTTCACGTGCACCACTGTTATTCCTTCACCTTCATCCTTGAGGACCCATGGCCGTCTCTCCGTTATACTTTAAACTCCTGAGTCCTCCAAATTTTCCTCTCTATCTCTCTCTCACCGTTGCTCCTACTACTCGCAGGTCAGCGAATGGGGCGGCTGGAGCGGATGCATCGCCCCTTGCAAGTCTCCGCCAGGATCAACTGCCGCACCCGACATAGTCAACGTGGAGACGAGGGTGCGCCGCATAATCCTGTCACCCCGAAATGGAGGAAAGCCCTGCCCACCGGTAAGACGGATGATATATTTTCCTAAACATAATGTTGGCTATATTTCCTGGCATACAGTGTAAATAAGTCTAATTTCTATTAATTCCTTCGGGTTTATTTTTGTCACAGATCATTATTCCAGAATATGAAACAAGTATTTTTTGTGAATACATTTACGTTATCCTGAGTAAACGTAAATTTATTTCACTGGCTCGGTCATATGGCATCCGAGTACTTCAGTCTTGCCACACTGCGAATAATGAAGACAATGCCCTATTTCCTTCCACATTTGATGGTATAACTGCGACCAACTTAGAATTTCTTCACGTACATCATTTTCAATAAATTTAGGCTCAGACCTCTTGAGAATTACGTATTCGAAATTTGGAAACCAGTACAGCCTGGACGGTACATCGTAGAACGCTACAAAGTATTGTACAAATTCTTCTCTTGTATTCCACCGTGTTAGGGTCTCTATGCTGGCTGTGACTTTTTGCCCATTCTGACACAGGTATAGTCTTCAGGGTAGTTGGATAACTTCAGGGCAGGGCAATCTCCGTGAACACGCCTAACTGCCCTGAAGAAAATGCCCGAATTGGACATCGAAACGTCGGCCAGCATGGAGACTCTAACCTTGAGTGAACCCGAGATGAATATCTACACCATGCTCGGATAGCCTCAGATCTTATAAAGTATGAAGCAATGTCTTTGTTAAACTATGTCTCAGTCCCTCAATCTCTTAAAGCTAATTCGGCAAGTCTCACTTTTATTTCCTTATACACACTCGTACAAAACATCTCCCCATTGAAAACTCAGTTCAATGATAGATATCGTTCTGTTTGATTTCGATTAGGGTCAAAATTATCACTCCTTTACTATTTTCTATCTTTCTTGTTGACATAAAGGTGATTTTTATCAAAGGTGAAGCGAAAATGGCTTATTCATTTTAGAAGGAGCAACATGTGACGCGCCGGATCTCACTTTTCCTTGTTAGCTCACGTAACACACTGGAGTGAACCACTAAGGAATCATTTGAAATAAACTTTAATGGATTGGAATACCTATACATAAAGAAATACTTTTCCATGACATGTCTTATTGTTCTTAGGGCTATAATTTGACGTCGCTTGTTGTAAAATTGCACATTTAACTATAGATCTTAGCAGAACTTTTTAGGGAATTAATTCTATCAGTATATTGTGGGGATTTTCCTCCTTTTCTTCCCGAGTGTTGCCAGCCATTACATAGGATCATCATCATCATCATTATAGTAATCTACCGGTTAGAGGTAGGTTATGATGAAAGTCAGAGAATATCCAACGGACTCTTACACGTGCCGTGCCCTATCTACATCTATTATTTCTTTCTTCATCTCAGCATAAGTCCTACCTTTCTTCATCCTGTCCAAAAAACCTAATCTCTTTCTTCCCCTTCCCCGCTTTCCCAACATCCATCCCTCTATCGCGGCCTTCAGCAAACCATCGCCCCTCATTACCGCTTCCAGCCACCTACCCTGCCTTCCCCTAATCTCATCCATTAGTTTCCTCTCCTCGCCCACCATGTCAAACACTTCTCCATCCTCCTCCACACCCACATCTCGAAAGCCTTCAGCCTATTTTCGTCTTCCTTTCTCAAGGTCCACGTTTCTGCTCCATACAACGCCAGTCTCCATATCAAGTTCTTCACCAGCCTCTTTTTTACATCCTTACTTAAGGTCCCCGTCATCATCTCCCTTCTATTATTGAACGCTTCCTTCGCTAGCGCTATTCTCCTCCTAATGTCTTTGCTACTATGTCCTGTTTCTTCTAGCTTACTACCCAAATAGTTAAATTGTTCGACTTGCTCCAGTTTGTGACTTCCTACTCTTATCACCAGCCTCGCTTTCTTTGTCCTAGAGAATCTCATTACTTTTGTTTTCTTATTATTAATCTTCATCCCGTATTCCTGGCACTGTATTTCCAGTCCATCTACTAAAGTTTGCAATCCTTTCGATGACCGACTGATCAACGCCTGGTCGTCCGCGAATCTTACCGACTTTATCCATTGGCCTCCTACTTTCATTCCCACATCCTGGTCATCCCATGCCTCTCTTACCATTTCCTCAGCATATATGTTAAAAAGCAAAGGAGACAACGGGCACCCTTGCCGCACCCCACGACCTATAATTGCCTATCCTGATACACCCTCAGCTACACTCAACTGAGCCCTCTGCCCCATATATAAGTTTCGGATGAGTCTCCTATCACGCCAATCTATTCCTATTTTTCCCAGTATCTGCATTAGTTTCTCCCAGTTTATTCTGTCAAACGCCTTTTCGAAATCCACGAAGCAAGCGAAAACATCCTGATTATACTCTGTTTCTTTCTATAAGTGTCCTCATCACCGCAATCGCGTCTCTGGTGGCCCTTCCCTTCCTTAACCCAAGTTGGTCATCGCCTAAATATTAGTTTGCTCTGCTCTCCAACCTTCTATTTATTATTCTGAGTAAAACTTTTGCTGCATGTGAAATTAAACTGATATTTCTATACTCCTCGCATTCTGACGCTTTCTTCTTCTTCGGGATAGGTATTAATATTTTTTCATGAAATCCTATGGCCATACTCCTTCCTCGTAGATCCTGCGAATAAGTTCGACAAAGGATTCTCTCCCACTACTACTTAGAGTCTTCAGTAGCTCCGCAGGCATGTTATCGGTTCCCACGGCTTTTCTATTCTTCATCTTCGTAATTCCCTCTCTATTTCGCTGTCAAGTAACTCTGATCCTAGGTTATCCTTATCTATCGTTCCTTTATCCTCTAGATCTCAGCTAAAATGTCTATTCTCGCTGTCATATAGCTCCTTTACGTATTCACTCCACCTTTCCTGGATATCTTCCTGCTCGATATCTTCCCTGTTTTGTCCTTAACCTTTGGTATCGTTTGCCCTCTCATACAACCCGATAACATTTTCACCTTGGTGTACAAAGCGCCCACTTCCCCCTCCTCCTGCAGCTTTTCCATTTCCTCGCATTGTCCCTTCCACCTGTTTTCTTTTGCCCGATTGGTCACTCGCCTGAGTTTATTATTTAATTCCTTGTACTTCCTCTTGCCTACGTCGTTAACGATTTTTCATATCCTTCTCTCCTACATTTTCTTAATCATTTCTTCCGTAACCCACTGCTTCTTAACCCTCTTCTTTTCCACCGTTCCTATTGTTTGCTCTGCCACTCCTACGATGCCTGTTTTTAAAATCTCCCATCTTCTCTCTATTGTTCCCATCTGCTTTGCTTCACCTATGTTCGTTTCTACCAGCTCTTGGTATTCCCTCCTTTTCACCCCTTTAAATGCTTCAAAGTTCCACCTCTTTGTCTTCCTAACTTTACAAATCCTTTTGAATCTAACTTCACACTTCATCATCACTAAGTTATGATCTGAGTCTGCATCCGCCCCTGGATAGCTACGAAAGTTTTTTTACAGTGTTCCTAAATCTTTGCTTAACAATTATGAAATCAATTTGTTATCTCCCAGTATCACCCGGCATTTTCCATCTGTACCTATGCCTGGGGTGATGTTTAAACCAAGTTTTTTCACTACTTATTTATTTCTTCTACAAAACTCAACTGCCTTTTCACTGCGATCATTTCTTCTTCCTAGCCAAAACCCTCCCATTTCTAATCCGTCCCTCCCTTGCCCCACCACTGCATTCCAGTCACCCATCAATATCAGGTTTTTCTTTCTCGGCTCTTCTCTAATTATTTCTTCTACTTGCTCGTACACCTCTTCCACCTCTTCCTCCCTATGGTTGCTCGTAGGCATGTATACATGGACCAGTACGAAATTCGTCGGGCGTGCTTTTATTTCTATCTCTATTATCCTGTCACTCACCTGAACAATGTTTACCACCCTCACCCCCAATTTTGTTTTCAATATCATACCTACCCCACGTTGACTCTCATCTCCCCCACTATAGATTACCCTGTAGCTATCACTCCAATAGTCCCCACTATCCTTCCATATCACCTCGCACAATCCCAAAGCATCTTTTTTTCTTTTTCCATTTCCTGCTTAATATTTTCAAGCTTCCCGGCCTTCATCATGGTCCTTACGTTCCAAGTTCCTATTTTTACCACTGTTTTCCTCCTCCTCTTCCTCTTTTTCTCCCTCATATCCCTTGTTTCCGCCGATGATGATGCTGTGCAAGGATTTCGTGTGATGACGACCGCGGAGGCCTTGCCTCCCCCGCTGCCGGGCACGACACCTGCCCTAGTGGGCGGCGTCCCGTAGTTACCAGGAATCAATTCTCTATGAATGAATTTCATATTCTAGGAAGTGATAGTTGAGAGGTATTCCCACGCCTCTCAACGGTATTTTTAACGTGACACCATTTCGGAACTACCTTTAGTCTGGCTCCTACACTTCGACCTATCTGGCATGGGTGGCCCTACAAGGAGCAATAGTACTTGCTCCAGCCAGTCCAGCTCTAGGGGTCATTGGAACGCACAAGCCCTTCCACCACGTCAAGGTCGTAGTTCAAGGAAGAGATTACATAGGATGACGGACATTAAGTGAGAAATGCCATTTGCCGTTGAAGAACAATAATAATATAAGCGGCAACATTATACAATTATACCGTGGAAATTTGCACCCCTCATCAACTCGAAATGAGTTTTTTTGGTTTATGATCACGTTTTCTCTTTCTCGTCATGATGGCGCATGACCCGTTATAGTCATTGGCTCATAGATTCATAAACGCAACAATGTAGGGCTTTTTTTATTACTACCTTATGGAGTCACTCGGAAATCATATTGGTGGACACACGAATTTGTTATTATAATTATTTAAGTTGAGTCATTTACACCTATACTTACGATATCACCGCAGCAGATGCAGTCCCGAATTGACACGGGCTACGTGTGACCAGGAGGGATATTCTGTATATTCTAGGAATTTCTAAGCCTTGAAAGTGACGAAATTTTGACGTCACAGCCTCTAAAATTTCAAATATTCAATAGTTCAATAGGCCCATTCAATAGTTGAGTTTTGTCGGGGGCCGTGACGTCAAATCCACGGATTTTCCTAGGTTCGACCGTACTGAATAATTCCCCTCGCAATTTCACTATTCTATGATAAATTCCTTTAATTTCCCGAAATGGACGAGTTCTATCCTCATTTTACTTGACGCTTCGAGACCACCCTGTGACTGCATAAGGATTGTGAGAGGCAGGCAAAAGCTCTACTTGAAATTCAATCATACCTAATGTGGAATCGATTCGTTTGGTGTGGCGCACATCCTATAAAGCATTCCCTGCTTTCTTTCTCCTTTCAGCTGGTCGAGACGAGGCCTTGTCCGTCCATTGGCCTCGACTGTCCGCAGAACACTTCACCCCCGCCTGTGCCCTCAACCTCCGAGGTTCCTACGAGCACCACCACGACGGCGCCGGAGGACACTGCGGTGGCCGACGAGGCTCTAGCGGACGAGGCGGTGGCGTCGGGAGAGTACCGCCTCCGGGTGGGGCAGTGGCGGCGCTGCGAGGCGGCGGCCTCCCTCGTGTCGGCCGACGAGAGTCCAAGGAATTCGCTCGAGGAGCGAGACGACGGCGAGGAAGTGAGTCTCACGGTGGAGCCACAAGTGGGATTCCAGACGAGGGAGGTCACGTGCCGGGATTCCCGCGGGGCCATTGTCCAAGTGGGGTGAGTCGTCGAATGGGGCAGAGGAAAGAAGGATTATTTTAATGGTCACTGAACTCAATACAATGGAATTTCGATACCCCCTCTCCGAGTGAAACCAAAAAATTTCGCATCCGGCCATCTTACGGAGGACCTCTGAGCATTGCGCTCCATAAGAATTCATTGGAAATTCATGCATCTTTGAAAATGTTTTCCTTGGGTCATACAATTCGGATTGAATTGCGATTTGGATGACAGGTCACTGGGATTTTTTACTACAGTTAAATCACTATCCGCACATTCGATTTTTCCATATTTTCCCATTTAAAATACATGGGCCGAGGGCCCTCCCAACATGGCTGATCTGGCTTCTGCTGCTCCTGTGCGCGGTATACGGCGATCGTCATTCCATTATATTGAGTTCAGTGTTGATCTACATCTACATACTACCCCGCAAGCCGCCTCAATAGGCTTGTGGTGTTAGGACACCAGCCGTTTACATATAAAAAGGAAACGCTCTAATGAAATTACGCCTAGCATTTATTAAAGTCCGTTATTGTTCGGGGGAAAAACGAATTCCCATACCTATCCGTTCGGCAAAATATCTCTCTTAATTTATCGTTTCTGTCGGACCTGGAAATATAGTGAGGTTCTAATATGATGTTCTCCGTGTCACTCTTCAAGATATCTATTCTTAATTGCTCAAGTAATCTAAGCCTATCGCGCAGCCTCCGAGTCTCTAGTGGCTCCCAGCCTGCTCCCAGCAGTTAATGGTGCATATCCGAGATTTCCAATGGAGTCGACTCGTTTTGTCGTTTGGTTTTTGACAGAGTTGAGTGGTCGAATTGGGAGGGGTAGAATTGAACGCAGCCGTCTCGTGGGGGTGTCATCATCGCTCGATACGCCTAGCGCGTTTCTTCTTTTTTTGCTCCGTTCCGTCGGAATTCACCGCGCCTACCGGACGATTCTTCGTAGCGACGCTTTAGTTACAACGTTACTTTCTTAAAAATGCTTGTAATTAGCTTATTATAAAGTGAGATATGCGTAAAATATTCGCTTGAATATTATCGGGTAAAATAAAGTAATTTTTGTTACATTTGTAACCCTGCTTTCTCGCTGTAAAATCTGCATATTTTGTTGCTAAACCGGAAACTCTGCTTGCTCAGTAGGTATATTTGGAGGAAATACGGCAGGTGCGTAAACAAACATTCAGCAATTCGTAGGTAGTTTTTATTCGATAGAGGATACTCTAATCACTTTCAATGTTTACGAAAACAACCGCATTTGGGATGTTCGCTGCCATTACCGAATAATTATTTGTGGGAATTATCTCGAGCAAACGAGAAAATTTTACGCTCAATATTTAGCTAACTTCACCGTTATGTAAATATTGTCACATAATTTATCCTAGATAGTATCCTAACTATCGAAGCGACGGTGTTATACAAGACAACCGGGTTTCGAGTCAAGAAGACTTAATTTACTTGCTTTGCTTTACATTCAATTATCCAGTGAGCTATTGTACCGGATTGATGCTGTGTTTTATACTTTTTCCGGATAGCTATCTTTTTACCCTGCTATAAAGTATTACTAATACTGGATGTGAGAAACTCTCCGATTTAAAAAACACACGTGAGAGTTGGGATTCAAATCCAAATATTTTGACCTAGCTTCTCGTGCTTTTACCAGTCAGACTACCCAGACGTCCGCCGTTGCTGATTATCTATATTTATATACGTTGTCTGTATCGTATTATAAAAATATATCCAGTGTAAAGTCCGGTGTGATTTTTTTCAAAGAGCATAGCATACAGTGTGTTAATATAGAGATGATATGGTCTGATTTTTGACCGTGCTTTCATATAC